>JAMWYP010000045.1:2258402-2875902 GCA_025563575.1 Acacia pycnantha
AGCTTGGAACGGTTCAGCCATACCATCATTTGATTCTGGCTCTTTCGACTTTGGTATAATATTTCGTGTTTTGGTTTTAATAACTCCCTCCACTGGACGGGATGTGGGGTATGATGTATAGTAAACTTGTTCCGCTGTTGAGCAAGGATGAATGGGTCATAACCAACCGTATATCTCCTTGTCAGTGGATCTCAATATTTCCATGTTTGTCCATTTTTGTCCCACGCGGACTGTTATCAAACCACTGACATTTGAAAAGGGTCACTACCTTGTCCCACGGGTAACTCAGTTGAATTATGTCAACTAACTTCCCGTAGTAGGCAGTCTCCACCCCATCAACTTTCTCACCTCGACAACATACACCATAATTACAACATAGTGTACCTGCATTCGCCTTGACAGTTGAAAACCGATACCCATTGATTATGTATTTCTTGCACCGGGTAACACTAATTGCAGCTCCATAGGACAAACTCCACGCAACTTCATTGGGATCGATGGATTTTCCACGAAGTAGGATCGAAGCCATTTTGGAAACTCAGAGTTCGTGAATTGGTCAACTTCGGATCCTGACATTGAAGGATTTGCCGATCGGACCGAATTAGAGAAGTAAGCGTAAGAAAAAAATGAAGTTAATCTTGGAATACCTACCGTAATAAAGAAAAAGAAAAGAAATCTTACTGTAAATACTGGGCGGCCTCTTCACAGTTGTTTAGAATGTACCACTCCGCTACTCGCTTATCTCTTCCGTCAAGAGTTGACCTCGAACGTTTTCCCACGACTCGCCTTGAAAAATTAAATATTGATTTTTGATCCCTCGTATCACCGGCATCATCGTTGTGAGGTACCCCTCTCCATCTTGACATCATTTCAGGGGGATAATAGTATGACGCAAATTTTGCGGCCTCTTCGACTAGATATGCTTCACCGATAGATCCTTCAACGTACCTTGGATTTTTGATCTTGTGCTTAAGTGTGCGTAAAACCTACAATGGAATATCGAGGGTATTTATAAACTAAAGTACCGTGTCGGTCAATTAATAATGTAGCGATAGAAATATATATATATTATCTCTCAAACGGATACATCCATCTATATTGTTGCGGGCCTCCTACCTTTGCTTCGTAGGCCAAGTGAACGGGCAAATGTTCCATTGAGTCAAACAAGCTAGGAGGAAATATCATCTCTAACTTGCATAGAGTTATGGGCATGCTCGCCTCCGTGTGTCGTAACTTTTCAACATTAAGCTCGAAGCACAAATTTCTCTAAAGAACATGGAAAATTCCGTCGAATAGACAATATATGCTTCGGAAGTGCTTTGAAGGCCCAAGGCAACAATCTCGGAAGAAAACATGACAATCATGACTCTTCATGCCGAATAACTTCGCCTCGTGCATGTCGACACATCTTTTCATGTTTGACGCATAACCGTCTGGCAGTTTCAGATCTTTAACCCATTGCAACAGTTCCAAATTCTGTTGTTTGTTGAATGTGTACGGCGCTCTAGGTTTGGAAGTCCGTCCCGTGCCACTCCCCACCAAATGTAAAGCAGGCCTTCTGCATATCGCTTCTATGTCTCGTCTTGCGTTGACTGTGTCCTTCATCTTGCCCTTGGTGTCCATCACGGTGTACAGAATGTTGCAAAACACATTCCTCTCAATATGCATGACATCGAGGTTGTGTCTTAACAATTGATCTTTCCAATAGCCCCCTCTTCGACACTTTGAATGTACTTGACTCTGTCCCATATTTCTTGGCCACTTAAATGACGGGGTTGCTCTGCTCGTTCGACAACATTCCGCGTGAAGTCTTTTCTATTTCTCCTCCACGGATGATCGGGGGGTAGGAATCGCCGATGCCTATCAAACCAACTGACCTTGCGACTGTGTGCCAAGCTAAAACCCATGTTCTGTTCAAGACATACCGGCATGCAAGCTTCCCGACGTTTGCCGACCACTCAACATCCCATATGCAGGGAAATCATTTATGGTCCACATTAAGGCAGCCCGCATGGTGAAATTCTGACTTAATGATATATCATACGTAAGAACCCCTTCACTCCACAACATCTTCAACTCGTCTATCAAAGGCCTGAGGTATACATCTATCTTCTTTTTTGGGTTGGATGGCCCAGAGATTAACGCGTTAAGAAAGAAAAACTCTCTTCTCATGCACATAGAAGGTGGGAGGTTGTACGGAGTCACAATGACAGGCCAACAGGAATAAGTCTCGCCCATATTGTTGAAAGGAGCGAACCCATCCGAGCATAGACCAAGACGGACATTACGGGGATCCATAGCAAAGAAAGGATTCGCCTCATCAAATTTACGCCAAGCTTCCGCATCGGATGGATGCGTCACAAAGTTTTCATCCCTACGATGCTCCCGGTGCCATCTCATGTGAGCAGCTGTTTGTTCTGATGCATACAATCTCGTAAGTCTTGGAACCAGAGGAAAGTACCACATCTTACTTAACGCATGACGGGTCATTTTCCTTTCTTTCCCACAACTTTATATAAAAATCCTTCGGCAAATTATTTTCTTTAGGAACAACCTTACTCATGATCTGCATCATTTCGTTGTAATTCCTCTCACTCATATGGTGATCAGTCTTCAAGCTTAGTGTTGCTAAGGTAGCCGATAGCGATGAATATTCACTATTTTCAATGTGTTCACAACCTTCCCATAAAGGACGTTGCGCATCTTGAAGCATTTTATAGAACCTAGCGGCTTCTGGATTAGGATCTTCTCCCATGTATGATGGTTGGGTATGTGTACCGGTCTCCTCTCCCATGTATGACGACTCAGCATGAGTAACGTGATCAAAATATTGGCCGATCGACGGTCCCGCGGCATCCATAACCAACTGCTCATATTGATTAAGGTTGTCTCGATGAATATTGTCCCCGTAATAACCACTCGGTGTCTGTCGGACTTCGCCATGACATTCCCAACATTCATAATCTTTCATGAATCCCTTTTGACACAAATGAATTTTGACCTTGCCCGTATCACTAAATCTTAAACACCTACATTTGGCACACGGACACCTGATCTCCCTACTTGAATTATTTGAATTCGCCACAGCAAATTGGATGAACTCTTCCAAACCCGCCAAGAATACTTGTGTTAGTTCTCTTTTATCAGTTAGACGATTGTACATCCAACTTCTATCGTGGTTGCCTTCCATACTTCCTAACTAATTCAGTTGTTAACCTAATTAACATCTCAACATGCCACAAATATATAAAAAAATTAAATAAAAAAATTAAATACAATATTTTTTAAAAAAATTATTAATAGTCATTTTTATGAATATTTATATATTATTAACAATTAATACAAAATTATAAATTTATCACACCTAAATCAGAATTTGAATTTCCAAATTCCTAAAAAGTGCTAGATAAATTAATATCCTATACTTTTGGGAATATTTACCCTTAAAATCATGTAACTTATAATTTTCTACTAACATACATATTGCATACAAATTATATTAATTAATTAATTCTCTTATTTATCAATTTTCACTTTTTACAAATTATTTTTCTCATTTGAATGTTATGAATACTATCATTTTAATGTACATACACTAATCTATATCCATAATAACTACATTTTAATTTATATATAATTCAAAATCATCATATTTATAGACTTATGTATCATTACCCACTAATAAAAAAACATAATTTAATCTATATACACTAGAATCAATATCCACTACAAAAATCTATACAAAAATGAAGAATTAATCATATATAATTTAATCAACAAGAAAGAATTAACACAAACTATTAGCATACATTATCCACTACAAAAATCTATATCAAACATTTTAATCTACATACACAAATCAATGTTCATATTCCCAACATTTTAATCTACATACACAAATCAATTTTCATATTCCCAACAATTTAATCTACGTACAAAAATCAATGTTCATATTCCCAACATTTTAATCTACATACACAAATCAATCTTGATAACAACTACATTTTAATCTATATACACTATAATCAATATCAATTACAATTTAATATATATACAATAATCTATATTAAACATACCTAGACCGTGAACAAAGGGAAGTGAAGAAGAATTGGCACCGACGAACAAGGGAAGAATCTTGGAAGAACGACCACCGGCACCAACAAGCAAAGGGAGGACGAGTAAGGGTAGACCGTTGGAAGAACCACCACCTCTTCAAAGAAACACCCACCGGACCAAAGCAAAGAGAGGAGGATGGAGAGGGAGGCCGAATGACCAAGGGGGGGTCGGAAAAAGCGGTGGGGGCCGGAAATGAGGTCAGGGGGCCAGAAAAACGCAGAGGGGGGAGGGGGTCGCCGGAATTCGCAGTGGGGAGAGCGAGAAGCAAAATCGCGGGCAGTGGGGAGAGCGAGAAGCAAAACCGCGGGGGGGGGGGCAAAATATAACGCAATTTTGCGACGGACCCCGGTCCGTCGCAAACTACGACGGACATTCCGATTCGTCGCAAAATTTGTGACGGATCAGATGGGTCCGTCGCAAACGGTCCTGCGACGGACCACTGGATCCGTTGCAATAATAATTGCGACGGAACCCTGATCCGTCGCAAATTGCGACGGATCAGGTATCCGTCGTAAAATGCGACGGATCATGGATCCGTCGCAAAAATCAGTGGAATTGCGACGGATAGAAGTCCGTCGCAAAATTCCGTCGCAAAACAGAGTTTTTCTAGTAGTGATAACTCAATACCTATATCAGTTAGGTTTCTCTTATTATTTATTTATTATTATTATTATTATTTTTTCTCTTTTCATATGCAACAATGATATATGTAGCAAACTCTCCAATCTCTATTCTTTTATACTCTTCGGCCAAGCTTCCATTCATTTTCCCAAAGCCTAATACTTCTCATCTTTGGTTCATGTACAGTGGGATTGTTGTTTATGTTTAAACTCCTAAAACCGAGACCTATAGGCAGTATTATATGTGTGTGTGTGTGTGCGTATTAAGTTGAAGGTAATACTCACCTAGCTAATCTTTCCGATGGATCGAAACTCGCTGCTACTCCACGCCACACACCTCTGTTTCATTGTTTTAAAACAGAGAAAAGCAAATGGATTTTCTCTCTTTTCTCTCCTCTCACGGCTTCCCACTCTCTCGGTCTCCACTCTTTCTAAGTCTTGGATTCACTTTGCTGGAGGAAGTGAAACGTGGATGCTTATATAAATATATATAGACCCAAAGGTGCAATCTGAGAAGGAGCCAGCGGATAAAGGTGTTGGGATTAAGAGGTATGGGACGCCTGAACTTTCTGATGGAAGAAGCATGGAGGTTGCTGGTTGCGTGAACAGTTGGATGGCCGAAAGTGATCCGCTGACACTGTGGCGTGATTCTGTTTAACGTGTTGCAGTTAAATATGGATTAGAGAAATAGGAATTATATATATCTTGCTGACTCTTTTATTTTTATCGTCTTGTGTTGGGCTTGGTTTTGTTAAGATATGGCCGAATGAAATAATATAGGCTGAAAGAATCAATGAATTAAAGGAGTATTTGGGCCAGTATAATAATGGTTGTTGGAGGAGTATGGACGTGGCTTGCTTCATTTCAAATGGTTATGTACAACTAAATATATGGGCCAATGAATGATAATGGGATAAAGTATTTAATCCAAATTGCTTATTTAATCGCAATATTGAATAATATTATATAGGTGCTAGAAATAAATCCTTAATTTTATGTAAGGATTCTTCTTTCCCAGATAATTTTTTCTAGCCATAAAATACTTATTCTATAATTTTTAGGCTTAAATTATTCCTTACTTAAATTTATTATTTTTTCCCAAAATAAATTAATTAAGGGAAAAATAAGTCTAAATTTCCAATAATTATTCTCACAATTATTTTAAGCAAAAATTTCATAATTAATTTCCACATATTACTCAAACTTTAAAATCCTAAAATTTGGGATGTTACATAAATGACTATTTTACCCTTATCTTCGAATAACCGATAAAATTTCGCCAGAGCTTCGCTACTCCGACTCCCAACTTTCAAAAATTATATTCCTATCATGTTTTTACCTCGTCAGGCATCTTTCAATGCAATGAGGCATAAAAACAAGAATAGGAATTCTACTTCCTACTTCCTATATCTAACTAACATTTCTACTAAGAACTACTAAACAAAAAGACTAGAACTTAAAAGCTAAGGACCGAAGAACTTACCAAGAACCTTGCTCCTCCTTCCTGCTTCTCTCTCTAGCTCTCACTTCTCTCTAGAATTCGAATTGCTCAAGCAATTTTGGTGTGAGAATTTGAAGTGAAATGAAGGTCCTATTTATAGGAAAAGCCTAAGGATTTCAACCCTTGGATCATCTTTTGCATCAATGGTCAAGATGAAGCATATGTGGCCTCTTAAAAATCACTCATTTTCCTCTTTTTCTCCCTCCAATTTCGTCTCTCTCTCTCTGTCTTCCCTATCTCTTCCCTTTTTATAAAGCCTTGTTGGCCTCTCCCAAGACCACAACTTCCATTCCTTTGCATTGTTGGCCAAATCTCTACCAAGTAATTCCCCTACTTGATGTTCTAATTGCACAAATATTTTTAGAGATAAAGTTTGAAGTTTATGTAGTCTCTTGAGAAACACTTGAAATAACAAGAATTATGGTTCAATTTGGGGTTTTTACTAGCCCTTTAGTCATTTTAGGATAAATTCCAAAAGTTACGGAAATGACTTCGGAGATAACCTACTTCGAGCTAAAAATACACTTGTTTATAATAAGTCCTTACATTTGATCTATAGTTAACATATTTCAGTACACAATTTATTTTCTATCGGTTCTCATTTGAATCAATCCCCATGGCTTTTAAACTCTCAAAATATCTTCTTTTCTCTCTCTCCTAATCCCTTGGTTCTCACTCTTCCACATCACTCTTCTCTCTCTCTCCCACACACACACACAATTTCGGCCCCACTCCCTTTTTTTTAATTTTTTTTTTCATTTTTTTATTTAATTAATTTTATATTTATCTATAGAAAATTCTCTCATTGTTTGATTAGGGTTCACATGGATTGCACTTTATGGTTAAATTAAAACCCTTGGATCTAGCTTTATGAGGTTTAATCCTAGCCATCCATATCTAATATTTAATTAACATCCCCAATATGTGATTATCAAAATATAATTGGTTCCTAGATCATGAAAGTTCTTGAAATTAATCTAATAAATGGAGATTTAATTATCTACTAATTGTTGGAAATTTTATTTAATTGGATTAAATATTTTCTCACAACTTTTGGGTTTACTTCGGTCATTTATGCATCATGCATTATTTTAAAAATCATAGGGCAACTTATGTTCCCTAAAATAAAATTAGGTTTTTGCCTCTTTAAATTCCAAGGAAAATAAACAAATAAATTACTAAAATTAGAGACAATATACTTTCATATTTTAAATAGGTATTTAACTGCCTCCTAAGACATAATTAAGATTATACTTGATTATGATAAATCTTAGGGTATTTTATGATCTATAATAAGATCTAGAAAATTTTGCCTTTGGTTCTTCTAATTCTAGGGAAAATTGCCTAGAAAAATAAAGTAAATACACTACAAAATTTGGGACCACATATTCACCTATTTCCAATAGGTATTATTTATCAAAATATAATATTTAAGATAAATAATTATCCAAGTATTACACTTTGTCTTGGATCACTGTTTATACATTCAGCTTTACATGGGTTATAGTTTTGATAATACTGTTGAGTTTTCCTAGCGCTGAGGACACGAGTTGCTATCGTGGCACTGGATAGTGCAGACACATGTGTGAGACTTTACATCTGCTATGTGCTTATGTATTGATATACCGCTGTGATGTTGTGAATATCATCATCCATATACTGTCATATTTAAGCATGAGGTTAACCGTTACCTGAGGTCCGGTGGGCATTGGACCTCAGCTCTTACCATAGCTTCTGGGTCAGGAGGACCGAGGGTCGAAGATAAGGGCAAGCAGCACAGCAGCACGCTTAGAGTTCCGACCGGAGATTTTCATTTTGATATGTACTATTTTTGAAACACTCGGATAATTGTACCGCTATTATAAATAGCTAGACATAATACAGTTGACATTTTAAATATGTATCAGTTACTTACTTGCTCCGATGCTCTACTCTGACAAAAAAAAAAATCCGCTTTTAAAAATGGGATGTTACAGAAAAAAATTGAACTAGACAACACACATGGATAAAGCTATTGTAGTGTGGTGTATGGAAAGGGGTGCATTTGGGAACGTTAAAATGTAGTGTCTCTATCTCACTGATATGTTACTTTACTTGTATATTCACCTGAAAAAAGTGAGAGGGATGGTTGCTTCAATGGTTTCAAATGAGGCTTCTCATAGACGAGGGTGATCGGACTCTCTACGTCCTTGACGTTTGCATTCCCTTCCCTGGTATCTAATTTATTGCTTTTACTCGCATTTGCTTTGTATGCGGATATACAAATCCTTGTGTATGTGACTCAAAAACAGAAACTCCCTTGGGCTTGAATATCACAGTCCTTTTCTGCACTATATATTTGACATCATTTGTTCTCGTGCTTCAGAGCTTCTTATTTTCTTATGCGTCGGCTCCAAGAATTTTTCAGGTTGCAACCAGGATTTGACCCCATTCAGCATGAAAAGATGGAAAACTGCTCTCTGCTTGAGGCTGGACTGTAAGCTGAAGCGTGCCAATGTTTCAAAAAAGGTAATGTCGCCTTTAAAGGATGTCACATTTTTTTAGAGAAATGTCTTCCCTTCCCCCTCCTCCCATTTTCGTTTTTATCATTTTGTTTGTTTATTTAAAGCCAATGATCTTGCACTTTATAGGATTGATAATCGGTGTTGGGTGAAGGAAGCATTATTCCTCTTTATTCTGGCTAGCTTATCGGGATTTTATTTATACTTTTTACTGTCTTCATCAAAAGCATTTTTACATTGCCAATATGTTCTGAATCATTGTTTTGGTTCGATTTATTATGACTGATGCATCACTATGCCGATGATACTTGCTTAAAGAGCGACTCATTTAGGCTGAAAAGTTACAGTTTGGTGACAAGCATGTGAATGAATCTGCATACACTCATTGCTTAGACGAAAGTGTTGTGCTCTTTATTATATCTGTGTATTTCTTTTCCCCTGTTCTTCTACTCGTCTCTTAACATTTGTTTGTTCTTTGTGTCCACTCACTGAAAATGGATCTGCACTATGAACTGCTTTATTAAGGTTTTGTTCATTCATGCCGGAAGCTCTGTCTGTTTGTTCATTCATTCACACTTGCGTCTCAGATCAGATCTGTTTCTTCACTCCATTGAAGGTATATGTAACTATGCATTCTTGTCATAGAGTCACTGCTATTTCCCTTTGATGATGGATCTATCATAGATATATATTATTTTTTTAGGCGAGGAATTTTAGGACCATCACAACTTTCTGCTATATGGAAATATTATTGTATGGATGAGTGATTTGTACTATAGTAGCGTTGAACTTTGTTAGGATTTTATTGTTATTATGGAGTGAAATCCTCTAGGGTTTTATTTTGTGCTACATTTCCTATGGCAGAGGCTAGAACAAATTTAATTTTTTACGAGAGCTTGTAGTTGAGCTATCTTGTCTTTTCTATTTTGAGTTTTGGGAATCCCATGTGATGTTATTTTGTGAAACTTTGATTGTTGATCTCCAAATCTTAGTTCTAGAATACAGAATGCGTAGCTTTTCAGTTTGCAAAATTTCACCTTGCATGTTAGTGTCTCAGCTTTTGTGATTATTTCTTGAGCATAATGGACTTTACTTGATTATGAGGAAGCATTTGGGAAATCTGAATGCATGCTTTGTTGAACTCGGGGGCAGAAAATAGTAGTTTTGTTTACTTTAGAAGCATCACAATTTATGATAGCAATTTTGAAATGAGTCATTGACTTTTGATTGAGGCAATGACATTGTCTAACTATGGAAAAAAGTTATGTGAACAGTCTTTAAAAGTACTGCCAAGTTTCGATTTTTCTTTCAGTTTTTCAATTTTGGGAATGTATAAATAAACAAATATATTTCTTTGTTGTTACATAATTGGGGCTGTACATGAGATTTGTATAATTACTTGAGGCACCTATTTGCCTGTTTTAACTGCTTAACTTCTTGCTTTATATACTTTTATCTTGATACAATTTAGCTGGTGTGCACACTGAGAAGCATATTGCTACTGAGCGCTTAAGTCACTACTCCTCTGTCTCTTCATGTTCAAACTGTCCTCTATTAGCAGACAGAATCAAAAACATTATTGATTTCCATGTATGGTAAGAATAATTATCTTCACTAATTCTGAATTGAGTCTGCGACTTCTGTGTTAATGCCCATTTTCATAAGTGCTACTCATGTTATATAGTACAAACTAAGCATATATACAGTTTAATGTAGTGGTAGAACAGTCTAATAATTCCAATTTTCCTGTTAATGACAAAGGATCTGATAATTCCAACAGGTCTTCAGCTCCTTACTTGGAGTTTGACTTTTTTTAAGGTATATTGTTGGTATTCCATTTAGTTACATTTCTTTTCACCAAAGCCCAGAAAAAAAACAAATAGTTTCATTTCTCAGGTCTTTTCTGGCCTTCACGTGATTTTCTTCCTTCTGTGTTGTAACATGCTTCATGCGCAGACACTTCTAACAATGCATGAGCAAAACAAAAGGGAAAAAAAGCAAAGAAAAGTAGAAATAAAAGGAGGAGGGGGAACTTTTGCTTGTGTTTGTCTGATACGTGAAATTGTGAAAGCTGAATAGATTTGTGCAAGTTTATGAAAGTTTTAGCCAAAAAAAGAAATTGTGCTTTATAAAAGGAAAAAATTGAACTAGACAACACACATGGATGAAGCTACAGTAGTGTGGTGTATGGAAAGGGGTGCATTTGGGAAGGTGAAAATGTAGTGTCTCTATCTCACTGATATGTTACTTTACTTGTATATTCACTTGAAAAAAGTGAGAGGGATGGTTGTTTCAGTGGTATCAAATTTAGCAATGTAGCCTTTCGAAAATGCTAGGGAATGAAGACAAAAGCAATCTATAAGGTACTTTTCATTGTTAACATAAGAATAATCCTTTGCACATAGTCAATATGTTATCTGACAATCAACCCCATGGTGATAGAAGACCAATTTATTTTTTGAAGTTTTTAAATGATACCAAGTTTGAATTCCCACTAAGGTAAGAGATATTGATAAAGTAAGAAAATGTAAAGGTTTGTTCAAAATTGGAGTTGGCATGCTATCTCTCCTTTAGGATGTTCATGTTTGCATTTTGGGCTTTAGTTTTTTTTAGAGGAATTATATTCCTTAATGCTTCTCATTGCTTCTTAATGCTTTTAGAGGAATGAAGCCCGATGCCAGCGATGCACATTCTTCCTCGGCTTCTGCATCTAAGGTATTTGATGTACTTTATTAAGTTAAAGTCTTTCTACAGTCAATTCGTGTTGTAAATGTGTGATTTCTTATATTTTTGTCTTTTGGTTCTATAGCAGCAGCAAATTGCAACTAGAGCTTTATCAATATCTCTTTGTCCAAGATTACGTTTTTTACACTTTGTTTCAAACACTTTGACATTGTGTTATGGGAAATCGCATGATCTTGAGCCTTGGTAGTGAAGTAAACTCGGTTGGATTTTGCTTTGCTTTTCTATTTTTAATCGATTAAAATCTTGTCATGGTGAACCAAAGTTTATTCCTTCACCATGTTAGCTTTATCTGCCAAATCCTTAATTTCCTGGGGAGCAAGTAGTTTTTCTTTTTATCCCTGAACACAAATTAAATGCCTATCATTCATTCGGCCCTCAGTTAGCTTTCACCTGATTTTGATTAAATGTAGCCCCATCTCAGTTAGTTTTGACCTAATGTTGTTTTGAGTTAGTTTTAATATAGTTTATATCTAAATCGTATTGGAATTAAATATATCAAAATTAATAGTTTATCATATACAAAATAAATCTTTTTATAATATTTAGTTATAAAATCATTTAATATATTTTGTGCTTTAATTGACATTCACGCATAGGGGTAAATAATAAAAATAAGGAAGAACTAAAGGGTGGAAGAAAATGACACAGTGGGCTGATAATATAATGGGATTCTTACTCTAAATTTACACTAAAAACCAAAACTATAGACATGACAGTGAAAAAGTGAAGAATGAGTCAAGGGGTACCTAATGGTAATACTTTATAAACACTCAAATTAAAAGAATGATTTGTTGTCATATAAGTTTCCATTTATGTTGGAATAAGCTTTTCTTGCAGGAAGTAAATGTTGGAACGTCTATTAAATTTTGGGTGAACCACACACTTACCTCATCCCAAGAAAATGTCACTTGATTTGGAACCTTCCCCACTTTCGAACTAGATGAACTTCACTTTTATGACATGTCTTTTACCTTCCTTACAAGGTATAAATGATTTGCAGCCTCTTCCTAGATTCTCTATATCATCAATAAATGCTACTTACTTGCATTGGTCTCTATTGATTTGATTTTACATTCAAGTAGATCTGACTTATCATTTAAAAGTCAGATTAAGTGGCTCTACAATCCCATTAATCATTAAAGTTTGTTCATACCATATAAAAGTCAGATTAGTTACTTTTGGCCTAAAATTAATTTATTATATATGCCTTTTGGTAAAGTAACAATCTTCATCCTTTGGTGCTTCTGTTGTACCTGTCAACTACATCCTTAGTCCCTTAGTTGTGCTTATGTGCTATAAATAAAGGTCTTATGTATGAAAAGCATTTGTCAACAAGTTGTATTAGAAATTTTTCATGATTTGCAGCCTCTTCCTAGAGTCTATATCACCAATCAAATGATTCTGTCTTCTATATGGTATCATAACATTTCTTCTTCAACCAACCAATTTATGGCAATAGTATTGTCATGTTTCTATCATTTAAATCAATCTATACGCAATTGTATTGCAAAAGTGGTAGCTGCATTTTGTTTTCTTACTTTTACCTTGATCTCATGTTGACCAAGAATTATTTTTACCTTGTCATTTAACTCCACTTATACTCATTTGCGCTGCATTTAATTTCTCATGATTCGCAGTCTCTTCCTAGAGTCTCTATTTCAAACATTCTTCATATATTTGGTACATTTTCCAAATCAGTACATGCTGAAGCATCTGTTACTTGATCTGAAACCTTCCCCACTTTCGAACTTGATGAACTTCACTTTTATGACATGTCTTTTACCTTCCCCACTCTAATGTGATGCCTATTGTTCCTTCAAAGGGGAAGGGGAAGGGGAAGGGGAAGGTTGCTTCTAAGAAACCTGCTGCTCAGGTTCAAACTCTGTTGCATATGGACCACCATCTCCAGCAAAGTCATCCTCAAAGCTTCTGAAGTCAATTAAGCACGAAAAGAATTAAGCAGCTTACTCTATTTCCTTCAGTATTCTAGGTTGTTTTTGGCAATGTTGGTTGTATTGTTAAGCTTTCTTGTGGTTCTGTCATTGTAATGTTCTGTCAGATGAAACTATGTTGAAACGCCTGTTTATTAGGAGATCATTTCGTTTTTCTGTTCATGTAGTCGATGGTTGACCACCAGTTGCTTGAATGTTACATTTTGTAAGTGCTTTTGTTATTAATGTTATGAATTTTTTGTTAGTTAAGTTATGAAGACTCGACCAACAAATGCAGCTATGAACCCTTCCATCTGCACTCATCTTTATTAGTAGCGTTAAAAAAAAAGAAGGAAAACATGCCAAAGCAATGCATTTGTTGCCTATTACTTATATTATTAAGGGTACAGTGCATTAAAAAAAAGGCACTTATATTTGTTAAGATTGAGGAAAATAAGCCCATGTACCGAGAGTATACCAAGGCTAGCATTACTCCATACTTGACTTCATAATGCAATGCTTGGCATAATGAAGATTCATTAGTCTACTCATACATGACTTCTTAGTGCATTTGATGTTGATATTCACTCTGGCCATGTGTAGGATACTAATATGGAAAATCCAATATACTGCATCTACAAAATTGCAGAGGTGATATTCTTCAATTAAGTCATTACATGCCATTGTGTGTCCTACACAAAAGCCTTTGTCGTGCGTGATATATTTCCCTTGGTACAGGTGACTATTTTTGTTTTAGCATGCAAGTTAATACCCAATATACTTCCATTAATATTTTCACTCACATTCTGGACATTTCTGACTATAATCTTTTCAAAATTATGTTCATTACAACTTTGACAGGAGTTTGGTATCCTTGTGTTTAGTATATTAAATAAATGAAGGTAAGTATGGAAACACTTGGGAATGGGTATAGTAGTTGTAATTTTGAGCCGGTGAATTCAGGAAATCTCATTTCTTTGGGTTTTTTTGTGGATTTTCCCAGGTCTTTTGCTTATCACAGTTGTGTTGGCAGTGGAGTAGGCAGCTAAGTTGATGTTAGACATGGTTAGGTATCAAGAAGTATCGGCATTTCAGATGTAGGCAGTGCATTGTGGTTTAGCTGTAGACATTTATTCTAGGACTGACGGTAGAGTATATTTATACTTATGGGCTTTCAAGATTTGGGTTTCTTGTGGATTTACCCAGTGTACCGTGCCATTTAATGTTGGCGGCATTAGTTAAATACTATTGTTTTTTTAAATGTAGAGTAGGGTATTAATTATGCATGATATGCAATTGGTTTTTGTTCCAGTATGGTTTTTTGTTCCAATATGTAGAGTCAGGGTCAATCATTACAAAATATTGGGTTATATTTATCGAAGTCAATGTTTACAGATGGATAATTATACGTCGCTTTATCAAAGAATGAACAATATTGCAGGTCTGAAGATTCTTATACAAGATGGAAAAATCATGGAAAATATACAACTACTAATGTCGTTTACAGGGAAATCTTTAGTGAGATAATTGAGATATTGGTTGTTCATTTTACATATATGAATGTTTATATATTCTAATGGCTAGTATGTTGATGTTATTTTGTTGTTGCTTTTGAGCTGCTACATACGTTGCTAAACATAGAGGAGTATCATCTGACGAAGAGACAACCTTTTTTTCAAGGTGTTTTGAAATGCAATTCTTTTCTTTGATGATGCATAGTTTTTAATTCAATTACTAAATAATTTGGATGAGTTTAAGGTGGGGATGTACTATAACTTTTCTGAAATGTTGCACCTGTGCAGCGCACAGGGGGATTTGGTGCTTGTTTTAGGTGACAACAATAGTACATTTTTAAAATTATATTAGAGCTACTACTTTTCATATATTAAATTATTGATTAACCAGAAGTCTTTGTCAACAGATAAATATAAACCACTTGCTAGAAGTCAATGTATATTATAAAGGAAGCTATCTTTTTATGTTTTTATTCATTAATTAAAAACCAAAACTCGTATAAACGCTGAGCTAATATTAATTATATTCCATTTACATAAAAATAATGAATTTTTTTATCGTATTTGTTATGGACCCAAATAATGGGCCTGGTATGTGCGAGACCCAATTGAAAGGCGCTAGGCGGAAAACCTTCCATGAAATAGGCAAACTGCCAATCACCCATGACTGTGCCGATAATGCAGGAATCATGCAGGATATGCCGAGCACATGATCAAGAGGTGGGAGGCGCACGACGACAGAATGCGGAGAGAAGGACGAAACCCTAGGTAATCTCTATAAATAGGGATTACCTACTGTGTACACATTCAGACTCACTAGTCCATTCTTTACCATTCAGTCTCACTGTGCACACACATCACTCCAAGGCGAATAGCCACCCCTGTGTAGCACAGTGATCCGTTAGCGACCTTTGCTATCTCCTCCATAGATATCAGCGGGCGCTACATCCGATCCGATATCAATCATACCAAGCCCATCGAGGCTAGACATCTGTGTTCTATTACAGAACATTGGCGCCGACCGTGGGGATCGTCGAAAAGATCGATTCTCAGAACTTTAAAAGCTACTCGTAATCATTGAGTATGGCTGCCTCCACCAGGAGTCGCACTAATATGCCTCGACCACCGCATCCGCCAGAAGGACAACCTTCATTCCAGGATCGGGCGATCCAACATTCGAATGTGGAAAACTCAGAACAACAGCGTGAGGAAGGGCGAGTCGAGATCGAGACCGAAGACACAGCCCGCTCCCCGCATCCCAGTCGGGTGCTGCAGGGGGGTCACCGGTAGTTCAGGTCTAGGGCATCCCTCAGCCCCAGCACGAATTCCAGATTAACCATCCCGACATACGCCTGCTGCACAACACTTTAGGATCGGTGGTTCGGCGGATGGACAACATGGAAAACCGGCATCAGCTCCAACAGGAAGACAACACCCGAGTTATTCGGGAAGAATTGGAACGACAAAATGCCATATGGCGGCTGGATATGCAACAAATTCTAAGGGAGCAATATGATGCCAAAGTAAACCAAGCCCGAGATGAAGGGCATAAAGGCGAAGGCTCCAACAGAAAGGCCAGCTCGGCTTCTATACTCGACGACCCAGAGGAATCCTGAAGAAAGACCTCGGTCATCAATAGCCGAGATAAGGACCAGGAGAAGGAAGCCAGTCAGAAAGTCGTAAAGAGCAGTGACGCGCGGACCAAGCAGCCAAGGGGCCAGCAAGCCGCTCAAGCCGACTTGAAGGGGGCCGAAGAGAAGCAGTCTGCCAAAGACCAGGCTATCAGAGAGGAGCCCCCACCGCTCAGCAAGTCACCAGCTCAGACAGATGAAGATACATTTTTAGGATAGTTCATGGACAAAGTCATGGTCGCTGTGTACCCGAAGGGCCTAGATTCAAGGGAATTGCAAAAATATGACGGAACCCAGGACCCGTTGACACACCTGAACAACTTTAAAATGGAGATTATGGTGAAGGGAATAAGGGGAAATGTGATACCCCGGTTATTTGCCGGAACGTTCAGAGGAGCCGCGCAATTGTGGTTTCATTCTTTGCCATATCTCTCCATTCCCGATATGAAGACGCTGGAGCGAAGTTCTTACTAAACTTCGCAACGAGTAGGCGGCAACCAAAGAGTGAGTTCGGCTCGCTCGAGATTAGCGAGGGCAAGGAGAAACCTTGAGCAAGTACCTGGATCGCTTTAAAAGTATCGCGTTGCAGATTCCGGGGTTGAAGGACGAGGTACACCTGCATTGCATAATAGCCGGTTTGGACACATCATCCCGGCTAAAGAAGTCGATCATGAAGCGACGCCCTACAACGTTGGCCGACTTTCACGGACGATCACAACAATATCTGGAGTTAGAACAGATGGAGATGGTAGCCAGTACTGTGAAAGATCGACCTAAAAGCCCATCGCACCGAGGGAGTGAGAATCAGGAGGCACACAAGAAAAATCTTCGCGCCCGGGACAACAATGATAAGAGCCGAGATGCTAAATATGAAAAGTACACTCCATTAAAGGTTTCCCAGGCGAAGCTATGGAAAGAAGTATGCACGACCGAAATGAAGAAGGTCGAAAGACCTCGGCCCTCGGTAGAAGAGCCATGCTGACAAAACTCGGTTCTGTGAATTCCATGACCAACACGGACACACAACCGAGCAATGCTGGGATTTAAGGGATGTGGTCGAGAAGTTTGTCCGAGACGGGAAGCTCCGAAAATACGTCATCTAGACCCAGGGAAAGCAGGGCAGCAAGCGGCAGGGAGAGGCCTAAAGCAAGAGTCCTCCCCCCGAAAAAAGAAAAAGGGAACAGAAGAAGAAGCTCGAAGAAAGTGATGAGGAGTTCCCCGAAGCCAAGTACGACTGCAATGTGATTAGCGGAGGCTTTGGCGGCGGAGGAGACTCAACAAGTCAGCGGCGGAAGTACCTCAGGGAAGTACTATTAATAAGGAACGCCCCAAAGTTTAAGGAAGACTTAAGCAAACCCAAGTCTCCTATGTTGTGTTTTACTGATAAGGATTTAGAGGATGTTGCCCCGGGATATCATGACGGTTTGGTGATCACGGGAACCCTTGTAAATTGCCGAGTCAAGAAGATCTTTGTTGACAACGGGAGTGCAGTGGACATCATTCTTTGGGACGCATATAAAAGGATGAACTTTGACGCTGATGTTCTGAAACCGTGTAAGACAACCCTAACCGGCTTTAATGGACAGGATACCCGTCCAAAGGGTTATGTTGATCTCAAGTTGACCTTGGGAGATGCGCAGGCTTTCAAATCAGCGAGAGTCCAGTTTGTGGTGGCGGACTTCCCATCGTCATACAATATAATCTTGGGCCGGCCAACGATTCACAATTGGGATATGTTGGTGTCGTTCAAGCATCAAAAACTCAAGATGATTAGCAAGAAGAATGAAGTGGTCACCGTAAAAGGAGACCAAAAGCAGTCACGGCAGTGTTATTACAACACGGTCAGGCATGAACCATCCCGGTTGCCACGGAACGATGTGGGCAAAACCCTGGAAGAAAGTTCAGAAGAAAAATCAGTGAACGTGGTAGAGTTGGACCTCCGCGAAGAGGAGAAGATGCAAACTGAGCCAAGCGGCGAGTTGGAAGATTTTCTTCTGGGGTCAGAGCCCGGCCAGGTTACTAAAATCGGCAAGACATTGAATCTTGCAAGGCGCGAAGAGCTGGAAAAATTCCTCAGGGCTAATAGAGACGAATTTGCTTGGAACCCATCCGAGATACCTGGTATTGACCCAGCCTTTTGTTGTCATCAGCTGGCGATTCGACCAGGATCGACCCCAGTATCTCAGAAAAAGAGGAAACTCGGTGAAGAGATAAGAAACGCTCTAGAAGCGCATGTGGCGGAATTGTTGGAAGCCGGTTTCATCCGTGAAATACAGTATACCACGTGGTTGTCCAATGTCGTCCTCATCAAAAAACCCAATGGCAAATAGAGGGTCTGCACGGACTACAAGGACTTGAACCTGGTGTGTCCAAAAGATTTGTTCCCGATGCCCAATATTGATCAACTGGTTGACAATTCCTCAGGATTCCGATCGCTGTCATTCATGGATGCATATTCTGGATACAATCAGATTGCAATGCACCCGGATGATCAGGCGAAGACCGCATTCATCACTGAGAAGGCTAACTACTGTTATAACGTGATGCCTTTTGGGTTGAAGAACGCAGGAGCAACTTATCAACGAATGATGAACCGGGTTTTTGAAGACCAGTTGGGTAAGAACGTGGAGGTATACATTGACGACATGATCGTCAAATCTTTGAGTGAAGATAATCATGTGGAGATAATCATGTGGAGGATCTTCGACAGACATTTGATAAGCTGAGGAAGTATAGAATTCGCCTAAACCCGGCTAAATGCGCATTTGGAGTACCAGCTGGAAAATTCCTGGGTTTCTTGCTCACAAACCGAGGTATAGAGGTAAACCCCGACAAGTGTTAGGCAGTGTTAGACATGGAGGCTCCACGGAATAAGAGGTTCAGCAGCTTACTGGAAGGTTAGCAGCGTTACTCGTTTTCTACCAAAATCAACAGAAAACTCTCTCCCCTTCTTTAAGTTGCTAAAGAAGGAAGCGTCTGACGGGTGGAATGCAGAGTGTGAGGCGGCGTTTGAAAAGATCAAACAATGCTTGGCGGCGCCTCCGAGATAACAAGACCGAGGCGGAGAGAGCCCGATATTATACTGTCTGTTGGCAATGAGGCGGTGAGCGCCGTCTTGTAAGAGAAACCAAGGACGGCGAGCCCGGTATACTTCATAAGTAGAGCCTTGCGAGGTTCGAGTGCGATACCAGAAGGTGGAAAAAAATGGCTTATGCTCTACTAGTAGCGGCAAGGCGGCTCGCTCGTACTTCAGAGCCATCCTATCGTGGTCCGCACTAATCAGCCCATCCGGCAAATCCTTCACAAGCCAGACCTAGCCGGACGAATGGTGAGTTGGGCTATTCAGCTGTCTGAGTTTGACATCACTTACGAGGCTCGGCGTGCAATCAAGTCTCAGGTGTTGGCGGATTTTGTGATGGAGCTAACCCTGGTGAACGGGGATGACAATCAGCGTATTTGGAAGTTGTTTGTAGACGGCTCATCAAACATTAAAGGGAGTGGAGCAGGAATCATTGTGGAAAGCCCTGAAGGCGTCTCGCTGGAGTTGTCTTTACTCTTCAATTTTTCTACATCCAATAACCAGGCGGAATATGAGGCGTTAATAGCTAGTTTGATCTAAGCAAATGAAAATGGGGCTCGTCGAGTGCACGTTTCAACTAACTTTCAGTTGGTAGCGTCTCAGATCAATGGAACCTACCAAGCTAAAGGACCCCTAATGATTAAATACTTGGGGAAGGTAAAGGAAATCATTATAGAGTTTGATGAGGTGACGGTGACACACATTCCGAGAGACAATGTAAGGGCTGATGTCCTGTCAAAGCTAGGAAGCACCAAAAGTCCCGGGAATCACCGCACTATCGTCCAACAAAATCTTCCGGAACCAAGTTGTGTGATGGTCATTTCAGAATCAAGCGACAGGAGGAAGCCCATTACAAACTATCTGGAAAGAGGAATCCTGCCTGACGAGCCACTAGAAGCAAGAAAGCTCATGAGAACAGCAGCTTCATACGCACTCGTTAACGACGAATTTTATCGTAAAGGTTTGCATTCTCCAATGATGAAGTGCGTGGTGGCAAATGAAGCCTATTACGTTTTGATGGAGATCCATGAGGGAATTAATGGTCATCACATGGGAGTTAAGGCGTTGGCTAGAAAAGCAGTGAGAGCTGGATACTTCTGGCCTACCATGGCGGCGGATGCTAAGGGTCATGTCCAAAAATGTGATAGTTGCCAGAAGCATGCTAGCATCATCAGATCACCTTCGGCCTCCCTTCAGGTAATCTCTGCACCATGGCCATTCTTCAAATGGGGAATGGACCTATTGGGGCCTTTCAAGATTACGGCTGGGCAGCTGCGATGGCATCTTCCATTCGCTTCTTCAAATAATGGGCCTGGTATGTGCGAGGCCCAATTGAAAGGCACTAGGCGGGAAACCTTCCACGAAATAGGCAAATTGCCAATCACCCATGACTGTGCCGATAATGCAGGAATCATGCAGGATATGCAGAACACATGATCAAGAGGTGGGAGGCGCACGACGACAGAATGCAGAGAGAATGATGAAACCCTAGGTAATCTCTATAAATAGGGATTACCTACCAGGTACACATTCAGACTCACTAATCCATTCTTTACCATTCAGTCTCACTGTGCACACACATCACTCCAAGGCGAATAGCCACCCCTGTTTAGCACAGTGATCCGTTAGCGACCGTTGCTATCTCCTCCATAGATATTAGCGGGCGCTACATCCGATCCGATATCAATCATACCTAGATTATCGAGGCTAGACATCTGTGTTCTATTACAGAACAATATTAAATTTTTTTATCTAACTACTTGGTAAAAAAAAAATTGTTACTACATTTTGTCTTACTTTTTTTGGCAATTTAAAATGATTAATTTTACCATGACTTTTAGTTTTTTCCTGGGTAACAAAAAATGACTATGGATAAAAGAACAAAAGTTGTCACAATCTAGAAATTATTGAAGTGAAAATAACAAGAAGATCTTAGTTGATACTAAAAATTAGGCTAATACGCATGGGTATGAGTGTTATATTTTTCTACCTCTTGTTTTAAATATTGGAGTTAGACAAGGGTTTTATTTTTGTTCTAAATATAAGATATCAATTTATTTTACCTCTCAAATTTATACGTTTTTCCCCAATATATCCCTATCAATTGTATATATTATGGACGTTTCTATTCACTCATCTTCGTCTTGGCATCAAACTGTGAACCCTCAGGTGCGATGCAAAGAATCATTTATACCACATAAGTTATAGCGAGAAAATCATGAAAGAGGAATACGGTTAACACAAAACAAAACAAAACAAAACAAATCTAAATCATTAGGAAAAATTTGAATTGGGGGGATTGCTTCTGACAGGTATAAAGGAAATAATAAGGGATGAGGCAAAATACGCCTGGCACTTTCATATAAGATAGATGTCAATCGAACTAAGGTATTTCGCAACCGACCAGTCCAGCTCCTTACCAAATACCTTCAGTTATAAAGTAACCTACCACCTAAATACAGAAATGGATGCCAGTACGATAATTAAGAAAACACGGATTCGCTTAAACTAATTAGTGGGAAGCGGATAAAGGAGAATGTATTGTTACAGATTTAATTTATAAAAGATTTACTTTAATTCTTTTTGGTCACTATCAAAATGCGCTCATTTGAAAAGGAATGAGTTCAAAAAAGGGTTGAGTAACAGGCAAACAAAAAGGAGTTGAGTAAACAAGTAGTTCGGCCAGCTTTTTCCTTTAAATATCATTAAAGAAGGAAAAGAAAACAAATTAATATTAATCCTGATCTGCACAAGATCCCAAGGCAGGAAAGTTATAAAAACAAAATCACTAACGTGACTATCAGAAACACACACTACTTATAAAACGAAACGCTACCACAGGAAAACCAAACATCAGAGATCAAAGATGAATCGAAATAGCAAAAACTGACAATCACCCAGGACATGTAAAACAAAATTATCAGGACAGAGCCACATAAACAGAATCAATCGTAGACCAAATATCAATCGAAAACGCAGAAAATCCCAAACTAGTTCAATTAAAGTAAACCATTTCACAACAATCAAATCATAGAACAACCGGAGGGGAGAAAAACGACCTTTTGACGATGATAATAGCAAGTTGGTCGAATAAAAAAGAGGACAAAAAGACAGCTACCAGACGGCGTTTTGATCGAAGATTAGAATGGTTTCAGATAGCAGTTAGGGTTAACCAAACTCCTCGGATCTACGCCGCGGAGTCGAGAAGAAATAAAAAGCGGCTAATGGGAAAGTGAGTAAATAGGAACTACGAAACCAAGGGTTACAACTTCTCATAGTCCCAAAAAAAAAAATAATAATGCATCGGTAGTAGAGCCGGCAAATCGGGCCGAGCCCATCGGGCCGGCCCGTTTAGGCCCTGGCCCTGCAAGGCAGGGCAAAAAAAATAGACGAGATATTTGAAATTGGCCAGTAGGCCACCATGGATGGCGCCGAGCTAAACGGGCCGCCTGGAGGGAGGCCTGGCCACCACGTGCACGGCCCTTTTCACCGTAGCTTTTTTTTTTTTTTTTTTTTTTAATTTATTAATTTATATATTTTTGTCTTTGTTATAGAGTTATTTATCCATTTAACTACAAATACATAATAAATATACTCTAATTTTATGATTTGGTTTATTATTTGTTGTAAATAAAATTACTCTTATGTTTAATGATTAAATTATTTGTTACAATAATAGTCATCGTACTAATGTCGCTTAGTGATATGTTTCTTATGTTTTATGTGAGTTATTTGTGAACATAGTTTGCTTTTGATTATGAATTCGGGCTTTGGAAAACATGTATTTTTCTTAACTCGGGCCCTGGAGGGCCGGTCCTGTTAGGCCCTGGCCCTTCACGGGCCGGCCCTGGAGGGCCGGGCCGGCCCTGATTGCCAGCTCTAATCGGTAGTATGACAATTTCCCAATATGCCCCTGACTCGTCGCATGGTTTTTTTTTTTGGGATCCTGATGGTGGGTTGATTGTCTTAGGCCCAACATACCAAAAAAAAAAAAAAATACACACACACACACACACACACACACATATATATATATATATATATATAGATAGATAAGATTCCCTTTTCCAAGTTTTTTTTTGGTCTTTGCCCCATCTAATCCGGATTCGACCCGCGTCGCGCACCTGACTTTAGTCGGAGAGTCTCCCAACGGAGTCCCTTTTCCAAGTTCAACCCATATCCCCCCATAACATGTACATGATTAAATAAATTGAAATAAAATTAATCAAAAGTAATTTGTAGTAATAATCTCTAGAATCTAAACAAGTTCATAGGTTTTTTTAGGTTGAAAAGAGAAAATTTAGTCACACATAACTATAATAAAATTTATAACAAAAAGGTGAAGCTCAAACTCAATGAAAAGAAGGAAAGATGAAGAACACACAGAAAAAAAAAAAAAAAAAAAAGAGATGGCACAATTACTGTGTGGTGTGTGGTATTTGTGGCGTCACTGTTTTGTGCGCTCCGTCCAATTCCTCTGCTAATCTCCTTGCGTGCTGCTCCCGCTGTGTCTTCCGTCTTTGCTTCACTACCGTCCAGGTCTTTACTCTGCTTCTTGAACAAGCAACAAATCCCCCGCACGATGTGCGGTTGTAATAATTCTATAATATTAAAGTATATCTGAACTTTCTATTCATCCAAATGATTAATGAATTAAATTAAACACAGAGGAATATGAAGTAAATAATTAAATTTCAAATCTACTAACATTAAAAATAAGTTGTATCATTACCCAAAACCACAACATGGACAACAACCACATCAGTACTTATACTCTTATATGTCTAGCAACTTTTCATGTTCGAAAGTATAGTGGTGCTTGAGTTCACAACAAAAATACAGGTCTAGATAGTTCTAATTGCCACTAGGGTCCAACAAAAAACAAAGTCATAACTAAACATTCATATAAAAGAGCCAAATTATAACACATCAATATGAAGTAGAATTTCTCTTGCTCAACGACTTTGACAGGCTTTGAAAAATTCTTGGCTAGGGAGGCAATGAAAGCAAGCGCATACTTTGCTCATTCCCAAAGAATACTTCTCTTTCCTCCATCCTTCCTGTTCCTTTTATATATGTTGTCGATGTCATCACCAGAGAGATAGGCACGTCATTACGCCTAAAGCTGCCATGATCATTACACTGTTTTCCTTATCTATAATATTGATCATAAAATTGGATTAGTATAGCAATGAAAACTGATCCGTGCCAAACTCATTTGAATTTCCATCAACTTATGCCCTCACAAAATGAAATTAATTTTAAAAAAGAGAGTGCAAACTTTGGCCATTGGCTCATAAGTATCGTTCATAAAGAAATTATTTCAAAATTGAATAATAAAAAACATATAAACAATAAGTTGAATAAATTCTATAAACTTGACAAACACCGATATGTTAAGTAAAATGAAAATTTGACAACAAAATGCAGCAATTCAGAAAGAGGGAGGGAGAAGCAGCGGACTAATAAGCAGTAAAGACAGGCTACCAAATAAGAACATCCAAAATAAAATAGAGGAAACAAAAGGTAAAATAAAAAGTATGAGACCACGAGCTCAGGAAGATAGTTTGAAAAGCATGATACAAATAAGAATGAACAGACATGGTAAAAGATTTTTTGCACAAAATCCCCCAATCTTGGGAAAATCCAAATTATTAACACCTATTCCAAATAGTAGACTTATTACAAAATCATCAAGTTTTTGTTACCTATTGAATGAGCTTTCATGGAGCAACCCATGTCTCCACTCTTCTTATTGGTAGCAACATGAATTGTATATCATATACCAATGAATCCGTAAAAAAGAAATCTTCCTTGAGAATATCTCTCAATCTTGGGAGTAACCAACAGTTAACAAAAATTGCAGATAATAGTATTAGGAAATCATTTAGATTATAATGCCAAGTAAACAAATACCTTATTATGCAGCTTCCGTAAAACAACTTTATCTCAGAGGGGAAAAGATCCCTATATCTTTTGGAGAACTATATTAAGTATAGCATCAATCACACATTAGAGAAATGGTGAAAAGGAGATAACCTTAGTTGTAGTATCTGTCATCTTATAAATGTCTGCAGTGTACCCCACTAACCACAATCTAGGAAAAAACCTCTAAAATTTTGAAAAAAGAACGTTCTTTGTTTAAGTGACCGTGCAATTGAAATCAAGTAAGGAGACATCATTGAGCGAAATATGTGATATAACAAAAGATTAGAGAAACAGAGATTAAACTCATACATCAAGTTGTTTCTGCACATTCTCAGGCCTTTTCTTTGGCCGCCAAGAGGGCCTTGACCTAGTCATAACGAATATGTCTTCTTCAATTTCATCCTTAGACAAAGCGATCTAGAATCTCCTCTTCTCCTTTCTTTCTTACATTTTCAGTCTAGATAAATTGGAAAATAAATTGTAAAACCTAAGGGCCTTCATTTTGTTGCATATGTGATGCATTCCCCTTCCCATTGTAAACCTTGAATGGGGTAGAATGTCATACAGGAAAGAATACAGAGATAAAGAGAGGTTGAGGAACACAGATGGCTTCAAATAAGCATGATCTAGTGCAATTATGACAGAGAGAAGAATATCTTATATCATGCACATATTTTTTAAGAACAATTACCAAGTAGTGTCAAATATATTTATAATCATAAATATAAAGGCATAGTTTTTCTTTTTGGAAAAAAAATCTTAGCTTTAGAGGAATGGTAACATACCTCATCAAAGGTTCTAGTAAGAACATTTTATCGACCACAACAACTATATTGTTGAATAATGAATGGATTTAACAACAGAAAATAAAGCAGGCCTTAAATGAATAGTACTGGATGGATAATAATTTCAGAAAATTAAATTTAACGGTGAAAGCATGGTAAGAAAAGTTAACTGGTTTCAAATTTGGGAAGGCATCTAATAAAAAAGGCTAGAATGAACATCACAATATTAACCACAGGACCTATGTTTCTGAATAACAGAGAAACACCGGGGGAACTGCATGGGGCTCACATAATTATTGACGGGAGGGAGTAATAACAACTATCATAAATAGTAACTTCCTATACCAATTGGCGAATAATTGACGGGAGGGAGTAATAATAAAGCATGGGGCAATAGAATTGCTCTTATTTTTTCCTTCTCGTAACTAAGAGAATTGTGACATACCATATAATTTTTCCAGGTTGCAAATTAACCCGTTAGTATGTTTATTTAATTGCCCAGAAAAGGTTAAGCAAAAGGAAGTAGTAGAGTTTCAATAATTAAAAACAAAAACATATACCTCAAAAGCAGCCCCTTACCCTCCAAATCACCCCTCAAAATCCTGTTTTTTGTGAGTCGTCAGATTTTTAAATAGTCTTGACTGATTAAATCTCTATTATTTGCAGCCTTTAAATCTTTATCATACCTAAACTGCTCTAATTACATATTAAGAAAGAAGCAAAGAAACAAATTTTAGAAAGGAGCAAACAAACACAAACCTAATTCAGTATGATGGTCAGATGGGATAGCTTGCAACCCCCTTCAGTCAGGATCAGAAAGCTATAAAACCCTTTTACCTATGACTTTTTTAGTGAGATTTAGCATAGAGTAACAATAAGACTATTTCAAATACTTTATTTAGATAGTCTTATGAACTATTAATGTAGCATTACATCTATCTAACCGTATGAAGTTCAGAGGATTATTAAATTTTGAATTTTTTAGTAAGTATATTATTTTAATATATATATATATATATCATAGGATTAGCTTAAGTGTCTGTCAAATGTAGAATGTAATATAACTTAGCTTGTAGAATATAGATAACAAAATTCATTATGGATAGCAAAGCCCATACCTCTGAACGAAGCTCTTGCATTATTTCATACATGTTCAAAAGCACAAATAACTTTTCTGGTGATCTCTTGCTTTTGGCACTTGCTTCTCCAAAACTCAGTAGCATGGAGACACTATTTTTAGTCACCTCAAGCAAAACAACGATCGCTGAGTAAATCAAATCCTTCAAATATTTGATTGCAAACTTTCCACAATCAAGCAAATAATAATTTAACTTGTTATGGTACAATCACATATTTGAATGAAAATTTATTCCAAGAAAAACATACAAATAATAGTATATTCATTGTAAATAGTCAGTGTAAATAGGACAATACCACCTAACAGTTATTCATGGGATCATGAAACTGATTAGGATTTCATTATTGGAATTACATATCTGAATCGTGGCCCTAATAGTTACCCTAATTTTTTTTTGCCCGTTTAAGTTTTCAAGGTAAATATCAATAATATATATTATTTTTTAACACTATTCAGGAACCGCTCTTGCTTTTCATCAATAATGAACGTGATATAAAAAAAGGAAAAACCTAATTGCCATAAAATAGTAGACCCATTTTTAAAAACAGGCTGGACCTGAGATGTCTGAGGTTCAATAACACAAGCCTAGGAAAATAAATGAAGGTTGTCACTTGAGGCCTCTGAGACATATTCATGTGCATACTAGTATATCTCACCAAATCAAAACAAACAACACAACATTTTTGCTGTCCTTAAATTAGGAACACGAGGAAATAGTACAGCCACCGAATTTATGTTCTCAGAAACAAACACATTCAGCAACAACAAAAGGAAAGAAAGGGTCTTGGTTCTGGGTGTAAATGAATATGAATTAAATTACTTGAAATAATATCCTATTAAAATACCATATGTACCCACACATTGAAACTGTCAAGAGACCTCAGTTCACCTGTGCAACGTAAGCCCTTTTTTGGTTTGCTGCATAGAGAAATAAGTTAGAACTCAAAATTCATAAAAAGATGAGATGCCATATTCCCTCAAATGACCTGCAAGCATTTCTTACCATTCAAAATTCTTACTTTCCACACCGATGTTTAATCCAAAATGCGTAATTTAGTAATGTTTAAGGCCATATGATTTGAGGATAGTTGAAAGCTATGAATCGAACTCATTCTAACAGAAAAGCTTTGAAACTTGATTGTTGTTGTATATGAAACAACATCAGGTTCAATCCCAAAGAAGATGCATAGTTTTCCTTAAAAAATGAGATCCCATATTCCCTCAAATTACCTGTAAGCATTTCTTCCCCTCACACAGCCAAAGCTTTGAACCTTGATTTTTACTGTTTATATACATTTTCATATACAATCAATAGTTAACTCCATTATGGCAATTGCCTCTCCATAAAAATGATTTTAAATTTTAGAAAGAAGCAAATAAATACAAACCTAAAGTTCATGATAATTTCATTGATGTTTCTACTTCTTCACTTTCTTTCCCATTCTTCGGTTTTGTTTGCACTACTACCTCACGGATCTTTGCAAAAGCTTCTGCCTTATTCTCTCAGCATAGCTTCCAGATCTGCAAAAGGAAAAAAAGATAAAAAGAGAAGCTTTGTAGAAATTAGGATAATAATTATTGTTGTATAATTGTTTTGTGATTTGTCGTCTGGTAATATGATATAGGTGCATTCATTAGGAATTTAA
This sequence comes from Acacia pycnantha, assembly GCA_025563575.1. Classification (NCBI taxonomy): domain Eukaryota; kingdom Viridiplantae; phylum Streptophyta; class Magnoliopsida; order Fabales; family Fabaceae; genus Acacia; species Acacia pycnantha. The sequence goes on from JAMWYP010000045.1 coordinate 2,287,538, forward strand.
GTGGTACGGTATCATCTCAATATGTATGACACTTACGAGCATATAGGATATGATTAATCTTTTGGACATTGATATCAAAGAGAGGAAACATCACAACATTGTAACCACACACACCATTAGGGATAGTCTTTAGAAAGAAAGAATCTTGAAAATTAGTGTGTATCTTTTCTTACTGTTTTTCTTTTGAAGTATTCTTTAAGCCTCACTCCTAATGGATAAAAAAGTTATCTTTATTCTTTTAAGTATCATCTGTTTATTTGCGAAAAGTTTAATTCACAATGATAAATAAAAAGAAAAAGAAAGGAAACATATACCTTAATTTGAATAAGTTGGGCATCTGATGTCACAACTCCTGTGTAGTCACTGGAACAGCCCGGCTTGATACAGAAAAGAATAAGTATTAGCCTTATAACAAACCAAAATTAAAACCAACTAAGAAAGCATAGTTAAATTACGAAGTATAGTATAGGAAAGTGAGGAATTAATCACTAATATGAAAGAGGACAAGATTGAGACAAACGGGATCGTTAGAAGATCAAATTAGAGGAAAAGCATAGCCCTACGCAAGATTAGAAGCGGTATATTGTTTTCCGTATCCGTCACCGCAATTAAATAGATAGCAAAAGGATTAACTAATATTCTTCTCCTAATCTCTTAAAGCATGAGCTCATTAAGATTTTCAATTACTACAGGATGGAAGCATATCAATAGGATTAATACAACGTAAGATGTATTGTAACACAACATCCTTTTCACTTTCAATGTTCCATAGACTCCCTGTATGGGAGAAGACGACATTGAGAATAATCTATGTGAAATACTCTCCCCACCAGCGATATCAATGAACATCACAAATAGATCCTTAAAGATCTCTCTTCCCTGTATAATAATGTTCACTCATATTAAAGTTCATTGCATTTGAAATTGGAATAATTTCCACATGAATCCAAGTAATACAAAATTACATATAACCCCTTTTTTCTGGCCTTGAATCACATACAAACAACCCCTAAATCAATTTGTTTATCTACAACTTTCACTATCATTCTTCTAGTTAACACATCAAATGTAGACTTCATAACATACTATATAACTCCTATATTACTCATAGATGGTAAAATTTATTCTTAGACTCTTGAGGTAAATAAATCAACATCAGGTTATTGATAGGATGTATATATATTATTTTTATCAAGTTATTACTATTTTATTTATTTTCTATGAGAAGAGGGTAGAAATACACTTTTCTCGCATGGATTTAATGCATTTAATATTTTGATGCTAAAATATTTTCTAAAGAAATTAATTAAACCCATATTATTGAGAAGAGAGTCAGAGACAGTATCACTTCTTGCCTAGTAAGAGATATACACTAGTGCAAAAAAGGGCTTTAAGACTGCCTCATTTGGAGCGGATAATCGACGCACCGGTCTTAAAGGTGTGACCGGTGCGCTTTGTAAATAAAAAGAACTTCTTAAACAATGAAGGGCTATAAGACCGCCTCATTTAGAGCGGATAATCGAAGCACCTGGTCTTAATGGTGTGACTGGTGACAGATTTTGTAAATAAAAAGAACTTCTTACACAATGAAGGACGCCTCATTAAGACCGGACTAATTATCGACCTGGCCCTAAATATGTGACCGGTGGCATATTTGTAAATATAAAGAACTTCTTATTCGATCAATTTTTCATAGATCTTATCCGCACTGTTAAAATAACAACCTACCTTAAAAATGTTAATAAAAAATTGAAATATCAAATACTTTTATGTAGAAATCTCATCAAGGCGTACTTATATTTTCTACACTCCAAAATAATACTAAAAATATAAATATAAAGGTATTAAAGTTTTAAGACCGAACATATATAAAAGCCGGTCTTAAAACTTTGATTTTTAAGACCGAACTTAAAATTTGTCGGTACTAAAGTTTAAATAAAAAGTAATAAATGTTAAGACCATTGTTACAGAATGACCTGGTCTTAAAAGTAAGATTTTTAAGACCGGACAAAAATTTGGCCTAGTACTAAAGTTTGAATAAAAATTAATTAATTTTAAGACCGGACATATATAGGGATCGGTCTTAAAGGTTATCTTTTAAGACCGTATATGTGTATTTGTCCTGCCTTAAAAATGAAGCGCCAAACGTTAACTTCGGCGACGCTTTTGTCACTCTCACACTCTCACCGAAGAACCCCTGTTCACGTTGCGAAACCCTTCCCTGCTCCATTACCCTCTTCCTCGCCCGCGCATCGTTAGCCTCTCGTTACTCCCTCATTTTCTGCATTCCTCTTACCTGCCTTGAAAATGAACGGTGAAAACGATTCCACTCGTGTTCTTGAAACTCCAGATATCTGGTTTGACCGGGAGGGTCTGACAAACGAACCCTCTTCATCTCACATTGAGCCTCTCTCGGCGTGCACGCCGTGGTAGAAGCGGCACACGAATGATGGAAGTATCCCTTAGTCGGAATATCGGGACGAAGCTCGAGATTCATTTTGATGAAAATTTGCAACCTTTCGGTCCTAATAAAAGCACATATACTAGTTTTGTTTCGCGCTCTAGTACGCAGCAAGGTTAGCATTTTGACTGATGAGTGGAAAATGTGGACCAAAAACAATAAAGGATCCTATGGGACACTATCCGCTTACATTCACCGTCCCCGAGTCCGAGAAGTTCAAAGACTCAACATTGTCTTATCAGGCTGAGCGGTTCAGAAGTTTAAGACCTTTCTCGGCTAACACTTATATTTTTGCCGAGGAGAAGCCCGACCATCAACCCCGGGACAAGTACAAATTTATTGATGAACAAACTTGGCAACAATTTGTTGTAAGCGGACCACTCCTCGAAGCTCACGGTGAGTTATATTTAGTTTTGTTTGCACTTTTGTTTGCTTATTAACCTCGTGAGGATATGTGAATGTTATTGTGTACATCTAACTCGTTAGTTAAATGGTTTGGTGTGTGAATAGAAGTATACATTTGCTGCCTTTGTCCCGCATGAGAGGAGCATGTCCTAGTTCCATGCAAGTTTGATATGTAAACCGTGTAATGGCCATGGTTAGACGTTGTCGTTAGTTAGTTAGTTATTCTAATATGTGTAGGAACCATTTATGATGAATGAATGAATTGACTGAGTTGGCAGTATTTCTGCAACTCCCTTTCCTTTGGTTTTCCCAATTTCTTCTACAATGCTACATCTTCCTTAAGTAAAATGTTGAAACTTGATGAAGTGAATTTGACTAATGTTTGACGTTCATATCAAGCGTAAGTTCTCTAATTTCGGTAGTGACATGGTGGAATTCATAATTGATATATAGTTGTTTTCAATCCCGATTCACGTAAAATAAGGGAAAAATATCAAGAGATTGGGAGAAAGAATGATTGCCCACACAGGCTTCTCGCCGGATATGAAAAGGCCGAAAAGATTTGATGGCAACCAAACGGAAGAGATTAGAAGATGAAGTGAATCCAATCCTTCTACGGTAGTTGACCACCGCCATCTCCAATACGTCGCGAGGAGCTCTGTTGTATATTCGGCAAAGCTGAAGCGGCGCCATACACGAGTGAAAAACTCGTAGTTGCCGAACGAATTGTAAGTATCGATATTGTTATTTTTACTTACTAAACATGTTTCATCACTAAGCTTCTCGTTATCTCGTATCTTACAGAAGATCTTAAAAAGAAAGAGGCGAGAGGGATCTTTTGCGGCTGGACAGGGAGGAATGATGTTCGACCGCCGCGACCGAAACCGTATCACGCGGCGTGTAAGGGGATTGGAGGACGGGTAGGCCTAAAGCAATACTTTGGTAAATCCAAACGCCACGACAAAGTATGGTTACCCTGGAGGAGATGGATCGACGCCGGCCAAATTAAGTGAGGAATCGGCGGCGAAAGATACTACATTGAGGATGTTTCAATCTGAGATGAGCAAGATGAAGGAGGAGATGGAGAAAATGAAGTTCCTCCCGAGCTCTCGCCAGAGACCAGCCAGGATCCCTTGACACCTTCACCTGAACCTATGCAAGCAGCAGAGCACTAGAGGGAGCCGCATTGTTGGACAATAAGAGTCGAGCAACCTTGTCATCTCGTATGTGGAGGATCGTGATGGTCATAGACAATTGGTTGCTAAAGGGACTGTCCACAACTTGGGATCAATCAGACACCACGAACAAATGGCCGATGATGAAGTCGAGTGTCGCTTGAAGAGGTGATCTTTGATGCACTCCGTCCCTCTCCCAACCGATGAGTCAAGGTTGTGAGTGATGTCAAGGGAACCTTCATCTCTTGGCCGGTGAAGCTTGTAGATGTCTCTACTCCTCCTCAAGCTCCACCCCCTCATCAAGCTTCACCCCTCCTCAAGCTCCACCCTCCTCAAGCTCCACCCTCCTCAAGTTCCATCCCCTACCGCTAACTTGACGGCCAAGGAAAAAATAAAAGATTTGGTAGCCAAAAATGGTTTAAAGATAAATCGTGGCCTGTCAATGAAGTAGTAGGCTCCCTCATCCTCAACCGCTTTAGTTGATAATGAAGATGTAGAGTCCATGCCGCTTCCTCGGAGCCGAGGTTACTAGTGCATGTGTTCAACTATTTATGAAGTAAGTATCTTCTTCCTTGATTACATAATTGAAATGCACCGTTTAGACACACATATATACATATATACTAATTCCCTCATCGATGTCATTCTTGTAGGTGCATGCACGAGAAACCGGTTCAAGAGGCGACTGGATTTTGGATTCTTGTGCCCAGCATGTATGCAAGCACAACACTACCTCCGGAATTGAGACAGAGTACATATCAAATAGGTTGTGTAAAGTGCAAAGAAAGGTGTACTTGTTTCCACACTCGGCTCTGTATACATATATACTTGTCTCCGCAATTCACTTAATATAATTATGCTACATATATATATATCACCTGAGTACTTTATCACTGCGTGAATTTTCAGCAACCACCGGCGTTGGTCGTCATGAACATGGAGTTGCATTATGTTATCTTCTTATGCTCCACTCACAGCCGATCCATCGACTACGTTGAACCGATGATCACCAAGTAAGAATGTCATTTTGATCGTCTTGTCTCGAAATCTCTTGTGAATTTTCAGTGAACATTACCGATAAATTTTCGATTTTGATGATAGTGCCATGAAGACCTTCCGTGTTGATGTAAAAAAGCGTGGTGCTCACTCACGATCCTAAATGGCACAAAATTAAGGTTAGTACATAATTGGACATGACATAATTGCCTTCAAGTTGGTCAAGAAGCTATATATGCTCTTATATATATTTATTGTTATTTTTAGACCCGTCAAGAACCGAACGATCGAACTTATGTGGCCCGTACGTCATGAAACACTTATATGATATTGTGACGGAGGGAAACACTAAAGTCACTTTAAGGGTAAGATGTTATGGCCGAATTCAACCATCGATGGCTTAATGTTACATATGAAATATGCACATAATATGTTAATTTCGCTTCGTCTTTGATGTTACAGAGGTTTGCCGTGAAGAGCCATTTGATGATGATGAAATCGAGCACATACGCGAGGTTTTTTGTGAATATCTCGTATAAACTAGTCTTAGAAAATCCAAGTCAAGACAATAATTAATGTCCTAAATTAATTCATTTGTAAATAATATATGATGTCGTAGCAACAATAGCCTTCAGTACATATGTTTATTTTTTCGACTAGCTAATTAATTCATTTGTAAATATAGCAATGTAATTCAATAATAAATTTGTTTATTTTTTCGAACAATTTGTGTGTGTCCATTTTGGGTTTCGAATGAATGGGATGGTGGATAAAGCTATTTAGTGCTTGAAATTTGAGGTACAAAGCGGATGTTGAAAATGAGCCGATGAGGCTCAAAAGTATTCGCGACTTTTAGGACCGTATATTTTTTAAAAGTGCGGTCCTAAAGGTCTTCGTCCATTTTAAGACCGTATATTTAACAAATATCCGGTCCTAAAAGTCTTCGTCTAATTCTAAAAATTTGGGTAGAGACTTTTAGGACCGTATATTTGTTAAAAGTACGGTCCTAAAGGTCTTCGTCCATTTTAAGACCGTATATTTAACAAATATCCGGTCCTAAAAGTCTTCGTCTAATTCTAAAAATTTGGGTAGAGACTTTTAGACCGTATATTTGTTAAAAGTACGGTCCTAAAAGTATAGAAAATATACGGCTAAATTATTAGGACCGTTTATTTGTTAGTAGTCAGGTCTTAAAAGTCTTCATTTTATTTAATAGATTGCCGAAACCTTTAGGACCGTATATTTGTTAGTTGTCCGCTCCTAACTTTAAATTTTAAAATAAGGCTTAATTTTTAGGACCGAGGATTTATTAAACGTCCGGTCCTAATATTCTTCATTTTAATAGAGTTGGTGACTCGATTTTTAGACATATCGTTAGGGTTCAAGGCAACCATGTTTCGGCGTTCTTCTCAAGTTTTGTGCTTCGTTAGTTTCGCTTTCAACTTTTCTCGGATGTGAAGAACGCCATCGGTGTCCCTTTTCTTTTAGTTGGAAAAAGAAAGAAGATAACGAAAACGACACCGAAAATTTTCATCACATCCGGAAAAGTTGAGGAAGACAACGATGGTCCAAACTTGAGAATAGTCGTCACTCGTTTGTTTTTATTCGAAAAAAGGTAAATAATGTTTTTTTGTTTTGTTTTGTATGGTCGCAACTGTTAACTTTATTCTCGCAAATTTTTAAGATTGATCACCACGAATAGGACAATGTTTTGTTTGTTCTTGTTGTCTGAGAAAAAGAACATAAAGTTAAAGACAAACAAGGAAGGCGATTGGGAAATAAAAATTTTATTTAATAATTTTTTTTTGTTCTGCCTCGTAAGGCAGCAGCACAAAAAAAACTTAAAAATTCTAATCCTCCCCATCGTTGTCTGGAGGAGGGAATGGCCTGAGACGTCGTCATCAGAGGTATGGTACTCAACGTCATTGGCGCGAGTACCGCTTCAGCCTTGTTGTTGACGCGTGATAGACTGGAAATTTGCCCAAGCTTCGGTCTATATGATCGACGCGGCTATCAGTGCTCCAAAGATTCGCCGAAGTTCGGTTTCGGAGGCAACGGAGGAGGATATGGAGGTGCCTCAGATTTCGCCCTTAAGGAGGACTCGTCGTGGTGGAGAAGCCATTACGGTGGAGGTTCTAGGAGGAGATGGAGATGAATGTTAAGAAAGTAACAACGGGTTTAAATAGAGAACCCATCCCGAAGAATGTGAAACGCCTAAACATTAACGAGGAGACGCATATTTGCTCGTAATACGAGGAGACGCCTAGTTGGGAAGTTTATGTGGAAGCCGAAGAGACTCAATTCATTTCAACAATGGGGAAGGGACTCTTGAAAAGAATGAACTTTCATTTCAACAATGAGTTTTAGGACCGGATATTTGATAAAAGGACGGTCTTAAAAGTAATTGAATTAAAAATTAGTTTTAGGACCGGATACCAAGTAATATATCGGTCTTAAATGAGTTTTAGGACCGGATATTTGATAAAAGGACGGTCTTAAAAGTAATTGAATTAAAATTAGGACCGGATATAAGATAAAAGTCCGGTCTTAAAAGTTTGTATAAAAGTAAATTGACGAATTCATCATCGACGTTTATCTCTCCCGCCATCCGTCTTTATATACTCCACACACTACCTCCTCTTTGTCCTTGTTAACTCCTCACTTCCTAGCTCTCCGCCCCAACTTCTCAAAATCCTCAAACCATGGTTAGATACAAGCAAACCGCTCGTAGGGTGCATACACGCCTCACTCTCGTGCCATGGCTAGATCATTATATGGTGCGCTCCTCCAATGGACAAAGGCCGTATTGTTTCGAAGACTCTCTGTCGTTGGACCCATTGTTATTTCTTCGGATGATGAAGAGATTGCTCATGCCGCACCCCCTCGATCCTTTCGCCGATCCTTTTCTTTGCCGAGTTCAACCGTCATCTTGAAGCCGGCCATGCAGATGTTCGTAATCCCCTCTCCAACCTCGTTGGCCCAGGCCGCCTACCTCCGACCCCTCTCCGCCTCCCGTAATGATCCATTCATATTGCGGGTGGAGAGAATAAGACAACAACTTGCCGATCTCCGGCGGGAAATTAATGCTCTTCACGCCGAAATCGCCGAGGTTGTTCACCGATTCTTGTGGATGATAATATTCAGCTTGTTTTTCATTTGTGTTTTTGTTGTTGTGTATATATTCTCAAGTAATGTAAGAAACATTAAGAACACCGTATGAATTTTTTGGCTCTTCTCCAAGAATTCATTAAAGAAACTTATTCTCCAATTTTGCTTTATTTTTTGTCCAAAAAATATCATTTATTTTATTGATTTAATATACCAATCACGAAGGCCATTAAGACCTGACATTTTATTTTATAAGTAACGGATCTAAAGATAATTTGAATTTTAGGACCGGATGTTTTATAAACCTCCGGCCTTAAAACTTAAAATCTAATAAAATTTTAGGACCGGATAATTTTAAAACTCCGGTCTTAAAATGTTAGTTGTATCTTTAGGACCGGACATTTAATTAATAACCGGTATTAATAAAATCCAAAAAGCTAAATAAGGTATCTTTGTCGCGCAGAAAAATTAAATTTCCTCTCTCGAACTCTTGTCGCGCCGAAAGTGAATACTGTGTTCCGACTCGAAATTTCCCTCTCGCCTTCGTCGCCGCTTCGCGCACCTTCTCGACAATCACTGGTTCCTTAGCTAAACGTCTATAGACGAAGCCGTAAGAGATGTTTCGGTTAAAACTTTATTACTTTCCACCTTATCGTTCTTGGTTTTTCATGGGTTAAACGAAATCGGTGTAATGTTGTTATGGGTATTCTCTCGTTGTTAACGAATATTGTTTTTTGAAGATTATATTTGCACTTTAGACCTACCCAACCGACCAACAAGTGTTTTTAGGTTACTCTTGTTTGCCTTGTCCGCAACATCAACGTTCGTGAGCGGAGAAGTAAGACGACTCAAACAAACGCATATGCTACAAAGTTAGTCCACAAGACCTTCATCCCCGCATTTAATTTCCTCGTCTTGCATTTATTTTGGTTCTTCGATTCACCGTGATGCATTTATGACCAAATGTAATTCTTAATTCGCCTAAATAATATATAGGAATTCTACTATGGATCACAATGGATAGATGCTTTACGAACGAGTATTGAATATCGAATGGGGTTAGGGAATTTATAGAATTTGCTAAAAAAATGCCCATGATGATGGGGGAAGTATTATTGCCCTTGTGTAAAATGTTTGAATGAGTGTCGACTATGTCCTCAAGTTATACGCACACATTTAATTTGTCACGGATTTTGTAAGACTTATACAAGATGGGTATGGCATGGTGAACAAGTGCCATCAAGTGGGAAACAACATGGGAAGTGGCCTTTGATGATAATGACACGGATATGGATGATCGCATAGAGGACATTATCCGTGATGTAGGAGAAGAGGCTTTTGAGCGATCACATGCATATGGTAATATGTGCAAGTGATGCGAGACACCGCTATACCGTGGGTGTAAAAATACCAATTGTTGAACGCCGTATTGAAATTGGTAAGCTTGAAGGCACGTCATGGATGGAGCGACAAGAGTTTTTCGAATTGAAAGCTTCGACATCCGGCCGATTCTTCTCAATGGAAGAAGATCGATCAATTATTTCCGAACTTCGGCGAAGAACCTAGGAACCTCAGCTTGCCCTTAGCACGGATGGAATGAATCCCTATGGAAGCCTTAGCAGATACATAGCTCATGGCCCGTAGTCCCGATTGTTTACAACTTATCTCCTATGTTATGCATGAAACGAAAGTACATCATGCTCGTCTATGTTGATTTCAGGACCAAAACAACCCGAAATGACATAGATGTTTACCTAGAGCCATTGATCGAAGACTTGAAGGAGTTGTGGGAAGAAGGTGTCGATGTTTTTGACTCTTTCAAGAAGGAGGTCTTTAGAATGAGAGCCATGATATTTTGTACTATAAACGACTTCCCAAAGATATGGGAACTTGTCGAGTATAGTGTAAAAGGCCATAAAGCATGTCCGGTTTGTGAAGAAGGCACATGCTACCATCAACTTCAACATGGAAGAAAGACGGTGTATCTTGGACATAGGAGATTTCTTAGACGGGGCCACCCATATCGTCGATTAAAGAAGGCCTTTTTTGGTGGCCAAGAGTATGAAGAAGCTCCGTGGCATTGACTGGGAGCAAGTGTATGAAAAGGTTAAAAATATCGTGTCATCTTCTGTAAGCATGGAAAGAGTAGAAAAGAAACAAATATATGGAAGAAGAGATCTGTATTCTTTGATCTTCCCTATTGGCGCAATCTTGATGTGAGACACCGTATTGATGTCATGCATGTGGAGAAGAACGTATGTGATAGTATTGTGGGCACGCTTCTCAACATACAAGGTAGTTCAAGGATGGTGTGAAGGCAAGATTGGATTTGCAAGCAATGGGAATACGCGAAGACTTGCATCCAAGGCCATATGGGAAGAGAACTTATTGTCCCCGGCTTCTCATACTTTGTCTAAGGATGAGAAACGAAGCTTTGTGAGTGTTTACATGGCACAAAAGTTCCCTGGGTATTCTTCAAATTTTAAGAGGCTTGTCTCGATGAAGGACTTGAAATTAGTAGGCCAAAAGTCTCATGACTGTCATGTCTTGATGCAACAGCCTACTCCCAAGAGCTATTCGAGGGATCGCCGAATATGATCTTCGGGTCGTTTTGACTAGACTTTGTTTCTTCTTCAATGCGGTTTGTAGTAAAGTTTTCAAGATTGAAAAGTTGGATGAATTGGAGAATGAAGGATATCTTATCTTGTGCCACCTTGAAAAGCTTTTTGTTCCTTCATTTTTTGACATCATGGTTCATCTCATTGTTCATCTAGTGAGGAGATAAAGTTGTGCGGCCCTATCCATTTACGGTGGATGTACCCTATTGAAAGATCTATGAAATTCCTAAAAGGGTATGTGAAGAACGCGCATCGCCGAAGCATCAATTGTTCGAAATATGTTTCAAGAGGCCATGGAATTTTGTCAAAATTATTTGTCCAAAGTAAGACATATTGGGCTTCCAAAACGTCGCATGTCAAGGGGGTAGACGTGGGGCTTCTGTAAAGAGTGTGGATCGTGATGAATTGTCACAAGTCCACTTATACATCTTGAATAATGTTGATGAAGTTCAAGCCAGCATATCCGCACATAAAGAGGCGTAAGGAAAGAGAACCATCGAATGACCGAACAAAGGTTGATTAGGGAGCATAATGTAACTTTTGCAAACTGGTTCAAACAAAAGGTCGAGGGATCTGAATGTGTTTCTGAGACAATGAAATGGTTAGCACGTGGTCCCGAGTTTGATGTCATAAGTTGGAATTCGTATGTGATCAATGGTTATACATTTTACACGAAGTCCCTAGATGATAGGAGCACACCCGAACGGTGGTGTTATGTTAGAGGCCGAATCTATGCACTTCTCCAGTTCGAAAGACAAGAGGCCTAAATTGGCGGTCATGCCATATTATGGGGTTATTGAAGAGATTTGGGAGGTGGACTATGTCAAAGTTAGATTTCCCATCTTCAAATGCAAGTGGGTTAATGTCAATAATGGTGTTCAGATCGATCGACTAGGATTCACTTTAGTCGATGTCAATAGTAGAAGTTTTGGAGATGAACCTTTTATTATGGCGGATCATGCAAAACAAGTGTTCTATATCACCGATCAAGAAAATAAAATGTGGTCTCAGTAGCTCTCCAAGGAAAGAGGGTCATTGATATTGATGAGGAAAGTCATTCAAATTATGGTGATCTTCCTGAGAGTACTCCTTTTACAAGGGGTCTACCGGACATGAACGAAGAAGATGAAGCGGATAATGAACCCGGCATAAGAAATGATCATCAAGAAGGGATATGGGAGGATATCACTTTATAAAAGTGTCAATTCATAAGGTAATTAATATTCATATGCAGTATTCTTAGAAAACTTTAAGGTTTTAACAATTATTATATGTTGTCTATGTTCTTAATTAAACAATGTCATCATTGAATATGAATTTGTTCTTGTTTTGTTTTTGTGGCAGGATCCGTTTCAAAGGGGCATGTTATAAAAGAGGATGCATGTTACGTTACATTGTTGGGTGGGAATCAAATGAAGGCATGGTGAATAATATATTGGACTACATTTGTATGTTGAATTACGTGCTGCATGTATTGTAACTCATTGCCTTTGTAATTAGTTATATGTTAGCTTATTTTATAAATTACTTTAGTTGTTTTAGACTTAATTAAGAGGCCACATAACTCATGGTGGATAATATTTGTATTCTTTTTCCCAATTCAATTTATTCATGTTCATAGCTTGTAGCTTAAAGTATATCGACTTTTATGTGCTGTTTTGTATGGTGGATTTGTGTATATATATTGATCAGAAGAACAAAACAGGGAAAAATACGGAAAATTTAGACCGCAAATAAAAATACGGTCTTAAATGTTCAAATATTAAGACCGGATGTATATATAACACCGCTCTTAAAGGTGTTAAGCCGGTCTTAAAAGTTGGTCTTTTAAGACCGGTCCATTGAAACAATCCGGTCTTGAAAGTCAGTCTTTTAAGACCGGTAATTATTCCTCCGGTCTTAGAGTCCGCTATCTTTAGGACCGGATTGATATTTGTCCGGTCTTAATATTTGGATCTTTTAAGAGCGGTCGACTTTTTGTCCGGTCTTAAAGTTTGAGTTTTAGGACCGAACCAAAAATATTTCAGATTTATTTAGTACGACTTTTAAGACCGAATGTTTAAAATGTCCGGTCTTAAAGAAAATCTTTAAGACCGTGTAAAAGTCCGGTCTTAAAGGTCGACTTTTAATACCGCCTGGAACAAGACTGCTCGCGGGTCCGGTCCTAATGTACCTTTTTTGTCCGGTCTTAAAAGCCTTTTTTCCACTAGTGATATAGTGTCCTGGTAAAAAACCTAGGATGTAGACTACGACTTGGAGCCTTCATCACTCTGATGAATTCTTATAATTAACCCTAAATCATTGTCTTAATATGACGTGTTCTCTTTCTGATTATGACACAACCACAAATAGTTCAGAGTCCATAATGATATCCACCACACAGTCTATTCAAACCACTGACTTCAGAGTTCAGATCACAAAGATAGAATAAAATACTCTGTGTTTATCCAATTACTTACATCTCTCACCTTTATTCAAAATTTCTCACAATCTTTTCATCAAACACTAACAAAACAATTCTGCAGTTAGGGAACATTGAAGAGCAAGTAAGTATAAACAAAAGTAGTAAAATACTTACGTTTGAATTCAAATTCAACAGACCAAGAATGCTAAAAGTGAAAGAACAGTACGTACACAGAACAGAACATTTAATCACCTTTAAATTCAACAAATGAGTGAAGCATGGTTCAGAAATTTGAACTGGGTCATCAAATTCTGGAGATTTGCCATTAAAGATCCAAGCTTTATGCATTTCCCAATTCTCTAAGGTGATGTGGGCATGATGGGGAAGATGGGCAATGTGTTTCCCATTAACAGGGTATATAGTGAATGAAGAGGAGGACTCTTATATGAGTAACCCAAATGCCTAAAAGTCAAAGATCAACTAATATTATATTCATTTGGGCCCACTAATTCGGTGTAGAACACTTGTATATAATAAAGATGCTGACATGAAAAGTAAAGGCTCCTGAGATCAAAGCATGATACGGATTATTAAATTAACTCAGTCGCATGCGTTCTAATTATATTTAAGTCAAATAATGAGTCTAGATATTCCAACTTGAAGCTTCCAAGTAACTTGCCTAATTCACACCTAACAGGGAAATATATGGATACAAAGCCTTCGTACTCTCTTTCGTCTTTTGTTGAATTGCCTAATTCTTTGATGTTGTTCCTGTTTTTTTAATCAAATCAACATGTCATATTAGCTCAACCCAATACTGATGATCTTCTAAACTTGAGAAGTAAAAATAACTTTAAAAAATGAAAAGAAAAAACAATTACCACTGCCCTGTTTTGTAGAAGCCAAAGATCATTTGGTCATTGGAGTTTTAATCCAACCATTGTAACACTGTCATACCTATATGAACCAAAAAACATAAAACAAAATCAAGTTTCACACCATAAAGAAATGAAATATTACAAGAAACTTGCATCTTCTAATACTTACCATATTACTAATGATCCTAGCACTGGAGAATGCATTAGCAATGATAAATGTTTGACAAACTCCTTCAAATTTTCAATTTGACCCAGGTCCAATTTTACCTCCATGTTAATCTGCAATTAAATGCTGGTGTTTCAACCACTGGAAAGTGTTTGAACCTAAGCACGTATATGAATTCCCCTAAGCAAGCACAAGTGATGAGTTTTTTTACCAGCCACCCATCAAAGCCTAAAGCAGTAGCAAGCTCTACCAAACGCTCTGCATACATTTGTTTTTTAAGTTTACTGTCTTTGCTTCACTACCGTCCAGGTCTTTACTCTGCTTCTTGAATTCTTGTTCGACCGTTTGTGCTGTCCGTGCGTCTGTGCTGTTGTCGTCCAGACTCCAAACCCTGCTAATTAATAGGTTTTCTCCGCGGGCTGTGCTTCTCTGATTGCAATATCCTTTTTAAATCTTTATCTGATTTAATATAATATAATATTGACCAATATATATATATATATATATATATATATATATATATATATATATATATGAGTAAATACATTTTTTGGTATTTTACAAAAAACGTGATCCCTATTTTAGCCCTTACAAAAAAAACGACCCTTATTCATCATTTTTATGGAATAAAAAGGACATTTTAGAAATTTGTGACGAATTAAAATGTCAACCAATTGAGTGTATTTTGAATTTGTGAGGGACTACGAGACTATTTTTTTTTTGTCAGGATCAAAATAGGATCGTGTTTTTTTGTATACACTTTTCCTCAATGGTTTCAACATTGGTGGGCTTTCTACGGACCAGTTCCTGAAATTCTTCCACCAACTGTTCAGACAGCATTGAATCTTTTTCAGAAAAAATTCAATCATAGTGGTGATCCTTTTCCAATTGATCTTCACTATTTTTCCAAATTATTTGTATCCTGGATTTTCTCTTGGCAATACAGGTTTTCCCATAATAATAGAAGTTCCCCAAATTTACCAGTCCTACAAAGAGTACCCTATGTACGATGGTGGGCAAAATTCAACCTGTCCAAGGTCGACTCCAATGCAGTAGAACAGTGGTTCAAAGACAACCCAAGTTTTCTTACTGTTTCCGAGGAGAGCAGGTTCTTAAATCAAAAAGCCATGCTCAAACTACCCTTCTTGCTATCTCAAATAAACAGAATTACATCCAACAACTCAGTGTCATGCTTAAGCAACTCCAAAGAAAGCGGCGAGAAACAAGCAAGTTCTTCAAAAGATCAAGATTCAGACCAAAGTGATGATGAAGATTTCGTTGTCAATTTGGGTGAAGACTAAACTTACAGTTTTTTACGGAAGCACCAAATGAAGTAGCTTTCATGTATAAAACTTTGTAAATTGTCCTATTGTACGCTATAGTAGTGCTAGGTATTTTTTAGGGGAAGTGTAATTATCATCCTTTTGATAAGGGCGCTTTTCATAAAACCGTTTATTTTTTGAAAAAGCGGGATTAAAACGGGTGTTTTTGTAAGACTTGTGTTTGGGTTTTTTGCAAGAAGGAAGACCAAATTGTTCACAAAATGTTCCTAATTCTTTTCTGTTGACACCCTTTTCTTTGGCAAGCTGATGTTTTATTCCATCATCTTGACAAATTTTTAAAGCAGTTTTCTGAACGTAAGAAATTAACTCTCCATATGTCAAATCACCATAAGGGATGTTGCCATCATATTGATGTCTAAGTTTATCCCTAACTTTATCACCAAAAGACTTTGGTAATCTAGCTAGGAATTTTTCTTTCCAAAACCCTTGATTGGCATCATCTCTTATGTATACCCGGCTTAAGAAAGTATCTTTGTACAATCTAAAATCGGATAATGTTCTACAACGGATATTAGAGAGTAGCTCAGAAGAGCGATCTTTCCAAACATTGGGATCACCCACAAAGTGTTTAATGATTGTAAAAGTAAGGGTATTAACAGAATCTGGAATAGGTTCACCATTATGAGTAATTGGAGTTCCATCAGGTTCAGTTTTAACAGAAGAAAGAATGTTTGATTTTTCGTCGAAGACGGATAATAATCCCACCAACCTTTAAGTTGTCCAGTGAAACCAGAAACTAAAAGATTAGTTATTTCTGTATCTGAATAATCACTTGTTGTTTGATAAGCAGTACTTACCATGGTCATTTGTTGAAGAATTTGAAGGATATTTGTTTCACTCTGACCATCAATGTTCCATTCATAAACATTGTTAGAGTTGAAAGATTTAAAAGTTTGGTCTTGGCGCTCCTCAGTTAAAATATCCAAAGGACTGGCTCTTGGATAATATAACTTGGAAGATTTTTTCCAATGTTGATGGTTAATTTTAAAATCAGATTTTGAAGATTCAGCATCAGATTTTTTTTTTTCAAAATTCATGACTTGCCTAGAAGAAGAAGAATCTGGAGGGGTTTCAGGGACAATTTTTTGTTTTAAATGAACATCAGGAGTTTTGGAAGTTTCAACTTGTTTCTGATATCGTAAACGTTGCTCAATTTCTGCAACCAGTTTTGCTTTATTTTTGCCTAGTATACTTGCCTTGATTTTTGGATCAAGCTGAAATGGTTTGAACAGAGGCTGAGTTGTGGAGACTGGATTGGAAGAGTTTTATGCAGAAGGGATTTTGATGACATGATCTCCAATGATTTGAAGATACTGATTAGTATAATTATTTTGTTCCATGAGATTTTTGATATCTCTTGGAACAAGAGGTTCGTCAGAAGCTTTGGTTTTGAAAGGAGAAGCTACAACGGGTTGATTTTTACTATCAACACGACCAGGAACCTGATATGACTTCTTTGGAGGAACTTCTGAAGAAATAATTTGTCCTTCAGATGTTTTCCATGAAAACGAAAGGAAATCACCAAGAGGGGGGTGAATTGGGGATTTTAAAAACTTTTATGATAACTTTGCACCCAAGCTGAAGCTATACGTAAAGAGATAGGGAAGAAGAGCTTGACACAGAAAGTTTATCTGGTTCGGTCTAAATTCTTGACCTACGTCCAGTCCCAGATTCTCCGGGTTTTTCTACTATCACTTAACTCGGATACACACTCGTACTCAAGGATTATCCTCTCTAGGATACACTCCCCTTACAAGTTGTAATCCCGAAATCCCAATTTCCAAGTCCCCTTGACTTGAGATTTTTACAATGAATGAATAATTTGTATAAAAGCTCTCTCACGAGAAGATAATGATAACCACTGAGGCTCTTTGTATATCAAAATACAATACAGAAAGAAAACTGAATGTATAAGAACTCTTGAGCTTGCTTTTCGTTTCTGCTTAGTCTTTCGTGTCTTTCGAAGTTTGTAATCAGCTCTTTATATAGTGGTGAGTTGCTATGTGACCGTTACTTCTCAACTTAGCATGTTCTTCATTTGAAATTCAGTTTGATGAGGATTATAGCCGTTGGGTCCTGAATTTCGGCTGATTAAATTCCTGGACGCGTGAGATCATTCTGCTTTCTGATTCTTCGCGCTAATTCAATGATTTGTTTGATCCAATTTAATACCTGAAACATTCTCAATATAGAGTAGTTAAATACGTTTGAATATACTAAATGAATGCAATCAATTCGTATAAACATGGTAAGTTTTGCAGTTTAAAAGAATCGGGATGAAATCGTAACGATCATATTTGCTTAGTCTTAAACTCGAGTTCTCCAAGTCAGGCTCGAGTTCGTAAGGTTTTTTAGAGTATCTGGTTTATCTTCTGTGAGAGCAAACTCTGGAGTTTGTATTTTGTTTCACCATGTGAACTCGAGTTCACGAAGGTAGGCTCGAGTTCGAATATTCTCTAAGCTTTTTGTCGAATAAACACCTGGAGAAATATCTTACAAGATAAGCAGGCTCGAGTCCATTAGTGATTAGGCTCGAGTTTAATACTATTCATGACTAAGAGTTTTGGTTGCTCGATTAGAGTGGACTGGAGCATGAGTACAAACTCTGGAGTTTGTACACTTGCTTTTCTTTCTTGTGATGAAGGGCTCGAGTTCATATTCTTAGGCTCGAGTTCAGCTTAATTTATTCCATGGCTTATTGAAGTGAACTGGAGGTTTGAGCTTAAACTCGGAGTTTGAGAAGAAGGAAAAACTTGGGAGCTCTGCACAAGGGAAAACTCGAGCTTGTAATAACGGGCTCGAGTTTACCTATTTTGTAAACTCTTCTTCGTTTGTCAAACCATAGAGTAAACTCTACACAAAAGCATTAGGCTTGAGTCCATATACATGGGCTCGAGTGTTCATTAAATTATAGCCATAGAAACAAGTGAACTCTACTCAAAAGAATAAACTCGGAGTTTAAAGAGATACAATTTAATTAGAAAACTTCCCGCCATGGGAAAACTCGAGCTTGTCTATACTGGGCTCGAGTTTACTTGTTTGTAAACTCTTTATTATTATATCATGAGGGTTTAGGCTCGAGTCTATTTACTCGGGCTCGAGTTCGTTATGCTGAAAATATCCTGATGAGCTCTCTGTTTGCAGAAAACTCGAGTTTGCTTAGTTAGGCTCGAGTTTTGAGGTGACAGAATGATTTTGACTCTTTTGTCATTTCAAAAACATTCGTACTTGTTTACAATTGTTATTAATCATCAAAACACATAGAGAACTAACATTCCAATCTCTTTTAGTCATATTGATTGTTTGAGTAAATGGATATTCAATTTTTTGTTGTGAAGCATAAGCTTCGAACCAATCAAAAAATGGAAGATTCACTTGGTACTTTTCAAGGAAACTGTAGAAATTTTCTTGGATATTTTTTCGTAATAACCCTTTGAAACTTTCTAAAAACCAGTTTCTTTGCAAAGTATTGTGTTCTGAGTAAAATTCTTCTTGCAAACTTTGCTTATCAATTTGAAAATGATGCTCAAGAGCACCCATGGTCTGGGGTTCACCTAACTCAGTATAAGGTATAGACTCAACTGAATTTTGGTCATCCTCTCTTTGATAGTTTGCATGAGGAATTGTTCCAGAATTATTGATTCCTTGTATTGAGACATTGGAAGATTGATTTTCTGTTGGTTGTGGAGGGGGAATAGGAGGTTGTGATGGCGGAGGCGGAGGTAGATTGATAACTGAAGGAAAGGACCTTTCTGAAAAACTAGATTGTCTTGGTAATTCAGAATTTACAGATCTAAAATCCTCATATCTTGAGGATATAGATGAAGTAGAACTTCGAGGTCTGTCAAAAGTCATTCTAACAGATCCTGACTGAGTTTGCGAAATCCTACTAATATTTCCCACGGGTCTTGGGACAGGTTGGACAGCCCTATCCATAACCCAATCATCAGGAAGGGTAACATCATTCCACATGATGGTTCTAGGAATCGTGATGTTTGTGTTGGAATGGTCAGTGAGGAAAACAACAGTTTGACCATTATCAGGAAGACGCCAAACATTTGAGGCTGAGGAGTTTGAGACCTTATACTGTACCCTATATAATAGAGCAACAGGTATAGATCCGGATTTCATATTGAAGCCATTGAGCTTTAGATTAAGTTTGAGGACATCAAGGATGTTTTGATCTTGTAAATCAACCGTTTGATTAGGGTAACAGTTGAAATAAACAGGGCCATCATGAAGTCCAAATTCAGCAGCTGCTAAAAGAGAATCTGCAAAACTGTAATGTCTTGCATCTCTTAAGCAGACTAAGCCAGAAGCATTTAAGCCTCGTCGGACAAGGGGTTTGAGAGGAACTTGAACACAACCAATGTGCAAAAAGCTATAATCCTCTCGATGTTTATGGATGGAATTTGGAGAGAGAAGAGAAAATTCTTCTTTCTCAGGTTGGATAGAAATGGATTCTTCAACAGTCTTGATTATATAATCAGACTTTTTTAACCAATTTTTCTTTATTATGAAGACATCTCTGTTGTCAATGATAGGAAGAGTCCAATCATCAACAATTTGGTTTATATCTTTGAACTGAATTTCTTCATCAAAGATGTTGTTTGTTGAGGAGCAAGCTCCATTTCGGTTTATTGAAGAGTTTGGAGCAGAAGAAGAAGAAGAAAAAGAAGATGAAGAAGAAGAACGACGAGAAAAAGAGCGGAAAATAGAAGACATACTGTAAAAGTGCTGAATTTTAAAGAACAATATTAAAATTGCAAGAATAAAAATGCAAAAGTAAAGAGCATAAAGATAAAAGTGCAGATGAAAGAGACTGAGAATAAAAGCGAGATAAACAGTAATTGTAAATCGCCTTTCAATCAGTATCATCACCTTCAGGTTCCATAGGGGTATATTAATTAAAAAATCTACTGGAGACTCATGACCAGTATTTGAGTAGTGTCTGCGATCCGCATAACTGTTTTTCTGCCAAACTTAGAAATTGACCAGTAATTTATCTATCATTACATGCTGCTATAGATCTATTCCTCTGTTTATTAGTGAAACCTAAACCGTCCAAAAGGTGGTACTACGTCTGTTTTCCATCCAGAATCATATATGAAGCCAAACATATGATATCCTACAGGTGCGGGGGTAAATTGCCTGCCTCAACACACGGGTCTTATGGCCTTAAAACATCCCCACAAGAAAAACTCATATATCATAAGTAAGGACCATATATAATTTTTAAGGATTCCGGACTCTTATTATTTTTTTTTTTTGAGGATAGATCTAAGAACATATAATGAAGCGGTAAATTACTGATCCATTTCCAAACCAAACAGAATCATATCACGAAATCTGAATACACAGACCTCAATTTAAGCATCATGATGTCTTCAGTGAAGACCTTCTAATTAATACATCTCTACTTCCCCTTCTGGCTTTGATACCAATCTACGGGGCTGAAAGTTTTCCCCGAGGTAGAGATGATAAGATATTATATTAATTCTTTTCAATTTAATTATTTGCCAGAAGTATTTGCATTCATTCAGGTTCAATTTACGTGGGTACCCATCATCTCCAATTATCATTGATTCTGCTTTTTCTTTCAACGAGCTTTTATTCCCCTGTGCGTTGCACGGGATGATATTATTTCACAAATTATTTAAACATATTTTGCTTTCAAATTGATGCAACTTTCTTGTCTTTAACGAATATTATAACATCACAACCAATGAATGACTATATATTAGAAATGAAACATCAACAATGGTGAACATCAATATCCTCCAATCTATTCTAAGTACATATTACAAATGAAATCTCAGCAATGTTAAATAACAATGTCTTCTAATCAATTAACATTTCTAAATATCTCTTTGTACACAACATTCCTTGTTTTTTTCTTGTTGCCACAACTATTATCATCTACAACAATCTTTAGACCATCCATGCTTTTAACCCTGGATAATGCAACATATAATTACCCATGTGTAAAGACTGGCTTGCAAAGATATAAACCAACATGGCGAAGAGATTGTCCTTGACTTTTGTTGATAGTCATAGCAAATGAAAGGTGATATGATTCCCGGAGGAAAGGGACGATTGGATCAACTAGGAATGGAAATTCGCACCGAAAATTCAGCCTCCAAACGCGTCCTGAAAGATCAGAACATATTTAACGCTACAGACGTCGGATTTGAGCGATTCCAAAACGAAGTGAAAGATGACGTTCCGAACCACGAGTTTGGCTCAAGAAACACCGAAAACGGACATGGGAATATGGAGATACGAAACCAAGAAATATAGAACGAAAACTGGATAATAGGTAGGCGCCACAATTCCTAAGAATTGATAAGCCCAAGAACGCCACAAGGATCGATGCCCTTGATAAGTTCAGAGATTCTCAAAAGAACCCTAGAGAAGCTAGTCTCTCACCAAAAAGGTTAACTCTTAATTCTGCCCTCCCTCAAAGAGGCTATGGTGTTCCCTTATATAGTGGACAACATCCATATTGAGTTTAACCTAATTATGCTTACATACAAAGCCCAATAAGTGAGCTCAATAAGCCTTATTACAAAAATATAACTAAAAGTAAAAGAATAAAACTAAGTGCAGAATTTGGGCCAAATAATAAAATGAAGCCTTCATGCATATCCCTTGAGGCTTATTCCTCCAAGTTTGTTGCCTTGGTCATGTCGTCTCCTATGTTCTCATCATTCCCTCCTTCTTTAGAAGAATTTGTCCTCAAATTGTAATCCTCTCCTCCTGGCTCAAACACTACCCTTTTACTTCCTTTGTTCGCTTGCTTGACGTAACTCTCTACCTTTTTCCAATGTTTGCCTTTACCTTCTCATGTAGTTTCCACACATATTCAGCCTTACTCTTACCATCTTTATGCTGAAAAACGAGTTGCCTTTTTGCATCAAGTCTCCAACTTGTCTTTGAATCTCCTTGGTATCTTGGGGTTACTCCTATAGGCTGGCTGTTAGGCAATGAAGCTCACGGAATGAGATCAATTTGATGTTCTATGCCTCTTAGAGTTGGTAGTCCATGAGGTACCTCTTTAGGAAAAACATCTTTAAATTCCTGCAAGATATTAGAAACCTCATTTGGAAGAGAGTTAGTAGGACATGCATATGTAAAATTATTCTCTTTTCTCAAAAGTAAAAGCATTGGCTTTTTCAAATGCATTGCCTTTTTCACCTCTTTTTCTTTTATAAACAAGTTTGGTGCTTTTCTCTCTTTTTCTCCTTTTTTTTCTTGCTCTCTTCCACTCTCTTTTCTCTCTTGCTTTCTTTTTCTCTCATTTTAAAATTATCCTCACTAACTTCTCTTGGTGTCAAAGGTGCAAGAATAGTCTTGCGTCCTTTATGTACAAAAGAGAACTTGTTGGTGCAACCATCATGCATAACTTTCTTATCATATTGCCAAGGTCTCCCAAGAAGCAAATGACAAGCCTCCATTGGTACCACATCACATAAAACTGTATCATCATACTTCCCTAGGGAGAAGTTCACCTCCACTTGTTTGTTTACGGTCACTTCACCATCCTCACTAAGCCATTGAAGCTTGTATGGCAGCGGGTGAGGTTTGGTTTCCATGCCCAATTTAGACACCATTCGAGCACTTGCAACATTGGTACAACTCCTCCATCAATAATTAAAGAACATACCTTTCCTTGGATAAGGCATCTAGTATGAAAGATGTTCTCTCTTTGACTATCACCATGTCTTTTGCTTGGCTACCCAACATCCTTCTTACCATAAACAAATCTCTGAAGAAGAATCACTAGTAAGCTCTCCATCCTCTTTAAGTAACATAGTCTTATTAGTTGGACATTCTGAAGCTATGTGACCTCTCCCCAAACACTTGAAGTATTTTATTTCACTACTCCTTGTCTTTTTAGGGATCTCATTGGATTTATTTTGAGTCCTTTGAGGTGTAGCAGTGGGATTGCTTGATGAAGTACCTCCCTCCTTCTTATTTTTATCCTTCCAACTTGAAGAATTAAAATTTGAAGAGTTTTTCCTCATGACACCCTTTCTCTTGAGTTGTTGTTCTACCTTACTAGCTTGTTGCACTAAATCCTCCAACTCTACATAATTTTGCAACTCCACAACATCCCTTATATCACTATTCAGCCCATGCAAGAAACGTGCCATAGTAGCCTCTCGTTCTTCACTAATATTTGCTCTAATCAAGGACACCTCCATCTCTTTATAATACTCATCTACATTCATGTTACCTTGTGTGAGCCTTCAAAGTTTTTTGTGAAGGTCTCGATGATAATGGAAAGGAACAAATCTTCTTCTCATTAGCCTTTTCATCTCCACCCAACTATCCACCAATGGTTCTTCATATCTCACCCTCTCCTTTTGCAATTGGTCCCACCAAATGAGAGCATAATCACTAAGCTCCATGGCTGCCACCTTCATTTTCTTCTCTTCAGTATAATTGTGACATGCAAATAAGTGCTCAATCTTTATTTCCCACTCTAAATAGGCCTCCGGATCACTTCTTCCTTTAAAAGATGGTATCTTAAGCTTCACTCCCTTAATTCTATCATCTTTAGCATCATACTCATTACCTCTTCTTCTCCTTCTTTCATCCCTCCCTCTCTGTCTATCTTCATCATGATTCCCTTGATTTTCTATTCTCTCAATTCTCTCATATAACTCCTCTGTGTGTTCCCTCATCATCCTTTGCATTTGAGTTGTAATGGCTTCAATTAGCAATCTATTATCACCTTCACCACCTGCTCCTGCCATAATTCAAGGAAAAGAACAAGAATAAAAGTAATAGGACCTCTCACCACTCGCTCACGTGTTTACACTCTTAAAAATGTATCACTCGTGTTTGTTGCTCTCTATAAGGCTTTTGTGTAGTGTGCTCTCTTGCCTTTTACCACTCAATAGCTCTCTTTAAGTTCTTAAATGAATCTCCAAGAACACTCAAGAGTACAATCCCAAACTCAAGAATTGGCGGTGACTCACAATACAAATTGGAAAAGATGTCTAAGAAGACAAGACAAAGAAAACCAAAACAATTTGGAGGAACTATTCAAGGAAGACACTTTGGACTTGATTCACAAGTAGTAGTGTTAACATAATTGAATAGCAAGGCGCTGTCCTTTTTTTTTCCTCTTTTTTTTTTCTTTTTTTTAACACCTGATTCTTCAACAAAAGGAATTTGTGATTTTGGAATCAAGCTTTCAAATTTTACTAATTCATAACTAAACTAGAAAGAATTCCCCACAAACTGAGCTATTACTTAACACACAAACGACATACGACTCAAGAAACATGAATTGAAAGGATTAAAATTCAAGAACAATGATGAACAAGGAATGAACACCAAGAACCAAGTGCAGAAATATGTGAACTGAACAAGAAATTGAAAGAAACAAAAACAAGAAGATTGAAAGAACAAATTACCCAAGATAACCCAATTGCAATCCTAGAACCGAGAGCTCTGATACCACATGATATGATTCCCGGAGGAAAGGGAAGATTGGATCGATTAGGAATGGAAATTCGCACTGAAAATTCAACCTGCAACGCGTCCGGATAAGAACCGAGTGTATCTCACGCTACAGACGTCGGATTCGACTGATTCCAAAACGAGGAGAAAGATGGCTTTCCGAAACGCGACTTTGGCTCAAGAAACACCGAAAACGGACATGGGAATATGGAGATACGAAACCGAGAAATATAGAACGAAAACTGAAGTTTATGGATTAAAGGAAGGCGCCACAATTCCTAAGAATTGATAAGCCGAAGAACGCCACAAGGATTGTTGCCCTTGATAAGTTCAGAGATTCTCAAAAAAACCCTAGAGAAGCTAGTCTCTCACCAAAAAGGTTAACTCTTAATTCTGCCCTCCCTCAAAGAGGCTATGGTGTTCCCTTATATAGTGGACAACATCCATATTGAGTTTAACCTAATTATGCTTACACACAAAGCCCAATAAGTGAGCCCAATAAGCCTTATTACAAAAATATAACTAAAAGTAAAAGAATAAAACTAAGTGCAGAATTTGGGCCAAATAATAAAATGAAGCCTTCATGCATATCCCTTGAGGCTTATTCCTCCAAGTTTGTTGCCTTGGTCATGTCACCTCCTATGTTCTCATCAAAAGGGTGATAGGGAATTGTCTCCGTTTCATGCGAAAAAGGCCATCTGCTTTCAGAAGGATTCATGTCCATCCTATGAATGAGGACCTTTTGATTTGGATGTGAACCATTTAAGGTGACCGCCTCAATGACAGTTTTCCCAAGCTGAGTTACACGGAGCCGTGTTCCATTGCATAATCCAAAAGATTGATCAATATTTCTCAACAACATTATAGGTGCTCCTACTTTCAATGTTAGCTTATGTGGAGGCATACCGGAGCAACTAATAGTGTTAAGAAATTCTATGGTATACAGGTTGTCAAAACTATCACTATCTTCACTTGACTTACAAACTGAGTCACAACTAAGAAACTCATATGGTTCTCCAGGCAACATGTCACACATTCAAACTGTTAAACTTTAAATAGTCATTTCACAAAACTGAAAGCATAGTTGGGGGAATTGCAGAAAGTTAAAGCAGGTAATCAAATCTTCGTTTTACTATATATACTTATACGATTAACTTATGCTAGTATATGATGATAATATAAATATAAAAAGTATTGTATTTTGGGACTTGAGTTGATTCTTGGCAAGAAGGGAAATTGAATTCTGTAATGAAAAATGAAAAAGCATTTAATATTTCATCCATTAGTAGTATAATTTGAAAAAGGAAAAAGAAATGTATTTTGGGTCTTTATTTGAGTCTTGTCAAGAAGGGAAATTTCAGAGAAAAAAGAAGGGAAGAAGGGAAATGGAATCAATATAATGAAAAAGGAAAAAAACATGTCATATTTCATCCATCAATGTCATACTGTGAAAAAGGAAAAAACATTGTATTTTGGGAGATGAGTTGATTCTTGGCAAGAAGGGAAATTGAAATCTGTAATGAAAAATGAAAAAGCATTTAATATTTCATCCATTAATAGTATAATTTGAAAAAGGAAAAAGATATGTATTTTGGGTCTTTATTTGAGTCTTGTCAAGAAGGGAAATTTCAGAGAAAAAAGAAGAAAAGAAGGGAAATGGAATCAATATAATGAAAAAGGAAAAAACATGTCATATTTCATCCATCAATATCATACTGTGAAAAAGGAAAAAGCATTGTATTTTGGGAGATGAGTTGATTCTTGGCAAGAAAGGAAATTGAATTCTGTAATGAAAAAGGAAAAAAAAACATTTAATATTTCATCCATTAATAGTATAATTTGAAAAAGGAAAAAGAAATGTATTTTGGGTCTTTATTTGAGTCTTGTCAAGAAGGGAAATGTCCAAGCAAAAAAAAGGAAAGAAGGGAAATGAAATCAATATAATGAAAAAGGAAAAAAACATGTCATATTTCATCCATCAATATCATACTGTGAAAAAGGAAAAAACATTGTATTTTGGGACTTGAGTTGATTCTTGGCAAGAAGGGAAATGTCCTTGTATTTTTAATACCGATCAGCAGCTCCTTATTGTAATACCCGGATCTTTATTATCTGGGATATTATGAATAAATTGGATATTTCTGATAAGTGAAGTTTTGACCTTAAGACTTGTGTAAATATGGTCTATTTTTCCAAGTTGAATTCTGTAGGGAATTAGGGAATTTAAGGGCCAAAGTGCCAAAAGTGACGAAAATGCCCCTAAGGGACATAAATAAACTTAGAAAAATTGTGAAAAATCCTAAAAGGCAGTAAAATGACCAAGTGAATTATGAGAGTATATTATCTCTAATTATGGTAATTTAATAAATTATGAACTTGGAGAAGTGGAATAAGAATGCTCAAAAAGTATTGAAATGACTAAAATACCCTTGTAAATCCTAAAATAATGCAGAGGACATGGAAACAGAAATGTCAGTGTAAAAGTTAGGGGGTAATGAGGCCTTCTAATTGAGAAAATTATCAACTAGTGATAATTAAGTAATTGGGTAATTATTGGCTAATTACTTAAGCATAAGCAAGGGAAATTCCTGAATAATTATGTAAAACCCTAAAATTAGTGGTTTTTGGCTTAAAATTAGTAAAAATATATTTGCTAAATAATTGGAAATTTTGAAGAAAAATAGATGAGTTTAGGTATTTTTAAGCCTAAATACAAGAATGAGCCAATTAGGTAATTTTGTGGAATTTTTGGGAAAATTAAAATAAATAAATCATTAAATGATTAATTAAATAAAAAATAAATATTTATTAAATATAATAAAGGGCCAGCTGAATTATTTCTCAAGAAAAAGAAAAAAAATGAAAAAAATGAAGATAATATCAAATTAAATTGTGTAGATATTTTGTAATATTATATAATATAATTAAATATAGTGAATAGTAATGGAATAAATAGGAAACGGATCCTATCTAGAGTACCAGGAATAGGTTTTCCAAATTCAAGGTAAAATATTGAACAGTGGATTTTTACCTTTCGTTAGACTTTTCCGGAAGTCAATTCTGAGGCCGGTAGAGCATTTTCCTAATAAGACGAAATAGGGAAATTCTGAGAAAGGCCGGATAGCCAAGTTGAAAGCTAAGGATTCAGAAGTCATGATGCGACATCTGGGGAGGAATTGAGAGTTTTTCTGGACATATTTGGAATCAGTGCATTCTTGTCCACAGGCGGTAGCTTCCGGAATTTCGTTTCAAAAAAATAGTTGGACTAGACATTTCTAATAAGGAAGGAATTGTCTTCGAATTGTATAATCCAGAATTTTGAGATTTTTCTGAAATTACGCGAATCGGGTACCGATCGGAGAAATTCATCAGAAGGAGCTTCTGGAAGGGACACTTGGCACCTTGTGATTGGCCAATGGTTTCCACCTAAGAGAGGGGCAGGTCGGCCAAGGAAGGGAGAAGAAGGAGGAAATTTTTTTTGGAAAAGTTGTCTTGGACGGTCCAGATCGATTCTCACAAAGTTGATCCGACGGCCGAAATCCTACCTCCGTTTCTATAAATACCCCCCTCCCTTTGGTTTTTCTCACATTTGGAGAGCTCTAGCCGAATCTAGAGAGAGAAAGAAGAGAGAGGTGCTCTGGGAAAATCTGTAGCGAAGCTCTGGGTAAGTTTTTCGGTACCGAGCTTTAAGCTTCTGTAGTTCTTTCAATAGTTAGAGTAGTAATGTTAGTATAGCCTTTAATTTTTCAAGTATGATTAAATATCATATGATAGGGCTATTTTAGTCTAGAATTTTGAAAAATGTCATTGGGTCGAAGTTCTGGCAAAATTTTGGAAAAACGGAGCCAAAGTAACGAAGTGCTGGCGAAATTCCGCCAATTAGGGGTATAGGGGCAAAATGGTAATTTTTACCTAAAATGCCAGTTATAATGCCAAATCACTAATGAAAGTGATAGTTTCACGTTTTCTCGTAAAAGTACGTTTTTCCGCCAGAAGTACCTAACGTCGTCAACGAAGGTACGGACGCGTACTGTAACACTAATCTTGTGCTGCTTAAATGCATATATGTCAAAGATACGTTCGTAGACCGTTATACAGACAGTTTTATACGGATTATGTCATAATAATGCCGTTATGTTTTCCTAGCGCTGAGGACACGAGTGGTATCGTGGCACTGGTGAATAGTGCAGGCTGTTATTGTCGTTGTTACTTTATGGGGCTTTACATATTGCTGTATGCTTATGTTTTGTTGGCATAATGATCATGCATCTGCTGTATGCTTATGTAGTGATATACTGTTGTATAGTCTAGAATATCTGTTGTCTGTATATTGTATTGTTTGGGTATAAGGTTAACCGTTACCTGAGATTCAATGCGGTAAATTGAATCTCAGCTATAGCTTCAGGGTCCGGAGGACCACGAATCGGAGATCGAGGCAAGCAGTAAGAGTAGACCCACGAGCCGAAGAATCGATTTCCAGTTTCTTTTGTACTTTCTTTTGAAACAGTAGGATAACTGTATTATCAATACTATGCTACACAATGGTTACTGTTTGAATGTAAATCAGTTACTCTTTCGCTCCATTGCTCAACTCTGATTGAAAAAAAAAAATTTCCGCTTGAAAATTGGGATGTTACACTTATTTTCTTTGTATAATACCGTGTATTTTTTTTTTGTAGTAATTGATTTTATTTTTATAATATAACTTCCTCTTATATATTAATCGCAAGCTAAGCAGGAATTTGTCTAAGGGACTCACAGACAGGCGAGAGAGAGGTGGGCAATAGGGAAGGATAAGGAGACATGACAAAATCCAAAAAAATTAAAGGCATCATGCCACCAAATAGACATTAAACTATTAAAAATGTCATTGAAAATAACATCATAGTTCTAATAGGACATCTCAAGTTATATATCTAGAGATACCTAATAGACATTAAACTATTAAAAATGTCATTGGTAATAAATCCAGCCTTGATAGATATTAAACTATTTAAAATGACACAGGAAATAAATCTTAAAAGCGTTGGACTCAAAAGGCCACAGAAACACCTAATACAGGGTGAACTACTTCTCCTGCTTTATCACTTTTGTCACTCTTTCCTCAGTCGGACCAGCAGAAAACACATGAGAAGTAGTTGTTAAGTCATCTTTATCACCCTTCCTCTTGTTGGTTATCCTTCTTTTCCCCTTAATAGGAGCAGGGGTGACATGTTGAGAAAGGTCAGATATGGTGCTCTGATCAAGAGTTGTTACGAGTGGAGTAACACTTTCAGCATCAACACTCTCCACAGTTGCCTTCACTTCAGAACACCCTTCTGTCAAACTCTGTTTTTATATTTCAGACAGCCATAAATGCAAAAATTAGAAATAATATTTAAATTCTTTACGATTGGGAAAAATAGCAGAAGATTCTTTGCAACAGGAAGGTCTAACTCATCAGCAATGTCGTCCTCATCCTGTTAATAATAAATGAACCCAATTAATTAATGATTAGAAGTATATGATGATATAGTATATGATATTTTGTGCAGATTATATTAACCTCATTCACTAAACACTTCAGTTCAGATGCGGTCTTCTTTACCAACTGAACAACAAGTTTATCCCAGAAAATGACAGAAGCTGATCCAGTCTTGTCTCTGACGAGATAATGAAGCTTCATCCTATCACACATGAACTAAGTTAGAATTACATGAGACTAATTTAATAACTGGGCAATTGCTAGGCAGAAATTGTCTTATTTACTTTGGTTCTGGTTGTTTCTTGCAGAGGGGACAAATCCATGAAGGATCATCACTTTTTACCTTTGACCCATACTTTGGGCATCCATCATAAATCCAATCGTATTTTGTTTCAAGTTTATGAATTTGACAGTGGATAACAAATGAATCTCCCTGTAAGACATGGTGAAACCACAAATGATCAATTATTATAAGTCTCAATCTTGAAAAAAAAAGTTGAAGAAATATATTTGAAGTCTGAATGGTAAAAAGAAATGATTTATGAAAAATTACATACAATTGCTTGTTCAGGAATTTGAGAGATAGTGACTTTGGTCTGGTTGTGTAAAGAAGCCCCATTCGAATGTTGACTTAGCTGTGAAGTCATGGTTTGAGAGAGTGCAACCATGATAGGGGACTTTTCATCCTTTGCACTACATAAATACTTTTCTATGAGTGAATGGCAAAATAAATATAAATATAAATGTAAAATGAAAAAAATAATAAATACCTTTGTATCAAATTTTTAACCTCGTAATAGAAGGGTTAAATAAAGCTCTAGTAGCATTGAAGGAGCTACAAACTTGTGGTGTACCTATAATGTAACTTAGTTTAGTTGATGTAATATGATGTGCTTGAAAGTCCTCAGTAATGAAATGTTTAATATTACCATCCTCAGAAAATCCAACTCTTGCTAAGTTTAATGAAACTACAAGCTGGACTTTCGTATCTGCAAGTATGCCATATAGGCATCCGAAGCACAGTTATCAAATAACGTGCAATCCACTTCGTTGTTCCTGAAATTTGCAAGCATTACATACTATGAATATGAATATAAGAAAACATGTCATTGGGTAAATCTATTAAATGTATTGATGTTTGCATTACTCGGAGTCAGCCAGCTTCATACGTAGCCTTTTTTTTGTCTCATTCCCTCTGCAGAACTCATCCAATGTGCCAACATCCTTCACAAAAGTCACCACATCTGCCAGTAAAAGCAATGAAGAAGGGTGATACAGAAGCAGATCAGATGTGGTTGAGTCCTTTTATGGACGATGAGATGTGAAAAATTGGCGGGAATGAATTTAAATTCACAACACTGAAAAAGGAAAAATGATTTAAAACTAAAAACAATTTCAGCTTCTTTCAGCTTGGAGATCCCGAACGAAAAGGAAAGCAGATTCAAAAAGTTGAAGGAAAAGTTACCTCTATGGTTGTTGGAATTGCAAAATGATATAATATTGTACTTTGAAAAAGGAAATAGCAATGTATTTTGGGTCTTGAGTTGAGTCTTGTCAAGAAGGGAAATTTCAGAGGAAAAAATGAAAGAAGGGAAATGGAATCAATATAATGAAAAAGGAAAAAATACGTCATATTTCATCCATCAATATCATACTGTGACAAAGGAAAAAGCATTGTATTTTGGGAGATGAGTTAATTCTTGGCAAGAACGAAAATTGAATTCTGTAATGGAAAAGGAAAAAGCATTTAATATTTCATCCATTAATAGTATAATTTGAAAATGGAAAAAGAAATGTATTTTGGGTCTTGAGTTGAGTCTTGTCAAGAAGGGAAATTTCAGAGAAAAAAGAAGGGAAGAAGGGAAATGGAATTAAAATAATGAAAAAGGAAAGAGCATGTCATATTTCATCCATCAATATCATACTGTGAAAAAGGAAAAAGCATTGTATTTTGGGAGATGAGTTGATTCTTGACAAGAAGGAAAATTGAATTCTGTAATGGAAAAGGAAAAAACATTTAATATTTCATCCATTAATAGTATAATTTGAAAAAGGAAAAAGAAATGTATTTTGGGTCTTTATCTGAGTCTTGTCAAGAAGGGAAATTTCAGAGAAAAAAGAAGGGAAATGGAATCAATATAATGAAAAATGAAAAAACACGTCATATTTCATCCATCAATATCATACTGTGACAAAGGAAAAAACATTGTATTTTGGGAGATGAGTTGATTCTTGGCAAGAAGGAAAATTGAATTCTGTAATGGAAAAGGAAAAAACATTTAATATTTCATCCATTAATAGTATAATTTGAAAAAGGAAAAAGAAATGTATTTTGGGTCTTGAGTTGAGTCTTGTCAAGAAGGGAAATTTCAGAGAAAAAAGAAGGGAAGAAGGGAAATGGAATCAATATAATGAAAAAGGAAAGAGCATGTCATATTTCATCCATCAATATCATACTGTGAAAAAGGAAAAAGCATTGTATTTTGGGAGATGAGTTGATTCTTGGCAAGAAGGAAAATTGAATTCTGTAATGGAAAAGGAAAAAGCATTTAATATTTCATCCATTAATAGTATAATTTAAAAAAGGAAAGAAGGGAAAAGAATGTCCGTGAATACGAAGTGATAAAGCCGCGTTGAATCAGCCGCGTGAAGCCGAGCCATGAATGATGACGTCATCGGCTTATGAATAGTGTTTTGTGAGGGGAGCCAATGATAAGCCGTTTAGAAGTTGGCTTGAGGGATGTGTTGTTATATATATATTGATCCCGTATATCTATCATATATAATATTCTTTTATGCCCCAGAGTGATATACCTCTTACCTTTTCTATATTTTCTTCTCTCAAAGATCACATAATAATATCTTCTGCAAAATAAAATAGGATATGAGTAGATTTTATATCAAAATATTATTTTACCCTATAATTAACTAAAGGATAGAATACATAAAAGATAATTAAATATGTATAGAATATTAATAAATTTAATCCAATATACACTAGTGCAAAAAAGGGCTTTAAGACCGTCTCATTTAGACCGGATTATAGAGAATCAGGTCTTAAAAGTATGACCGGTGGCAGTTTCGTAAATATAAAGAACTTTTTGGATCGGATTATAAAAGATCCGTTCTTAAAAATATGACCAGTGTCACTTTCGTAAATATATAGAACACTTTTAAGACCGGACTATAAAAGATCCGGTCTTAAAAGTATGACCGGTGGCAATTTCGTAAATATTGTGAGAAGACGCTGATCAAGTCCGAGAATGCGTTGATTTATTCCTTCGCTTAATTGAAATTATATACAGATGCTAATAAGTAAATAAACCTAGGCAGTTCCTATAATTTAGGGATTACAATCAGGAATATATTACGAAATTCATAAAACCATGATCTGCAAACTTAATTCCTAAAATCTCTCTAACATCTTAATTAAGATGATTACAATCAAGAATTTAATTACGAAATTCAAAAATCATGATCTCGCTAACTTAATTCCTAAAATCTCTCTAACAACTTAATTAAGATGATTACAATCGGGAATTTAATTACGAAATTCAAAAAACCTTGATCTCGCTAACTTAATTCCTAAAATCTCTAACAACTTAATTAAGATAATTGCACAAAATAATCGTATATGCTAACTAATTAAATAAATAGAACACTTTTAAGACCAAATTTGTTTCAAAAGACGGTCTTAAAAGTACTTTAAGACCGGCTGTTTCAAACAGACGGTCTTAAAAGTGTAAAAAAAAAAATTATATAGAACACTTTTAAGACCGGCTGTTTCAAACAGACGGTCTTAAAAGTGTAAAAAAAAAAATTATATAGAACACTTTTAAGACCAGTTGTTTCAAACAGACGGTCTTGTTTCAAACAGACGGTCTTAAAAGAAATTTTAAGACCGTCTGTTTGAAACAGACGGTCTTAAAAGTGTAAAAAAAAAAATTATATAGAACACTTTTAAGACCGGTTGTTTCAAACAGACGGTCTTAAAAGTGTTCTATATATTTACGAAATTTCCACCTGTCAATTTTTTTTTAAATTTTTTTTTTTACACTTTTAAGACCGGTTGTTTAAAACAACCGGTCCTAAAAATATACTTTTAAGACCGGTTGTTTCAAAAACCGGTCTTAAAAGTGTTAAAAACTACATTCGCTAAACCTGTTAAGTCCGTGAGTTTGCTTTGTCTTCTTGGTGATATAACATTTTCTTAGTTATAGATTCAACGAGTGTCCCAAGAGCCTCACGGGCAAATCCTCAGCAAGAATGTCATCCTCTTCCTCTAACCTACTCGCAATCTTCGTAAGTCATCATAAGAGTCGCACAATCAAATCCTTGGCAACGTTGGCAGTGAGATGCTTCGAGGGTTTTGCGATGGCGTCGACTCCAATCCTCAGCAACAGCGAAAGCGTACTACTTTGAGGATTCTGGATGACGGCGGCTCCTTCCTCTTCGATCTATGGGTCCTTCCACGCCGCCTTCATATAGATCCGGTTTGAAATCAAGCCCAGATATCTTCTTGCTTAAGTTTGTTTATTTCCTACATTGACCGCTCCTGCTCAGATCTGGATTTCGATTATGGTTGCTTGAAGCTTTGCTAGCACCGACAAGAGGATCTGCTCAGTTTGGTTGCTTTAAGCTTGTGACTTTTTTTAGATCTGGACTTCAAATTCGATTTTCATGGTGAATGATTTCTGTTTCTTGTTATTTTTGTTTATTTCTGGACTTTGTAAGCATCTTTTTGTTTTTCTTCTTGTTGTTGTTGCTTCCAATCTTCTCTTGGTTCTCCGTCGTTGATGACGGAGAAACATTCAAAATGTTGCCGATCTCGGTGATTTGGGACCGATTGTTTCATTTGAGTTTGTTTTTTTATTATTATTTTGAAACACTTTTAAGACCGGATGTTTAAAATGTCCGGTCTTAAAGAAACTCTTTAAGACCGTGTAAAAGTCCGGTCTTAAAGGCCGACTTTTAATACCGCCTGTAACAAGACTGGTCGTGGGTCCGGTCCTAATGTACCTGTTTCGTCCGGTCTTAAAAGCCTTTTTTGCACTAGTGATATCTTTGAATCTATACTTATTTAATTATAAAATATATACTTATGAAACTCCCCCACACTTAAACATTTGCTTGTCCTCAAGCAAAAGAAAGAGAATTCATTATTTGAAAAGAACATTGCTTATGAAATTCTTAAATAGAGAGCAGTTTACCACCACATTTAGATCATGTTATCAAATTTTATTCAAGTTAATGTCTTATAAGAATGGGTCACTAAGTTAATAGGCACCAGTTACTCCAACAGACACCTCAAAAGGCTTTTAGCCCAACTCATAACACTATTTGACTTTACCGTTTGACGCGAGTGTCAACATTGGTGATGAAGTGGCCCTGGTTACTAAGTATGGTCTAAAGAAGTCATTGGAGTTGTGTTTCTATTTTTTTTACACTATTTTTTTTGTTTTTTTTTCACCTGAGTCATTTCCCTAACCAAAAGTTTTACTTAGGCAACAAAGGTCATCATCTAATTTTCTAAAGAAATCATGTAGCAAAATATTCATAAACTAATAACCTGTTGATCATATTACAAACTAATCCCTATTCACATTGTCCATCTCAAGATTGATACAAAAATTCAAGGTTAAGAGCCTTAATTGAAACATTCTTTTCTATTTTAATTTTTGACAATAATATTCTCTAAGATGGGAAAGCTCAAAATTAAAGTCAATCATAAATAATGCAAAAATTTCAAATTAAAGAAAATTCTTTTCAATTTTATAAGGACAAGCACAACCAAAGAAATTATATCCCCCCCCCCACACTTAACTCAAACATTGTCCTCAATGTTGCAAAAATCAATAAAGAGGGAAATGAACTAGTACTCCCCTAGTTTAAGTCGCTAACTCTGATGTGAAGTTCTTCCTCTAGCACCATCCATGATGTTTCAAATTTTGAGGGAAGAAAGAGAGAGCACAAGCAAGA
This sequence comes from Acacia pycnantha, assembly GCA_025563575.1. Classification (NCBI taxonomy): domain Eukaryota; kingdom Viridiplantae; phylum Streptophyta; class Magnoliopsida; order Fabales; family Fabaceae; genus Acacia; species Acacia pycnantha. Next base: position 2,324,009 of record JAMWYP010000045.1, read on the forward strand.
CTTTACAGCCACAAGAGAAGTGATCAACTTTAAACTTGAATAATAATGAATGAAAGAAAATAACATTAACAATAACAATAACAATAATAGCCATCGCCTTTTGATCTTTCATTGTTTCTATCGTGTAAAACAGCAGCCTCTAAGACCTCTTCAATTGAGGGAACAAACTCAACCATCACCATGTAAGATGTTTTATGCACTAAAAAAGGAAAATAAATCAATCACTTAACACTATTGTGATAAATCTTTCCAAGGATTTCTCTCCCTCAGGTTAAGGAAGTCAAAACCCCAAATCCCAGATTCCTACATAGGGTATCTTGAATCACAAAAGTAGCTCAACAATAAATCAACTAAACCCCAGAAGAAGAAGAAAATCATGGAAAACAAAACCAATTTCTAAGCAGCTAAGGATTGAAGCTGAAGAAACAAAAAGAGGGAAAGCAAGAAGATGGACTCATAGAACTTCTCTTCTGCTCAACAGCAATAGCAAGAGCAAAAGCGACGAGATCAAACACGAACACCACCACAAATAACAGCGTCAAAGCCATAGCTCATAAACCCATTCGTCAAATGTGAGTATTATTGGTCGCACCACATAGAAAGGGTGGGCCTGTTTGGTTTGAGGGGAGGGAGGATATTGACCAAATTGTTATCAATGAGAAGAATATTTCTTTTTGTTGAGAGTGTATTTTTGGAATATTGATAATTTTCTAGACAATTTGATTAATATGAGGGAAAAAAAATTGCTCTCCCCTCCCCTCCCCTCAAACCAAAATCACCCCCAAGTAATCCGACCATATCGCAGCACCTTGGGTCAGAGAAGCTCAACCTTGCCATTTGATATAACAAATCCACCTTCGAAGGTTTAAGAAGTTAGACATTTTGGATTCCTAAGGGGACAACGACACAACATTTTTTCGGGCAGAGGCTAATGCGTTCTCCATTTCTTGAGTTCTCGATATGCTTCTGGCGAAAGAAGAAGCCAACTTCTGATTTATGATTAATCTTACCCACTGAATTCCGTTAGTAATATTCAATACATTTTTTAAAAAGTAAAAAAAAAAACTCTGTGACGGAAATTTCCGATAGACTAATTCCATCAATAATTTTTGACGAAAATTTGTTAGGATTTTCATTAGAGATAGCCCCGATAGAGTTTTCATCGGACTTTCTGTTGAAGTTTCGTCTTCAACAGACTATTTCATCGGCATTTTGTCATTAACGACGGATTTACCAACATAACTAGTCTATTTGAAATTACTAACAGAATTCGGTTGGTCAGTTATTGTTAGTCTATTTCCTTGATGGCAAGTGAACCAATCGAACAAATAATAAAGAGTAAGTAGAGTATCATCCCACAGAGACCGAGATACTAATAATGATACTGATTTTTGAAGACAGTTGTGTGTAAAAAGAAAGGAAAAATATAATTGGTTTGGGTGTTTTTGGTTATAACTATTAAACAAAGTTAATAAACAAATGATCGTAGTTGCAAGATTATATCAATTAAAAGATAAGTTGAGCTCATATTTTATCCTAAGCATATCATTCCCCCATTTTTCCTTAGCACATTGATTTAGCAATTATGTTGCACAGCTTCCGCAATGCTACAGCAAAGCCGCCTTTGCAATGTTATTCACTTAACCCACCACTATGCTATACAGAAGCTTCAGCGTCATATACATACAATCCTAGCTTTACTTCTTCCATATTCCTATGGTGATTTTCTAGTTCAGATTATCATTTCTAATCAAGGTGTATGGCTATGAGCGGTAGACCCAGTCCTAAAGCCTACAATGATAGGTCAAGCCTTGCACCAACACTGCCTATCAGATGTCTAATTCTGACTCCCTTCCAGTAAGCCAAGGCCACTGATCTAGCCCTTAGCTTCCACTAATCGACAAGAGATAAAAAAAATGATAAACAAACTGAATTTATTTAAATAAGAACTATCAAACTGGGTTCATTCTACACTCAAGAATTCATCCTCGCTCAGCCAAAGAAAATTTGTGTAACATCCCATTTTTCAAAAGCAGTATAAATTTTTTTCATCAGAGTAGAGCATCGGAGCAAGAGTGTAGCTGATATTTATATTCAAAATGCCCACTGGCTAATTACAGAAGCGGTACAGTGACCGAGAGTTTTCAAAAGTAAAGAGTAACAACAGAAAGTCTTCAGCCAGATTCTTGAACCTGCTGCTTTCCTCTCTCCTCGGTCCTCAGTCCTTCCGACCCTGATGCTATGTTAAGAGCTGAGATCCGCACCGGATCTCAAGTAACGGTTAACCTCATGTATACATACACACATATGGGTTACAAAATAACATTAACACAACATATAAATCACACCCAACCAATGCACATGTATCGCTCCCAGCATGCAGATATATCGCTCCCAACCTTACAGATGTATCGCTCCCAGCCTTACAGATATATCGCTCCCAGCATGCATACAGTTATTTTCTAACATAATATGCATTCCAACAACACACCACATATACACATACCATACTCACATCATACCATACACACATATCATACATGCATACTATATCCATCAGAGTTAGTGTTACAGTACGCGAACGTACATTCATTGACGGAAATCGGTACTTCTGACAGAAAACGGAAAACGATATGTTTGACAGCGGTACGACATCGGTTTGTGATTACAGATATCCTATAAGGATAATATGACATTTTATTAACATTTAACATCATAACAGGCATTTTAGGCATAAATGACCATTTTGCCTCTGATGCCCCTAATCGGCGGAATTTCGCCAGCGCTTCGCTACTTTGACTCTAATCTTCCAAAATTTTGCCATAACTCCGACCCCATCATGATTTTCGAAATTAATGACTAAAATACCCCTAACATATGATATCTAATCATACTTGGAAGATTAAAGACTAAACTAGCATTTCTACTCTAAGGACCGAAGAACTTACTCAGAGCTTCGCTACAGATTTCCCCGGACTCCTTCCTCCCTCTTCCTTCTCCAAATTTCGAATTGCTCTAGAGCTCTTGGGTGTGAGATTTGTGAAGAGAAGTGAAGGGTATTTATAAAGGATTTCTGGTTACTATTCATGCTTTGTCAGACGGATTCTGGACCGTAGGATCGCACTTTTGCAAAATGGCACAATCTTGTTCCTCCACATGTCCAAACCATCCTCTCCCCCTTAGGTGGCAGCCAATGACATCATCTTTGATGATGTCACAAGGTTGCTTTTTGGCCTTGCACCGATAAAGTTCCCCGATCGGTGTTCGAATCGCGTAATCTTGCAAAATCTCAAAAATCCGGAATCACAACTTTGAAGTTCTTTTCCTACTCATTAGAAATGTCTGGGTTAACTAAATTTTTGATCCCTTTCAGGTCTTCTCCGGTCCTGCCGAAGATTTACGGAAAAACGCGTCGGTTACGGAAATAACTTCTGGAATCATCAACTTCGGGACAAAAATTCACTGATTCATAAACGTCCAGTTTCTTATCAACTCATCCCCAGATATTGAGTTAGGATTTATTTTCTATAGGTTTTCATTTCCTCAACTGCTCCTTTGTCCTTTTCGTCTTATTCCCTTATTGTTCCGCCCGTTTCGGAAATGACTTCGGAGACAGCTCACTCCGAGATAAAAATTCACTTGTCTATAAAATACTCTGACCTTAGAAACCTTATTCATGGTTTTCTAGATAGGATTTAATTTATATCCGTGGTCATTTATCCTATTTGCTTTTTACAGAATATTCCATAGAATATTCCATTTTATTAATATTAAATTTGCAACTTGCATAGAAATATCATGATATTTTGTTGAAAATCTTATCCCCTTCCTATCCAAAAATTTCGGCCAGCTTTATATATATATATATATTTTATTTTTCAATTAATTAATATTATATAAAATAATTATTTTATATAATTTTTTACAAAATTTTCCTATTGGTCCATACATGTTTTTAGGCTTAAAATTACTCAATCTCATATATTTTTCTTAATATTTTCCAATTAATTAGCAAATATATTTTATGCTAATTTTAGCCATAAACCACTAATTATAGGGTTTTACATAATTATCTGTGGATTTTCCTTTGTTTAAGCCCAAATAATTAGCCAATAATTACTTAATTAATTACCCACTAATTGTTGATAATTTTCTTAATTAGAAAAACTCATTACCTCACAACTATTGGACTTACATTGGTATTTTATGCTTTACATAAAATATCAATAATCACGGGGTCAATAATGATCCCGGAATACTTTTTAATTTTTCTCTTACTATTTTCCAAGGAAATAAATCCCAAAAATTGTCTAAATTAGAGACAACATACTCTCTAATTTTTAATAATTATTTTATTGCCTCTAAGGATTTTTCATAATTTCCTTAAGTCATTTTTTGCTCCACAAGGGCATTTTCGTAAATTTTGGTACTCTAATTTTCAAGAGATTTTTCCCTACAAATTTGACACCACATATTCACCTATTTCTAATAGGTATTATTTATTAAAATATAATATTCCAGATAAATAATTATCCAGGTATTACAATTTGGTTCATGACTGATAAGGGAATCACAAAACAGATCACAGCAGAATAGCCAATGACCAAAGATAAACTAAAAATCAACAAAGCAAAACAAAAAGTTCGCTGGAGGGTTCAACGGCGTGGGAGAAGCCTGTCACGTGACAACTCCACGTCTTCTCGTCTCCGTCTTACTACATGGAAGGATTCTGGGTTTCTTAAGAAGCTCTCATGCTTCGTGCGTTCTCTCCTCTTCTTTAGAGTCTCAACCGAATAAGAATTATGTTGGCTCCTTTATGACTTCGATGATCTTTAGGGTTAGCCATCTTTTCCTTTTGTAGTCCAATTTCCTTGCGGCGTACGTTTAGTGAGCTGGGCCTTTCCAAATCTGTCAGGTCCAACTTTCCAAATTTGGTTGATTGATTCTATTGATACTGTAGGATTCTCCAAATCATAACTTCGATCCTCCGCATCTTCTAATTCAATATGTTAGCAATCTAACCACCGTCTAAACGTCCGTTTAATAACCTACACTTAATTTCTCGAAACAACCTCGAGGAAAAGTCAGAACATATGACACATAGCATTACTTCACTTACGCTGCTATAGCATTAGGGTTGCATTGTATTGCCGCTTGTTATGGTTGACCTGATGCTATAGCATTGTATCGGCTATGCTGTGTGCTTTTCACATTAAACCTCAAACTTGTTCTTTTCTTATGTACATGTGTGGGATGCTTATTCAATACCATAATTTGAGAGATTTACCCTTCATTTCCCTATATGCGTGAATTATGACATATTTGCTCAGATTAGATGCGTTTAAGCTCATATTCACCATACAAAACAGTCACATAATATGGGGAAAACATAACATAAATAGTACTCATCAATTATCGACAGAATCAATGACATAATTCCGTTGGTAATTTCTGACGGACTTTTTTCTGTCAAAAATTATGTCTCTAATACGATGATTTTTTGCAGTGTGAGTTATCGAAAAATATATGAGATATCTCTTGGAATAGCTTGTGGGATTTCTTATCTTATCATGATTGTAACAAGAAAATATTACATTTTGATATCATGCCTCATAACTTTCTTCTTGATGACGAATTTGTTAGCTCCCAGAGTTTTGATGATAACATAACTTGAAAGTATGATAACATAACTTAAAAGTATTTGAGGTTTTGAATCAGGATTAATTCACTTGCATCAATGAGTACTCGAGTATGATAATGTGGTACTCAAGTATATTCATTCTAATCTCTCTGTTTAAGTGTTTCAGGTAACGTTACTCAAGTATGGGTAAGTTCTACTCGAGTAAGGTTTGACAGATTAGTTATCTCAGAGCTTATCTGATATGCTACTTGAGTATAGATTCTAGCTACTTGAGTACATAATCTCACTGACAATATTCTTCTAATGTCATAATGTTACTCGAGTACAGGTAAGGGCTTACCTAAGTATGATTATTATTGTGTGTTATTTGCTCTCGGGTTCAAGCTTACTCAAGTAATCATTTTCTAGTACTCGAGTAACAAAATGAGTACTCGAGTACAATTTGCTAATGTACTTCATTTAGTGTATTCTTTCAGCAAAGAACAATTGCTACTCGGGTATGAATTCTGGCTACTTGAGTATGATCGATGTCAAAGTCTCTGCTATGAATGTGTTGCCATGTTACTCGAGTATGAGATATAGCTTATTCGAGTAGGGTAACCGAGTAAGAGAAGAAGGCTACAAAATGACCAAAATACCCTCATAATTTCCAATATAATGAAGGAGACATGAAAATAAAGATGTCAGGGTAAAAGCTATGAGGGAATAAGGTATTCTAATTATCAACAAGTGATAGTAGGGTAATTAAGTAATAATGGGCTAATACTTAAGCATAGGCAAAGGAAATTCAGTAATAATTATGTAAAACCCTAAAATTAGTGGTTTTTGGCTTAAAATTAGTAAAAACATATTTACTAATTAATGGGAAATTTTGAAGTAAAATAGTTGAGTTTAGGTATTTTTAAGCCTAAATGCAAGAATGGACCAATGGGAAAATTCTGTAAGAATTATGTAAAAATAATTATTTAATTAATTAAATAATTAATTAAATAATTAAATAAAAAAAACGAAAAAAAAATAAAATAGGCAGAAAAATAAGGAAAAATAAAAGAAAATGCAATTAAATAATATATAAAGAGTTTTAAAAATAATAAACTCCAATTAAATATTAAAAAGGTGAATAGTAATTTAAAAATTAGGAAACGGATCCTATCTAGAGATCTAGGAATAGGAATTCCAAAGTCAAGGTAAAATATTGATCAGTGAGTTTTTACCTTCAAGTGACCTTTTCCGGAAGTCAATTCCGAGTCCGTTTGTGCATTTTCCTAATAAGACGAAATAGGGAAAAATGCAGATAGGCACATTTTTGGATATGAAGAAAATAAATTCTAACTCAATATCGGACATATTTAGAATCAGTGAATTTTTCTGAAGAAGTTGATGCTTTCAGAAATGCGTTCTGAAACTGGACGCGTTCGGACACGTTTTTCGAGAAACTTCAGTAGGACAGTTGGAACCCTGTCTGAAATCAAAATCTAAGTTAAATTAGATATTGTTGATGAGGAAGAGAAGATCTTCAAGGTTATGAATTCAGAATTCTGAGATTTTCCGAAATTACGCGAAACAGGGACCGATCGGGAAAATCTAGTGACCGGGCATAAAGTAAACAATTTTAAAATTCCCTCCATGTCCCTTCAATTGTCTATAAATACCCCCCTCCCCCTTTGGTTTTTTCACTTCATTCTCAAGAGAGAATTCGAAACTTAGAGAGAGAAAGAAGAGAGAAGGGCTGGAGAAGTTCGCGAAGTCTTCAACTGTAAGTCCTTGGGTCTTTAGCTTTTAGTTCGGTAGTTAGTAGAATTGTTAGATAGTTTTAGTAAGTAGGAGTGAGATTCCTACTATTGTTTTAGGCCTCATTGCATTGAAAGATGCCTGACGAGGTAAAACTTGGTAGGGATTGAGTCCCCGAAAGCTGGAAGTTAAAATGGTAAGCTTTAAGCTTCCATAGTTCTTTCAATAGTTAGAGTAGCCTTTATCTTTCAAGGTATGATTAGATATCATATGATAGGGCTATTTTAGTCTAGAATTTCGAAAATCATAATTGCGTCGAAGTTCTGGCGAAATTCCGGGAAGAAAATTTGTAAGAGTAACAAAGTGCTGGCAAAATTCCGCCAATTAGAGGTATAGGGGCAAAATGGTAATTTTTACCTAAAATGCCAGATATAGTATCAAATCACTAATAAAAGTGATATTACTCTTATAGGACGTCAGAAACTTTGATCTGCTGCCGTTACGCTGTCCGACGTGCCACTGTAGGACGTTTCGCTGTTTTCCGTAAAACGTGCCGTTTCCGCCAGAATTTCCGACGTTCGTCAACGGAGGTACGTTCGCGTACTGTAACACTAATCTGATGATTATTGAATGATTATATGTGATAATATGTTGTGTGAATAGTTTGGTGCCGAAGGCAAGGCTAGTCTATGTGGGTAAGCCATTTAGTCGCCGTATAAGTCGGTGAGGCCCCATGATAGACACTTACCTGGCCATTCTGTTCGGTGCTAGATGCACCGTATCTATGGAACCGTACTTAGATACCCCGTGTCTAAGGAATCGTACTTAGATACTCCGTGTCTATGGAACCATACTTAGATACCTCGTGTCTATGGAACCGTACTTAGATACTCCGTGCCTATGGAACCGTACTTAGACACACTGTGATTAAGGAATCGTACTTAGATCACTATTACAGTTTTATGTTGTTGTACTGGCTTGATCAATGCTGTTAAGATTAGGAATACCTGTTGTACATATACTGTTTATAAGCATGAGGTTAACCGTTACCTGAGATCCAATGCGGTAAATTGGATCTCAGCTGTAGCTTCAGGGTCTGGAGGACGGAGGGCTGAGGAGAGAAGCAAACAGGCCAGGTAGATCGAGGACAAAGGTAGGGAGCTAGCATGAAGACCAGATGGAGACGCTTTAGTTTTGTTGTACTTACGTTAGATGTAAACACTCGGAGGAATGTACGGCCTTATGAATAGCCAGATACACTGTTATCAATGTTATCCAGTTACTCTTTACTATGAAAAAAAAATTGTCGCTCAAAACTCTGATCGAAACGCTATGAAAACAGTTGTGAAAACCGGGGTGTTACATTTTGGTATCAGAGCATTTTCCCTGGCATCAGATTGTTTTACTTGGCATGACTCTAACTACGTTATAAACAAGCCGTTGGTGCCGAAGGCAGGGCTAGTCTATGTGGGTAAGTCATTCAGTCGCCGTGAACTCGGTGAGACTTCCCATGATAGACACCTACCTGGCCAATAGGTTTGAGTAACGGAGTTAGGTTCAACGCCTTTCTATAAAAGAGCATATTTTGAAAATGAGTACTGGGATAACTCTGGTGTTATGTTCTAGAAAGGGACATGAATGATGTTCCCTCCGGCCAAAGAAGATGTACTAGCACGTATGACTGTAGTTCCCGAGTTAGTAGGGTTAGGATTAAACCCAGTACGTATGTCCGTAGTTTTCAAGTTAGTGGGGTTAGCATTGAACCCAGCGCGTATGTCTGTAGTTCCCGAGTTGGTGGGGTTAGGATTGAACCCAGAACCAGCATATCCGCCGCCCGAAGTTAGGCCGATACCCGTATCAAATAACTCTGAAAATCTCCAGCTTGTCCTGAACGAAAATTCTATCCTAGCACAGAGCTTATATGTGAAGGTTGGCCACACCGGACGAAACTCTGAGATCGACAAAGATAAAGACATGCGGTATTTGACCCATGTTGAGAATTTCTAGCCATTACATATTTTTGTACCCTCCGGAAGACTAGATCAGATCCACTCTTCATCAGTTTCCCCGTACCCGTTGTTGAATGGAAAGAACCAACGAAATCCCGAGCGAGGGAAATGTTGCGAGTGTCTGAATGTTTGTAGTATGATAGAATCTGTGATAAACTAATCATTGCCTTCCTAGATCTAACGTTTTTCCTAATGAAGGAAAAAGAACGAGACATGGCGAATTTAAGAGGAGCCGGAGCTCCCAGAGGCCGGGGCAGAGGCCGAGGCAGAGGACGGGGTAGACAACCTCGGATAAATCCAATACCAGACCAGCCAGAACAGAATGAAATGGAGGAGATGCGGAGAACTCTGCAAGAACAGAGGGTTCTTATAAATGAACTCCACGAGAGGCAGTATAGACAAGAGCAACAAGCTGAACGGCAACTAGCAGAACGAAATGCTGAGGAAGAAAGAGGAAATGCAGAGGAAGAAGAACACTCAGAAGAAGAAGAGGAAGAAGAAGACGAGCACAACAACGAGCACGCTGAGGAATCTGAGGAGTCAGATAGATCGCGGTCACCCCCTCGACGAGGGAGAGTTGTGAAGCCCACACAACACTGGGTTAACCAATTCAGAACTGAAACCACCAGCTTTCCGAGGTAAACTCGACTCGGCTGAGGATTGGTTGAAGAAGTTGAAGAAGATCTTCAAGGTGATTGAGTGTCCTGATGATCGCAAAGCTCAACTAGCGATCTACCAATTAGAAGGAGATGCGGATCGATGGTGGGAGGTCATAGCAACAACATTGCAAACACGCTGCTGTCCGTGACATGGGAAAAGTTTCTGGAAAAATTCCATGAGCAATATTTTCCTCCCTCTGTACAAATGACCAAAGAGTCGGAATTCCTCCACATCCGGCAAGGTCACGAGGAGACCTTTAATGACTACTATGCCCGTTTTACCAATCAGAGTAGATTTTCCCAAGGAAGCTCCATCCAGAAGAGGAAGGCACCGTGGGATAACTTTTGTGAAAGTAAGAGACCATTTCAACCTAGCCGGCCAAACTTTTCAGAAGCACAAGGACCTCGACCGTGTCCAAAGTGCGGAAGGTACCATAAAGGTACTGACTGCGATGGGAAGCAAATATGCTACAAGTGTCAAAAGCCTGGACACATCAGCAGGGACTGTCCACAGAGAGCTACCGGGATGAGGCCGTAAAACCCAGGCCGGGTTTTTGCTCTAACCAATGAAGAGGCCGGAGAATCTTCAAGAGTGATCCACGATGTTAGAGCCCCGTAGAAATTTATTTCAGTTATAGTATGATCCGGGTGTTAAACCGATCAATTACTTTTGATGCTTGTACGGATCCTTTTGGGATGCATACTTATGTATTAGCTACACCATTAGGTTTGATTAGGTGTAAACTCTTTCACTTATAAAGCATGTCCAGAACCAAATTGCAAGTATAATATACATCTTGTTATTATTTCACAATGTCAACGACATTCCCTGAAATATTCTTATAGAAGAAAAACAAGAGCTTGCGACTCTGTATCCGTTACCGTCATTTGGACAAAGTCACTATAAAAAAAAAATGAACACCACTTTCTAAGATCGATGATCTACCCACATACCACATTCCTATGTCTTAGATCAACTTCCAGTCGGAATACCCCGCCTACAAGTCAATACTAGCATGGTTCTGAAGATAGTTTCCAGACTAAAAACGAACCTTCTGAAATCTCTTGAGATGACCTTCAGACTAAATGCACCTACCTTGTTCATAGGGTACTTGCAGCAAAGTTTCCTCTCAAACACGTAGGTAGGTTAATAGAGGTATTGATTGACGACGTTCTCATCTGTTCAGACATCGGAAGGGAAACACAAAGAACAATGACGATCAGTAGCAAGATTACCAAAGGAAGACGCGACTCTTTACTAAGTAGGAAAATATGAGTGTTGGCTGTCAGGAGTAAACTTTCTGGGCCATACTCCATAACGCAACGATATTATTAATTGTTTTCAGGAAGTGGAAGCAGTTCTGGAATTGAAATAGCCAGAAATAGTAACATCGATGTGTAGTTTTTGGATCTAGCGGGATAGTACCGCAGATTCATGAAGAATTTGTCATAACTTAAATGTTGAACAAAGACTATGAGACAAGCTTTCATGAAGTGAGGGAGAAGTTGGTCACAACACCAAGAAATTGGTTATCCCAAATCCAAATAGATTTTTATAATGGTACCAATAGGAAAGGATCGGGATATGTCTAGCTGCAGCATGACAGTGTGATGACTTACACCTCTCAAGTCTCTCAAGTCGAACTAATCTACACATGACATGGAGATAGTCATTATCATGTTTCCTAGTAACTATAAAACAGACCACGAATATATCAAAGTACGACATGATATCCATGAGTATGAGATATATGGTGTTGCCACGGTATACGAAAGCCATGGGAACATAATATATCAAAATACGACATGATGAAAGTGTAGTACGCGGTGTTATGGGTGCCACGGAAACACTTATGTACACGGTGTTATGACGCCACGGAAATGCTAAAACACTAAAGTACGCGGTGTTATGGGTACCACGGAAGCAATATATATAAAGTACGCGGTGTTTTGACGCCACGGAAACACTATATATCAACTTAAAACGTAATAAAAACCATATGATCAAGCTGAAACGAATTTTCAATAAAGTACGAGGTATCAAGGTATTAAATGCTAGTATTCTTTTGGTCAAAATAAGGCAGACTTTAGTTTTCAAGAAGAATAACTGAGTAATCGGAGCATTCCGGTTGTAAAGCTAGCCTAGAAGAGGTTGCTTACGAATTAGACGTATTGGGAGAAAGGATGGTAGATACAATTTGGAGTTATGAACTGGAAGTCCGGATAGGATAGAGCAAATTTCGAGGACGAAATTTTCTTTAACGGGGGGAGAAATGTAATACCCGGATAAATAAAATGGCTATTTCTGATAAGAAAATTTGTGTTATCAATTTTTATATTGAATTTATCATATTTTAAGGGAAAAGTCTCTAAGAAATTGAGGAAAAAGAATAAGGGATCAAAATGACCAAAATACCCTCATAATTTCCAATATAATGAAGGAGACATGAAAACAAAGATGTCAGGGTAAAAGCTATGAGGGAATAAGGTATTCTAATTATCAACAAGTGATAGTAGGGTAATTAAGTAATAATGGGCTAATACTTAAGCATAGGCAAAGGAAATTCAGTAATAATTATGTAAAACCCTAAAATTAGTGGTTTTTGGCTTAAAATTAGTAAAAACATATTTACTAATTAATGAGAAATTTTGAAGTAAAATAGTTGAGTTTAGGTATTTTTAAGCCTAAATGCAAGAATGGACCAATGGGAAAATTATGTAAGAATTATGTAAAAATAATTAATTAATTAATTAATTAAAAAAACGAAAAAATAAAAATAAAATAGGCAGAAAAAAAAGGAAAAATAAAAGAAAATGTAATTAAATAATATATAAAGAGTTTTAAAAATAATAAACTCTAATTAAATATTAAAAAGGTGAATAGTAATTTAAAAATTAGGAAACGGATCCTATCTAGAGATCTAGGAATAGGAATTCCAAAGTCAAGGTAAAATATTGATCAGTGAGTTTTTACCTTCAAGTGACTTTTCCAGAAGTCAATTCTGAGTCCGTTTGTGCATTTTCCTAATAAGACGAAATAGGGAAAAATGCAGATAGGCACATTTTTGGATATGAAGAAAATAAATTCTAATTCAATATCAGACATATTTAGAATCAGTGAATTTTTCTGAAGAAGTTGATGCTTTCAGAAATGCGTTCTGAAATCGGACGCGTTCGGACACGTTTTTTGAGAAACTTCAGTAGGACAGTTGGAACCCTGTCTGAAATCAAAATCTAAGTTAAATTAGATATTGTTGATGAGGAAGAGAAGATCTTCAAGGTTATGAATTCAGAATTCTGAGATTTTCCGAAATTACGCGAAACGGGGACCGATCGGGGAAATCTAGTGACAGGGCATAAAGTAAACAATTTTAAAATTCCCTCCATGTCCCTTCAATTGTCTATAAATACCCCCTCCCCCTTTGGTTTTTTTTTCACTTCATTCTCAAGAGAGAATTCGAAACTTAGAGAGAGAAAGAAGAGAGAAGGGCTCTGGAGAAGTTCTGCAGAAGTCTTCAACGGGTAAGTCCTTCGGTCTTTAGCTTTTACTTCGGTAGTTAGTAGAATTGTTAGATAGTTTTAGTAAGTAGGGAGTGAGATTCCTACTATTGTTTTAGGCCTCATTGCATTGAAAGATGCCTGACGAGGTAAAACTTGGTAGGGATTGAGTCCCGAAAGTCGAAAGTTAAATTGGTAAGCTTTAAGCTTCCATAGTTCTTTCAATAGTTAGAGTAGCCTTTATCTTTCAAGGTATGATTAGATATCATATGATAGGGCTATTTTAGTCTAGAATTTCGAAAATCATAATTGCGTCGAAGTTCTGGCGAAATTCCGGGAAGAAAATTTGTAAGAGTAACGAAGTGCTGGCAAAATTCCGCCAATTAGGGGTATAGGGGCAAAATGGTAATTTTTACCTAAAATGCCAGATATAGTATCAAATCACTAATAAAAGTGATATTACTCTTATAGGACGTCAGAAACTTTGATCTGCTGCCGTTACGCTGTCCGACGTGCCACTGTAGGACGTTTCGCTGTTTTCCGTAAAACGTGCCGTTTCCGCCAGAATTTCCGACGTTCATCAACGGAGGTACGTTCGCGTACTGTAACACTAATATGATGATTATTGAATGATTATATGTGATAATATGTTGTGTGAATAGTTTGGTGCCGAAGGCAAGGCTAGTCTATGTGGGTAAGCTATTTAGTCGCCGTATAAGTCGGTGAGGCCCCCATGATAGACACTTACCTGGCCATTCTGTTCGGTGCTAGATGCACCGTATCTATGGAACCGTACTTAGATACCCCGTGTCTAAGGAATCGTACTTAGATACTCCGTGTCTATGGAACCGTACTTAGATACCCCGTGTCTATGGAACCGTACTTAGATACTCCGTGCCTATGGAACCGTACTTAGACACACTGTGATTAAGGAATCGTACTTAGATCACTATTACAGTTTTATGTTGTTGTACTGGCTTGATCAATGCTGTGAAATTAGAAATACCTGTTGTACATATACTGTTTATAAGCATGAGGTTAACCGTTACCTGAGATCCAATGCGCTAAATTGGATCTCAGCTATAGCTTCAGGGTCCGGAGGGACCGAGGGCCGAGGAGAGAAGCAAGCAGGCCACGTAGATCGAGGACAAAGGTAGGGAGCTAGCATGAAGATCAGATGGAGACGCTTTAGTTTTGTTGTACTTACGTTAGATGTAAACACTCGGAGGAATGTACGGCCTTATGAACAGCTAGATACACTGTTATCAATGTTATTCAGTTACTCTTTACTATGAAAAAAAAAAATTTTGTCGCTTAAAACTCTGATCGAAACGCTATGAAAACAGTTGTGAAAATCGGGGTGTTACACGAGTAAAGACGAACAATGAACATCAGTGAAGCCATTTCAAATGGTTACTCGAGTAAGGTACAAGGGATACTTAAGTATGGGTTCTTAGCAACCTTAAGATACTTAGTTGTAACATTAATCTCTGCTCTAATCATTATAGGTCATTATCGAACTACTATTAATCACTCTCAAACTCATTTCTATTATTTCTAATAATCTTTTTGAGTGGATTTCAGTTGATTAACCTTGTTTAAATTGAGATTAGCTGAAAAGCTATTCAACGTGTCAGAAGCATTAAATGCAACTCAGAAACAGAGTCAACAAACAGAATGAAACCTCATAGCAGACAAAATCATTCCTTCGAGGTATACTTATTCCGGCTATTATTATGAGTCTCCTTCTGCACAAGTACAATCGACGGCGAACGCATTAAATGAAGCAACGATCGACTGTTCACAACGGAATTCGTTTGTGACTAACAGAATATCAAGAGACACAACAACGGCTATATTCAAAGCTTCACAACGGCATTAATTGAAGATTGGTATAAATGCTCACCACATTCAATTCCGCCAACTATCGAAACTCTGTGCAATCAATTCGATACAACTATAATTTACTGTTTAATTAACTCATCTTAATATCTTCGGATATTATTCTTGTACTTCAGTGTTTATCATTTTATCTACTCTGTGAGAGAGTTTAAACACTTATTGATTTCTTGTTTAGTTGTTAAATCTTAAGGTTGTGAAACCTTAAATGTGGTTGTACAATTACAGCTTGTAAGGGGGAGTGAGTCCTAGTGTGAAAGGATCTTCCGAGTACAGAGTGTGTAATTGTAATCCGTTTAAAGAGATAGTGAAAATCCCAAGGTGCTTGGGGATAGACGTAGGTCGAGGAGTTAGACCAAACCAGTATAATCTGTCTGTGTTCATTTCCCTTCTTTGTCTTTGTTTCAGTATTCTTGAGTCTTAGCGAAAAGATTTTTATAATCACTTATTCACCCCCTCTAGGTGATATTCCATCTTCAGAATTCACTTTGAAGATTCACTACAAAAAAACTTCAGATCAGGGACGAAATTACCGGCGGAAAAAAATTCCGTTGGAAATTACCCATGGAATTTTGTGGGTAATAAGTACTGACGGAAATTACCCACAGAATTCTATCGATAATTGAATTACCGACATAATTCCGTGGGTAATTCCGTCAGTAATGTCTTCTGCCATAGTTTTTTGTGACAGATGTTTTTCGTTAGAAATCCAATTACCGACGGAATTCTGTGGGTAATTTCCGTCAGTAATCCGACCTTTTTTGTAATGATTTCTGATTTTGGATTGGCAAGGTTATATTATGTTGATGATAGTATTGTCGCTTTGACTACAACAAGAGGGACAATAGAGTACATGGCTCCTGAGTTATTCTACAAAAATATTGGAGGAGTACAGTGTCTTATAAGGTTGATGTTTATAGTTTTGGAATGTTTTAAATAGAAATGACTAGTAGAAGAAGGAATTTGAATCAAGATGCAAAAAATCAAGCCAATTAGCTTATTTTCCCTTGTGGATTTATGACCAATTTGATGAAGAGAAAGATTTAGAAATAGAAGATTTAACAGAGGAGGAAAAGAATTTGCCAAAGAAAATGTTTATGGTAGCACTTTGGTGTATACAACTGAACCTTGCTGATCACCTGTAATAGAGATGTTAGAAGCCCACGATATTGAAAGTCTTGAAATGTCTCCAAAACTTTCTCTATATCCAAATGAAAGGGTTTTAATGGATGACAATTCCGACCCTAGCGGATCAACATCCATTACCTCTTCACATTCTCATAGTAGTCTGGTTGCAAGAGATGAAGGGGAAATAATAATTAAATTAGCAGTTGAAATTAGTCAAAAGGCAGTATGTTATTTTAAAGTTGCGCTCATCAGTTTGTATTTGATAACAACAATTGTTTTATTATCTTCATCTCGGTTTTGCTTTGATAATATAGCATCACATTCTCATTATTAATTATGTCGTATAAGGATCACTTTGATTGTATATTTTAAATTATACATTAGTCAATTTAATCTATTAACAGATTGCTTAATCATTTTCACTGATAACGCTACCTAATGTTACTCTCAGCAACTAACTTTGGGAGCCCTGCATTACCCAATGATAAAACTACATGATATCAACTCAAAATTCAATGACCACAGTCAGGTAAAAAGAAGTACCAAGTAAATAAAATTTTGTCAATATTTTTTTTTTTTGCTCAAGTCAATATTTAATTACATTAGGCATATTTTGAATAATTAATTCTGGCCAACCAACTGTTCAATCTGATTTTAGTTAATAGTCTATTGGTTAAGTTGCAACAAAAAATGACCACTTTTATCTCCTCTAATTTCTTGTTTCCCCCCCCCCCCCCTTTTCGAAGAGTTCTATTAAAATTTGTTGTTAACTATACAAGAATAATCTTATTTCCAAAATCATTGTATACAATAGAACTAATAAACTCTTCTAAAGTTCTTATCCTAGGAGATAAATCAAGTCATACAAAATATTGCACATATCGTGCATTCAGCACCTATACTATTCAAAGATAAGATGATCTTCCAACACCATGTTAAGATGCAAATAATTCCTTAGTAATTTTTATTTAAAAACTTGCACTATGCGTGGGACCTTTACACAACCAGAAAATATTGCAAGGGTGACAGAATTTCCAAGGAAAAAAAATCTGTCATAATTTGCAACAAAATTTGCGACCGCCCAAAAATTACGATGGAAAATAGGCTGAAAAGCCGCCAAGAAACTATTGTTGTAGAATTGTAGTAAGTTTGTCACTAGACCGTCACAAGTTGTGACGGAAGAAAAATCCATCTCAAAAACGGATCTTTTTTTTTGTGATAGAATTATTTTACAACGAGGTAATCTCTCACAAGACTTGAGAGCACATTTTGTGACGGTTCTAAGGATATATCTGTCGTTTATTGCATTGGTTTTTTTGACAGGCTTTCGGGATGTGTTTTATAAGGGATTTTGCGACAAACGGAATCTATTTCCATCACAAATGTGAAATATAATTAAATGAATTTTATCATGACTTTCTCCTCAGTCTTGTCTGACAAAGCATCAAAACTCCAATCTCTTCTCATCTAGAGTTGGGAATTAGAGTCGGCACTTGAAGGGCCAGGGCCTAAAAGGACCGGCCTTTTTAGGCCCAGAGTAAGAAAAATGTATGTTTTTCAAGGCCCGAACTGAAAGCATGCGAGCCAGGGCGGTCGTACAAGGCCGGAAGACATTTTTATGAATTAAAACTATTTTTCCTCCGTTTTGTTTTTCAAAGAAATATAATTAGTAAAATACAACAATTAAAGTTCTAATTTATCAAATAAATGTTGTCAACATTAATGTCTACACAACACGCTTAATGCAATAAACAAACGCAGTCACTAATTTATAATCAAAAGTAGTAAACTATTATCCGCAAGTAAGTCACACAAAGCATAACAAGCTTATCACTAAGCAACATGAGTAAGATGACTATTATCAATTTCAAAGAAATTTGATTGTGATTCATTTCGAGTAGTAAACTATGTTTCATGGAAAAAAAAATATCAAGAATATCTTCTCCCACATTATGAATACATCCACAATCTTTACATGCAACAAATAATAAATCAAATCAGAAAATCAAAATATAGTTATTATATATTTTGTAATTAAATGGATAAATAACTCTATAACAAATAAAAAATATATATAAATTAGTAAATTACCATCATATGTGAATCTACGTATCTAACTGTGAGTACAAATAAGAGCTTGAACATTACATAGAAAAATGAAACTTCTATATTTTGTTAGAGAGAGTGAGAGACTAAGATTGAGAGTTGAGACACTGATAAAAAGTGATATGACAGCTGGAGAGGGCGAGGAAAATGGTGATTGAATTTTCAAGTTTCTTCATCCTAGACATTATCCGTCTCAGTCACAACATTTTGACCAATTTGCCTCTAATTAAATAACTAATTACCGAAATGCCCCTGTCTGGAAACATATTACCAATCTGCCCCTGTTTAGTTGATTACACTGTTGGAAATATGACTTTTTCTGTTGTAAATGACCAGATTTTAAATTTTGTTGTAAATATAGCACTTCCTGTTGTAAATATAGTCTTTTTCTGTTGTAAATGACCTTTCTATGTTCCAAATCCAGGTGTTTAAATGTTGTTGTAAATATGGAATTTTCTGTTGTAAATATGGTTTTTTCTATTGTAAATAGCTAGATTTTAAATTTTGTTGTAAATATAGTTTTTTTCTGTTGTAAATGACATTTCTATGTTCAAAATCTAGGTGTTTAAATTTTGTTGTAAATATGAAATTTTCTATTGTAAATATGGTTTTTTCTGTTGTAAATAGACAGATTTTAAATTTTGTTGTAAATATAGCATTGTTCTGTTGTAAATAACCTTTCTATGTTTAAAATCCAGGTGTTTAAATGTTGTTGTAAATATAGAATTTTCTGTTGGAAATATGATTTTTTCTATTGTAAATAGCCAGATTTTAAATTTTGTTGTAAATATAGCATTTTCTGTTGTAAATGACCTTTCTATGTTCAAAATCCAAGTGTTTAAATGTTGTTGTAAATATGGCATTTTCTGTTGTAATCGCCAGACAGGGGCATTTCGGTAATTAGTTATTTAATTAGGGACAAATTGGTCAAAAAAACCCTCAGTCACCTACTAAAAAAAAAAATTAAAGGACCACCGGCAATTTTAAGCCCTCGACCGGCCTTACCGAACCAGCTTCATCTAGACTAGAGGCCAAGGCTGCCGCTGATTTTCCGCTCTACTCTCATCCGGATCCGGATTCTCTTCTCATCTCATCTCTCCTCATCCCTCAGTATCTTTACATCTTGACCGTCCAAAAAATGATCTAAGCGTTCAGAAAGAGACACATCATCAGTTTAAAAAAACCGCATGCGGTAAAACTACAGCATGCGGTAAATATAAAAATTTTAAAAGTACTCTCCCTGACAGTTAGATCCATTTTTAGACGGCTCAGAAGCTCAGAAGACGCTGAGGGAAGAGGAGGGAAGCGACAATCTGCTTCTATTCTCATCCCAAGGCTCCTCACTAGCCTCGGTTCGGTGCTAGCTAGAAGAACAGAAGATCCCGTGCTGTGAGCGCGGTGATGTTCTCCCTTGATCTTCGCCAAAGGTCCTTCTCTCTGGTGATCTTCCTAAGCAATACGCCCTGACCACGTTCTATCCACCGGCGCACGACACAAGACGCACTTTCTTAAGCCTGGAATTTTCTAAGGTATATTCCCTATAGGAATCTGTCTTCTGTAGAACTTGGCTGCACTCAGTGAGCCTCTTTGTGAACTGTGATCGCGATAATGGAGGCATCACGAAGTGACAATCCCAATTTTAATCCAAACCCTACTTCAATCGGGAATTCTTTATCGTCTTCAGTACCTCTCTGGCCGATTATCGATGGTCCACTTGGCCTTTCTGAGGAAGATGCACTCAGCTACGCTCACAAATTTTACAAGTTTGGTTTCGCACTGCTTCCTTTGCTTGGGCGATCAATTGCTTTTACTTCTGGTTTGTTCTCTGCCATGCTCACTCCTTCCCTCGCATTCGCCGATGTATGTTCGTTGTTCTCTATTTTAGGTCTTTTGTTAAATACTTGGTCATTCTTCTTTTGACTTTGTTACAAGTTTGGTGATTTTTCTTTGTTGTTCTTGCTTTTGTCTTCTACGGGTTTTTATTTTCTTTCGGTCTGTCATTTCATAGTTGATTTAAGTTTCAATTGAAGGCTTTGCTTCTAACAAGAATTTCAGCCATTTCCTATGAGGTAACCCTTTCTTTTTTGGCGTCATTAGAGTGAAGAGCTGGCTAAATTGATCTGTGCACTTTTTGAGAAAATGAAAGAGGAGGAAAAGAAAATAAAAGGGATTTAAGGTGACATGGAATCTAGATATGATGCATATATTAATTCATTATTGATTTTTATTTTTTAGTTGTATCACTTTTGTTTCCTTGCTCTTTTCTTTCTTCAGCAGAGGTCGTGTTCCGTGCTAAATTTTTGATAAGTAACTAGTATCAGTGTCATGTTTGTCCAGCAGTAAAGAGTGCCATCTTCTTCACCCTTTTACTAGTTTTTGAATTCATTATGTTGGGTAAAGAACTGTGGAAATTTTATAGGAGTAAAAACATAAGTCTTCTCTTGAATTTTGTTATTATCTATCACCTTAGGAATCAAGATAAAAAATATTACACAGAATTTTGGACTTCTGGATGTGATTGCTGTTTTAGATTGTATTGCATCTGGAAAAGTGAGTATTATATGATAAAAATTAGGGTTAAGGTGCAAAAATAGACAAATGCTTTTGTCAAAAGAGCGTCCAGTAGCAAATACTTTTTTTAGGTGCAAAAGTAACTATGTGGTTACAAAATAGGAGCAAAAGTCACATTGACCGTTAAGGGGGTGGATGTTGACCGTTAAGTTGGATGGTTTGGTGATATTAGTGATGTGGACGCTGACTGGGTGTGTGTGGCAGACAAGTGGCACCTGCAACACTGGATGACGTGGAAAATAATTAATTAATTTATCTAATTACTAATATATAACATAACACATGGCAAATAACACATGGCAAATCAGGGATCCAAAATTCCAAATCCAAAAATTATTTTCGGGCAAATTGAAAACCTAAAACGATTAAAACCTAAAAACTAAATAAATAAAGAAACTAAAAGCAAAATCCCTAACACACCATCGAAATCAAACACATCTATCGGGAAAATTGGGGAAACGATGAACTGGAGAAAACCTAAATGCTAGGGTTGAAGACGAAAGAGTAACCAGACGAAATCGTAAGGGTGAGGAAGCACAAAGTAAGCAGAAGAAGAATGGATTAGGACAAAATTGCTGTGGTAGGGTTTAATCTTCGCGGGTCGGAGTGAGGGAGTAAAAGGAAGAAGGGAAAAGGTGATTCGCAGCGACCATACCGACGACGTTCAGAGCGACGATAAAGAATAAGGGAAATCTAGAGAGTGAGGCAGTGGAAAAGCTGATTTGCATGTGAGTGGGAATCTTTGAGAACAACGTCTTTGGCGGAAGCGACAAAAGTTGATCCCAGGTAAGCAACGATTGGGACCCATATATTTTTGCTTGTTTGTTTGCTTTCGGTTATGGTGAAATGGCATGGAGGCCCCTAATATATTATGTGTTACATCTTGTGTAGGTATTATGGCATCGAAAGGAAAGGATAAAGTGGTAATCGACGATCAAGAGACAAACATGGGCCAAAGGTCAGTACAAAGTCTGCTTGAAAAGTATGAATCTACAATAAAAGGGATGGGAAGAAACTAAGACTAGGTTGCGGGGAGGGCATAATTCTGTAAAAGAAAGCATTTTAAATGCTGTTGGGGGTGAGGAAAGTCACAATACAGTGAGAGAGGATGCTGAAAAACAGTAGATGAGAGCACACAACCGGGAAATGTGGAAGGTCGATTGAGGAAAGGGAATGGTTTGATGATTATGATAATTATGATGACATAGAGTTCCTTGGTGCGACGTGAATGATGTAAATGAGGAAGCAGATAGAGTTAACCAAGTGGGTTGTGATAACATAAATGAAAAAGGGAAAGGAATTGCTTACGTGAAGAGGATGATGAAGAGGGGAATCTTAGTCATGATGATAGTTATGATGGCACTTATGTGGGGCTAAGTTCTAGTTCAGATACGGAGGAAAGTGTTGATGATGAGTTTGAAGATAGGGATGTGGATGTGGACCCTTTCAGTGATAATGAGGAACATGGTTCGGGCCGCGAAAGTGATGATGGGCCTATGCAAGAGCCCAATGTCCTTCAAGAGAGAGGCAGCGGCTAGAAGGCCTCATTTTTACGTTGGCATGACTTTTCAAGATAAAGAAGAGGTTAAGAGGGCCATCGACAAGTATGCAATCACGCGTGGCGTTAGCTTGAAAGTTGTGCGGAGTAATAAGAGGACATACCAAGTGGTATGTGAAGAGGGATGTCCATTTTCACTATATTTATCCACCTATGGTTTGGATATAGGGTGGCAAGTTAAGTCATTGACTTATGAACACAAGTGTGCACGTGTTTATAAAAATCAGAGAGCTTCTGTTACGTGGTTGGCTCAGTATTTCAAAGAGAGGGTGCAAGAAGCTCCTAATTTCAAGTCAAAAGACATGAAGAACGAGGTTCAAAGGGATCTGAAGGTCTTTGTACTGATGTGTGTGTGGAGTTGAGCGAAGAGGAATTGGAGCAAGGAAGAAGAGTGTTTAAGAGGCTGTATTTATGCTTCAATGCAGCAAAGGTAATTTCGTTTGTAAATTGTTATGTAGTTTTACAAAGTAGTAATTGCATATGTTACATGTATTGATTTTGATTTCTTTGAAGGTTGGCTGGAAAGAAGGGTGTAGGCCCCTTATTGGTGTGGATGGGACATTCCTGAAAGGAAAGGCAAGAGGGATACGTGCAATTGTGGGTATTGATGGCAATGACTCGTATACCCTTTGGCGCTTCTTTGTGGTAGAGAAGGAGAATGCGAATCATTGGTCTTGGTTCCTGTAATGGCTCAGACACTCCCTGGAATTAGGCACTGGCGAGACAGTAACTGTCATCTCTGACATGCAAAAGGTAACCTTCTTGCTCTGGAATTATGATCCTACTTCAATGGTCTTGTTTGGTATGAATTTTCATGAGTTGTATCAATTAAGCTTCTTATGACTTGAAATACTTATAAGAAATTAATGTATAAGTTGTACATTGTTTTGTATGATAGGGACTGGCCAATGCAGTAAGTGAGGTCCTTCCTGATGTTGAGCACAGATTTTGTGCACGCCATATTTACGCTAACTTGGAGCAAGAAGTGGCGGGGAATGAGCTAAAGAAGAAATTTTTACTTGTGCATGGAGTTCATATCCTCAAGAGTTCAAAGACAATCTCTCAACTCTAGGAATGTTGAAGAAGGAGGCGGCGAGAGGATGCGGTCAGTTACAACGTCAAGACATGGGTAAGAGCCTATTTCACACCAAGATGTAAGTCGTGGATGGTGGATAACAACATTAGTGAGTCGTTCAATGCGTCGATAGATGAATATAGGTTCTTACCTGTGATTAGGATGTTAGATGACATAAGATTGAAAATGATGGCAAAGTGGGCCGAAAGTGAGGCAAATGTGAGTGGCTGGAATACTGAATTCGAGTCCTAAATGTATGGACCTATTTGAGTGTAATAGGTTTCTAGCAGTTGATTGTAGAGTGTTCTTCAATGGAGATGAGGGATATGAGGTAGTTGAGGGACAAGATAGGCATTTAGTTTATCTTTCTAGAGGCATGTGCACATGTAGAGCTTGTGATTTGACTGGAATACCTTGTCAACATGCTATTTGCGCCATGTATCATGCTAAGAATGATCCTAAATCCCAAATCAATGAATACTATCACAAGGATACCTATCTTGATGCATATCGTTCAAAACTTGCACCAGTTAGGGGAAAGAAATTCTGGGACGCTGAAAATTTCCTCCCCATGCTACCACCACCACTAGCTACCTTGGCTGGACGGCCTCCAAAGAAAAGAAGCAGAACGGAGGAAGTTACTAGAAGGAGGAAAAAATCCAAATTTCGTACTCATGCAAGTGGGCCTAGTTGGTCAGCTCCTCGTGATAGTACCGAACAAGTTGGCCCTGAAAAGTTGAGCAGACGTGGTAAGATCCACAAATGTACCCATTGCAAGTAAGAAGGGCACAACAGATCAACTTGTAAAGAGGTAAGTGATGTCGTTGTATTTCTTCCTCTTTGACTGCTTCAGTTGGTGTTCTTAAGTGATATTGTTGTATAACTTTTTTACACTACATCTTCATACATAGCTCAATAAAACCGTTGCTTTTGGTGCATATTGATCTTCTATTTCCTACATCACATTACGTATAACTTGGTTTGTTTTTAATTGTTCCATGTCAGCCTCCCACTGCAAACGAAGCACGCAATTGAAGGAAAGGCAGGCGGAAGTCATCCCAAACCCCCCAACAGCCATCAGACCCTATCAATACCCAACCCTCACAACAACCACCTCAACAAACACAAGACCCTGTCAATACCCAAACCTCACAACAACCACCTCAACCAACACAACCAACCCATTTTTTAATGGTTTTTTCATGCATTTCTTGCAGCCTGGACTTGCTTCTGAGGTGGTAATTGAACAAGTCACAGTAGATGAGAGCATGCATCACACTGCAGATCCAGAATGCAGATTTCCCATACCAAATGAAAGGGAACTGCGAAGGACAAGAGGAGATAACTGTGCACAAGCAATGGAAGGTTCAAGATTAATTCAATTTGAACCCCCTCCAATCAATGCCGCTAGACCTCCAGACCTTCCATATCAGGCTCCAGGTCTGCAATGGAGAGGACACCCCTCTGTCACTACCTCACATTTGTTAGCCTTGAGACCAGACGCAAATTCGGAGGAAGAAACTCAGAGCAAACAAGACTAGTTAAATGTCTTCGTTCCTTAGTTATATTATGGTAGCATTTTGGTTAAATTATTGGTGTAAACAGTCTCGGTAGCCTTTTGGTTATATTTTGGAACAAATGTGGTTGCAAATCAGTTAAAGTGTAATGTATACAAGCTAGGTTGCCTTCTGTGTGACCCAATACTTTGTCACTTTTTGTGTGAAGTGCACCAGCTTTTGTCCAAAACTTGGTTCTATTACATATTAGATGAATGGTCATTGTGATGCTGCAACAACTTGTGCGCTGCATGTTTCTGAGCAATACTGAATGTTTCTGTTTTTAAATAGTAGTGATTGCCTTGGTTGCTTAGACAATCTATGTTTTGTAGATTGAGACCTCAATTTTGTTTTAGGCTAGTGGCCTTCTCTTCATGACAGGGAAATGCTTTAAAGCAATGAGGATGACAGGGTTGTTTTAACCATAATGTTGTTTCTTCATAATGTCAATTTTAATGTAAATTTGTTATTTTCTTCATAGCTGATTCTTGTTATGATATTAAGAGTGATGATCCTTATTGACAGTTTGTGATGCTCAAACAATATAGCTGATTTTTTTTTTTCAGCTGCCCATTTCATTTTAAAAACTAGTTTATCTTAAATATCAAATTTCACATAGCTTAAATGTATTTCATTGTGTTTCAAGACACAAGCTCGAAAGATAAAATAATCATCTAACAATGATTTAATTTTGAACCAATGAAAAATATTACTCCCTCCTTCCCAATGAAAAATATTTCACAACATGTCTATTTTTTGGGTATTACTCTGTTGTAACTCCTTCAGTTAGTGGTATCCAGGGATTCATGGAAAAGAAAAAAAGGATTGAAGTTGAACTAAACAAGACATAAGCAATACAATGGCTCATTCCACATTACAATTCCACATTACAATGGCTAGGATTGAACTAAACAAGAAATAAACAATACATTCCACTATTTAACAATGGTCTAATCCCTAACACTAACAACTAAAATACATATAAACTCTTACATATTAACAATAGCAAAATCCCTAACACTAACAACTAACATAAACCCTTACAATTTCATTACCACCAACACAACCCAAGTTAGTAATAACAAAGTTGCTAATGCAAGTTTCAACTTCAATTGCACCTTCTTCACTTCACTTTCTTTCACTTCATATCCAACTTTCAGCCTCCTCAACTCACCTTCAATTGCAACAGGGTCTTCGAAATTCCTCAGACATGCATTCCCTCTTCGAAGATGACTGTTCTCCTCATATAGCTTGTCTATGTCTGTGAGCAAATCTTTGATAACTGCATTTTCTCTATCCCCAAACACACCATCGTGCCATTCGAAATATCCACAACCTCCATCCTATCATTAAACAAACAACCCACCGTTAAAAATCATGCACCCATCCCATTTCGGTTAATTCCAAATCAACCAAATCTTACGGTAGTAATTCCGGCAACCATAAAACCTCCTACCTGGGTTTCCTTCCGACCAAGACGTCCATCGGGGAGCCAACAAATTGTGATGGCAATAACGAATGGGACCTTCATAATGCTCCTCACGACTGTGGCGTCTTAGGAAAACTACTTTCCTTTGCGATTTCTGGGTTCTACCCCTGCTCGATGTTGAAGACGACTGCATCGAGCTCCCACTCGATTCCTCGTTCCTCACACCTCGGATCATGGTCGACGCTGTTCTCCGTCAAGGTTGCAGACAACAATCGCGAATGCAAGAAAGAAGCTAAGTCGCCTTCGTTTATCCGTAGCTCAGCAATCAGGTTTGGAGTTAAAGAGTGGTACTTCACGAATCCGCTATATCGACGAGCAATGGAGGTTGAACCTGGGATTTAGGTTTTCTAGTTCTTCGTTTCCCAAATTTGCCCGATCAAGTGTTAGGGAAATTGCTTTTGATTCTTTATTTATTTAGCTTTAGGGTTTTATTCGATTTTGGTTTTTGGATTTGGATAAATGATTTGCCATGTGTTATGTTATATATTAGTAATTAGATAAATTAATTAATTATTTTCCACGTCATCCAGTGTTGCAGGTGCCACTTGTCTGCCACACACACCCAGTCAGCGTCCACATCACTAATATCAGTCAAACCATCCAACTTAACGGTCAACATCCACCCCCTTAACGGTCAATGTGACTTTTGCTCCTATTTTGTAACCACTTAGTTACTTTTGCACCTAAAAAAAGTATTTGCTACTGGATGCTCTTTTGACAAAAGCATTTGTCTATTTTTGCACCTTAACCCTAAAAATTTTATTGTTTTGCAGCCAGCTCAAATCGTCATGATTCCAGTACTGCTCCGGTAGGTGGCCTTCTTATTCATGTGCTTGATTTAAGAACTAAGGCTATTCATTTATTCTTTTATGTTTGAATATATGTCGGGGCTTCCTAGTTAGGCACATAGGCAACTATTCGCTTGAAAATTTGGAGACATATTTGACTTCTCGTTACATTCATTTTCCCTCTGGAAAAGAGGGGAAATAAATTATATATTTCTTGAAGATGATACTTGATCTCGCTAAACTGACTTAAAGCAGAACAGAGTTCTCTTTTGAATATGCTCTATATAACTTGGAATTAGTTAGCTGAAAAGAGGGGAAAAGAGAAAAATACAGAATCAATTTTGCAGTTCAAGCACTTAATTATACTAAAAGGTTAATCTATGCTATATTTCTCTTTTCCTAACTTGGGACTTGATAAATTGAAACCAGGATATACATTTTGTATTTTGTTCTTCAGAACTAATCTACTAACTATTTTTCCGCATTGCTGCAGGTTATATGGCAAGACAATATCGATCCAGTCTTAGCCCGTTTGGATGGGCTTTTTTGATAAAAAAAAACACTTTTTTAATGCAAAAAGAAATGTTTTTTAATTAATTTATGTGTTTAGATGATATTTTTTTAAAAAAGCAAAAGTCACAAAAAAAAGCCAAAATGCTGCTTTTTCTAAAAGCTCCAATTTGGAGCTTAAAAAATAAGCACTACAAAAAAAATATTTTTTTTTAAAAGCCCATCCAAACGGGGAGGTTTGTGTTCCTAAAGATCTAAATGTATTATGATGCTGCATCCTATACTTAGATATATAAAGACGCAGTGTAAATGTTTTTGGAATTTTTAATTTCTTTTGAAACATTTGTTCGTCGTGTTCCGTTTTCTTGGCTAAATAACATTTACTAAGTACTGGGAAGTGTTTTAGTTTTAGGCATTTAGGACTCTGCTTTATCTGAAGGTTAGTGAAGAGTCAAAGTTGACATACTAGATGTGCAGTCCAAATTCGTTTGCTTTCATTTGATAGTATTATGACATTTTGGGACACTGATTCGCATCCAAATGTTATGCATCTATGCGATAGTAAGTGATTTAAGAAAATGGGGAGATCATAAGTAATGTATCTTCCTATACTTAAGTATTGATTGAAGAAAGAATGTATTCTTGTGTTAAGTAGGTAATTTCTTTGAAAATGTGTATTACCATAAGCATTGATGCTGAAACATGTTTTACTTTTTGGTAGGAATTGTTGGACTTGGGTGAGGCAGTTGGAACTCAGACCCGAGGTCTTTCTCAAGAACTTATTGATTTACTCCCAACCTCGAAGTACAAATTTGGAAGCTTATTTAAAAGAAAAAATTTTGGGACAAGGTAACAACATCTTGATCCTTACCCTTTATTTGGTATTTTTCTATTCACTTGGTGTGATGAGAAAAGGTAACAACATCTGCAAGTAAATGTAATGCTTCTGAGCTTAATTGTTTTACATTTCCATTCCCTGGTCCATTTAAATTAAGTACAAAAAAGAAACTTACTTGCTAATGATTTATTTGCAGATGATCTTAAGGGTGTGTTTGGTTTGATGGAAATGAAGGAGGAGAGATAAATTTTTTCTCTCATCTTGACTAAGTAGCCCGGAGAGCCCACTGTGATTTCAATGTCATTCCAATCTCTGCCTTCCCATGGACCCCATTGGAGACTAGAAATATTTACCAACTTTTATGGGTGATTCGGTAAAATATTCTCTTCCCTCCTCTCCTCTCAAACCAAACACACTTTAAAAGCATGAAGACATTGGAACAGCACCTCAATGCTACCACAACTCCAGGCCCTATTGAAGGACAAGAAGGAAAACAACAAGGCTATATAAAGGGTCGGCTCCAGGTGATGATGATGACGATGACCATGCTGTTAGTATATAGACCTTTTTTTATTATGATTTTTGTGTTTTTTAGTTCATTTTGTTGGCTGTTATTGTTGTTTCTATTTTGTTTTGTTTATGTATAATTTTTTAGGATTACTACTGTATATATTTCTTCATATATACTTTTTTTTAATACATTATTCAGTATTGTTTACTTTGTAATATTTTTTTCTTTATTTGAGTAGTTGCTGTGGAATAGTCCTAATGATTATAATATATTTTTTCTAATTCCTCAATTTGCGACAGATTTTTTTTTTTTTTTTTCATATTCCATCACAAATTGTCACATCATTTGCTACGAAATATTTTTTTATAATTGTATTTTGCGACAGAAGAACATTGTAGGCAGGTATGTATGTTGCGAGGGATTTCCACAATTTTGCGTCTGAATATATCCGTTGCAATTTGCAAGGAATTTGGATCACACCAAATTTGTTACAAATTTCGTTTGTAATGAGGGATTTTGTGATGACCGCTTTTTTCACGTAAATTCCGCCGCAGAAGGTATTTAAAAAAATATTTGTTATTGCATAGTAGATTATGAGATTGAAAGGAGATTAATAGCCTTAATTTACACATAACATTCATAATTACTAATAAAGAAAACAAGATGTTGAATTATAAAGGAAAAACCCAAACCACAAACAATAGCAAAATACTATCATCTAATACAAATATGACAAGTTAAAACTTCCAAAAGGTACCAGCTTTGACCTCCTTTTTTCAATTGCAAGATGGTAATTTCCATTACTTATTCCCTCACCAATATTACTATGAGAATGTTCAGAAACAATAGATGTTGTTTCATCAGAGTTGGATGTGCCATCCACTAAAACTCTCTCATTAGGATATAGAGAGGGTTTTGGAGGCATCTGAAGACTCGAAACATCATTTGCTTCTAACATTTCTATTACTTTGTTCATTGAAGGACGATCAATAGGCAAGTGTTACTATGAACATCTTTACTAAACCCTTTCTTCTTCCATCAAATCTTCCATTTCTATATCTTTCTTATCATCAAATTGGTCATAAATCCATAAGGGATAGTATAATTGGCTTGAATGTTCTGCCTGTGAATTCAAATTCCTTCTTTAACTTGCCATTTCCATAAGAAGCATCCCAAAACTATAAACATCAACCTTATGAGACACTCTTCCAATATTCTTGTACAACAACTCAGGAGCTATATATCCTATTGTTCCCCTTGCTGTCAAAGTGGCAATATTACCATCAATTGCATATAAACGTGCTAGTCCAAAATCTGAAATTTTTGGAGTGAAGTTTTCATCAAGAAGAATGTTATGAGGCTTGATATCGAAATGCAATATTTGCATCTTACATCCATGATGAAGGTAAGCAATCCCACGGGCCACTCCCAGAGATATTTCATGTATCTTACTATAACTCAAGGACGTATTTTTTTCTTTAGAAAAAATATGTTTATCCAAAGATCAATGAGACATAAATTCATAGATAAGAGCACGTTTTGTTCCTTCAACACAAAACCATACAAGATGTACCACATTGAAATGGTGTATCATCCCAATAGTTGCCACTTCACTCATAAAATCTTGGCTATTAACTTTATTGGATTTACCTAACATTTTGATAGCAACGTCATGTCCACTCCTTAGCTTTCCCTTATTGGAATGAGGTCATGAAGTCGTATAAAATCTTCAATATCTTCATATATTGACAGGTATCTTCTACGGCATGTATAGATCAACACCGTAGCACCAAACAAAAATCTGGCCGTGATAAATGGCAAAACAAATCTTCCAGTGAACACTCCTAATTTGAATGGAAGCTTTGATGGCCAATCAGAATCATCGTGAGGGAAGGCTATCCGGGATATTCCTGCAAATGTATGTTAGTTAAGTGACAAAAGGTGAAAATAGCGTTTGGGCTAACATCCTTTAATTTACCCTTATTATTAATTCAACATATATAATAAATGTCAGCTGAAGCAATATAATCATATATATCAAACAAACATATATAGCATTAGTTCACGGACAGTAATGGAAGCTCAAGCTAGAAGGAAAACATTATACAATTTTTTTAATAAAAGAAACATGATACAAATTAGGGTTAAGGTGCGGATTTGCCAATGAACTATTACTTGATGAGCGTCTGACACAAAAAACAATGGAATGGACCAAATTGGCCAACGAACTATTAAAAAGTGAAGAAAAACAAAATTTGGTGTAGATTCGCCAACAAACTATTACCCCGTCACTGTTTTGGTGTCTCTGTCTTCCATTGACTGTCACAGTGTCGGCGACGTCGGCATCTCCAAAGCTTCCATTGTTCATGGGTGTTCCACTCACCCTCTTGAACTCATCCAGCAGTCCACAGCTTTCAACCGGCAGGCGCCTTGCACCCTGGTTACATCCCTCCGATGCCACAAGCAGCAACCGCCGCTGTCATAGCGCCTACTCGCATGGGTCCCATCTCTATTGGTGTTTGCCTTATCTAACAAGAAGGCTTAACCGCTTTTTTCTCCAGCGTCTCCGTCACCGTTCTACGCCAGTGCCTCATATTTTAACGTAATTATGATAGTTATTTTTTTAATAGTTATTTGACACATTTTTTCACTTTTTAATAGTTCGTTGGTCAATTCGGGCCCCTCAATTGTTTTTTGTGTCAGACGCTCATCGGGTAATAGTTTGTTGGCAAATCTGCACCTTAACCCTATAAATCAATACCTAATTAAAAATTCAACTTAGAATATGTGTATTTAAAATGTAAATAAATTAGTTAAAAGACTTTTAATAAAATTAACAGATGAAATAGAAAAAATATAATGTATGCCCCAAATCATAGGTGATAGGACCTTACCTTCCCAAATTGCCAAGAGATAACCTGTAACAAAATTCTACTCAAGTCAACCATGGCAAATGTGAGAATAGCAAAAAATAGCTATTAATTAAAAGAACGAGTAACCAATATTTGATGAAAAGAATTTTTTGATAAAATTCGGTCCTCTCACCTATTTGGACCGATGACACACACTTTACTAGTACTAAATAAAATATTTTTTATGAATTTTATATTAAAATTAATTTATTAATATTTATCTACATTGATGCTCAAATTTAAATTTTTTTAATTTAATTATATATTATTTTCTTATCAAATTGATAAAAGTGTCCCTTATATTATAAAATAGACCATGCAAACTAACATACTTATATTTTGTAGTCTAAATCTAGCTAGCATGGTTACTAAGATACTGATAGTTTGAGTCGCAGGGAGACACCTCTGTTAAAAAGGGTAGCCTCAAACCCCTAAAACTAGAATTAACCGTTGCTTGAATACATTGTTTTAGAATTTAGAAAAGGTATTAGATACCGGTTGATAATATAAAAAAATATAAAGATAAAGGAATGTGTATTCACTTATGTTAGTAATAATTTCAGCAATAAATAATTTCTACAAACATTTATTTGTTATAATTAAATTACTTTGAAGTATTTATATTTATCATTTTTTCTCCAAATTAATTTTGTTTTACTTATAAATTGATATATAATTTAATCATGCACAATATATGATATGATTAAATAACTTATTTAACTTCCTTAATACCTCCCAAAAAAAGTCAATTGGGTCTTATATTTAGGACTGAAGATAATATCAAAAAAGTCTCATTACTTATCAACGACAAATGAAAAAGCATCGACAAGTTATAGATTTTTTATAATATTATTATTTTTTGGTTGGGACGTTGGTATCATTTTCCCTTCTTATTTTTGTTAAAAGAGTATCGACCAGGGTAAATTGAAAAATATTGAAAAATATGATATCTGTATCTTATATTTAGGAATAAGATCAATTTCTTCATATGTTTTATATTAAAGAGATGATACTGATACTAAAAAAAAAAAGAATGATATGGTGATAAATATATTGAGAAAAGTAAAGGGACTTGCCACAAGATGTATAATATATTCCCAGGGGACTTACCTTGAATGCAAAGCCGGCTTCCATTTTCACCACAAGCTCGTTGCCCCCATGAAAGTTCAAATCCAAAGGAAAGGAGTGCGTGAATATCAGCGTAGGACTTGATTCCATCAGGCCAACGACCCCCAATCTGAGGCTACGAGGGTAACAAATACCAGACGACATTGAGGTTGAAACTGGGGAGCCAACAAGTCACCAACCACGGCATAAAGATGGCCTCCTCCTTTCACTCAAGGAGCCGTATCCACATACGCTGTGTCCTCCCTCACCGGATCGCTGCAGTTCAGGTACACCACCTGCTCGATTAGGAGAGATTCTGTCCATTTGCTGTTTCGAGGACTATAGGTCTCTTCATCATTAGCGTAAGGACTCCTGAAATAGTTGAATTCGTATTGGGATAAGGAATAGAGAGGGAGGGATGAGCAATTGGCCGCCCGAATTCCTGGATCTACGAGTTTGATTCTCAAGTTGTCGTAGTTTATTCAATTATTCCCACCACTCTGTATGTTACATTCTTCCAAAATCGATTATATTGATGTAAATGAAGGAGAGTGACTTTTTTTTTTTATATAACAGAGGAGGCTAAACGCCTAAAAAAGAGTTACAGATGTGGGGTATATAACCCCAAGCTCTCTCTTGCAACACCCAGGTCCTTAAATACATAGGACAATCATGTAAAATACAAGACTTAGAAATACCCTCTTTTGCTAAGGAGAGTGACGTTGTTTTCACAGGCTAGCTCGTATTTGGGGAGGCCACAGTTGGGTGGGTCATGTGGTAGTCGGAATGGATGTTAAGCCTTGGACCCAGACCACATATTAGAGGACTAATAAAGTCTTTGTAGAAAATTGTATTCACTAAGAGAATATTTACAAGTATATAACAAGTATCTAGAACTCTAGTCATCACAATACATGACCAACCTATTTATATCATTTTGTAATTACAATTATACACATTTACTAAAGTACCCCTTAACTAACACTCCCCTTCAAGTTGGCAACTAAACAAATCCATGGTGTCCAACTTGCGAAGGAACTTTCTTTGTAAATCTCCTGCGACCGCTTTTGTGAACATATCGGCTTGTTGATCCATAGAACAAATGTACTTTAAATCAATCAATTTTTGCTGCCACTTCTCTCTAATAAAGTGACAATCTATTTCAATATGTTTTGTACATTCATGAAACACAGGGTTAGCTGCAATGTGTATCGCCACTTGACTATCACAAAATACATTTACCGGAGCATGATGCTCAACCTTCAAATCTCTCAACAGATCGCAAACCCATACAATCTCAGATACAACCATGCTTAAAGCCCTGTATTCCACTTCAGCAGAAGACTTTGACACAGTATGTTGTTTCTTGCTCTTCCACATTATGAGAGATCCTCCAAGCTTGAGTACATATCCAGTTATCGACCTCCTCGTTACCGCACATGACGACCAATCAGAGTCACAGAAACACTCCAATCGGAGTGGACCCTTTGAGCTGATCAATATCCCCAAACCAAGACTCCCTTTGAGGTAACGAACCACTTTAAGAGCCGCTGCCATGTGTGCCTTGGTAGGTAATTGCATAAATTGAGACAAGTTCTACATAGAAAAATATATGTCAGCCCTTTGAAAGTGGAGCTGAATCACCAAGAGGGGGTGAATTGGGGATTTTAAAAATTCTTTTAGAGGTGCTCTGTTTTTCGGATATAAAACAGGGATAAACAGAGAGAATAGAGAAGAGAAGCAAGACACAAGGATTTATACTGGTTCGGTCCAACCTCTTGACCTATGTCCAGTCCCCAGACTCTCTGGGATTTCTCACTATCACAATTGATTACACACTCTGCAACTCAAGAGTAATTCTCTCACTAGAACTTACTCCCCCTTACAAGTTGTAATCAATAACTCAATCTCCAAGTCCCCTTGACTTGAGATACGTTACAATAAATGATTTACAATCAATGAACTCTCTCAAAGAGTGGATAAGAATAAACACTGAAGTACAAATGTATCAAAAGATACTTCTTACAAGAAAACTAGAGTAGTTGAAACTTGAATGATTTTCGTTTTTCCACAGATTGGTTGTTGAGAAGAATTGAATGCATGTCTATTTATAGCTAGAGATCATTAAATCATCGTTGTAAATCCTAATGTGACCGTTGCCAACATTGGAGGATGATTTGTGAAGGTTTTGGTCTTCTCTCTCTACTCTTTGGTTAATCTAGCTGTGCAGAAGTTCAGGCTTGACTTCCTGACTTTTAATCCGTTGGAAAAGCAGCTACTGGATGTGGAAAGGAGACATTAATTCTTTCAAAACGTGTGGAGAATGATTGTCCAAAAGGATGCAAGTTTTCTACACTTTGCATTTAATGTTCTGACTTTACTTTATGCTTTATGCTAAATCTCCATTTAATCCTGTCTAAATCATCTGAAACTCACTAACAAATTGGTTAAACATAGTTAGGAATAGTAATGAGTGATGATATAAAGTATTGAAATCAAACACGAAGATTTCACAAATTCGTTCAACTCGAAATTCAAATTCTGCGATGCAAACTCGAGTTTGTTCTTCAAAATTGGAGTTTTTATATTTCAGTAAAAGCCTAAACTCGAGTTTCCAAAACTTAACTCGAGTTTTCTCATTCCAGAGAAGAATATTGCAATTTGGTATTTGGACATGTTTTGTGAACAGTACAAAACTCGAGTCATTAAGTGACTAACTCGAGTTTTGAACTTTTGATGAGAAATCATGTTTTAGTCCAAAATATCAAAACTGGAGTTTTCAAAATGTTCAAATTTAGCAGAACTCTCTGCTTGGTCTAAACTCGAGTTTCCAAACTGAAATTTGAGTTTTCATAATTTTTGAAAACAATGGAAACTTCTTTGTAAGGCTGAAACTCGAGTTTGCAAAACTAAACTCGAGTTTCCTCGTTTATGAGAAAACATTGAAAAGCTTTGTCTAATTGAAGAATGGAGTTTTCACAAGTTCAGAGTCGAGCATTGTTCTCTGTATACTGTAAAGTCGAGTTTCCAAAAGTAAACTCGAGTTTCCATTAAAGCTTGGAAACTTAGAGAACTCTCTGTGTAGCCTAAAATCGAGTTTCCAAATGGAAACTGGAGTTTTGGTATCTTTGAAAAATTGATAGCTCTGTCTTGTCAAAACTCAAGTTTGTTAAAACCAAACTCGAGTTTGCTTTGTCTGTGAAAAACTCAGAAGCTCTCTGTATGGTCAAAACTCGAGTTTCAATATCCAAACTCGAGTTTGCCTTTCTTTGCAAAAACTTGAGCTCTTCTCTGTCAAGTCCAACTTACAAAGACAAACTTCCATCTGTGTTTACAATTGTCCGTTATCATCAAAACCAATAGGGAACTAACACCCTTGTCATTGTTAAATACAGCAACTTACCCACAAGTCGTCTATATCTATCTCGATTTTTAAGCAAAATGTCAGGCTTGTCCTTCCCTTCTCGATAAGGCAGCAACTTTAAGTTCTGTACCATAGGCACACTCAATGGTTTACATCCACTTAAACCTGTTTCAGACAAGAGATCAAGAGTATATTTTCTTTGGGACAATGTAATACCCTTATTAGACCTTGCAACTTCTATTCCTAAGAAATATTTCATTATGCCCAAGATCTTTAATCTTAAAATTATTATGCAGAAATTGCTTTGTTTCTGCAATTCCTTGTTCTGAACTACCTGTCACAAGCAAATCATCAACATAAACCAAAATGAGCACAACACCATCAGCCCTATTTAGAGTAAATAATGAATAATCATGTTTGCTCTGTGTAAAACCTCCTTTCATTAGTGCTTCAGTCAGTTTTTGATTCCATTGTTGTGAGGCTTGTTTAAGGCCCTAGAGGGACTTATTTAGTTTACACACCAAATGTTCCCCTTACCATTGAACCCTTGAGGAATGTGCATATATACTTCCTCATCAAGGTCACCCTGTAAGAAAGCGTTATAAACATCCATTTGATGTACGTAATTTCCAGTTATTCAAGGATGCTAGTTTTA
The DNA here is from genome assembly GCA_025563575.1 of Acacia pycnantha. NCBI lineage: Eukaryota > Viridiplantae > Streptophyta > Magnoliopsida > Fabales > Fabaceae > Acacia > Acacia pycnantha. The sequence goes on from JAMWYP010000045.1 coordinate 2,361,614, forward strand.
AAACAGTCCTAACAGTGATCATTTTTACTACTGGGGAAAAATTTTCATGATAATCTATCCCCTCCTGTTGACTATATCCTTTAGCAACTAAACGTGCTTTTGTGTTTGTCCACACTACCATCAGATTTGAATTTTACCTTATAAACCCATTTGCATCCTATGGGTCTTTTACCTTTTGGCAAGGGAACTAAATCCCATGTATTGTTTGCTGCCAAGGCATCCATTTCTGCCTCCATAGCTTTAATCCATTGCAGGCTCTTTGCTTCCTCTGCATAAGAGGCTGGCTCTACAATGGCATCAATAGAACAAAGAAAACCCATATGCTGTGCAGAAACATGCATATAATCTAGATAATTTGTAATGGGATATAAGCATCTCTCATTCTTCTTTTGTTCATATTCAAACAACAACAAGGAACAAACATAATCATTAGACCATATTGGAGGTCGTCGCTCCCTTGTAGATCTAACACTTACTTGTTCAGAGAGCTGTTCTGTTTCACAATGTGTAGGACCAGATTCATGAATATCAACATTTGGATCAGTAATGCCACTTACAAGATGTGCATTCCTATTAGATACAACAGGGTCAATCAAATCATACCAAAAGATATCTATAAGGTCTGTATGAACTTCCTTTAGACAGGAAGCTGAAACATGTTTAAAGGGGTAGTTATCTTCAACAAAACGTACATGTCTACTTACAAACACAGTTTTATCCTTAGAATTAAGCAACAAATATCCCTTCTGGTTATCAGGATATCCCAAAAATATGCTAGGAATAGATCTAGACTAAAACTTGTCATTAATTCTCAAATCTGTAGCATAAGCCATACACCCAAAACTTCTTAAACAAGTGAGATCAGGTGCAGTACCATAGACTATTTCATAGGGACTCTTATAACCTAATATTTTGGAAGGAAGCCTATTGACCAAATATACTTCCATCTTAACACTTTCTCCCCAAAATTCAATTGGAATACAAGAATCCAATAGTAAACTACGAGTAATTTGAATAATAGTCTGATGCTTACGTTCAACCACCCCGTTTTGCTCCGGAGTGTAGGGATAAGAAGTTTCATGAACAATGGCCTTTTGAAGGAAAAACTCCTTAGAATCATTGTTCACAAACTCGGTCCCATTATCACTTCGAATTCTCTTAACGGTAGCTGAAAATTGTGTAGAAACATGTGCAACAAAATGCTTAAGATGCATAGCAGTTTCAGATTTAGATCGCATAAGAAAAATCCAAGTTTCTGGAATAATCATCAACCAAAGTAAGGAAATACTGAAAACCATGATGCGTAGGAGTTTTATAAGGCCCCCAAACATCAACATGTATTAATTCAAAAGTACCATGAGTTTTAATGCAACTGGAATGAAAAGGAAATTTTGTTTGCTTAGCTTGCACACAAACATCACAGGATTTATTCTAAACAGTGCTATCAATGGGAACAACACTGATATGTCTCATAATGTAAACAGGTGCATGTCCTAATCTTCTATGCCACAAAGATACAGTAGTGGCTAATGATTCATTTGAGGGACCCTTAACAACACATGCAGTATTACATTGAGGAAAAAACTTAAGCATGTAAAGCCCTCCAATGAGTTGACCAGTGAGCAGTATCCTCCCATCCTGAAGGTCCTGCAGGAAGCAAAAATCAGAAAAGAAGGATGCTGGACAGTGATGCTCCTTTGTCAATCGAGCCAAAGAAAGCAAATTAAATTTCAACAGAGGGGCATAAAAGAACATTAGTGATGGTTAGGTCCTTGGTTAACCTAATACTGCCAACATGTGTAACTGGTAGACTCTCACCATTGGGAATCCTAATAGATTTAATGGGACCATCATATCTACAAGAATTATGTAGTAAATTTAAATTTCCTATCATGTGAGTAGTGGCCCCAGAATCTAAAATCCAACGTGTAAAATCATTAGAATAAGAACTAGGAATAGTCAAACCTGTACCGGTGAGGGCATGCACAGTGGGTTCTACACTTTCTTGAGTAAATCCAGAAGCTGCTGATATTGTGCCTGTGTAAAAGTGGGTGCAGCTACAGTAACATTGCTACTGGAACCTTCAACAGCTTGAAAGGAATCTTCGACACCTTGCTGGAGGTCCTTGTTCTGTCGACCACCCTTGGAAGAAGGTGGATAGCCAACGAGCTGATAACAGCTATCTCGGGTATTACCCTATTTATGGCAGTAGGAACACTCAGGTGCGTTCTCTCCGCGACCCTTGCCCCTACCACGACCCTTACCCTTCGCAGCAACCATGGAAATTCCTTCAGAACCAATGTTTCGATCATTAACAGCAGTGAATTTTTTAGTCCCATCTTGAATTATCATCCCATAGGCCTCATTAACATAAGGGAGAGGCAACATGAGGAGAATTGGACTACGTGCCTGGGCATAGGATTCGTTCAACCCTATTAGAAACTGAAAAAGCTTCTGGTGCTCAGAAGATTCTGCATGACCCTTAGAGGATGCACAGCTACACGTAGGAATAGCTATAAGAGCATATTGCTCTTCCCAAAGCTCCTTGAGCTTAGAAAAATAGTTAGTGACAAAAGCAGAGGCCTGACAGTGTGAAGACAGTTCTCGATAGAGGGAAAAAACCCGTGAACCAGTCTTCTTATCAAAACAGTCTCTGAGGTCAGTCCATGCTTGATGAGCATTATGAAAAAAAATGACTCCATTAGCCAACTCCTTCGAAATGGAGTTGAGAATCCAGGAGAGAACCACAGCATTACATCGCTCCCATTGTTCTTGCAACTCAGAATTGTAGCTCTCCTTCAAACATGTGCCATCAACAAAACCAAGTTTGTGCTTACCCCAGAGAGCAATCTCCATAGCACGGCTCCACAACGTGTAATTATCGACGTCGGAAAGCTGATGACGCACTATGGTAGAGCCCTGCGTGTCTGAGGGATGCAGAAAAAGAGGATGGGTGAATGGTACAGATTCTACAGTGATTTTAGCGGCAGTGACCTTCTCACTTGCAGTAGTCATTTCGCCAGCCATGAGCAGCGGAAGCAATACCCAAGGAAAAGGGAGAGGCTGGCACCAAAAACTAGAAAGGAGAAAGAAGATCACCTGAATATCTACGGATCGATCGGAGGAAATCCCAAATCAAGAAGACCGTCTGGACATTTCAACAAAATGGAGATGCTCGAAATGTGCCCCCATGTGAGAAACTGGTGAGAGCTAAAGAACAAGATTCATCAAAGAATTCCGCCGATGGTGCGCCGATCGCATAGCCAGGTGACGATGGTCAAGAGATTTAAATGGAGTTCACAGTGCTCGAACCGCGCCACCATGTGAGAAACCGGCGAGAGCTAAAAAGCAAGATTCATCAAGAATTCTGTCGGTGGTGCACCGATCGCGTCGCTGTTGACGGTGGGAGGACGCGAGAGCTGAGGTCAGAGGGGATCGGGGCTTCGTTTCTATTCTTTTTTTTTTCTTTTTTTTTTTTGAATGCCCAGATGCCAAAGATGGAGAAGTCTGCGTGTGGTCTGCGGGTCGGGTGGAGTAGTATCTAATCTTGGGCTGGTGCTCCACGGATCTTGCTTCTTGGATTAAAGTATGTAATCTTGGGTTGGATCTTGAGATGTGGCCCGAGGACTGGCTGGGAAGCATAGAAGATGATGGAGGTCAACCTGGTGGCTATGATACCATGTTAAGCCTTGGACGCAGACCACATATTAGAGGACTAATAAAGTCTCTGTAGAAAATTGTATTCACTGAGAGAATATTTACAAGTATATAACAAGTATCTAGAACTCTAGTCATCACAATACATGACCAACCTATTTATATCAGTTTGTAATTACAATTATACACATTTACTAAAGTACCCCTTAACTAACAATGGATATGAGATGTTTGAGACAATGCCACACTGAGAGGTACAGTTTTTGTTGTAGAGTTCAGAACTCACAACTCCCACCACTAGAAGCACAGATGGACACAACACTAAACACCAACAACGCCATAATCCTTTCTCTCTTCCCATTGCTCTTACGCCTACAAATACTTCCATCTACGCCTTTTCTTTTTAATCTCCACTCCATCCCTCGATTCCGTGTTATTTATAGTTTTATATGACTCAACTTAGTTTCCTTTTTTAAAAAAAAAAAAATCTTGCTTCACCTTTTTCTTTTTGTTGCCCAAAGCTATGGAAATAAATATTTTGAATTTTAAACTGTGTAAAATAAAAATATTTTTACCTATAAGTAGTTTTAATAAAAAGACATAAAAGCTTTTATGATTAAAATCCAAAAAAATATGGGTCAATCCAAAGCTGCTACAAGCAGTAAGCACGCGCCACCATTAGTTGACTAACTTCTGCTTGCCAACATTAGTTGATTGACCCCTTAAAAATAAGGGAGATGCCCCTGAGCCCACATAAAATACATTCTCTTGAATATTATTTTGGAGTCCGCTCATCTCCCATTATTTCCCATCCATTTTTTCTCATTTATTCAAAATTACACCGTTTTGGATATTAAAAACTAAAAAAGGAAATTCTGCCCTTTCCTTTTTCAAAAGTAACGTTTAGTAAGTTGATGTGGTTTTTTAATAGCATTTAGTACCCTAAAATAATTTTTGATGTACTAATCATCCTCAAGTATTGTTTCAGTAGTAACTACTATCTAGCAAGCTGCACTCTAAAATATTTGATTCTGAAGTTGTGGTAGTTTATTGGGAAAATTACATGTAGGTCCCAAGGAACAAAAACAATTACAAAAAATCCCTTGAAATCACAAAATTACACAGAAGTCCCAAAGGGACTTTTTTGATATTATTTGTATTAACAACATGAAATGTCATATTTACAGCTGGCAATGCCTATATTTACAACAACATTTAAACACCTGGTCATTTACAACCGCAAAAGCCATATTTACAATAGGAAATGTACATATTTACAACAACATTTAAACACCTGGATTTTGAACGTAGAGAAGTCATTTACAACCGAAAAAGGCTAGATTTACAACAGGAAGTGTTGTATTTACAACAAAATTTAATATTTTGACATTTACAACAGAAAAAACCATATTTACAACAACATTTAAACACTTGGATTTTAAACGTAGAGAGGTCATTTATAACAAAAAAAAGTCTAGATTTACAACAGGAAGTGTTGTATTTACAACAAAATTTAAAATCTGATCATTTACAACAGATAAACCATATTTACAACATAAAATGCATATATTTACAACAACATTTAAAACCTGGATTTTATCTCCATACAAATAATATCAAAAAAGTCCTTTGCATTGGGACTTCTGTGTAATTTGGTGATTTCAAGGGATTTTTTTTTGTAATTATTTTTGTTCCTTGGGACCTGCGCGTAATTTTCCCTAGTTTATTCCCACCACTCTGTATGTCACATAATCATCATATCTATCTAAATGCAGGAGAGTGACGTTGTTTTCACAGGCTAGCTCATAGTTGGGGAGGCCGCAGTAGGGTGGGTCAACGGTAGGGGTGGAAATAGGCCAGGCCTCACCCTTAACAGACCATACCTGTTATGCAAGGAAGTTGCCTGAGCCTGGCCTGTGGCCTGTTACAGGCTAAAATTTTGGCGAAAGCCTATTTGTGTATAGTGATCAAGCTTCCTCATAGGTATTTGTCCCATAGATACCTAGGAGATTTAGTTGAACCATCCTATAGCAACCTGCTAGTCCTTTGGGCTAGACATCTCTTGTTCTTATACAGAACAGGGCCTCTCGTATTTTTATTCATTGTAAGTGCATTCTTAAACGCCTGTTTATTATTCTTCCTTCAAATTCTCTTGCCGATTTTGTTGTTCATTGTTCTCTGTTTCTGTTTTTTAGGTTCGCTCATTTGGATTTTAAGGTGTGACTTCGGAAATACCAGAGAAGGTCTATTTGTTATACTATTCTTTATAACAGTAAGCATGCGATTTTATAAGTTATTACGCAATTATAAACTGATTAGTTGCATGTCTTCGTGCCCTTTTTGTATCTTTCACATACTACCATATAATTTGTCTTTGAGGATGCGAGTTTTCGTTTCATATGACGATTTGAGGGAATATTTATGCCTTTGGTTTATTTTGCTTAATTTGCATGTCTATTCTGCTTATTTCCCTGACCTTGTGAGGAAAACTCGTTTGCTGACGATGAGAATGGAATAAATGATGAAGAATAATCATGACCAATAAAAGGAGGGTTTGCAAGTTCACAATATATAGCTTATATGCTCTTAATCATCTCCTCAGAAGGCCAGTTTGGTGTCTCTGGAATCATATCAGCAACTTCCTAGATTTAATATATATCTCAATGTTTTAAGAAACATGTATTATATCTAGTCTGAACATTAAATCTGTCAGCAAAATTTAAAACTGGCATTCATGGCTCAATAATGACTAAATAGAGTATATACAATTTCATTGGGCAAATGTATCCACAGCTGGCTCAAAAATATAACAAGTCTCCAATGTATTTCGAATTCTTAAACAAAAAATAAAGAAATAGATTTGTATTGTATTAGGCAATTCTAATTCTCATAATAAAAAATAAAATGTGTTAACAAACGTAATTCTGATTCTCGGAATGAACACTACTACAAAAAAACAAAAAAACGACCTAAATAAGACTCAATTAATAATGTCCTTTTTTAGAGGGACGTCTCGTGCAATACCTTCTGCTGGAACCACTTTATGAATGTCTTCTTTTGCTCATTAGCTATCTGCATGTCGTTCTTCCTTGGATTCATATTCTTCAAACTCTTTCTGTGTTCATCAATGTATGGTTAAACTACTTCCATATTATTAAGGATGTACAAGTGTGCTTGCAACACCTCTTCATGAGGCATATTCTTCAGTCTAATTCCTCGAGTACCCTCGCTTATCCCCTCGTCATGCTGAGATTGTACCGTCGCCCCTGATAGATAATCCTTGCAGAAGTCCATAGCCTATTCAACTACATATCTCTCAACTATTGAGGCTTCCGGTCGATAAGGATTTTTAGAATACCCTTTTAAGATCTTCATGTATCGCTTGAAAGGGTACATCCACCTTAGGTAAACTGGATCGTGAGCCTTACCTCCCTTACCAAGTGCACTATCAGATGCACCATTATATCAAAAAATGCAGGAGGAAAATGCATCTCTAGTTGGGACAAAATAATAGAACCCTCATTTTCCAATTCATCCAGCTTTTCAATGTCAATGACTTTGGAGTAAATACCCTTTTTGGTCCCTGGAAAAAACACGGAAGCCTTTTTTGGTCCCTGAAAAAAAATAAGTCACTTTTAGTCCCTAAAATGGAAAAATAAGGTCCCTTTTAGTCCTTTTGATCATCTTTTTGCACATTTTAATCCTCGAAATTCCCAAAAAGGTCCTTTTTAGTCCCTAAAAAGGACCAAAATGACATTTCTTTTACTCAGGGACGAAAAAGGGTCAAATGTGTTTTTCCAGGGACCAAAAAGGGTATTTACTCATGACTTTGTTACTGATAGCATTAAAGAAAATACTCAATCTTGTTATAGTGGTTCGCACTTCATCTTTCATAATGCCTCTAATTGCTACTGGTAATAGTTGTTGCATCAACACATGATAATCATGGGACTTCATTCCCACTAACTTCAAATCGTCCATTGAAACACACCTTCTCAAATTAGAAGAATATCCTTGTGGAACCTTAATGTCATATAGACACCCACACAAACTTTTTTTCTCCGCTTTTGATAGTGTATGAGCTGTTGGCTCCATGTATGCCCTCTTACCATCTTCCATCACTTGTGGATGTAACCGTTCTCTTATTCCCATATCAACCAGGTCTAGTCTCGCATTAATTCCATCCTTAGTCTTCCCTAATATGTGCAAAAGAGTACTGACAAGGCTATCGCAAACGTTTTTCTCCACATGCATCACATCGAGACTGTGTCTCACATCAAGACTACGCCAATATGGAAGATCAAAGAAAATTGATCTCTTCTTCCATATATTCTTCCGACCCGCAATCCTTTGCTTCTTACCCAATATGACATTGATATGTTTCACCCGGCTATAAACTTCCTCTCCGGTCAATGCCTTTGGAGCCGTTCTATGCTCCGGTAAGCCGTTAAAACGCTTTCTTAACTTAGATATGGGTGGAACCGATGAAGAAACCTCCTGTGACCGAGGTAGACTGTTTTTTTTCCGTGCTTTAGTTGATGGAAGTTCGTGTCTGCTTCACATATTGGACATGCTTTTTGCTCCTTCACACTGTACCCTGACAAATCTCCGTATGCAGGAAAGTCATTTATCGTGGTAAATATCATTGCACGCAACTTGAAGGACTCCTTCTTATATGCATCAAACACATCTACGCCTTCCTCCCACAACTTCTTCAAATCCTCAATCAAAGGCGCCAAGTACACATCGATATTGTTCCCGGGCTGTTTTGGTCCAGAAATCATCATAGAAAGCATCACGAACTTGCGTTTCATACATAGCCAGGGAGGTAAGTTGTATATTACAAGGAGAACCGTGCATGCACTGTGGGTGCTACTAAGAGTTTGATACGGATTGAAGCCATCTGTACAAAGCCCCAGCCGAAGATTTCTTGGCTCACTGCCAAATTGAGGGAACATTTCATCTATTTTCTTTCATTACAGAGAGTCAGCCGAGTGCCGAAGAAATTTTCCATCGGATACTCTCTAATCAGAATGCCATCTCAACTTCTTCACCGTTGCCTCACTAGTAAACAGATGATTAAACCGCGGTATTATTGAAAGATACCACAATGCCTTCAAAGGTTGCCTTTTTGTTGTCTTATCTCCAGAACCACCACCTTTCTTCACTTTGTATCTTGAAGTTTTACACTTCGGACAATTACTAAGGCCTTCATACTCATTTCTGTACAATATGCAGTCATTAGGGCAGCTGTGTATCTTTTCATACTCCATGCCCATGGTAGACAAGATTTTCTTCGCCTCATACATACGATTTGGAAGTACATTATCATCTAGCAACATATCACACAACAATTCAAGCAGCGACGTGAAACTGCTATCGGTCCACCCACAAGTTGCCTTTAAATTGACCAAATGTAAGGTCCCAGTCAACCGTGTATACTTAGTATACCCAGGGAACAAAGGTGTCTCTGCATCACTCCGGACGCTATCATATTCATGTGATTGTGCAAAAGATTCTACCTCAACATCATGAATCATCCTCTCCATTCCATCATCATCATCTACCTCTAGTTCATTTTCGTGGGACGCACTGATACTTACTTCCTCACCATGCCATATCTACGTTGAGTATCGAAGGTTTATTCCATCACAAATTAGGTGATCTCTTATATCAGCAATATCCCTTCGAATCCCATTTAAACAATTAACACATGGACAATAATACATCCCATTTTTTGTAGCCACATTCCTTCTAGCAAATTCAATAAACTCTTCCACCCCATTCTCATATTCTTCACTAGTTCTCAAAGCATTCATCCAACTATGACCCTTTTCATTATCACCTAAGACATTTCCAACAACAGTCAAGTTCATAACAACTTCAAGAATGACATGATTCATATTCTCAATCTTGTAAAAAAAAATCGGCAGCATTTCCCCTTAACAGTAAGACATCCCAAAATTTCAACAACAAACCATTTCAACATAATTCAACAAAACTTACTAACTAAGGAAATTTTGAAATTATCATCTATTAAATCCAATAATTTCATCAATACAAAATATAAAAATATAGCTAAGTTGTCTAAGTCATAAACTATAAATAATGGACTTCTAAGCATCATGATTCATACTACAAAGTTTACCTAGTTCAATGCACATCAACAAAAAAACAACAATATTTAACTATAATTACCTCAACTTTAAATTCCGACGCTTGAAATTTATTTGCTCAATTCAACCTAAAGACAACAACAATAAAGACAACCTTAGAATTATTTAAACTAACATATGGGAGAGGGAATAATCATGATTACAAAGAGTATTTCCCAAAGAAAATACAATTTCACTATATCAAATGCATTAAACACATTAATCATGTTAGTTTAAATATACCAAGAGGGATATTCTTGCATGTTTTCTAACTATTATTTAAGACCAAATGCTCCATCAGTTTCTGCCCCAAGGTCGGCACATACACAAGAAAAGAAAGAACAAGAATGAAGCACATCAAGCAATAAAGAAGGCAAAAAGAAAGCAAAGAAGTTGAAGGTTAAGGTAAGTAAGTCATGAGTTTTGTTGCACTTCCTTCTAACTTCATGAATATTCATGAATGTATCTAAAGCTCCATTATATTAAACAACTTAATTTGCATGGTATTTTTGGAGCCTAGGTTGAAATATTAAAGGTGCACAAAGAGGAAGAAATTTAAATATGGGGCTGTTTTTCGAGCAGCCCCCTACATATGTAAACTCAAAAACCAGCAGCAATATAGAAACCAAGTGCCAAAACAATTATAACAATTAGCCAATAATTAACCCCAGTGTAGCTACAAAAACCAGCAGAAACCAAGTGCTAAAAGCAAACCCTTGATAAAAGCCTATTCAAGCCAAGAATGGCAACAAGCTAAGCAAAAGCATTAAGGTTTTGATTGCGTACCGTTAGAGCCGACGGCGAGAGGGAAGCGAAGAGGGAAGAAGGAGAGGAGATCGACGGACTGTCACGCAAGGTAGGGACGAGACAACGAGAGCCGACGATGGACACCACCGCGAAGAGGGAAGACGGAGAGGAGATCGATGGACTGTCGCGCAAGGGAGGGACGAGACAACAAGAGCCGACGACCAAGATGAAGTGCAGAGGAAATAATAGATTAAGTGTGTGGCCGAGTAAGCGAAAAGACGGGGTTTATGGTTTATATGGCAATTTAGGCGTCCTGAAATATGATTCAGGACGGCAAAAAACAAATTAAGGCGTCCTGATATATTATTAGGATGCCTTAAAACTAATTAAGGCGTCTTGATAATATATCAGGACGCCTAAAAATTAATAAAGGCGTCCTGAAATTATGTCAGGACGCCAATAATTTAATTTAGGCGTCCCGATATAAAATCAGGACGCTAATAAAAGACTTTAGGCGTCCTGATCCTCTGTTCAGGACGCAAAAAAAAAAAAAAAAAAAAAAGATCCCTAAAACATTAATTGGCGCAAAAAAAGTTTGCGAAATAGCGTCATGGCGATAATTTTTGGCGCTAAAAATTAAATTTTAGGCGTTCTAAAATTTTTTTAGGACGCTTTATTTTATTATAAGCGTCCTGAACATTGTTTTAGGATGCCACATGCTTAGAATTCAACTATATAATTACAAGAATGGCACTACGTTTACTTTTAACTTCATTTTAAAAAATAAGGACGTTTTTTAAGGAAGTAGTAACCTTTTTTTGTAGTAGTGGAAAAAAAAAATGGGTTAACAGACGTAATTCTGATTCTCGGAGTAAAAATAAAATGAGTTAACAAACGTAATTCTGATTCTCAAAACTCTTCCAAGGCACAGAATAAATAAAAAATTGTTTCATATCAGAAACAGTGTTGGGAACAAAATGGTTGTCATACACACCCTTAATGTTTGGCCAATGGATCAATTCAAATGACAAGTTAGTTGACTGACTTGTTCAAAATAAGGGAGATGCCCCCAGACCCCACACGAGATACATTTTCTTCAATATTATTTTGGAGTCCACTCCCTTCCCTTCGTTTCCCAACCATTTTTCTTTCCTTTACCCAAAACTATACCACATTGGGTGTTAAAATCTTTCCTTTAGGGCAGAGTATTTGGTCAATTGGGCAGCCCATGTTTAAACCCATAGCTCGCCCATTTAACTTTATATGGGTACGAGCTAACCCATATCCGTACCTCAACCCATTTAAACTCGTGTTAATGGACTAGTTTATAAATGGGCGAGTTGACCGAGTTTTGGGTAACCCATTTACATTTGACTTGTTTTTCTTTTTTTCTTTAAAAAAAACATACATAAGCATTAAACATCGATCATTCCATCCAAATCTATCATTCTAAATTGTAACATTTGAATTTTCAAAGTTAAATAATTACAATCCACACAAAGGAACCTAAATTTAAACAAGTACTATCATAATATAATTTTAATGTTCAAACTCCAACTTTTAAATTAAAAGTCAGAGTCACAGAGAAAAGACAAAATAAAAGAGACTGAGAGACTGGCCGTTAAGGAAAAATGTATATTACCTTATTACTTATTATCGTCGGTATCTTGTTTGTCCATATATTTAATTTTTTAAAAAAAATTACTAAATAGACGGGTATAGACAACCCAAAGGTGTGCCCATAACACACTCATTTAAGTCTTAAATGGGTGTGTTTTAACCCAACCCATTATGGGCTTTTTTGGGCGGGCTCAAAATGATCCAATTACATTTGGTTGTAAGCGGGCTCACCGGGTTGCGAGTTCCTTGCTCAGCCCTACTTTCCTTTACCCAAAACGATATTGTATTGTTGTTAAAAAGGGAGGTTGGGCCTATTTTGTTTTAAAAAACATAACATTCAGAATCTTAAATCTTGAAGTATTTTTTTAGTGACACCACCTAATACCTTAAAATAATTTTTGATGCATGGATCGCCTTCAAATATTTTTCAGTAGTAACTACTGTCTACCAAATTGCACCCTAAAGTATTTTTTTTTTTTTTCAGTAACACCCAATATTATGAATTAATTTTTAATTCACTCAACCTCCTAAATAATTTTTTTAATAACACTCAATATCCTAAAATAATTGTTTTTAGGCATCTAATCCCTTGATGATTTTTTCCCGTAACATTATGAAAAAGTAATTTGAGTTTAATTGGGAAAAAAAAGGAAAGGAAACAGTGGGGTTGGTAAAGATTTTAATTGGGAGAATTTCAATCAAGTTTTAAGGATGAGGATTTATCACAATAAAGTGCCTTAAAATCATGAAATAGCATAAAAGCTCTCAGCGACCTTGCTATAATTAAATCTAAATGTACAATTACCAATATTTCTTTCTCTCTAATTCTCTCTTAAATTTTCTCTTCCCCGAGGCATTTTTTTTCCTTCATCCTTGTGTGCTCACAAATCCGACAGCGACGGCGGTGGATAGCGATAGCTTGGTGGTGATGTTCTTCTTTGATGGCAAGGGTTTCCCTTACTAATATTATTCTAATCAATCCCAAGATCTCCCATCTCTTTCATCTCTGCACTATTTGTTTTGATTCTCTCTATATTTTACGCTGCACTGAGTACTCTATTTAGGCTATGATTTGATCATTGTCTGGGCTCTCCGCCATGGTTGCCGATAGCAAGTCCAAATCAGATATCTCCTTCACTGGAACTTTTGCCAGCAGTGCTTTCTCTGCTGGTTAAAATAGTTCTTGCTTGACGTTAAAGCAACATGTTCATGAGGTTGAAAAACAAATTTTTTTTCAAGTATTTGCAGAACCCACACTGGATATTTACTATTCATGTGAATAGTACCGATAAAAATATTTACTGTGACGATAAATAATATTTACTATGCCGGTAAATAATTTTTACTGTGACGGTAAATAATTTTTTACTGCGACAATAAATAATATTTACTGTGCCGGTAAATAATTTTTACTGCACCAGTAAATAATATTTACTTCCCAAGAATAATCCTTTTCTGATGTGACAGATCAGTCTAAGCTGCAGCCACAGAGCATACTCAGAAAAATCTTGGCTCTAATACGGTAAATAATATTTACTGTGGCATGTGGAAATATAATCCTCATGAACCATGAATCATGAACCGTAACTCTTTACGGTAAATATTTAGGATCTCCTCGTTAAAACACATATGGGGTTTTAGGAATACTTGTGATCACTTGAAGACGTCAAAGAGTATGATGTCCTCTAACGTTGATCCACACGATTATCTCCTCATGGAAAATGAGAACTCCTTCTCCTTGAATCCCCGTCTCCTTGGATGCTTGCTAGGCAGTAGCAAGGTGGAGGGCTCAAGTGTTTGGATTTTTCGCTCAAGACTAAAAAGACCTCTTGAGGTTAGGAGAGATTACTTCCTTAAGAGGAAGAGAGAAGCTTAGGAATTGGTGATTTGGAATGAAAGAAGTGAAGGCTATTTATAGAAATGGTTGGTGAACCGTGGCCACATGTTCTTCTTTCATTGTGAGCCACAAGTTTTCACTTCTATTCCAAAGTGCTTCTTGAAAAATTAATTATTCCAAGAAGTGATTCTTGAACAATTAATTATTCCAAGAAATACTTCTTATAATTAATAATAATTAATTATTCATGAATAGTAAAGGATGAATAGTACTATTCACTTAACACTATTTACATGAATAATTTATTATCAATTAATTATTATCTTTATCCAATCCTAATTGGATATAGCTTTGGATAATTTATAAATTATCTTTAATCTCTTAACCTCTTATAATTGGGCTTGGAGTTCCAACCCAATTACATCAATAGTCTTGATAAAGCCCAATAACTATTATTGGTCCAAACTTGCTAAATTAAGCAATCAAGAACAATCTTAGTGTGTGACCCATTAGGCCCATTTAGTCACTGACATACATAAACTTAAACCAATTAAACTCCTTTAATAGGTCAATTTATCTGATGACTACATAAGACACTAGCAATGCTCTGCAGTCTCAGAACTAATTGAGTTGATCAAGTGATCTACCTTTACTAATTTGGATACCGTAGATGTATCATCCCTCACAACGTTGTTCGCATTTAGTCGAGAGCAAGGATAGAGTATCACCTCTCTTGATTGACTAAATGTAGCTATTTACAGAACTAGGAATATTCTTCCATTGACTCTAAGATTGATCATGACTATTCACGATTACTTACTATGCATAGATTCCTGAGTCAACTAGAAGTCATCCAAGTTTTACCGGTCTTGTGAACAACTAATCCCTTGTAGGGGATTGTAAGTCCTTTCGGCATGTCCATCTATACTCATGTATTCAAGTTACACCCAAGAGTACACTGTTCTCCCCATATTTCAGGCGAATAGAGTTGTACAGTCAAAGTATAACCCTAGGACATAGTGTTCGATGACATCCTCAAGTCTAAGATGATCCACACTACCAAATGATGAGAGACATTACAAATCCAATGATACTCTCTACAATGAATCCTTGTAGAGTCTCTCAGCGGGTCATTTCAGTGCTATCTGTTCTCTAACAGATCCACCCACAACATCATCTAAGGTACCACCATACCTGCATTCCATGAGGTCCCTACCTTGTATCTCTATACAAGTAGATGATGTCGTACTAGTCTTATTGAGATCACCAATGCCCTTTCTTGGTGATTCAAGACTAGGAACAAGTTTCAGGCAATAGAAATGTAGTGTCCTCGATTCCTCATGATCATGATCACTATCATAGATCATCGAGTGAACACCTATTCTATTCCTCGGACCTTTATCTTTAAACTCATATTAATTATGAGACATAAATATGATAAAGATAAAGTATACTCAAATATATAAATCATGAAATACCAAATAGTAAAAGTTGTTCAACTAATAAAACAGATTGTCTCAAGGACACCTTTATACTAACATTCTCTACATGTTTTGCTAAGGTAATTCAATCCTTGATGGGTTCTCTATCTTGTTTATGACTTCTTTCCGAATGGTTCCCTCTAAAAGTTCATCTCTTCCCTGGACGATAAAGAAATTTTCTTGAGATGGTTAAAATTGCAACAAATTGCTCTTGACATAGCTAAGGGGATTGAATATCTTAACTTATAAAATCCTTCATTTTCATTTTGATATAAATCCTCGTAATGTGTGATTAGATAGCACTTTCACCCCCAAAATTTTTGATTTTGGTCTAGCTAAATTGTGTTTTATAGATCAAAATACTGTATCAATGACTGCAACAAAAGGAACCCTAAGATATATTGCACCAAAGATTTTCTCTTGAAACTTTGGAAATGTGTCGTACAAATTAGATATTTATAGTTATGGAATGCTGCTCTTAGAAATGGTTGGTGGAAGGAAAAATGTTGATACAAATCAAGTCCTATATCCTGAATGGATCCACAATTTGATTGAAGAAGGAGACGTAAATATTTACATAGAAGATGAAGTTGACATGAGAATTGCTAAGAAACTAGCAATTGTAGGACTTTGGTGCATCCAATGACATTCAATAAATCGTCCATCTATAAAAACAATGATACAAATGCTGGAAAGAGAACTAGGTAACTTAAAAGTGCCTCCTACTCCTTTTGATTTCAGTACTTCAACCAATATAAACACTATTATTCTAACAAGACATTTAAATTTAGAGTTAGACATGATTCATAAACTAGAATAAATATATATATGTTTACTTTAGCTTTTAATTTTATTTAGAACGTTTCGTAAGACTTATGTATCCTTTTATTATCAACGTGCCATTGTATGCCTTCCCTTTAACATAGTAATATTTTACATACTCTATAACATTGTCAAATTAGTGTAGTGGACGACAGAATTACATAAACATATTACGAGTTGTACATTTATTAACTAAATTTTTATTTCTAGATGGGTCCATCATTATCTATATATCCAACTTTTTTTTATAACTTTGGAGGTCTATTTTTATCTGGGGCTAGTAATCTTTACCAAGTTGC
This sequence comes from Acacia pycnantha, assembly GCA_025563575.1. Taxonomy (NCBI): domain Eukaryota; kingdom Viridiplantae; phylum Streptophyta; class Magnoliopsida; order Fabales; family Fabaceae; genus Acacia; species Acacia pycnantha. The sequence goes on from JAMWYP010000045.1 coordinate 2,378,232, forward strand.
AGAAAACTTGAGATATTAGTTTTCGTAGTTGCTGTAACGATATGACTCCTCCTACGCACTTTAGTTTCAATTTTCGATGTATATTTTTGTCCCTTTTTCACTTATTTTCTAATCTCTGGAGGTCTGATTTTCTAGAAAAGTATTCTTAAATCAGCATATATGTTACTCAGTCACTCAATCATGAACTTTACATATAAAACATTACATAGAATCCTTCCCAACGTAATTTCTGTCTGTCTGTTTGAACCCAACTAGAAGCAACAGGCCATCGACAAGTTTTATCTAAAAAACACTAAATCAGACATCAATGTACACCCATTGCCACTTACCTCGAGTTCAGCTTTAGTTTCGCCTGGGTTCAACTTCTCGTTCGCCTTGGTAGCTCCTCATTCCAACCTTCTTCAACGCGTCATTCGTCTTCGTCGAGCTCCTCGATAGCTCAGGCTTTAAATAGATCTGATTTTTTATAGCGCATTTCTGCCCTAATATTTCACTCTCCTCGGAAGATTTTAACTTTCCCTCCATTTTCAGATGGAATGAAAGTTCCCACATTTAAGGGAATATTGGAGAGGGCAGGAACCAGCTTCCGAGAAGAGAGGCACACCAAACGTGTTTAATTGGAAAGAAGTGTGTCAAATTCCATTTCCCTGTCCCAAGTTCCGTATAACAAATAGGGCCTTATTTATAGTAAATCATGTCTATACATGATTTGTATGATTTTTACATCCATTTTCTCTCTCTTCTTAAGAATAAATCAATTTCAATATAAAATTTATTAAAATTGCGTAATCGTACATCATGACTAGTAAATTTTTCTTGACATTTCATTCTTTTTGCACAAAAGAGATACATGATTTAAATATTAAACTATCAAAAATAACTTTTTTTCCGTAGCATTATGAAAAAAGTATTTTGAGTTTAATTGAAAAAGAAAAGAAAAGAAAGGAAACAAGGGGGTTGGTAGAATTTTAATATTTGACTGACTTCTGCTTCTTGCCAACATTAATTGACTGACTTGTTAAAAACGAGTGAGATGCCCTCGGGCCCACATGACATACATTCTCTTAAATATTATTTTGGAGTCCACTTCTCTGCCCTACTTTCCCATCCCTTTTCTCGCCCTTTACTCACAACTACACCGTTTTAGATGTTAAAAATGAGGTTGTGCTTTTTTTTTTTATAAAAAAAACTAATATCATTCAACATTTAAAAATATTTTTTTAATAGCACGTACTATTCTAAAATAATTTTTGATGCATTAATCACCTCAAATATTTTTTCAGTTAGTAACTACTACATAACAAGTTATACCCTAAAGTATTTATTTTTTTTCGGTAATACCCAGTACGATAAATTACTTTTTAACTCATCACTCAGCACTATAAATAATTTTTTTAATAACACCCAATATCCTAAAATAATTTTTTTAGTCATTTAATCCCCTGAAAAAAAAAATCATCAACACAAGTTAGACTCTAGCAATTAGAAAAAAAATTTCAAGTGCTGGATGCACAAAAATTATTTTAGGATACTAGGTGCTGCTGAAAAAATACTTCAGATGCTAAATATTATTTTTGAACAAAAAATGGGTCCGACCTTCCTTTTTTACACCCAGAACGGTGTAGTTTTGGGTAAATGAGAGAAAATGAATAAGAAGTATGGGAGTAGAGCTGTCAAAACGGGCCACCCCGGCCCGCGGGCTAGGGCCAAAAAGCGCGCACAGGTCACAAAATTATATAACCCTAAGGGTTAGAGCCAGCCGCGGGCCAAAAATCATTTTAGAATAATCAACTTAGGCTAGAATAATCAACTTCAGGATACTGCCGGTACTGAAAAAATATATCATGATCTTGAAAAATTATTTTAGGATGTTGAACAAATATTTCAGGGTATTGGTTGGTACTGAAAAAAAAAAATACTTCAAGATGGTATTTTTTAAGTACCAGTAAGTACCCTGAAATATTTTTTCAACATCCTAAAATAATTTTTCAAGATCATTAAGTATATTTTCATTACTAGTCAGTATCCTGAAGTATTTTTTAAGTACTAGTCTGTATTCTGAAGTATTTTTTAAGTACCAATTAGTATCCTCAGTCAGTATCCTGAAGTATTTTTTAAGTATCAGTCAGTACCCTGAAATAATTTTTCAAGATCATTAAGCATAATTTCAGTACCAGTCAGTATCCTGAAGTATTTTTTAAGTATCAGTCAGTACCCTGAAATATTTTTTCAACATTCTAAAATAATTTTTCAAGATTATTAAGTATATTTTCAGTACCAGTCAGTATCCTGAAGTATTTTTTAAGTACCAATCAGTATCCTCAGTCAGTATCCTGAAGTATTTTTTAAGTACCAGTCAGTATCCTCAGTCAGTGTAATACCCTAAAATCTGACTTAGGGTAAAAATCATAAAATGAGTAAATAATACTCATTAAAAATAGGTGAATATGAGGTATCAAATATTAAGTTATGGAGATATTATTTTCTGAGGAAAATGCTATGGAAATTAGGGAAAAATTAGTAAATGTGTCGGAAATGACCAAAATGCCCTTATGGAGCATAAAGTGACTTAGAAAATTATGAAAAAATCCTAAAAGACAGTAAAATGACCAAGTGAATTAGGAGAGTATATTATCTCTAATTATTGTAATTTTATAAATTATGAAATTGGAGAAATTGTATAACAATGTTCAAAAAGAAGTAAATGACCATAATACCCTTGTAGTTATCAAATAATGTAAGAGGCATGGAAATGCTAAGGTTAATGCAAGAATATGAAGGTAATAAGGTGTTCAAAACAAGAAAATTATCAACAAGTGATAATTAAGTAATTAAGTAATATTGGGCTAATTACTTAAGTATAAGCTAAGGAAATTCATGAATAATTATATGAAACCCTAAAATTAGTGGTTTTTGTTTTAAAATTAGTAAAAACATGTTTACTAATTAATTGGAAATTTTGGAGAAAAATAGATGAGTTTAGGTATTTTTTAAGCCTAAATACAAGAATTGACCAATAGGGAAATTTTGTAAAAAAGTTATATAAAATAATTATTTTATATATTCTTAATTAATTAAATAGTTAATAAAAACGAAAATTAAAAAAAAAAAAAAAGACCAGAATTATTGCCAAGAAAAAGAAAAAGAAATGAAAAATGGTTGCAACTTGCTATTATTTAATATTATAATTAATTAAAGTGAAAAAATGTGAATAGTAATTTAAAAATTAGGAAACGGATCCTATCTAGAGATCTAGGAATGAGATTTCCAAAGTCAAGGTAAAATATTGATCAGTGGGTTTTATCTTCCGTTAAACTCTTAGGAAGTAAATTAAAGCCGTTAGTGCATTTTCCTAATAAGACGAAATAGGGAAAAATGCAGATAGGCATATTTTTGGATATGAAGAAAATAAATTCTAACTCAATATCTAGGAATGAGTTTGAATTTATCTGGACATATTTGGGATCAATGAATTTTTCTGAAGAAGTTGGTGATTTCAGAAATGCGTTCTGAAACCAGACGTGTTCGGACACGTTTTTCGAGAAAGACTCAACTGGACTGTTGGAGCCCTATGTGGGATCAAAATATAGGTTAACTTGGAAATTTCTACTAAGTGAGAACATGTCTTCAAAGTTGTAAATCCATAATTTTGAGATTTCTCCGAAATTACGCGAATCGGGTACCGATCGGGGAAATTCTATCGGTGCGGGCATAAAGCAACTTTGATTCATCACTTTGGACAAATCATTTGCTGCCCACTCAGCCATGTATGTCGACCAAGGCATCCAATGGACAACGTTTTGCCTTCTTGAACAAGTTGTATCTAAAGGATATAAACAAATTGGAAAATACCCATTTTATCCCTTGAGATTTCTATAAATAGGTAGCTCCCCTTCATAAATTTTCACACCATTCCTCCTTCCTTTTGGCTGAACCTAGAGGGAGAAAGTAGAGAGAGGAGCTCTGGAGAAGTTCTGCAGAAGTCTTCAACGGGTAAGTCCTTAGTCTTTAGTCTTTAGTTCGGTAGTTAGTAGAATTGTTAGATAGATTTAGCAAGTAGGGAGTGAGATTCCTACTATTGTTTTTAGGCCTCATTGCATTGAAATATATGCCTGACGAGGTAGAAACATGGTAGGGATCGAGTCCCCAATTTGAAGTCTTCGTAGTTCTTTCACAAGTAGGTGTTATAATGCTAGAATAGCCTTTAAATTTTCAAGTATGATTGGGTATCATATGGGTGGGCTATTTTTGTCTTTATTTTCGAAAATCAAAATGGCGTCGAAGTTCTGGCAAAATTTCGGGAAGAAAATTTGTCAGAGTAACGAAATCTTTGCGAAATTCCGCCAATTAGGGGTATAGGGGCAAAATGGTAATTTTTACCCAAAATGCCGATATAGTACCAAATCACTAATAAAAGTGATATTACTCTTATAGGACCTCGAAACTCGATTTCTTTGTCGTTCTGTTGTCGACAGGACGTTTATTTGTTTTTCGTCAAAGCGACCGTTTTAGTAAACGTGCGAGAATCGAGTCAACGAAGGTACGTTCGCGTCTTGTAACACTAACTCGATGTTTATGGTATGCATATATGTGGTAGGTGTGTTGTATAGATGTTATCTTGTTTGAATGCATATAGTGGTTAGAGGTTATGTTTGTATCTTTGGGTGCAATCATGCGTATCTTGGGTGCAATCTGTCGGTATCTTTGGTGCAATCGGTCAGTATCTTTGGGTGCAATTTGTCTCGCATCTTTGGGGGCAATACATATGCATGGGTTGTGATAGAGTGATGGTATGTCTTGATGATGTTGTGGATGTATGTCGTTTGTATGTGTGTACATAAACATGAGGTTAACAGTTACACGAGATCCGGTCTGTTTGGATCTCGGCCCTTAACATAGCGTCGAGTTCGGGAGGACCGAGGACCAGGAGAGAGGAAAGCGGCAGGTTTGAGGATCTGGTGAAGACTTTCCATTATTATCCTTTACTTTTTGGAAACTCTCGGTTAATATACCGTTTATGTAACTAGCCAGTGGGCATTTTATATCAATATATCAGTTACACTCTTGTTCCGGTGCTCTACTCTGATGAAAAAATTTTATACTGTTTTTGAAAAGTTGGGATGTTACAGTCAGGATCCTGAAGCATTTTTTAAGTATCATTCAGTACCTGAAATAATTTTTCAAGATCATTAAGCATATTTTTAGTACCAGTCAGTATCTTGAAGTATTTTTTAAGTACCAGTAAGTACCATGAAATATTTTTTCAACATCCTAAAATAATTTTTCAAGATCATGATATATTTTTTCAGTACCAGACAGTATCTTTAAATATCTACAGTATCCTGAAATATTTGTTAAAAAAAAAAAAGAGGGATCAATATTGTTTTTTGCACAGTGAACTAGAAGTGACCGCTAGTGGCAGTGGACTGAATCCAATTCCTTGATTGAAGAAGGCGAGGAGGTGTAGTTCCAGATGGATTTGTACAATTTCTGAATGTTGGAAACGGGGTTGATTGGTGGCCCACGGGTTAGCCCCAACATAACCCCAAAGAGTGGGGCTTATTTTGGGTTAGGGCCAAAAATGGCTCCATCATATGGCAGCTAAAAATATGGGGGCCAAACATGGGGCTTAATGGGTTGGCCCATAGGGTCCAACCCATTTTGACAGCTCTATATGGGAGAGGAGCTGGACTCATTATTTTCTTGCAATCTCTTATGTCTATATTACATATCCATTAAACATACTCATCTACTTTTTAATATAAGACATATTTATCTAATTTGATCAAATTAAGGAAGTTGGTTAAGTTTGGTAATCTGACTTGTATTTCTAAAATGCTCTACTCATTTTCCTTAATTCATTTATTTCTTCTTCTCCTTAATTGATTATTGTTGAAAGAGCATAAATACAAGTAAATTAGGAAAATGTTAACAAATATGAAAATTATACCTTATATTTAGTACTAAGATCAACTCTCGAAATATGTTTTATATTAAAGATTGGAAGAGTACACAAACAGAGAACCAAAATAAATAAACAAATAAATTATAGCATTCTCTAATTTAAGAATTCACATTAGGTGCTTCTCCTTTATGTGTTCATTGGGGCATATATATATATATATATATACCTATATATATATATATACATATATATATTATATATATATGTATATATACATATATATATATATATTAGATAAAATATATGTTGCATCCTAAAATAATTTTTGCACTCATTATCTGAAATTAATTAATTTTCAGGGTGTTACAAAAAAAAATTCTGAATGCAAGATTGAAAATTAATTAATTTAAAATACTGGCTGTAAAAAATATTTTAGAATGCAACATATAATTTAATCTAAATAAATAAAATATATATAAAAAAAATGGACTCACCCCAAAATTAGAGGGATGAACACATTAGAAACACATAAAAGACAAACACCTAATGTGAACCCCTAATTTAATCAACCTGGGTAGAGCTGGAGAGAGATAACAGAATCCATTTCTAACTGTCCCAAGGGCCTACCATCTGAACTGCACATAATAACATTACTTGGAAAGAAAAATTATTGAATAGTAGAGGCCTAGAGGGTACTTATATTAAATAAATAGCCTTCTGAATCCAAGTTTCCGATTTAACAAATAAAAAATAATGATTTTGCATCACAGATTCTTGTTGTTGGTGATGAGCCTGGCATGGGTGCTGCTTCAGAAACAAGGGAATGGTGAAAACCAGCAAGTTCAGTTGCCGTCTATTCCTGATGCTCTTCAAGGACTCAATATCTCCGTCATCTACATAGACAACAAATCCCACTTCAAATCCGTTTTAGCAGATCCAAAAGGTTGTCTTACCAAACTCTTTCTACAACGCCGTCTCTACATTTCGTCCATTATTTATCCTTTCCAGTATGCTTATGAGGCTGAAGGAGACTTTGTTACTTTCTTCAATTGTTCTTCTACCTGGTTCACACTTGGCTCCGAATACTTGTCCTGCCCCATTTTTGCTCTTGGCTCCCAGGAAAGTGTCCTGTCAGACTACAATCTTACTTCCTGCACCATGATCTCACGATTACGTTCGCCAGTATCGGCATACGATCTTCAGAACAACGAAGTTGACCTCAAATGGAAGTTCCAACCAAAAGTTGAAAACCACAAAACCAGAATTATTTTATCAAGCACAGGTGAGACATTAATTAGGCTTTGGGATGTTGCTTGGATTGAAATTTAAATTTTCTTTTGTTGTGCTCCTATGACTCCAGGTTCCATTGTGCTGCTTTTGCTGTTGGTTGTGTGCTTCTTCTACATATGCCGCTACTTCAAGAGCAAAGGCGAAGACCAAGTCAGACTTGAAACGTTTTTGAAGGATTACCAGGCACTTAAGCCTACCAGATTCTCTTATGCTGATATTAAAAGAATCACCCACAAATTCAAGGACAAATTAGGTGAGGGTGCACATGGAACTGTCTTTAAAGGTAAGCTATCTACTGAAATTCAAGTGGCTGTCAAAGTACTCAATAATTCAGATTATGATGGAAAAGACTTCATTAATGAAATGGGGACTATGGGCAAAATTCATCACATCAATGTTGTTCGTTTGTTGGGCTTTTGTGCTGATGGTTGTCGTCGAGCTCTTGTTTATGACTTCTTTTCGAATGGTTCCCTCCAAAAGTTCATCTCTTCCCCAGACGACAAAGAAATTTTCTTGGGATGGTCAAAGCTGCAACAAATTGCTCTTAACATAGCAAAAGGAATTGAATATCTTCACCAAGGCTGTGATTATAGAATCCTTCATTTTGATATAAATCCTCGTAATGTGTTATTAGATAACAATTTTACTCCCAAAATTTCTGATTTTGGTTTAGCTAAATTGTGTTCTAAAGATCAAAGTACTGTATCAATGACTGCAGCAAAAGGAACCCCAGGATATATTGCACCAGAGATTTTCTCTCGAAACTTTGGAAATGTGTCGTACAAATCAGATATTTATAGTTATGGAATGCTGCTCTTAGAAATGGTTGGTGGAAGGAAAAATGTTGACAGAAATCAAGTTCTATATCCAGAATGGATCCACAATTTGATTGAAGGAGGAGATGTAAGTATCTACATAGAAGATGAAGTTGACATTAGAATTGCTAAGAAACTAGCAATTGTAGGACTTTGGTGCATTCAATGGCATTCAATAAATCGTCCATCAATGAAAACAGTGATACAAATGCTGGAAGGAGAAGTAGATAAATTAAAAGTGCCTCCTACTCCTTTTGATTTCAGTACTTCAACCAATATAAACACTGTTATTCCAACAAGACATTTGAATTTAGAATTAGACGTGATTCATGAACTAGAATAAATATATATGTTTACTCTAGCTTTTACTTTTATTAAGAACGTTTTGTAAGATTTATGTATCCTTTTATTATCAACGTGTCATTGTATGCTTTCCGTTTAACAGTAATATTTTACATTCTCTATCACATTGTCAAATTAATGTAGTGGATGACAGAATTACATAAACATTATATTATAAGTTGTACATTTATTAACTAAATTTTTATTTCTAGATGGGTCCATTATTATCTATATATCCAACTATTTTTATAATTTTGGAGGTCTATTTTGATCAGGGGCGAGTAATCTTTACCAAGTTGCAGAAAAGTGGAGATATTAGTTTTTGTAGTTGCTTTAATGATATGACTCCTTCTACATACGTACTTTAGTTTCAATTTTCGGGGTTTTTGACCAACATAATTTTTTTTTAAAATACCAAATTAAAGCTCTTTTCAAACTATTTCCCAAACTAAGTCTTACGCCATTAATGCCGTAAGGGATTGGTGCGCCATAGCTAAGTTGCGCAGAGAATACATACGCCATTAGCTATCCCCGCCATCAGTGACGTGGAAAAATTGCCCGCCACCCAGGTGGCGTAAAAACAGTTCACGCCACCTGTGGCATGAAAGTTTTTCACGCCACAAGGTGGCGTGACACTTTTTCACGCCACCTTGGTGGCGTGAAACTGCCCCTGGCTGCACGACGAGCTGCTATCTTGTGCGAGAGAAGCGAACGAAGACCCCCAAATTGACCGAACCCCCCTCCCCCGCCCCCACACCGACACCCCCTTCTTCGTTCTCTCTTCGACACCCCCACCCCACTTTGTTCTTCTCTATTTCATTTTTTTGCAGAAGTTCTCTCTTCTCTTTCATTTTTGCAGCACCCTTGTTCGAAAACCCCCCTCTTCTTTCAATTTTTTCTTAACACAGCCCCCCTCTTCGTTCTCTCTTTCATTTTTTTTTGTTTCACTCTCCCCCACTTTCCTTCTCTCTTTCATTTTTTTCATTCACTCTCTCCCTTATTCCCTCCTCCGTCCGCCATTTTCTGACGGTGGAATATCACCTAGAGGGGGGGTGAATGGGTGATCTTATCAAATTTTTGGGATATACTTGAAGAATAAATTACGAGAGTAAGGGAAGAGAAATGAACACAAGGAGATTTATACTGGTTCGGTCTTAACACTTTGACCTACGTCCAGTCCTCAAGTACACCTTGAGATTTCCACTATCTCTTTAAACACGAGTACAATTTCCCACTCTGTAACTTAGAGTGATCCTTTCACACTCGGACTCACTCCCCCTTACAAGTTGCAATTGTACACCCTTACTTAAGGTTCCACAACCTTAAGTTTGAATAGAAATAATAAAGGTGTTTAACAGACTCCTCACGAGTGAATAAGATATGAACACTGAAGTGTGTATTCGGGATACTCAAGATAATCACTGTAGTAATAAGGATGTGTGTATCGTATTCTCTTGAGATGATTCTTCAACTTGAATCAGATGTGCTTTTATAATGTTTATGATTCATGTTGCGAAGATAGCCGTTGAGCCATTCTGTCTTTTAGATTTCCAACGTTGCTTTGCATTTGAAGGCTTTATGATCGTTGCATCATTTAGTGTCTTCCCTTAATTTGTGCAGGGAATCATTCTGAGTAAAGCCCATATCGAATACTTCCAAATTAGGGACTTCATCTTTCTTGACGATTCGTCTGTTTGACGCGTGAGACACTACTAGAAAAAGTCAAATTTGCTACGGATTTTTGCGACGGAAAATTATCCGTCGCAAAAAAGAAATATTTGCGACGGAAAAACATTCCGTCGCAAATTTTGCGACGGACGGCCCTGTCCGTCGCAGTTTGCGACGGACACGCCGTCCGTCGCAAAAAAATTTGCGACGGACGGTCCGGTCCGTCGCAAAAGGGCGGACCGATTCGGTCCGCCCGTTTGCGACGGACCGGACCGTCCGTCGCAATTTTTTTTGCGACGGACGGTCGGTCCTTCGCAATTTGCGACGGACCGGGAGTCCGTCGCAAATCGCAGAGTCTCTTTTTAAGAGACTCTGCGTCTTCCTCCCGCGCACAGCTGCCCCTCTCCTCCCCTCTCCGCGCAGCTCCCCCTCCCCATTGATTTCTCCGGCTGCCCTTCCGTTTCCGGCCTCCCCTCTCGTTTTCCGGCCTCCCCCTCTCGTTTCAGGCCTCCCCTCGCGATTCCGGCTCCACTGCGATTTCGGGCGCCTCCTTGCTTGTGTTGGTGCCGGTGGTGGTTCTTCGCTTGCTCGTCGGAGTAGGTGGTGGTTTTCCAACGTTCTTCCCTTTCTTCACGGTTTAGGTATGTTTAAATGTTTGAGATAGATTATTGTATATAGATTAATATGTAATTGATATTGATTAGTATAGATAGATTAAATATTGATTTGATTATGTAGATTAAAATGTTGATTAGTATGTTTAAATATTGATTAGTATAGATATAGTTGATGGGGATATTGATTAGTATAGATAAAATAAATCTTGATTAGTATGTTTAAATGTTTAAATATTGATTAGGGTAGATAGATTAAATATTGATATTGTTTAAATGTAGTTGTTAATAAATATTGATTTGCCTATGTAGATGAAAATGTAGTTATTATGGACATTGATTTGCGTATGTAGATTAAAATGTTATAGTTATTGATTTGGGTATGTAGATTAAAAGGTACTTGATGTTGATAATTTGTTAGAGGCTTACAAAAATTGTTATGATATTATATTAATTGATAATTGGTAACTAGATATATAATTTGTTAAAGGAATTAATTAATTAACATAAAGTATAATTAAAGAAGATAAAGATTTAAAGAAAAAAATGACTATTTAGTTTTATGAAAAAAAATCTCATTTACATTCATTATTTCAATTTATCTTTAACAATTTATATAATAAATAAAGGTTGATAATTTCAAAAACTAAATTATAAATACTATTTAGATAAATAGGTAATTATAAATACAAAATATAAAATTCCTTTTGCATATTATATAATCTTGATTTAACAAGAAAGGGAGAGTCTTTGGATACGGTGCCTCTGCTGGCCGACTGAAGCAATCAAAGCGCTCCTCATCCAGCAGTGAAGGTGTTTCTCCAGGTACACGTAATACATTTCATATTGATAATTTCCATTCTCTTGTCTATTCAAATGAAGTACAAATAATAAATGTACTTCATAATGTATTTGCAGATGAGCTGAAGAAGATGAAAGCGTTGGTGGAGCAGCAAGCAACACAGATGAGTCAGCAACAGGACATCATGAGGCAGGAGATGCTTCAGGAACGGGAGAGGATGGAGCAGGCAATGAATCAGGAACGGGAGAGGATGGCGCTTGCGATGCAACAGAACGGAGAGTATGCGACGCAGATGGATCGATGCAAGCGGAGATAATGAGACAGATGCAGCTTCAACTCCTGTCTCTAATGACACAAAGGGTTCGGGGTCGGCTCCTGGTGATGATGACCATGCGGGTGATGATGATGATGATCACAATGCTGATGTTTAGACTACTTTTTAGTATTTGTTCCTTACAACATTATTATATATATTTTGTTTTCTCTGTTTAAACTTTTTTATTATATTCATGATACTTTTGCATTCAATTTTCAAAAAAAAAATTAAAAAAATTAAAATTTAAAAAGATTCAAAAAATTAAAAAAAAAAAATTAAATAATTTTGCTACGGATTTAAAATTCCGTAGCAATTTGCTACGGAATTTTATCCGTAGCAAATTGCTACGGATTTCATTCCGTAGCAATTTGCTACGGAATGCAATCCGTAGCAAATTGCTACGGATTATCAATCCGTAGCAATTTGCTACGGATTCCAAATCCGTAGCAATTTGCTACGGATTCCAAATCCGTAGCAATTTGCTACGGATTATCAATCCGTAGCAATTTGCTACGGATTGAAAATCCGTAGCAATTTGCTACGGATTGCATTCCGTAGCAAATTGCTACGGAATGCAATCCGTAGCAATTTGCTACGGATTGTAATTCCGTAGCAAATTGCTACGGATTTTGAAAATCCGTAGCAAATTGCTACGGGGTTTTTTGCTACGGAAAAAATCCGTAGCAAATTCCGTAGCAAATCGATTTTGCTACGGAATTTTGGCATTTTTCCGTAGCAAAATCGATTTGCTACGGAATTTGCTACGGATTTTTTCCGTAGCAAAAATCAATTTTTTTTGTAGTGAGAATAAATGCTCTGATTTTCTGTTCCTTTGTCAATCAATGGTTGATACCTGAAACCCACTTAAGTAGAATGATTAGAAATAGAAATTAACGAGTTTGAATGTAATCAGTAATAATGGTGTTTCAGTATTTATCAGAAGGAGATCAAATCAGAGATAATGTATGAGATTCTGTTCGTAGCGTTTGATGCTCGAGTAAGGTATATTCGGTTGCTCGGGCAAGCCTTTCAGAAGAAACAGAATTCCTCGCTGATGCTCAGGCAGGTATTTATGATGTGCTCGAGCAAGTCTCGGAGAAACTAGATTTTCTCGTTGTTGCTTGGGCAGGCTGTTATGGCGTGCTCTAGCAAGCCTCAGGCAGAGGCGAAAAATAGGGATATTCCGATGCTGCTCGAGCAAACAATATATGTTGCTCGAGCAGGGACAAAGGACCTGCTTGGGCAAACAACGGATGGTGACGAAACAAGAGGTCTTGAGTAGTGCTGCTCGAGCAAGAGTTTTTCTTTGCTCAAGCATAGTGCTCGAGCATGAAAGAATCCATGCTCGGGCAGATACCATCCATAGCGAATTTGGGGAGCTGATCGAGCATGCCTATTCCTTTTGCTCGGGCATGGTGCTCGAGCATGGTTTTCTCGGGTGCTCGAGGAAGCCTATTTGACATGGAGAATTTTGCTTCTGCCTCTATGCTGCTCAAGCAAGGAATTCCTCCGGCTCAAGCATGAATGCTCAATTTGGTACTTTCATACGTTGTTGCTCGGGCAGACCCAAAATGCTGCTCGAGCAAGATTCCTTCAAGTTGGTTTTTGAGGTCTGAATCCCGATGATGCTCGGGCAATATCTGTGACCTGCTCGGGCATGCTTTGATCCACATATTTTTCACTCAATTTAATAACTCATAAATTGTAATCATCAAAACACGAGAGCCAACATTTTCATCACTCCTTCCCTCTCCCACATTCACACACACATACACCTCCTCATCCTTACAATCTCCACCTAATCTGAAAAAACATTGAGAGAGCTGAGAAATTTTAAGACCTAGTGAACAAGAAGAAGAAGAAGGAGGCTCAATTTGTTTCTCACGGACTTCACTTCACATTTAAACAGGTAACATTTAATTTTTTTGTTATGTTTGTTGTTTAATAAATATTGGATTTAACTCTTAATTAGATACATTAATTTATTATAGATGTTTAATAAATGTGTAACAGTAGGATATGCTTAACATTTAATTTTTGTTATGTTTATTGTTTAATAAATATTGGATTTAACTCTTAAACATTTAATTTTTTTTGTTATGTTTATTGTTTAATAATAGGATTTAACTTTTAAACATTTTTTTTTTGCATGGATTATTGTTTAATAATAAGATTAATAAATATATAACGGTAGGATAGATGCTTAATTACTTACAAATTATTATATGATTATAAATAATAAAAATTGTAAGAGTAAATAATAATTAAAATCAATAATTTATGGAATTAAAATATTTAAAATTTATTATTAACCTTACGATAGAAGACTAATAATTAGTAAATTAACTAATTAGTCAAATAATTATTTCTTTTGTATGTTAATTATAAACGTTAAGATAAATGACTAATTATTTCATATTTTGTAAAATAATTAATTCTGATTTTGTGAAATATGTTGTAATATTTGTTATTTATAGTACCCGAAGATAGCTAAGATAAGATTAATTTGAGAATAATAATTACTCAAATAATTAATTCAATAATTTATTATTTAGAGAATAATAATTAGTGACTTAATAATGTGTTGTGTTATTGCAAATTTTTATTAGTCAAATGGATGACCGACGTCCACGCACGATTGAGCCCGGCCCCAAAGTGTGGGGAGTTCTTAAAGAGGAGGTGCAAGAGTCACACCGATCACAAGGTGTGTGGAACAGTGGAGATTGCAATGTGTTGAGGGTGAGGCAAGTCTCACAGGGGTTTGGTGCAGATATCCATAACCCAGATCTCTTCCCACCAGATTTGCAGCAGCACCTTATGCGTGTAGGTTTCTGGCATGTGTCTCGCATCAAGAGACTCCCGGTATATTTTAAAATTCTTTATGTAATTAATTTAATTATATGCATTTAGTTGTTTGTGTATGATACGGATAATGTTGGTGCAGATTGACAAATACCTTATTTCTGCTTTAGTTTGGAGGCCTAAGACTCACACCTTCCATATGCCAGTTGGTGAGATGACTATTACTCTACAGGATGTAAAGGGCATTTTAGGTTTGTCCACTGAGGGTCGAGTAGTTTCCGGTCGGATGCATGGCAATTGGGCAGCAATTATGCAGCAATACATGGGTCTTAATCCACCTTCAGAGGATTTGATTGGCGGAAACATCAAGATGGGCTGGTTTGACCGTCATTGGGGCCGCTGGGAGGAGCACTCAACTACGGTTGAAAATCAGCTTTTGTACACACGTGCTTACCTGATGCGCATTTTCGGTGGATTTTTGTTGTGTGATAAGTCCAGCTCAGTGGTCCCTTGCCGATATATACAATTACTGGGTGGTGACCTTGCGGAGACTGCTACATACAGTTAGGGGTCAGCTGTACTCACCACACTATTTCACGAGCTATGTCAGGCCACGTCAGCGAATGCTAGAGACATGGGGGGTTGTTTGTTGTTATTGCAGATATGGGCATGGTCTAGATTTCCTACCATTGCACCTCCCATTCCACCGCCTACTGACGCAGGCGATCATTACGGACGCAGGTATGGAGTAGTGGAGCGATTATGTTCTTATTTGCAGGACGTTTCACTAATGTTATTGATTTACATATTGCAGGTTCAACAATGTTGAACTGACGTTGTGGAAACGTCATCTGCATGTATATTGGGTAGAGCTTGACCAGATGGGTCGAGACGATGTATGTATAATAAATTTGGCTTTTGGGAACCAAAAGAGTAAAATAATTCACATTTGTTGACATGTGCAAATCCTGTAAAAAGACAGAAAGACACAACAGTATAAGGTTGTAGTAATGGAAAGAATGAACGTCACTGCACATCAGTTGGAGTATATTACCTAATCTCGTTAATGTTTTCTTCAGCTCCTGGTCCTTGAAGCGGGTATTAAAATTGCTCGCAACATGACGAATGCAAAACACATGTTACGCATTAGGAGGCTGCCAACCAGTCATCTCATTGCCGACTGCTGATATTATGCTTTTGTGACGATCAGAAATAAGACATAGACCAACCTTATTTGTAACATACAGTCGTATGGAAGACAAAAAAATACTCTCATGCTTCCTTAGTCTCACCTTCAACAATTGCAAATGCAATCGGCAGGATCTTATTATTTCTGTCTTAGGCGGTGGCAATCAATAATGTCCCCTTATACTTACCGTATAAATGCGTACCGTCAACCTGTATGACTGGTTTGCACCATTGGAACGCCTCGCGACATTGACGGAAGGTCCAAAAAGTACGTTGAAAAACCCGGTACCCATTAACAACCCGCCGATTAACAATATACAGTCCATCTTGAATATGATAAATAGATCCCGGGGAAAATTTCAACATGTGCTCAAACCATCTTAGCAGGAACGCATACGACTATTCCCAATCACCGTAAATCTTAGCTATTGCTTTTTGTTTTGCCTTCCATGCCTTCTTGTAAGAAACATGATAACCAAACATTCCAGTCACCCTTTCTTGTATCATGACCACAAAAATTGAAGGTGTTTCCTTGACCATGTCTGCAAAACCAATCACAAAAAGTGTACACTAGGAATGTTATTTATGTGCACTGATAAACCCAAATAAATTCACAAATTATCAAATGGTATTGTGCATCATACCTATTATGGTCTCAGAAATAATTTCAGAATCAAGTTGTTTGTGATCTTGGGAGAGAATTTGGCTCACACAACTATGATTTCCAACCCATTTAGTTACCACCCAAGTGTTGTTGTTCTTCGGTTTAATTCTTCTTACTCTCCAATCACAACATTGTTCATGATTCCGACATTTCATTATCAACTTGGTTGTAGTACTCTCAACCACATGAGCTTCATGATGTTCCTTCATGCAATAATGTTTTATTGTGGCTTGCACATCACTCTTGGACCTAAACTCTTGTTTAAGATATAATCCATCTCCTCTTACCCACGGACCCGGGCCTTCATCCAGTATATCCTCATGTGGGTAATCTTCATTTACAGCCTCATAATGTGGAATGTCATTCCAAAACGGTGTAATATCTGCATGCTCACACATAATACAATTTATGCGAAAACATGGTATCCAATAAAAAATAAATTATATAATCATTACCTCGATATTCATCATCTGCATCACTATCATTCTGTTCATGGTCATTATCCAATAAAGTGTCTTCATCTTCTTCCTCTTGCTCCTCCTCATTGTCAGATTCATTTGGCATATAGTCACTTTCTTCTCCATGCGCAACGGTTGATTGTGTTGGCTGAGGTGTACCAGAATGAGCCATATAATCTGACGTCTCAATATCCACATATAATGATATTACCTGATTTGGTTGCAACTTTAACTTTCGACGGATCTTTTCATGTAAATCTTCAGCAGACATGCCTTGAACAATATACATTCCTCTTCTTTCACCTTCAAAGCTCAATCCGTTTGGACCTATCTTTTTAGTACGATTACAATATACAAATGAACGAATTTGATTCATTTCTTTCTTATTTTATATTATGAAAACGAAGATTAATTAAATTACAGATAAAACAAATGACAACAGCACAATTGTAACTTAGCAGAAGAAGAAACACACTACTATATAAATGGAATTAGAGAAAAAAAATTCAAGAAACAGAATGATGAAGATGGAGGATAGAGGGAGTTTCCAAATGACAAAGAGTGAATGGTGATGGAGAGGACGGAGAGAATTTTCAAAGATTTAAGGAATGAATGATGAAAGGGAAAGAGCTAGAAGCAAAGCGAAGAGGGAAAGGATGGAAGCAAAGGGAGTGAAGGAGTGATTATAATTATAAGAGGAGAGGAGAGTCATGGGACGAATCACGGGGGGAAAAAGCGTACGTTCTTCTCATTACGAAAGGATGGAAGCAGGGGTGAGATTCGATTACAAAAGGATGGAAGCAGGGGTGAGGGAATCTCGCGCCAGTAGTTGATTAATGGCGTGAGAAACCCTCACGCCATTCATCAACCAAATGGCGTGAGGATTTCCCACGCCATTAATGTAATCACATCATTAAATTAATCCATGTGTAAATTATATTTACACTCATTCAGTTAATACCTGTTAAAATAATTTTCTTTTCCGAAAAACCATTACAAATTATTCCCTAATATAGACAATTTCCCTTTACCCAGAAAGTTTGATATTTTCAATAATAATTGCAAACTAAAATTATGCATTCCGTTTCCAAGTTATTCAAATGTATCGGGATTCAAATGGGATAGAATATTGTCACTACCATTTTTTGTCACTACCAATTTACTACCACTTTTTTACCATTAGATCAAAATCTCAATAGGAGAGAGAAATGATAAAAGTAGATGGGATTTCTCTCTTCTATCGAGATTCTGATCTAATGGTGAAAAAGTGGTAATGACATTAGTAGTGACAATATCCTTCCCTTAAATCTAATTCACAGTTTTTATTATTGGGGTTTGAGGTAATGAAGTAAATTGAATTTGAAAATAGACATTACATCATGAATTAAATTTGATTGAATTTGAAAATTGACATCAAATCATAACATAATCACCTAATCAATATGTGGAGGCTATAAAAGCTATGTATATACTGGAATGACCAAAAATACGCAAAAACTACATCTTTCATGATTGTATGGATTTCTAATCATTTTAATTTTAAAAAATTCATTTACTAGATTATTAGTGCAATAAATTATATTAATAATAAATTATGTCAATAATTATATTAATGTGTGAAAATTGGGCTTAACCTTAAATTTTGTATTTGAATAACAGTTAATTTCATATTATTAATTTAATCTTTAAAGGTAAAAAAAAAAAAAAAACCCCTTTCATTAATTATACACACATTCAGTTGGAACTGATGATTCAAATGGGTTAATAAAAAAAAAGAAAAAAAAATAGACTTATTCTATTTTGAAGATAAGGTAATAAGCTAAATTAAAATTGAAAAAGAAAAAAACAAAGTAAGTAATAGGAATGAAATTGTAGTTATTAGGATATCAATATCCAAATAATTAGAATTATGGTATAGATAATCGGGATATTAAAAATTATACCAAAATTGTGAATCATAAATCATAATCCCGTAGTAGACATATACCAAAAATACCTAAGAATTCCTTTTTTCGATTTAATTTAATAACTTATATTATTTTACAACTTGATTTATTATTATTGAATTATATTGAGTTTAATAACTTCGACTATTTTATAAATGTATAAAGAAATTTATTGCGTTTAAGTTCAATCTCTAAGTATATATAATATTGACTGGCTAGGGCCATATTTAGTGCAACGTATATTTGAAGAAATGTTACACACTTACATCCAGCAACACATCCCTTAATATAGATTAATATAGTTTATTTCTATATTTGACTGCATCATGCTCTTTTTATGATTTTCTCTAGGAGTTTATAAAAGTTTCTTTCAATTTTACATTTATATTCGTCTCGTGCAACACGCGCCGGGTGTAAATGCTTGTTTGATTAATTTTAAAAAATTCACAACATAACTTAGTTGCAAATAGGTTATAAATAGGGGAGTTTTCATAAATCACGGAAGTTTTTCATTGCAAAATTTTTTATTAAAAAAAATCTTTGCAAATAAGTTGTAAATATGAAGAACTCGGTTATAAAACTAGAAGTTTAGTTGTAAGAAGTTGCACATGTTTTTTTACAACTTTTTTTATTTGATTTAATTAACGGTATCCTGAAGCCAATGTAGACTTTAGACTTTTTTTTTTGTTGGCTTTGAGTGCACAAGGATTTTACTTCTTCCAATTACTGCGCATCACCAGATTACTTCTCCCTAGAGACGAGGTCGCTTATATCCTCAAATAAACGGTTTTTTTTTTTCTTAATTTAACCCTAATTAAATAACTAATTACCAAAATGTCCCTATTTGAAAATTATATACCAATCTGCCCCTGTTTAGTCGACTAAATGGGTTTTTTTGTCGATTACATCATGTAATCTGCTAAAAAACCCATTTAGTCGGCTAAATCATAAAAAAAATGTTAAAACTTCGGAAGGCCATAACTTCTTACTCGGGAGTCCGAATCAAGTGATTCTTTTTTTTTATTCCACATAACTTTTCGAGATCTATGCACTGACATAAAAATTAGATTCCAGATTTAATGAAGAGAAATGAGAAAAAACAAGTGATTCTTTATTGTGAAGGAGATACTATATATATATATATATATATATATATATATATATATATATATATATATATATATATAATGAATTGTTTCCTTTTATTTGATGTTTTCTTTTTTATTAGATCACATAATATTTCCTGCACAATAAAGATAGGATATGTGTGTGTATATATATATTTAATGAATTGTTAGTATCTCCTGCACAATATGGATCATATAATATTGACAATTCAAAATCTAAATTGAACCCCCCTAACCTTTTATTTTATCTTATAAAAGATCAATCGTAAAACCATGCCCTAATTAAGTTAGTTGGTTCTTCCTCCCTCCCTGACTCTCTGTGTTGAAATTAAACTTCAAACTTCAAAGAATAATCACCTTTTTTTTCGGTAGATGAGGTTGTCATTCCCCTAAAATCAAGGCCCACAAATTTTAGTGGCAGTCAATTTCATTTCAATATTAATATTCTTTTGCAATATATGATCTCATGCATAACTTTTCCAAACGCTGTTATTCCCCTAAAATCAAGCCCCAGAAATTTAGTGTCGATATTTTTCCTATTTCTCTTTTCTTTTAAAATCCATATTATTAATAGGGAGAAAATCTCAATTTTGAATATATTTTATTTTGAAAATCCGGTATTAATTGTTACGTTAAAATTCAAAGTTTACCAAATATATGGTAGAAAAATAAAGATATTAATTAAAATCTAAAATAAGATCAACTAATTATTATTAGATAATAATATTAGAAATAATGATTAATTAATTGTACAATAAAATCTCTCAATTAAATATAATTAATTTCCTCTATCCTAACAAAACCCTAGGATTGGTGCCATCATTTCACACTCTATCTCTTTTTCCTTGTGGCGCCGCCCCTCTCCCGCCATCAACTGTATATACACACACACACACATATCCTATCTTTATTGTACATGAGATATTATATGATCTAATAAAAAAAACATCAAATAAAAGGAAACCACCTTTTTAGCGTTCTGGGGCTCTACTTACTATATATATAATCTAATTTATAGAGTACCCTATATTTCTTCCATTTCTAATAAGAGTTTCAAGTTTCATGTGGTTGGTTGTTGACCAACAGAAAGCATGGGTATATATATATATATATTAAAGAATCATTTGATTATATTTAATGAATTGTTAGTATCTCTTGCACAATAAAGAATCACTTGTTTTTTCTCATTTCTCTTCATTAAATCTGAAAGTTAATTTTTATGTCAGTGTATAGATCTTAAATTTTTTTGGACAAATGATACTTATATTAAAACTTCAACAGATTACAAACCATCATCAGGAAAAGGAAACAACAAGCAGAGAAAAAAATAACAATACAAGACCAACCAAAGTCTAAGAATTACAAACAAAACAGAATACACACAAATAAAACAAACTACAAATGATCACCACTCAACGAGTGAATGGGGAGAGAGGCATCATCATGAACGGCATCCGCCCTTTGGGAGTCCGAGGCTAGAATAGACAACAAAGAAGGTGTTGGTTGAAAGACCCACCCGATCGGGCACACCCCTTTATAAGCATCCGCCGCAATTAAGTCAGCGGCACAGTTACCCCCTCTTGGGGTAAAGGACAAAGAAAACCCAACCTTGGACACAAGAAGACGGATAATATCGAAAATAATGCCCCTACTCCTCCAATCAATCATATCCGGTGATTTAGCATCAACACATTTAAGCAGGGAAAGGCAGTCAGATTCAAAAACCACATTATCATGACCAAGATCGATAGCGAGCATCAGTGCCCGCTTTAAAGCTAACGCCTCCGTCATAAAGGCAGAGATGGACTTCACCTTATCCACAAAACCCCATTTGAAAACCCCAAAATGGTCCCTGCAGAGAACTCCTATGGCGGCACCAGTTTGATTAGTCGAGAAAGCCCCGTCACAATTATATTTAAACACGCCAATAGTTGGAGGGGACCAGAAAACTAGATTGGGAAGAGCAACTCTTTGAATCTCCGGATTTCCGTGCTTTTTATCGCAGTTCACCCAAAAGTCAAAATTGTTCCTCCTCGCACATTCAATGACATCAATAGGGTTAGGATCAATATGATTAAAAACCATGTTATTTCTTTGCTTCCAAATAAACCATAAGATCCAACAAATTAAAGAGAGATTTTGTTTACACAAGGAAGACATACCTGTGAGTTGAATCCACCATGCATTGAAGTTCGATACACTTGCCACATCAATCTTAGCGCCAACAGAACACCCAAACCAGACACACCTAGTCCACGGACATTGGAAGAACAAATGCTCCACTGTCTCCACAGCAACATAACACACTGGACAAGTGTTACTCTGAGCTCTCCTCCTCCGATAAAGAGCATCATTGGTAGCAACCGCATTATTCAAAATCCGCCAAACAAA
The DNA here is from genome assembly GCA_025563575.1 of Acacia pycnantha. Lineage (NCBI taxonomy): Eukaryota > Viridiplantae > Streptophyta > Magnoliopsida > Fabales > Fabaceae > Acacia > Acacia pycnantha. Next base: position 2,400,560 of record JAMWYP010000045.1, read on the forward strand.
TTGCTGAACTCTCGGGATAACTTGGATCGTCCAAATGGACTTCCAGCAGGAGGAGGTAATAACTATAGAAGACCCAGCCTTATTATCCTCAGAACGCATATTCCCTTTACAGTTATGATACCCCCTTTCACAGAATACACCCCATTCTTAGCACTAGTCCAGACCAACTTATCACTCATCCCATTAGAGGGGATGTCAATCTCATGGATAGCATTCTTAACTTCCAACGATACATATTGGTCAATGGGAGTGAGATTCCACTGTCCATTGACAATAAGGTCACAAACTCTTCCTCTGCGACAAAGGGATCATTTGAATTCTTGGGTTTCTCCGGAAAATTAACATGAGGAACCCATTGATCATCCCAAACCTTGATGCTAGCGCCATCTCCAAGATCCCAGCGAAGGTCTTGCTTGAGAAAATCTCTGCCACCCAAAATGCTCGACCAGCACCACGATGCTTTGTATCCTCTTTCCGCCTGCATAAAGTCTTTGATGGGAAAGTACACACTCTTCAAGACCCTAGCCCACAGATCGCTAGGTCTCGTGAGCAAACGCCACGCAGTTTTAGCCAGAAGAGCATCATTCATGACTGATAGATCTCGAAAACCCATCCCACCACAGCTCTTGGATGTAGATAAAGACCCCCAAGCTTTCCAATGTGTAGATCCACCAGAGACATTACCGCTCCACCAAAAATTGGCAATAAGGCTGCTAATATCTTTACATGTCTTGACTGGGAACTTGAAACAGTTCATAGGATAGATAGGGATTGCCTGAAGAACCGCTTTAATCATTACATCCCGCCCAGCATAAGAAAGAAGAGAATGCCCCCAACCTTGGATTTTATTAGCAATACGCTCACGAACATAAGCCAGCGCCTGATGTTTTGTCTTTCCCCATATGCTTGGGATACCAAGGTATCTACCCGGGTCCTCTGTCACAGGAATGCCCAAGATACTACCTACCATATCTTTAATATCATCAGGTGTATTAGAAGAAAAAAGGATACTGGACTTATCAAGATTGATGACTTGACCAGAGGCAACACAATACATCTTCAAAATATCCGCTAGGTGGTTACAGTTGCGTTGGCTTGCCCGAGTGTACAAAAGAGCATCATCCGCAAAGAAGCTATGTGTAAGAACGGGGCAACTATTACTCAACTTGACGCCCTGAATAAAATGATCTTCCTTGCTCCTTGTAATCATAATAGATAGAACTTCCGCAATAATAATGAAAAGATAAGGAGAGAGGGGATCTCCCTGACGAATGCCCCGACTTGGGGAAAAGGACCTCACTTTTTCACCTGATAGACAAATATTCAAACTAACAGAGGACACACATTTCATCAGAAGGGAAACCCACTCTATACAGAACCCAAATCTTAACAGCACTCTTTCCAGGAAATTCCACTCTACCCTATCATATGCCTTACTCATATCCATTTTAAGAGCGAATTCGTACTTACCTCTAGTTTTCTTCCGACGGAGATAATGGTATACCTCATGGGAAATAATTATATTATCATGAATACACTGCCCAGGCACAAAAGCACTCTGATTCTGTGAAATACAATTGTCAAGTAAAGGCCGCATTCTAGTGGCCATGATTTTAGAAATGATTTTATACGAGAAATTGCACAAACCTATTGGTCGGAAATGAGAAACATGCTCAGGCTTTTGTAACTTAGGAATAAGAGTAATGTTTGTAGAATTAATATCATTAAGCACTAAATGACCTGCAAAAAACTCTTTAACCATGCAACAAATAGACTCACCAATTTCAGACCATGAGGAATGATAAAATTTACCCGAAAAACCATCAGGTCCAGGCGCTTTTGTACTTCCAAGACTAAAGGCAGCTGCTTTAATCTCCTCATCAGAAACTGGCAACAAGAGACTACTGTTCATATCATCAGAGATGGTAGGCTCAATAAAACCCAAGATCGTATCCATTGGGCGTGCACCAGAGGTTGTAAACAGGTCCTGAAAAAAACTAGCAATATTGTCCGAGATAGCATCCCGCTCATACAACCAAGTGCCCTCATCATTCTTTATACACGAGATTCTATTCTGCTGCCTCCTTTTGATAGTAGATATATGAAAGAAACGAGAGTTCTTATCACCGGCATCTAACCAATTGATCCGAGACCGCTGCCACCAATATTGTTCTTCACACTCCAATAATCTCTCCAGATCTCCTTTCACCTCTGCAATCCCTCTCGAAATATCAGATGTTCTAACTTCTTGAGATAGATCAGCCAGCTGGGTCTTCAGACTCTCAATAAGCTTACTGCTATTAGGGAATTCCTTCTTACTCCAAGCAATTAAGCTTTGCATACACCTCTTCAGATTGCTCACAAAAATTTCTAGAGCCGCATGATCCTGATCCTTAGAATTCCGCCAACACCCTTTGATTACTTCTAGAAAATGCCCATGAGTTGCCCAGGCAGACTCAAACCGAAAGGCACGTTCATGTCTACGATTTACGTACTGAAACTGAATGAATAAAAGATGATGATCAGATCCGCCCGAGGCAACATTAAAAACCTGGAGGCACGGGAACTGTTCCCTCAACTGCAAATTACCCAAGGCCCTATCAAGGCGTTCATGAACTGTATCCGGTATTCACGATTATTGCACTGTAAAAATAGGTCCATTGTACCCCAAATCTTCAAGGTCACAATCAGCCACAAAACACTTGAAATTAAGGATCCTCCTCCAAGCTTGAGGACGCCCACCACTCTTCTCCTGTTGGGAAAGGATATCATTAAAGTCCCCAATACACATCCAAGGGTCCCCGATGTAGTTGCTGATTCTTCGAACCTCCAGCCAGCACAACCTTCTATCCTCTTCATCAGTGGGTCCATAGATAAAAGTAATGTAATTTGGAGTTGCTAATGTTGCAGACATAACACTGGTATGTATAATATTAGCATACGAGAATAGGATATTAACTGTAAGCACCTCAGACCACCACAAAGCTAGGCCTCCACTCTTTCCCACAGGATTAACAATCCATTCTTCACTAAAACCACATCTCCGTCTCACCTTTCTTACAACACGCCTTCTGCTTAGTCTCCATCAAGAAGACTAAGTGCGGTTTTTTCCGGGAACATTCTTCCCTTAAATTTCTGACTGTCAAGGCAACCCCCAACCCTTGACGGTCCAAGCTAAAAGATTCATGGCGAACCGGTGGCTGGTTTCATCCAACCACCGGCGTTATCAGACACCAAAGCATCATGATCCATATCCTTCTCACACCTTGCAGCCAACCAACTATCAGGGAAATCAATCTCTATAGAAGAATTAATATTACAAGACATACCTTGAGAAGCTTCATTCCCCGACTGGCGAATCAATTTTTTAACCGACCTAACATTCCTTTTGCGCTCTCTCTGTAAATTCCTTGATTTAGAGATACTAGGAATTGGATCTTCGATTGGCTCAAAATTCAACCTCCTACATCTTTTATTCTCAGAAGGTGTAGAATCCTCCTCATAAGGTCTCTTCAGGTGAATACCTTTTAAATGGACTGACATAGCTGATATTGGTGAGAGTCCAGTAGATGGGCTAATGGGATTATTTCCAAAATCCTCATCACTAGGATACTCCACAAAATAATCCTGGGTTTTTTCAAAAGTAGCTAGACCCTCTTCTTTGATGACATCTGGCCCCTTAAAGTAAGAACACGCCCGCGCAAGCAAGCTGCCAGAATTCCCATCGCCAGGAGGAACCTGAGAATCAGAGCGGTGCACTGGCACTATCGTCATTGAGTGCGTCTGATCCATTAAGGTATTCCCAGGCCCACTTTTATTAATCAGAGCCCCAGCCTCACTGATATTACTCCTAAGCCCTACATCCCCAACCGGTTGGCCCAAAACAGAAGGCCCAGACCCATCCGCATCCACCACATCTGAATTCCAGCATAGAGGATGACCACCTGTTGAAATAGGTTCCAAAAGAGTAGGTCCCCCACCCTGACACCTCTGCCACAAAAGAACCACATCCACTCCAGATACACCATCAACCCTATTCGAAACTTTCTCACAAAAAGCATTCAACGCTGACTCAGCTGGCCTCAGCTTTCTCGGTCTCAACGCAGAAAAGTCACCATCGCCCTCTTCAACCTCGGACAAGGAGCCGACCGTTACGCTAGGCGGATGCCAGACCAGAGCTCTCTCCCCCGACGAAGATCTACAGCCTGCTAAGGACGCGCTACCAGACGCCGACGAGTCCTCCACAGGAACACTCTTATCCCCCACCCTAACCACCTGCGCCGATGCATCCCTCCACCGCTGTGAATCGTCATTTTCCCCCTTCACCAGAAAGGGAACTTTGTTCCATTCTTGTTTGCACACCACCAGATCATGCTCTACAGTCCTCAACGCAGGAGTTCCAAACCAACTCCCAAATTCTTGCTCGTCGCTGATTTCAGATCTACTACCCGAGCCCACCTTGCATACACGTCCATCATGACCAATTCTTCCACAGGTATGGCAAAAATTTTGAAGTCTCTCATACTTCACCGTGACCCAAACTGGATCCTTATCCTTTCTAGGTACCCAAAAGCCAGACAACAAGGGATCTTCCAGATGGATAAGGGACCTCACTCTGATAAAGCTTCGACCGAGTCTTCCTTCAATCATTGGTTTTTCAAACATTACAGCCTCCCCAACTGAGTCTCCCAGAATCTTTGCATTTTTGTTGTCAAAAGCGACCACCGGGAGTCCATGAAACTGAACCCAATAGGGGGTCCTCTCAAAACTAACATCCTTCAGAACCATAGAATCCTCCCAAACCTGAAGATTTAGGAGAAAGCCCTGAATCGACCAAGGCCTACCTTTAAGAATACGACCATATTCATTGATATCATGAAAGCGAAAAGAAAAATAAGCTTGCTCCTATCAAGCTCATGCACTTCCATATTGCCCTTTAATTGCCATCCCTTCTTTATCATCGAGATGACAGTGGGTATATTCAGATTTTTACTTGTCTGAATCTTCCCAACTAGTGATCCACCATGATACTCAGCTTTCTCCTCTAAATCCAAGACCACCTGCTTCAACCTCGCAGAATTACTGTTATCCCCCATCTCCATACCGTCGGCAACAGGCACCAAGACGAAAAGGAGGCAACGGAAAACAGATAGAAGAAGCACAGGTTCACCAGGAACCAAGGAGACTCTCACCCGAGAGAAGAAAGCACCCACAGAGGAGAGAAGTTGAATACACCTTACTTGCGATTGAAAAGTTGTTTTAGGACGCATTCTATGCTTTAGGACGCATTCTATTCAAAAAAAATTAGATCTTAAAAAGTTATGTGGAATCAAAAAAAGAATCACTTGATTCCGACACTCGAGCCAGAAGTTATGACCTTCTGAAGTTTTAACTTTTTTTTTTTTTTTTATGATTTAGTCGACTAAATGAGTTTTAGACTAAAAAACCCATTTAGTCGACTAAACAGGGACAAATTGGTATATAGTTTTCAAACAGGGGCATTTAGGTAATTAGTTATTTAATTAAGGGCAAATTGGTCAAAAAGCCTCAAATAAGCAGCTTGTTGCTGCTTTTTATTTTATTTTATTTTATTTTTTATTTTTTTAATGTAGCTTACAACCTTTTTTTCAACTACTATTTTATAACTACAAGTTTATAGCTAAGCTTTTGAAAATTATTAAATATTCATAATTTAATATTTTATTTATGAGTATCCTTTTAAAGTTTATAACTGAAATTTAAAGAACTACAATTAAACCTTTTGAATTTATAATCAAGCTATTTTTCATCATTCCACAGTTTTTCTTGGGAGGGCTCATCAAATGACATGACTTTTTCGAGTCCATTTTTTCTCCATGTCTCATTTCTGTCCATCCCTTATCATCTGCAAATCGTGGCCGTCGAAATCTTGATCCAAGGGCCCAGAACATTTTTTAAAAAAAACCGCATGCGGTAATTGTTACTGCATGCGGTTTTTAAAAAAAAATGTTCTGGGCCATTGGATCAAGATTTCGACGGCCATGATGAGACTGTGAGAGATAATGAGAAAAATGTTCATGAGAGAATCCTCTTCCGACTTTTTTCGGTTCTGGCTTGCATCCAATGCAACATAACTGCGTAGTTTTGATTGAAAAATTGTGCAGCTTTGGCCTTTAAAAAAAAATATATATATTTCAGGATACTGACTCGTACTAAAAAAATACTTCAGGATATTAACCGGTGCTAGAAAAATACTTTATGATCTTAAAAAAATATTTTAGCATCTTAAAAAAATATCCTATAGTATATTTTTAGTACCAGTAGTCACAGTATGTGAAATATTTTTTTAAGATCCTAAAATATCATAAAATATTTTTCTAGTACCAGTCAATATCCTATAGTATCATTTTAATACTAGTTAGCATCTTGAAATATTTTTATAAGATCGTAAAATAATTTTTCAAGATACTATTTTTTTCAGTATCAGTCAGTATCTTAACATTATTTTAGGGTACTAACTGGTACTAAAAATATACTGTAAGATAATTTTTTTAAGATGCTAAAATTTTTTTTCAAGATCATAAATTATTTTTCCAACACCAGGTAGTATCCTGAAGTATCTTTTTAGTACGATTCCAGTATCCTGAATTTTTTTTTTCCAAAAAAAATGGCCAAACCTGCACAATTTTTCAATCAAAACGATGCAGTTCTGTTACAGCGGACCATAGCTTGCAGCGGATGTAAGCCAGATCCGACTTTTTCAATGTACTCTGGATCCACATTTTGTAGATACGATGATATTTTTTTCTTTTTGCTGTTTTTAATTAGAATTATTTTAAATAGGTGAAGCTATAATCAACTTATCCTTGTCTTTTTTGCATATCCTGTCAAATGCTGATTTTCCACTGGATAATTCAATTGGCTTCATCATTTGATGCATTTTGAATATAAGAAGCAGCTAATAGAAAAACAGTTAATATGAATTGCTATTGTTACATACAAGAAGAAAAGGATGTACACTTATTGCTTCAATATTTTTCGATTTACTCTTTTTATAAAATTGATGTACTCCATACTCCCCCTTCTGTAAACCCACTTACATCAACTCTAGTTGTTTGATTAATTTCATTTTAAATAATTGATCCGTTTATAAACAAATAGAAATATTCTTGTTAGGACGTGTATTCTATATTTAACGTCGTTTTCACGGCTGCTTTTCAATTTTTCATTGTCAAGACTCTTTCCGGGCACATTTGAAAAATATAAGGCCGACACCAAAATTTTAAACAGGATAATTTTGGAAACCTTTTTAAAAAAAATGAAAACCAAATAGGGTTCAAGAGCCGATTATTCATGGGGAAGGTGTTCGGTATTCTACAGCACCCACTCATAAGAACGGTTACCTTAAGACAATTATTTAAAAATGAATAGAGGCTTTAACTTTATTATAATTACCCAAATAAAAAAATTAATTAAGAAAATATCTACAAAAAAACAAGAAATTAATAAAGTAAAAAATTGTTTATTTAAAAAGTTGAACTTGACTTTAGAAGATAGCGTAAGACCTACATACCCTTTAAAAGGATCAAAACTCACATAGTTTAGGGGGCTAAAAGGCGTCTCATTTGGTTGGTATTTCCTAGAAAAAAAGGTTTATTTAATTTATCTGAGAAATTTTTTTTCTTATTTTTAATTTTTAATTTTCCATTGATAAGACTTCCTAATTTGACTCAATCACCATCAATGAGGGTTTTTAATTTTAATTTTTTTTTTTGTGTGCTCTTTAGTGTTAGTATATCATGTAATTCTCATTTATTATATTTATTATATAAATCAATCGATTTGGGGGACTCTTTTACATGAAAATGAGTTTTCTATATGTGTAATGTAAACCCCTAGGTTTTTTAAACAAAAAAACTAATTAGCATTACTAATTAATAGATATTATATGTAAGGGTATTACACAAATTTATCCGTTCCTGTTCTACCTGTGAACCAAATAGAGCAAGCAATTTGTTTTAACTGTTACTTTCCTGTGATGGTTTTTTCTGAGTACAAAAACTTTGGAAGATTTTATTTATCACTTTCTAACATGTGTTAGCAAGTTTGGAGGCTTTTTTCTATAGGAGAAAGTATTCTATACCCAAAAACGTAAAAAAAATTCACGCACACATTGTCATTATCATTTATCATGCTTTTCTTTGAAGATGTAATGCGAAAAGATTGATGTATTTGTAGAAATAACCTTGAAACACTGTTTTCCACACATAAGGTGGAAAAAGTAGACAAATTTGTGTAGCAATAAGTTTTCGACTCTATAATAATCTCATTGTAAGTATTGAATCTAGCATCGTTCAGAGTTCATTATTGTATTACTCGAGTAACAACATTGTGTTACTTGAGTGAGCTACTCAGGTAAGGGTTTCAGCTTACTCGAATAACCAATGTTACATGTGAAAGGATTCCCTCTATGAATATATTACTCGAGTGGATGGTAAGTGTTACTCAAGTAACCTACTCGAGTAATGTAAGTATGTTACTTGAGTAAGCTCTTCTTAGATTCATTCTTTGCTCTCTGCCTGATTACTCAAGCAATGTTATTTTGTTACTCAAGTAATAGTTGCTAACTCTTTTATTTAGTATTTTGTTTAGTAGAGATCAAGTGCTACTCGAGCAAGATTTTGGTCTACTCAAGTAGACATTATATACTACTTGAGTAAGTGTGCAGCTGAAGCAACCAATTTATACTTACACGATATTACTCAAGTAATATGGGATTGCTACTCGAGTAATCATGTTACAGAGGCCATTAAAATTGAAACACTGCGATGCTACTCAAGTAACATTGTAGTGTTACTTGGGTAAAGTTTTTCAAATTGTCAGTCTCCTTAACTATAATGTTAATTGTAATCTTAATCATTCTAGGTTATTATCTATTTATACTTAATCTCACTCAAACTCATCTATATCATATCTAATCTTCTTTTTGAGTGATTTGCAATTGATTAACTAATGCTTAAGTTGTGATTAGCCGAAAAGCAATTTGACATGTCAAAAGCATTAAATGCACCTCTGAAAACAAAGCCTACAATCAAAATGAAACCTCATAGAAAACGAAATCATTCCTTCGAGGCATACCAATTCCGACAATCATTCTGAGTCAACTTTTGAGCACAAGTACGTCGACGGCAAACGCATTAATGAAGCAACTTTCAACTGTACTAATGGAAACCATCTGTGCCTAACGGAAGTTCGAAGATTCACAATGGCTAAATTCAAAGCTTCACAACAGCATTAATGGAAGATACTATAAAAGCTCATCACATTCAGATCCGCCATCTACCGAAACTCTGTGCATTCAATTCGACACTATTGAAATTCACTGTTTCATTCATTTCATTTAATATCTTCGGATATTTTTTGTACTTCAGTGATTATTATTTATCTACTTAGTGAGGAGTTAAACACTTATTTGATTTCTTGTTTATCTGTCAAATCTCAAGGTTGAGGAACCTTGAGTGTGGGTGTACAATTACAGTTTGTAAGAGGGAGTGGGTCCTAGTGTGAAATGATCATCTCGAGTACGAAGTGTGTAATTGTATCTGTGATTAAGAGTTAGTGAAAATCCCAAAGTGTTTAGGGACTGGACGTAGGTCGAAGAGTTAGACCGAACTAGTATAAATTCTCTGTGTGCTCTTTCTCTCTCTATCTCTCTATTTTACTGTTCATTGTTCAATCCAGAAAAGATTTTTGAAATCCCCTATTCACTCCCCCTCTTGGTGATATTATATTCTTCAACTTTTGTAGTCAATCCCCCCCGGCCCCCCGCGCGGACAGGCGCCGTGGGGACGGGGGAAAAAATTAGGCTACTCTATAGTCATTGTTTGATTTTGATACTTTTTCAATGTCCTCAATAATTTATGAGAGATATTTTATCCTTTATTTGAAAAACATACACTTAAGTCCAAACAATTAACTATGTTAAAAATATTTTTTAAATTTTATTATATTAAAATACATTTTATTTACTAATTCAACCGTTATCATATTAAATCCCAAATTTTGTTTCAAATAATTCAAGAGTTTTCTTTTCCTTAATTTTATTTTGAGATAGTTCTCTAATTATCATTTTCTTCATGATTATACCATCTCCTTCTAACTCAATTTGTAAATCTAAAATTTCTAACTTTATTTTCTTTCTCTGTTTTTTGTCCCCTTTTATACCCTTTCTATCATTTTTTCTGACTTTATCATTTAACCTGCTTTACTCTTTATGTGAAATAATAGACACACGTTCTCAATATATCGTTGTCTCGCCAGATAGTTCCCCCAAAAAAAAGGTTGGATTTTTCATCTAAATTTGATTGGTTATGAATAAGAAGTGGGTTGGAGAAGAAAAGGAAGAGGGAAGGTTAAAGGAGTGTGCAGGTAGAAGTCCCACATTGGACAAATTATGAGAAGTGGAAGGGTATATAACCCTCCACTTCACTCCTATAAATTGGGCCCTTAGGCCACCTCACTTTTGTGGAAGAGAGAGGAAGTATGTGGCCCGCTGTTGCCGTTCGACACGAGTCTGTCGTGCAAGTGTGTGTGATATTAAAATTAATTTTTTATTATATAATTTTTAGTTTTTGTCCAAAAAAGTCCCTGAATTTCTTACTAATTTCGTTTTACCCCTCTATGTTTCTTCGAACCAAGCCAGTATCAGATTGTCTTTTCTGAAACAGAAACGCTGCGACCGTTGTTTCTGAAAGAGAAACTATGCAACTAGTACTAGTTTGCCAACGTCATTCTGTTTCATCACCTCCAATCACCCGTCGCGTCCATTCAATGGTGAGCATTCATGTCCATTTGATCGATTTCTTAGCGTCTATAAATAGACGTGCACATGATAGAAAATTTACTTAATTTTCGTCACTTCGCTACCATACACATAGTATTTTGAATATTCCATATACTGGGCGATTACTCTGGATTTTTTACTAATTTATTTTTTCGCACTCCGTGTTTCTCCAAACCACCTCCAATATCATATCGTCGTTTTCCAAATAGAATCATTGTGATCGTCGTTTCTGAAAGAGAAATGATGTGACCAATACTGATTCACCAATGTCGTTTCGTTTCATTGCGTTCGATTTCATGTTGCGTCCATTCATCGACGAGCGTTCATGTCCATATGATTGATTTCTTAGCGTCTATAAAAAGACGTTCGGATAACATAAAATTTACTTAATTTTCGTCACTCCCCTACCAAACACACAGTATTGTGCATATTGCATATTCCATATACTGTGCGATTACTCTGGAAGAGAAACAATGCGGCCAGTATTGGTTAGCCAACGTCATTATGTTTCATCGCGTCTAATCGCCTATCTCGTCCATTCATTGGCGAGCGTTCATGTCCATCTGAACGATTTCTTGGTGTCTCATGTCTATTTGACCGATTTCTTGGTGTCTATAAATAGACGTGATGATGACAGAAAATTTACTTAATTTTTGTCACTCCGCTACCATACACACAGTCTTTTGCATATTCCATATACTGGGTGATTACTCTGAATTTTTTTACTAATTCCTTTTCTTCCCTTCCGTGCTTCGAACCAGCTCCAGTATCAGATCTTCGTTTTCGAAATAGAATCCCTACGACTGTCGTTTCCGAAAGAGAAACGATGCGACCAGTACTGGTTCGCCAACGTCATCCATTTCATTGCGTCCATTCATCGACAAATGTTCATGTCCATCTAACTGATTTCTTAGCGTCTATAAATAGATGTGCGGATGACATAAAATTTACTTAATTTTCGTCACTCTACTACCAAACATACAATATTCTGCATATTCCATATACTGTACAATTACTTTGAAAGAGAAACGATGAGACCAACACTGGCTTGCAAACGTCGTTCTGTTTTATCGCGTCCAATCGCCCGTCGCGTCCATTCACAGGCAAGCGCTCATATCCATTTGACCGATTTCTTGGCGCCTATAAATAAATGTGCGGATGACAGAAAATTTACTTTATTTTTGTCACTTTACTACCATACACACGGTGTTCTGCATATTTCATATTCCATATATTGAGCAATTACTCTGAATTTTTTCCTAATTCCTTTTTTCCCCCTCCATGTTTCTCCTAACTAGCTCCAATATCATATCGTTGTTTCTGAAACAGAATCGTCACAACTGTCATTTTTGAAAGAGAAACGATGCAACCAGTACTGGTTCACCAACATCGTCCGTTTCATCACGTCTAATCCCTTGTAGCGTCCATTCACCGGCGAGCGTTCATGTTCATCTGACTGATTTCTTGGCGTCTATAAATAGACTGCAGATGAAAGAAAATTTACTTAATTTTCATCACTCCGCTACCAAACACACAGTATTCTGCATATTCCATATTCCTTATACTGTGCGATTACTATGAATTTTTTACTAATTCCTTTTTTCCCCTTCGTGTTTCTCTAAACAAGCTCCAGTATCATATTGTCATTTTTGAAATAGAAAAGCTGCGATCGTCACTTTTGAAACAGAAACAATGTGACCTGTACTGGTTCGCTAACGTCATCCTGTTTCATCATGTCTGATCGCCTGTCGCGTCTAGTCACTATCGAGCATTCATGTCCATCTAACTGATTTCTTGCCATTTATAAATAGACGTGCGGATGATAGAACATTTACTTAATTTTCATCACTTTGCTACTATACACACAATATTCTTCATATTCCATATTCCATATATTGCGTAATTACTTAGCATTTCGTTGTGTTCGTGGGGGCTCCTAATTGATAGTGCCATCTTTCTGGAGACGCAATCCGTTCTATCTTGTGAGACAATATTTCCTTATCCTTGGGCATCCGTATAGAGGGAATAAATTGTCTTAAGGAGACAACATTCGTTGGGCTCGGATGTCATCAATTTCATTGTTTATTATTTTCTGCTTGGTGTGAGTTTTACTGTTCTTACTTCTTTTGCAGAAGTACTGTATGTTTATAGATTATGCCATCTTAGATACACAGATTCTAATCCTTATGAAAATCCTACTTCTTCATTATTTTCTACAATCTTAAGACAATTTGTGTTGAATCTATGTTTAGTATCTTTAATTTTAATTATTATATTGTTCTTAGGTTGATCTGTGTGGTTAATTAGAATTTCTGTTTGAGTAACAAAAATGGCAAGTTTAAGTACAAATTTGATGAACCCAAGTTGTTATGCTCCAATGCATGGTGAGAAACCTTCCAAGTTCAATGGGAATGATTTCAAGAGATGGCAACGGAAAATGGTTTTTTTTTTACCTAACAACCTTGAACTTGGCACAGTTTCTTATTGAAGATGCTCTGAAATTGGAAGAAGTACAACAATTAGACAAGGAAAAGCTTGCTGCAATTGATGCTTGGAAGCATTCTGATTTCCTATGTAGAAATTATATTCTCAATGGTTTAGACAATATGTTGTATACTGTGTATAGTACTTTGGAGACAACCAAGGAATTATGGGAAAGTCTAGACAAGAAGTACAAAACTAAGGATGTTGGCTTAAAGAAATTTATAGTTGGCATGTTTTTGGACTTCAAAATGCATGACTCTAAATTCGTGGTGAGTCAAGCTGAAGAACTTTGAGTGACTGTGCATGAAATTCATGCCGAAGCGGTATCCCTTAGTGGGTCTTTCCAAGTTGCTACATTTATAGAAAAATTGCCACCATCTTGGAAGGATTTCAAGAATTATCTCTAGCATAAACGCAAGGAGATGTCACTTAAATATCTTATGAGATTGAGAATAGAAGAAGATAATAAGATTTCTAAAAAGAAATTTGGCAACAATCATGTAGTCTCAAATGCCAATATTGTTGAAGGTGGTTCGAAGTTCAAGAAACGGAAATGCTTTGATTAGGGATCATCTAAGTAAGGCCAAAGCAAAATTCAGACATTCAAAGGCAATTTTTATAATTGTTGGAAGCTTGGCCACCATGCTAAGGATTGTAAGAAGGCAAAGAATCTAAAAAAGAAGAACACTCAAGCCAATATGGTTGATACTTCTAATGACTTGTTTGAAAACATGAATCTTTCAGCAGTTGTGATTGAATGTAACTTGGTTGAAAATACCAAGGAGTGGTAGGTGGACACTAGTGTGTGTGCCGACAGATGGATGTTCTCTTCTTAAACCCCTGCGAAGCAAGATGAAAAACTTTATATGGGTAATTTCTCTACTTCAAAGGTGAAAGGTGTTAGGAAAGTGGCTTTAACAATGACTTCTGGAAAAGTTGTGACACTTAATGATGTGCTTCATGTACCTGACATTCACAAGAATTTAGTGTCTGGATCCCTCTTGAGCAAGAATGGTTTTAACCTTGTATTTGTTTCTAATAAGTTTGTACTTTCTAAAAATGATATATATGTAGGACAAGGTTACCTTAGTGAGGGCTGTTTCAAACTTAATGTAATGACTATAACCAGTCATTGTGTTATCAATAATAATGTTGCTTCTATTTATTTGCTTAAGTCCTCTGATTTATGGCATCAAAGATTAGGACATGTTAATTTTAGATCAATTAAAAGTTTAATTCATTTAGATTTATTGCCTAAAATTGATGTTCAAATAATGATAAATGTCAAGTATGTATTAAATCAAATTTTTCTAAATTACCGTTTGCTTCTGTTGAAAGACCAAGTGAGTTATTGGATTTAATACATACTGATATATGTGATATGAAATTTGTACCATCTAGGGGTAATAAAAAATATTTTATTACATTTATTGATGATTGCAGTAGACACTATTATGTGTATTTGCTTAATAGTAAAGATAAAGCTATTATTGCTTTTAGACAATATAAAAATGAAGTTGAAAATCAACTTAATAAGAAAATTAAAGTAGTAAAGAGTGATTGTGGGGGAGAATATGATGGCTCATTCGAGGAATTATGTATAGAATCTGGTATTGTACACCAGATGACAGTTCCTTATGCTTTTGCAATCAAATGAGATTGTAGAGAGGAAAAATCGGACATTGAAAGAAATGATGAATGTAATGTTGATTACGTCAAGTTTACCAAAAAAACTTGTGGGGGGAAGACACTTTAACAACTAAATTTCTAATTAATAGAGTGCCTCACAAAACGGTACAAAGCATATCATACAAAATATGGAAAGGAAAGAAACCTTCCTTGAGATATTTGAAAGTGTGGAGGTGCTTGGCAAAGATTGCAATTCCTAAACCCAAAAGGTTGAGAATTGGACCTAAGACAGTAGATTGTGTGTTTATTCGCTATTTACTTAACAGTAGTTGTATATCAATTTTTGGTTTATAAGTCCGATGTATCAGATATCCATGTTAATATGGTTATTGAGTAAAGGGACGCTAGGTTCTTTGAAAATGTGTTTCCGTATAACAAGGGAAATGATGATAACAATTTTGTGTTATCTTAGGATACTATGACTAATGATGATCTTGTAGAGGGGTAATCTAGACGTAGTACAAGGCAAATGACCACAACATCCTTTGGCCCTGATTTCTGACTTTTTGTTGGAAAATGAGCCTCGAACATATGGAGAGGCTATGGCTCCCCTAAAGCACCATTCTGGGAAGAAGATATTGATAGTGAAGTTGAATCCATTATGTCAAACCACACTTGGGAATTGGTTGACTTTCCTCCTGGCAATAAGCCTCTAGGAACTAAGTAGGTCTTCAAAAAGAATATGAAAGCATATGACACTATTGATAAGTACAAAGCTAGGCTGGTAGTAAAAGGCTACAGAATACGTGAAGGCCTAGACTACTTTGATACCTATTCACCTGTTACAAGGATTACATCCATTCAGATGTTAATTGCGTTAGCAGCATTGAATGGGTTGGAGTTACATCAAATGGATGTAAACACAGCTTTCTTGAATGGTGACTTAAAGGAAGAGATCTATCTAGAACAACTTGAGAGATTTGTTGTCTTAGGACAGGAAGGAAAAGTTTGTCTATTGATAAAATCCCTTTATGGACTTAAGCAAGCCCCAAAACAACGACATGCAAAATCTAATGAAGTTATGTTACCAAATGGCTTTAGTATTAATGAATGTGACAAGTGTGTCTATATTTAGAATACCGAAAATGGGTTTGCTATAGTCTGTCTTTATATAGATGACATGTTGATAATGAGTAGTGATAATCAAATGATTAAAGCGACTAAGCGATTCCTTACCAGTAAGATTGACATGAAAGATATGGGTCTAGCATATGTTATTTTGAGAATTAAAATCCATAAAACATCTGGTAGGTTGGCTTTATCACAAGCACACTATATTACTAAAATTCTAGAGAAATTTAAGAGTTTGAATATAGCTTATGTGAAGAACCATATAGATTCTAGTCTTCGACTATTGAAAAATATTGGCAAAGTTGAAGCACAATAAAGGAGTATGCTCAAGTACTAGACAGTCTTATGTATGTTATAAACTGCACTACACTTGATATTACCTATGCAGTTAGCATGTTGAGTCACTTTACATCCGTAAACTAACCGTGAACTAACGTCCATCCTTCAACTTGCACTTATTTCCTGAAAAAGTCTAGAGGAAAAGTCAGAATATATAGTGCATAGCATTGCTTCACTTACACTGCTATAGCATATGGGTTGCATTGTATTGTAGCTTGATATGGCTGACCCAATGCTATAGCATTGTATCAGATGTGCTATGTGCTTTCATAATAAACCCTTGAACTTGTCTTCTTCTTATGCACATGTATAGGATAATTATGCATATATCATGATTTATAATATCTATCCTACATTTCCTTATATGCGTGAATTATGACATATTTGCTCAAATTAAATGCTTTTAAGCTCATATTCACTACACAAAATAGTCACACATTATAAGAAAAACTTGGCATAAATAGTACTCATCAATACACTATGATAGTCAAGCAGCTATTGGTAGGGCCAAGAATGTCATGTATAACGGTAAGTCTAGACATATACGTCGTAAACACGATACCATTAGACAATTACTCTGAAATGGAATCATCTCAATTGACTATGTGAAGTTAAAAGAGAATATAGTGGATCCATTGACTAAAGGGATTCCTAGAGAGTTGATTGAGAATTTGTCGAAAGGAATGGGTTTAAAACCTATCAATTGTTGATCATTGTGGTAACTTTACCTATTTGAGTGGAGATGTTCAAACTAGGTTCAAAGAGATAACTAAGTGATGATCGACTGTCATCATTGTAGAGTTTTAAACTCATACTCATTCCTATGACAAGACAACGCATATATATAAGGGTAAGCATTTGGTCTTTTAATGGCTTCTTAATTTGATGTGTTCAGATGATGTATGTTAACTTACATCACAAGGAATCACCCATGTGAGTGTGAAGTGGGGGTTGCTTCTATGAGAATTTATAAAGGCCAATTCTCTAGAACACTCGCAGAATCAGGCAAGTGTCCAGGGCCAAAAGGGACACAACAATGAGAATCAATAATGCTAGAGGAGTAATTATGTGACTCTTATTGTCTTGGTATACAATAAAAGTTGACGGTTCAAGACATCACGTCCACTAATTGACCAAGTATCTCTGATAGGTTTTTACTAGAGAAAGTTCAAAGGTGGCCCCTACCTATCTTGATTCAGTTGCTTCTCATAAAGGAATCACACTTTGCATACATGTTCATTTTGCATTTTGTCACGATGGACTCACTTTTTATCCATGTAAGGGATTGTTGGATTTTTAATCTAAATCCCATGGGTTATGAATAAGAAGTTGGTTGGAGAAGAAGAAGAAGAGGGAAAGTAAAAGGAGTGTGTTGGTAGAAGTCTCACATTAGACAAAGTATGAGAAGTGGAAGGGTACATAAGCCTCTACCTCACTCTTCTAAATTGGGCCCTTGGGACACCCCATTTTTGTGGAAGAGAGAGGAAGTAGGTGGGCCTTGGTCTACCACACACGTGCGTGCATCGTTGCCGCTGTTTGTTCGGCCGGACCGGCTTGGTTCGATCAATTGCGCGTATGTATGATATTAAAAATAATTTTTTATTAAATAATTTTTTAGTTTTTGTCCACAGTCCCTGAGTTTTTTACTAATTCATTTTTTGCCCCTTCGTGTTTCTCCGAACCAGTGCCAGTATCAGATCGTCGTTTCTGAAACAAAAACACTGTGACCGTCGCTTCTGAAATAGAAACAATGCGACTAGTACTGGTTCTCCAATGTCGTGTAAATGGAGCAAATCACCAAGAGGGGGGTGAATTGGGGATTTTAAAAATCTTTTTTGATTACTCTGTTTTATAGAGTTAAAACAGAGCTGAACAGATGAGAGTTAAGAGAAGCTTGACACAAAGGAATTTATACTGGTTCGGTCCAAATCCTTGACCTACATCCAGTCCCCAAACACTCTGGGATTTTCACTAGCTCACAATATCAATTACACACTCTGCACTCAAAAGTTATCCTCTCACTAAGATACACTCCCCCTTCCAAGTTGTAATTTGATATTCCCAATCTCCAAGTCCCACGACTTGAGATTCTCACAATAAATGATTTCAATAAATTAAACTCTCTCTAAGAGTGGATAATGATAAACACTGAAGTACAAATGTATCAAAAGATGCTTGACAGTAGAAAATTGAAAGAGTAGTTAGAAACTTGAATGATTTTTGTTTTCTGTGTGTCGGTTGTTGAGAAGACTTGAATGCAGCTCTACATATATCAAAAGAGCATTAAATGACCGTTGGATTCTTCAATATAACCGTTGGAGACATTGCTGAGTTGATTAAGAACACTTTGGTCTCTTCTCTCTCTACTCTTCAGTTAATCCAGGTGCATAGATATTTATGTTTGACTTCCCTTGAATTTAATCCGTTGCAAGAGCAGCTTCTAGTTAGGGAAAGGAAACATTAATCCCTTTGCAACATGTAGAGAATGATTGTCCAAAAGGATGCAAGCTCTCTGGACATTGCATTTAATGTGCTTACGTCACTTTTTGCTTTAACCTAAATCTCCATTTAATATTCTTTAAATCATCTGAAACTCATTAACAAACTGATTAAGCATAGTTAGGAATAGTAATGAGTGATGATAAGAAGTATCTAAATCAAATACAAAGATTTCACAAATTCGAGCAGTTTGATTTTCAAATTCTGCGATATAAACTTGAGTTTGTTTATCCAAACTGGAGTTTGCAATTTCCTTTAAAAGGCTAAACTCGAGTTTCCAAAACCTACTCGAGTTTTTTTCATCCAGAGAAGAATGTCGCGATTTGATCTTTGAAGCAAGTTTTGAGCAAAGACAAAACTCGAGTTTTTAAGTGACTAACTCGAGTTTTGGCCATTTATACTGAAATCATAGTTTAAGTCCGAAAGCTCAAAACTGGAGTTTTCAAAAAGTTCAAATAGAGCAAAGCTCTCTGCTTGGTACAAACTCGAGTTTACAAAGTCAAACTCAAGTTTCCACAAAACTTAGGAAAACTGGAAAACTCTCTGTATGGTCCAAACTGGAGTTTACAATTGAAAATTGGAGTTTTCAAATCTTTAGAAACATTGAGTTATTCTCTGTAAGTTCTAAACTCGAGTTAGTAAAACTAAACTCGAGTTTCCTCATAAGAGAGAAAACTTTGAGAAATACTTTGGCAAATGCAAACTGGAGTTTTAAAAACAAAACTAGAGTTTTCTCAAGCTCAGAATAGAGCATAGCTCTCTGTGTGTTACAAACTCGAGTTTCCAACAAATTTTGGAAAACTTAGAGCTCTCTGTCTTGTCAAAACTAGAGTTTCCAAATAGAAACGAGAGTTTTGCATAGGTCAAAATGTTGATAGCTCTCTGTCTTGTCAAAACTCAAGTTCATTAAAACTAAACTCGAGTATGCTTTGTTCTTGAAAAACTTAGGAGCTCTCTGTATGGACTAAACTCGAGTTTCCAAATCTAAACTCGAGTTTTTCGTAGTTTATAAAAACTTGAGCTACTCTCTGTCAAGTCCAAACTCGAGTTTTCAACCCAAAACTTGAGTTTGTCTTTGACAGTAAGTTTTTCAACTTACCAAAGACAAACTTCAACATGGTTTTACAATTTTCAGTTATCATCAAAGCACATAGAGAACTAACATGTCGTTATCGCGTCCGATCGCCCGTCGCATCCATTCACTGGTGATCGTTCATATCGATCTGACCGATTTCTTGGCGTCTATAAATATATGTGCGGACGACAGAAAAATTACTTAATTTTCGTCACTCCGCTACCATACACACAATATTCTGCATATTCCATATACTGTGTGATTACTCTGCATTTGGTCGTGTTCGTGGCGGCTCCTGATCGATAGTGCCATCTTTCTGGATACGCAATTTATTCTATCTTGGGAGACAATTGTTCGTTATCCTTAGGCGTCCATATAGAGGGAGCAAATTATCTTAAGGAGACAACATCCATTGGGCTCGGATTTCATCAATTCCATCGTTCATTATTTTCTGCATACTGTGAGTTTTACTGTTTTTTCTTCTTGTGCAGAAGTATATGTTTACAGATTGTGCCATCTTAGATACATAGATTTTGATCCTTATGAAAATCCTACTTCTACAATATTTTCTACAACACAAAGTACAGTGACTTTTGAAGATTTTCCCCCATCTTTTTCCAACTTATTTAGTAAGTCTAGAATTTATTTATTTTTTTAGGAAAAAAAAAAAAAACTCAACTTCCACAACTCAACTTCATATGTAGGTAGAGCCGTAAAGGCTGAAAATTCATAAAAAATTTCTCCTTTTTTAACAAATTACAAACCAATTGTTGATATACACAACATTTCATTTTACATTAAAATTGTTATATAATCCCCACCGAATTATCTGGCATGGTATTGATTAACAGCCAATAAAAATAGATCTATTTGATAAGAAATTGGCTTATAAACAATGTTTATGAAGACATTATTAGTGAGCGGCTTGTTTGTATACACTATTTAAATCTAGAGACATGTTTTGACACCCAACTGAATGAACTCATCTAAATTTTCTTTTTCTTTTTTTTTTTTTAAAAAAAAATTAGTAGATTCTGAAAAACATGGGAAGCAAAAATATAAGCTTATTTAAAGATTAAGCCTACAAACCAAAACATAGAAAGGAATTAAATGAATTATTATTGGCCCAACATCCAATTTTTAAGAGATCACACGTTGGATGTTAAAATAGGTAATTAGTTTTTGGATTCTTACATCTGTATTATAATTTTAAATATTATAATTAGTTCAGTTGACAAAACAATATAATGCACATTTATTAAGTTAGGTTCATTTTTTCTGATGTAATTGAAAAAAGAGCAATACAAGCGGTCAATTCTTTTCTTTTTCATTCTGTTTGTTTTGCCTCCTTTTATTCTCTTTCAAATATTAATCATTCTTTTTGGCTTTATCATCCAACTTGTTTTATAATTCTAAGGTTTTCATTTAATTCGGTCAAGTTTGTAATCAAATATCAACAAAATGCGGAAAATTAGAGACGGTTGTTTTTCAT
Source organism: Acacia pycnantha (assembly GCA_025563575.1). Taxonomy (NCBI): domain Eukaryota; kingdom Viridiplantae; phylum Streptophyta; class Magnoliopsida; order Fabales; family Fabaceae; genus Acacia; species Acacia pycnantha. The sequence goes on from JAMWYP010000045.1 coordinate 2,422,031, forward strand.
ATCCTTATCTAGCGTGATGTTTCCCCCCCAAAGTGCATTGACATTTGAAGATATTTTTCGTCTACTTTTCTAACTTATTTTGCAAGTCTAGAAGATTTTATTTTATTTTTTAAAAATAGAAGATTCAAGTTCCACACAGATCAATTTCATAATAAAGGATGACAATTCATATGAATTTTATTTTTGCTGAAAAACATTACAAACAAAAAATTGTTGGAATTGAAAACATTTCATTTAACACTTTAATTGTTATTCACGTGGCATGAAAATTCATATGATTTTTCTTTCTTTTTTTCAAAAATATTATAATGGAAATTGTTGGAATTGAAAACATTTAATTTCACAATAGAATTGTTATTCAGGCCAAATTATGTGGCACGAAAATTCATATGAATTTTCTTTTTTGTTGAAACAAAATTACAAACAAAATTGTTGGAATTGAAAATGTTTCATTTCACACTTAAATTGTTATTCACGCCAAATTATATGGCATGAAAATGAAAATTCATATGAATTTTTGTTTTTTTCCAAAAAAAATTGTTTGAAATAGAAACATTTTATTTTACTCTTAAATTGTTATTCACACCAAATTATGTGGCTTGAAAATTCATATGAATTTTCTTTTGTTTCAAAAAATTTACAAACGAAATTGTTGGAATTGAAAACATGTCTTATTTCACATTTAAATTTCTATTCACACCAAATTATCTAGCATGGTATTGATTTTGGGATTCACATTGGGTGCTTTTCTTTTAGGTGTTTTTTATATGCTTTTCCCTCTAATTAGAGGGATTAGGCATTTTTTTTTTAATTTTTTATATATTCTATTTATTTAGATTAGATTAGATGCTGGATCCTGAATTTTTTTTTGCACCCAATATCTCAAATTAATTAATTTTCAGTCCTACATTAAGAAATATTTTTCCTATAACCCCGATATCCTGGAAATTAATTAAATCTGAGATACTAAATGTAAAAAAAATTCAGGATGCAGCATATAATCTAATCTCAATAAATAGAATATATTAAAAAATTAAAAAAAATGTCTAATCTATCTAATTAGAGGGAAAAGCATCTAAGAAGCGCCTAAGAGAAAAGCACCCATAATGTGAATTCATTGATTTTGGTAAAGGATTTGTGAATAGATTCTTCGAAATATAGGAAAGAAAAAAATATTAAGCTGATTTATCCGAGAAAGGAATACCTCCATTAATTTCTCTCTCAATTTCCTCTCCATTTAGTGTATCCACCCTAAGGTTAAGTTTTTAATGGTTGAGATTTATTCTATCTACTATAGTAGATTTTTATTATATTTAATGTTATAATAATATTTGTACATAATATCAAATCACAACTATTGAAACTTGATCTAATAGTCAATTTATTCAATGGAGGGAAAATAGAGAGAGAGATCAATAGAACTCAATTTACGATAATGCCTACAAACCAAATGATAAAAAAAGGAATTACGTGAATTATTCGTCCTAACAGCCTATTTCTCAAAGGTGACACATTTGATGTTAAAATAGGTATTTAGTTTTTTGATTTATACATCTCTACTATAATTACAAATATTATGATTAGTTCAGCTGAAAAAATACTACTACCTCTGGTCCTTAATTTAAAATATACTTGACTAATTTGGAGAGATAAAGAAAGTAAAATAAATTATTTAATTATATAATGTGTTATATGGGCTCTCTGAAATATTTATGTGTATCATTAGATTATATATAATTTATAAGTCATAAAAAGTAATTTAGAGAAAATGATAAATATAAATAGTTTAAAATAATTTATTTAGTTTAATTAATCTATCAAAATTAATTAACTGGATCTTATATTAAAATATGAGGTAGCATTGTATGATTTGTATATTTTATTTCAACTGTTTTGGAGAGCATTATGATATTAAATGAAGATGAAATATAGGTTCAAAACAAGACTTATAAAGAAGGTTATTTATTTATGTCAAACCTGTTTTATTTAATTTTTTTTTTTTTTGACAGAGGTTGATTACATTTAATCAGAAACTACTGGGCACGGACGAACACCTACTGCACCCAGAACATCCGCTTGAAGAAGACCCCTCATGGTCTCAGGTGGATCCGCCAGGACATGGTATCCCAACTCTAACTGCAAAGTGTAGGTGGCTAGAAAGTCGGCACACCTATTTCCTTCACGATAAACGTGAATAATTGACACCTGCCAATCTCGATCCAGCAACCTCTGGATTTCCTTAATGATGCTGCTACTCCCATGGTTCACCATCTCAGTATTCTAGACAAGCTCTAAGGCCACTAAACAATCAATCTGCACGTTAATCTCCTTGTAACCCATCCGCCAAGAAAGATTCAACCCATCCATCAACGCCCACAGCTCAGCCTGAAGCGAAGAGCATCTACCTATATTTCGGCAACACCCATTCAACCAATTCCCAGCATCATCTCTGATAACACAGCCTGCTCCTGCACACGCAGTTCCGCTCTTCGTCGCACTGTCGCAATTCAAAGCCAAGCTCTGGTGTAACGGCTTCACCCAAAAGATGGTTAGATTTCGTTTCGCGTTAGCTTCCTGTTGCGTTATACTGCTCGTTTCCCTAGCTTGGTTATTGAACCCAGCAAGAATTCTAACCTCCCGAGCTATCATGTTGGCATGGTGACTCGTTTTTTGAAACAACAACTTGTTCTGTGCCTCCCATAGCTTCCAGCAAACTAGCCCAAACGAAATAGCCCATGGGGGGTTATCATCACCTATAGCGTTAGCCTCACTGAGATTCTGCAATATCCATTCACGAATCCCCCCTTGGAGGAAAGCCTGACGTTGGTGTAGTGGTATGAAAAAACTCCATACCTCCTTTGCAAAGCTACAATGCCGCAAGAGATGGTCAATGTCCTCCATCGCAGAAGCACATCGAGCACAAACATCCACATCTGTCATATGTCTCCGCCTCCTCACTGCATTTGTAAGTAATCTGTCTCGGGTAGCTAGCCATAGGAATACGTGAACCTTCTGTGTACCTCCATTCTTCCAAATCAGCTTCCAAAGTTTGTCCTGGTCAACATTCCCAGAACCACTTAACATTTTATACGCCGAAGCAACAGTAAAACGTCCATCTGCCGAGAGATCCCAGAAGCTAGAGGCTTCCCCATCCTCTTTGTCAGGAGTCTTGCAACCTGCAATTCTAGATAAAACTTGCTCCAGTAAATCCCCATTAAAAATAGGCCAATTCCAACCTCCCTCCATTGTGACAAAGTGGTTTACTAGAAGTAATAGTTCTTCCGCCGTCACAACCCTGAACGCTAAGAGATGCATATGATGGGGCATTATAAATAAAAGCCATTTGGAATGAGAAAACATGTCTTAATTTTACAGTGATATAAAAATTGGGTTAATACAATATTTGGTTCTCATAGTTTGTTTTTATTTTGGTTTTAGTCACTAATTTCAAACTATTGGTTTAAGTTCCTTAAGAAGTAAAATGATCCAGATTTTTATAAAATAAAAAAAGAATTAACATTTCAGACACAAAGAAACTTGAGGGACTAAAGTACCAAAACAAAAACGAGGCTCAATTATAAGGACTAAACATTATATTCATATAAAAACTTATTTATTTTTTTATATATTTAAGGAAAAGAATTTAATTTAATTACCAAGGGATAAAAATATATAATAATTAGAATTTTAAAATGTGCTCTTTTAATAAAAAGTTGTTCTTAAAATGAATTTAATGTGCATATTAGGTTAAATAATCAACATATATAATCAAGATATTTAGCCATATTTTAATTTCTTAACAATTATTAGAGAATTGATCCGTACCGTGTTGTCAAAGTTCAACATTAGGTCACCACATTGCTTTCTTTTGTTTTTTTTATTAGGTTAAAGAATATGTTCTGTATAATAACACAGATGTCTAGCCTGATGGGCTAGGTGGTTGATATTGGATCAAGTTGTTCAATCTAGCTATCTAGAAGACAGATACCCAGATGAATGGAGGATCACTGTACACGGTGGGGCTTTCGCCACAGGGTGATGTGTGTGCACAGTGATGACAGTATCTTAAAAGAGTAGTTAGTGTATGCGTACGTTTAGGGTTGACTCTTATTTATAGAGCTTACCTGCAGGGCTTTGGCTAATGGGCTTCCTATTTGTGATATAGATTTCCCTAGATTGCCTCCTATATTGTAGGTTAATTACAATCTTATTCTGATCCACTGCTGATTACGATAGATTTGCCTATTTGTTGGGCCATATCCATTATGGGTCTTTTATAGGTCCATAACAGTTGCCCCTAGCTCAGTAGCTTGGGTGTCCATGCTGCCGAGATGTTCTGGTCTTGGACTAGTTGAAATGATATCGAACTTGATCTAGGCTCAACGCCTAGAGCCTACGTACCCTTTGAAGGGATCAAAGTCCACGTAGTTCGGGCTTCCGCCTCTGTCCGGGATTCTTTGAATTTACGTATTTACTCCCGAACTGGGGTGACGTGTGGTGGTTCTAGATTAGTTAGGTAGCACTTTCGTTACTGGCCTAAGTCATCCATTATGATCTCGATTTTAGGTAAGTTATGATCAATTCGCCGAGATTTATGTTATATGATTTCTTTGTATCTGAAATCCTTTCGGTCTCATCTTCCAAGGTCATCATGTCTGTTTTCCAGCCGGCAACCTTCGATTTCCAAAAGCTATAACCGCAACTCTTAATCGTGCTCGGTATCCGTGCGCATTTAATGCCGCCCACTAAGCTCATTTAATGCCCTCGTCGTTTCACGTCTTTGGGAGTCAGTGAAGGCCTTGACCTTTTTGGTTCCGTGATCTTTGGCTTGAACAAATTTGGCTAACAACGCTTCGTATTCGGCTTGATTATTTGACGTGGGAAAGTTTAAATGTAGGGAGTGTTCAATTGAGACTCCTCCAGGGCTTTCAATGATGATTCCGACTCCGCTTCCTTTGTCATTGGACGACCCGTCTACGTATAATTTCCACAATTATTTATCCTCAGTCGGCCCTTCTTTGGCCGAGGTTAGCTCCATCATGAAGTCGGATAACGCCTGGGACTTGATCGTATGTCGGGCCTCATAAGTTATGTCGAACTCAGACAATTCTATGGCCCAGCTCGTCATCTGATCGGCTAAGTCAGGCTTATGTAATACCTTTCGGATTGGCTAGCTGGTTCTTACGACGATGCGATGTCCGTGAAAGTATGGGCGGAGCCTCTTGGACGAAGTTAGTAGGGCGAAAGCCACTTTTTCAAGTTTTTGGCACCGAAGTTCAGAATTTTGCAGAGCTCAGTGATAATTGAATATTTTATACACTTCTTTTTATCTCTTGATTAATAATTTAGGACTCTTTAGCTAATAAATAATGGCTTTTATGTTTATTTGGGCCTTGGGCCTTTTATTGCATTTTAGCCATTTAAAATAATAAAATTCCAGTTTTGTATTGCTTCACCATTTCTACCATAACTCTTGAGCTAGACATCGGATTTGCCTCATTTTTGTATCATATTTCAGATGATTCAGAGAGCTACAATTGTTATGAATAAATTAAGAACAAATTCGGTCAAGAGGGTGGTCGATTTTGGAGACGAAGTCAGATGAACAATTATGGATTTTATTTGGTCCCGAATTTTGTAATTTAAGTCCAGTTTTATTTTATTTCTGTTTTGGGCTAGAACAATTAGAGCCCATTTCGTTTTTAGGTCATTTTAAGTAAGGTAGCAGCCACAAACAGAGGGCATTCACGTTTTTACCATATTAGTGGATCAAAAACACAAGTTTCAAATTCTCTCAATTGTTCTTCATCCGTTCTTCGCGTTCTTCGTGTTCGTCATGAACTTCTTTATTTCTATTCCATTTTCGTTCTGCATAGCCATGCTGGGCTAAGTTTCGGTGATTAGCCCACGGATTAAGGATTCCACTATCCAGAGGACTCGTTCTTAACGGTAACAAATTCGGTTCTGTTTTGTCATTTCGGATTCGATTTGCATTCAGATTGGGTGTTAGATTTAATGCCCAGATTGAGAAATCCCAAGGATTAAATTCGAACTGGGTTTAAGTGTTTTCTGTGCGATCGTACAATGACACGCCGCTGTTCGGATAAATGCTAGATGATCGTTTAGTTGAGGGAATTTCTGGACGAACGCAGAGATTTCGGTTCGTCCAGAATCAATCACGAGTTTGTTCAATTCTGTTTTTCGTCCGAGGAAGGAAGTTGGTGGAATTCGAAACCACAGGTTAATCTTCTATTTATCTGTTTAATCTTCATTTCATTCTGTTTCTATTTCTATTAGCTTTCGTTTTAATCGTTAACCAAAAACCCCATTATTCTTTGTTGTTGGGCTATTATTGTTGTTTATCGAACTTGCTGCAAATTCGTTGGGGAAACGACCCAGGTTCCTATTACTGCAAATTATTTTCGAACTTGGTTATTTTGGAAGACACGGCAAAAATCTTTCTCAGCCTACAAAGTAGACCGGCTTCTGTCCATCGTTCATTTCCCTAACTAGCACTGCACTTACGGCTTCTTCACCCACGGATAGATATACAAATAGCACTTCCTCGGGCTCTGGTTTAGATAGCACTGGTGGTGTAGCCAAGCATTGCTTTATTTTTTCAAATGCTATATCACACTCTGAATTCCATTCCTCTCTAGCTTCCTTTTTGAGTAGTTTGAAGAAAGGGAGAGCCTTCTCGGCAGATCTCGGTAGGAATCTCGTCAATGCGGCTAATCTCCCCATTAATTGTTGGACTTCCTTTTTGTTTGTCAGAACTTTCATGTCAAGGATGACCTTGCATTTATTCGGATTAGCTTCAATTCCCCGGTTTGTTAACATAAATCCGAGGAACTTCCCGGCCGGAACTCCAAATGCGCCTTTAATTGGATTTAGACGAATATGATATGCACGCAATTTTTCAAAGGTTTGTTCCAAGTCCCAAATATGACTAGTTATCTCTGCTGATTTTACAATCATGTCGTCAATGTATACTTTTATGTTCTGGCCGATTTGATCTCTGAAAACCATGTTCATCATTCTTTAGTACGTGGCTTTGGCGTTTTGCAGCCCGAATGGCATCACATTTTAGCAATAATTGGCCTTTTCGGTGATGAAGGCTGTCTTGTCTTGGTCGTCGGGATACATAGCTATTTGGTTGTATCCGGAATAGGCGTCCATGAAGGATAGCAGTTGAAAACCAGAGGAGTTGTCAACTAGTTGGTCGATGCTGGGCATGGGATACGAGTCTTTAGACATACTTTATTTAAGTTTGTGTAACCGTGCATACTCTCCACTTGTCGCTTGGTTTCTTTACTAGAACCACGTTAGAGAGCCAAGTAGTATATTGCACCTCCCGGATGAAGCCGGCCTCCAACAACTCTTCGACATGTTGGGCGAGAGCTTGTTGCTTTTCTTGCCCCAGGTTTCTTTTCTTCTAGGCCACCGGGGTTGACCCTGGTTGGACTGCCAACTTGTGAACACAAAATTCTAGGTCAATCCTAGGTAGCTCTGACGGTTTCCACGCGAACATGTCCTAATTCATCTTTAGAAGCTTTTCCAGTTCTGCCCTTAATCCCGGCTTCAATGCTTTATCGATCTTGGTGATGTGTGCAGGGTCACTTCTTAGCACCAGATCCTCCAATTCTCCTTTTGGCTCTGGTCGTCGAACCTTGGCCTCCTCTTCTCGCACGTCTAATTCCACCATATTAATAGGCTGTTCAGGCTGGTTCCCTCGTCCCTTGTGTTTATACTTGGTCTCACCATCTTTAATGGTTTTGAAATAGCACTTCTGAGATTCTTTCTGATCACCTTTGATCGTAACAGCTTTGTTCTTGCTGCTCACCATCTTCAGCTTTTGGTGTTTTGTGGAAACCAACATATCCCAATTATGGATAGTGGGTCTGCCGAGTATAATGTTGTATGGTGAGGGGAAGTCAACTACTATGAACCTTATCCGCTCCGACCTAAATGCCTCCTTAGTACCCAAAGTTAGGCGTAAGTCGATGTATCCTTTTAGAGAAGATTGTTTTCCATTAAACCCAATGAGGGTTGTTTGGCATGGTTTTAAATCCTCTTTGTCGAGCTTCATCCTTTTAAAAGCATCCCATAAGATTATGTCCGTCAAGCTTCCTGCATCCACAAATATTCTTTTAACCCGGCATCGTACCAAGGTTCCTGTAACGACTAATCCGTCCTGATGGCCTAGAACCACGTCGGTCAGATCATCGCTAGAAAAGCACAGTGTATGGGTTTCCGGTTTGCTGAGGTCGGCTTTGAATTTCGGCCAATCTCTTATTGAGAGGACCTCCTTCAAATACTTCCTCCTCTGGCTTACCGTGTCTCCGCCTCCTCCCAGTGCCCCGCTAATGACATTGCAGTCGAACTCGGCTTTCGAAAATTCGTTGTCACTTTCTGTTCTTCGGCTGCGTTTCTCCTCCTTCTTGGTATGTTTCAGGTTCAGGGATACATCTCTGCCTCTTGACTTACGTTTATTGTTGTTTTTCTACCCTTGAGTTTTTATTACGTATTGCCGCAACATGCCATCTCGGATGAATTTCTCTATCGCGTCTTGGAGGTCCCAACATTGGTCAGTGGTGTATCCTGGTCCATCGTGAAATTGAAAGAGATTTGCCGTGTCTCCCAAAATAAACCAAGTTCGATTAATGATTTGCAGAATTAAGGAACCTGGGTCGTTTCCCAACGAACTTGCAGCGGGTTTGATTAACAACAACAGTGAAACAAAATGGTAAAATTGGGGGTTTTAGGGTTTTATGATTCAGCAGATTAAAATGAAATAAATTGAAATAAACAGAACTATGTAGAAACAGATAGAAAAACGTTGATAGACTTAAACATATTAAAAGCGACCAACCCAACGATCGATTCGAGAATCATGCATCATTGAACGAAATATAACTAATCACGTTTGGTTCGGATGAATCGAAATCTGCATTCATCCGGAGAATCCCTCACCTAGACGATCGCCTAGAATTTATCCGAACAGTGGCGTCTCACTGTGCAATCGCACAGCAACACTAAAACCTAGTCCGAATTTAGTCCTTGGGATGAACCAAACCGAATATTAAATCTAATATTCGAACTATTTCCAGAATTCGAATCCGATAAGATGAAAACAGAATTGATTAAGTTACCGATTAGGCACAAGTTCTCTGGACGAATCATGGAATCCTCATCGTTGGGTCAATCACAGGGGGTTTAGCCGAGCATGGCTGGAAAAACTGAAGAAAAGATGAAGAATGCGAAGAACCCTAAGAACATGCGAATGCGAAAATCGGTAGAGAGAATTTGCATAAAATTGTGAAACCCTAATGTCAAAATCGTGAATTCGTGAATGCCTCTCGTTTTTGGCGGCTGTCTTACTTAAAAATAACCTAAAACGAAAATGGGCCCTAATAGTTTTAGCCCAAAACAGAAATAAAATAAAACTGGACTTAAATTACAAAATTCGGGTCCAAATAATATCCAGAATTGTGCATCCGACTTCGGCTCCAAAATCGACCGCCCTCTTGACCGAATTGACTCTTGATGTCTTCATAACAATTGTATCTCTCTGAATCATCTGAAATATGAGACAAAAATGAGGCAAATCCGATGTCTGGTTCAAGAGTTATGGTAGAAATAGTGAAGTAATACAAAACTGGAATTTTATTATTAAAAATGGCTCAAATGCAATAAAAGGCCCAAGGCCCAAATAAACATAAAAGCCATTATTTATTAGATAAAGGGTCCTAAGTTATTACTCAAGAGACAAAAATAAGTGTATAAAATATTCAATTATCAAATTATCCCACACTTATCTTTTTGCACTCCTGAGCAAAATCTAAAGAAAAAAAGACTAAAAGGAAAAACTTTTATTTACTAATAATTGCTACAAGGCAAAAATTGAATCAAGGGACAAAAAGTTCCAAAAGACCAATCAATCAAGACCTAAATCCCTTCATCTCAAATTACAATTCATGGCGGTCTCAATCAATGATGCTGATCACAAAAGATGGTCTCACAAATGATGCGCTCAATCAATCGGTCTCTCAAGTGTTTAAGGTAAATAAGTGTATCGCTCAAATTCTACTCAAGAAAATTGTTCTACCATAAGCTTGCTCAACTTCTACGTCTCCACTACTCACAACACATACATGCACAAATCAAGAGAGCTTGTAATTAAAGGTTGTAATGGGGCTAGGGTGAAGGTAGGTAATAGTATGGAATGAGAGGCTAAGCACCAAAGAAATCAAAAGGAAGAGCACCGATTAACACAATCATTCTCTATGTATGAAAATTTTATTCTACTAATGTATCCATTTCTTTCTATGTATTTTCTTTTATTTTCTTTTCTCTCTCTTTTTTTCCTTTTTTTTTTTTTTACTTTTCTTTCTTTCCTTTCATTGTATACGTAATTACAATGTCAAAATCAAATATCTCCCCCCCACACTTAAACCTGTTGCACTCTGAGCAACCCCACACTTAAACACAAAACAAGTTGAAACCAATGCTCAATAAATCTTCAAGGTGCGGAATAAAATGGTTTTACGCTTAGGCTTGTAATGTGGCTTAGAAAAGAATGGGTCAAAAGGCACAAAGGGGCTAGCAAGGGAATCATAATGCAAGGGAAAGCTATTTGGCCAAAGTGAGGAAAATAAAAGAAAGAAAACAAGCTTCCATCATACTTATGCACATAAGTGAAAAATGTAGTTTCAAAAGAAAAGGAGCAAGTTCTTGAGAACAAAAATCATGAGAGATGCACACATGAAAGAAAGAATGGCAAAAGATGAATTCCATTCATGCGGGCCCAAAACCTCACAAGGTCAATACCAACTTAGGCAATCAACAACATCAAATCAACTACCAAGACTTGTAATCGAAGAGTCAAGAATTGTAGACCAAACGAGAATGATCCATTAAAGCCAAAATGTCCACGTTCATGATATGTAGCAATCATAGAAAGAGAGACTTCTTTTTTTTTTCAAAAAGCAAAGCAAGGTAAAAAAATGAACAAACAAAAGAGAAAGAGGGAGAAGAAAGAAGAATACTCCCCAAGGGTTTATGGAGAGTAGGTGGCATCAATGAGGTTTATGGAGGATAGGTGGCATCAATGAGGAGAGTCTCGCTTCCTCAGGCTGCTGTGGGGATCCCTCATGAAATGGCTTGAGGCGATGCCCATTAACCTTAAAGGTTCTTCCTGTGGGTGAATCACATAGCTCAACAGCACCAAAAGGAAATTGTTAGTGATCACAAAAGGGCCATCCCATCTAGATCGAAGCTTACCTGGCATAAACTTCAAACGGCAGTTAAACAGAAGAACTTTTTGGCCCACAGAGAACTCCTTCCTCAGGATATGCTTATCATGGAATGCCTTAGTCTTCTCCTTGTACAACCGTGAACTCTCATAGGCATCCAATCTAAGCTCATCTAACTCTTGCAAGCTGCAGACTTCCTCTCCATCCCAGATCGAGCCAAATCCATGTTACAACGCTTAATGGCCCAATAGGCTCGATGCTCCAACTCCTGAAGGATTTGCTTAATCTCTCGATTTGAGACTTCAGCTTGACCATTGGTCAGAGGATGGTAGGCTGTGTAAACCTTGTGTGGCACTCCATACTTGCATAGCAAGGCACCCATGCTTCGATTGCAAAAATGGGAACCCTGATCACTGATAATAGCTCTAGGAATTCCAAACCTGCAGAAAATGTTAGACCTAACAAAGTCCACCACCACAGAAGAATCATTAGTCAGGGTGGCTTTCGCCTCAACCCATTTCGAAACATAATCAACGGCCCGACAAGATGTAAGTGTAACCATATGAAGCGGAAATGGACCCATGAAATCAATACCCCAAACATCAAAGATATCACAAAACAATATAGGGTTTTGGGGCATCTCATGCCTACGGAAATACTCCTGCTCTCTCGACGGTTATCACATGACTTGCAAAACAAATGGGCATCATGAAACAGGAAGGCCAAAACAAACCACATTCTAACACCTTCCTAGCAGTTCTTTGGGGTCCAAAGTGACCACCACAGGCAGAAGAATGAGCAAAATGCAATATAGAGTGAAACTCATGATCAGGCACACATCTCCTAACTACTTGGTCACTACAAAATTTCCACAGATAAGGGTTATCCCAAACATAATATTTAGACTCACTTTTCAATTTAAGGGTTTGGGCCCTAGTGGAATCTACAGGAAAACACCAACTACCAAGTAGTTAACTAAATCAAGATACCATGGGGTCTTAACTTGCGGTTGTAGAAGCTGCTCATCGTGGAAATCATCCCGAATAGAAGAGGGTGAGAGGGAGAATGAGTGATACGACTCAAGTGGTCGGCTACCCGTTTTGTGCTCCACTTCTATCTCGAATCTCCACATCAAACTCTTGGAGCAACAACATCCACCGGATGAGTCGTGGCTTAGCATCCGCCTTTTCAAAAGAAACTTTAAAGCTGCATGGTCGAGAAAACAATGACTCTACTAGCTAGCAGATATGACCTAAACTTATCGAAGGCAAATACAATAGCCAACAACTCCTTCTCAGTAGTGGTGTAATTAGACTGAGCAGAATCCAAAGTCTTTGAAGCATATGCAATGACATGGGAGGCTCTATCAACCCGCTGTGCTAAGATAGCACCAACCGCATAGTTGGAAGCATCGCACATTAACTCAAAAGGGAGGAGCCAATCAGGGGGCTGAATCACTGGGGCTGTGGTCAGGCAACGCTTCAAGTGATCGAAGGCCGCCTTGCACGCATCATCAAAGACAAAGTCAGTGTCCTTATGCAGAAGGTTGGACAAGGGTCGAGCAGTCTTGCTGAAATCTTGAATGAAACGTCGATAGAAACCTGCATGGCCAAGAAAAGAGCGAACTTTGACAGTAGGAATATCACCTAGAGGGGGGTGAATAGGTGACTTTTGTTTTTCTTTCGCCCTTTTGTTAATAACTGAATGGTTAGAGTAGAGAGAGAGATGAACACAAGGAGATTTATACTGGTTCGGTCTTAACACTTTGACCTACGTCCAGTCCTCAAGAACACCTTGAGATTTCCACTAACTCTTTTAGCAAACGTACAATTACTCACTCTCTGTAACTTATAGAATGATCCTTTCACACTCGGACTCACTCCCCCTTACAAGTTGCAATTGTACACCCTCACTTAAGGTTCCACAACCTTAAGTTTGAACGCAAAAATGAAAGTGTTTAACAGACTCCTCACGAGTAAATAAGATATGAACACTGAAGTGTGTATATGAATACTCAAGATAATCACAGTGATAAATTGAATATTGTAAATGTTCCTTCGTGTTTTTCCAGTTGAATCAGCTGTCTCTTTATAAGGTTCATGATTCGTGTCGATCAGCTGTCTTTCGGAAGAACTAGTCGTTGGGAAATCTTGTTTATTTGAATTGCCGATGATTGCTCTGCTTTGATGATTATGACCGTTGCATCGTTTATCATCTTCTCTTTTATTTGATCTGGAAATAAATCAGAGTAATTGATATATGAATTGTTTCCAAATGAAGATCTTTAAACTTTCCTCTGTCAGACGACGCGTGAGAGTAAATGTGGTGATTCTCTCTTTGGTCAATTTTGATTCCTGAAACTTTACTTGAATAGAATCATTAGAAATGGAAATGAATCAATTTATATAATCAGTGATAATGGCAAATCAATATTTATAATATTTATAGTCAGAAGCAAATCAATCACAGATATCATATTCGGATTCTTGTTTGGGACGACCTTGCTCGAGCAAGAGTTCTTTTGTGCTCGGGAAAGTCTTAACAAGGAAAGGGAATTTCTCGCTGTTGCTCGGGCATGCTATTTCCATTGCTCGGGCATAGTGCTCGGGCATGGTTTACTTGGGTGCTCGAGCAAGCCTCAGAGAAATGGTTTTTCTCGTTGCTGCTCGGGCAGTCTATTTTGTGGTGCTCGAGCAAGCCTCAGTCAGAGGAGAGAAAACGAAATATTTCGCTGCTGCTCGAGCAAGTAATATAAGTTACTCGGGCATGGTGCTCGGGCAGGGTTTTCTGGTGCTCGGGCAAGTCTCAGCCAGAGGCGAAAATCAGAGTATTTCGTTGCTGCTCGAGCAAGCAATATAGGTTGCTCGGGCACGGTGCTCGAGCATGACGAAATCCATGCTCGGGCAGTCAACACTTTAGGCAAACTTTGGGAGGTTGCTCGGGCAACTATTTCATGCTGCTCGAGCATGGTGCTCGGGCAAGATTTCTTTGGTGCTCGAGCAAGTCTATCGCCTTTAACCTCTTTTCCTTAAATCCCGATGTTGCTCGGGCAAATGGACATGTGCTGCTCGAGCAAGGTTCTCAGCCAAAGCTTCTTTTCATTGAATCCGATGTTGCTCGGGCAAATTGTTTCGTCCTGCTCGGGCAAGATTCTGATGCACATATTTTCCACTCAATTTAATACTTTACATTTGTAATCATCAAAATATCGAGAGCTAACATTCTCCCCTTTTTGATGATGACAACTCTTAAGAATTTGTGTTTTTGAAAAGATTTTTGTAAGTTGATTGAATTGAGAGAAATATGTGAAACGGAATGTTTAATGATAGGAAAGCCATAAAGAACCTTTTTCATTAATCTTTGCAATTGAGTACAGGTTTTTTTTTTTAACCAAATTCAGGCTCCAAAACATAGATACAAGTAAAGCACAAAAGCTAATGCTAGAGAGACCCTATCTATCTATTCTCCCCCTTTGTCATCAGGAAAAAGGGGGGCCTGAGCAGATGTAGGGGCCGGAGCAGCCGGAGAGGGAAAGTCAGAAGATGAGGTAGATGGAAGGGGGACAGTAGCGGGATCGATAGGATGCCTTGGAACGATGTGGGAGCCAGAGAGTATGAAATTTTGGACAAAGGCGTCCAATGTGGCATCCAATCCAGAAATCTGCCTCTGTTGACGGTCGGCTGTCTCCTGAACTTGTCGCTTCAGCTCCTGTTGTTCCTCATAGAGGACTGCATAGCTGGACTCTAAGTCGGTTTTAGGTCAGCTAAGTCCATGTCAAAAGTAAGTCCGATATGTTGCTTGAGATTTTTCATTTCCTCGGCCATGGCAGTAATCATGTTAGAGGTTAACTTCCGGAAGGCGTCGAGGGATTGTAAAACAGGGGCAATAGCTGCTCGGACGGAGGAATCAACAGCTGCCTGA
This sequence comes from Acacia pycnantha, assembly GCA_025563575.1. Classification (NCBI taxonomy): domain Eukaryota; kingdom Viridiplantae; phylum Streptophyta; class Magnoliopsida; order Fabales; family Fabaceae; genus Acacia; species Acacia pycnantha. Next base: position 2,437,207 of record JAMWYP010000045.1, read on the forward strand.
ATAGCAGCCTGAGTAGCGGCTTGGGAGAAGGAAGGAGCAGATATAGAAGGACCTGCTTTAGAGGATTCTGCCTCATCCTGAGGAGCAGCAGAGGGAAGAGATGAACCTGGTCTGGGGACTGTGGGCTGAGAGAAATGCATTGGTTCTTTTCCCTTACGCTTCTTTTTAGACGATGCTTCAGTGAACGATACTCGAAGACGAATCAGATGCTCTGGCCCAAAACGGGGAGGATATTCTTCCTTGTCCTCGGATAAGTACCATACGTTGTTGACCTCCAAGATCCGGGAGACCAGAGAAGGATATGGAATGGTAGCCCTGAGTTTCACCTGAGCTTCGGATATGAAGGAAATCATTTCGTCCAAAATCCACTTGCCCAGATTCCTTGGTTCCTTTGTAACTAGCGAGGCAAATCTCTCGAAGTCCTTCAGGACAAAATGGGTGAAGCTCTGACCCTTCTGGACGAGACTCCTACTGTAAATGTACCAGAGCACCCTGTGCTCGTCGCTCATGGATGCGGGAGTCAAATTGATCTTCTTATTCCCATCTACCGAGATGTGAGGAAATAGAATCTGGTGGCACTGAGCTAGAGACAACTTGGGTGGGTCTTCTGGAGGATCAACGATGCCTAGTAATATATTGAGGTCATAAGCAGTGAGTTTAATGATCTTACCCCGTATGAGAGTAACCACTGTATCGTCATCGTCGTCCTGAGCCTTTTCCAGGAGGTACATATTGTGATAAAAGACCCGAACTACCTCAGGAGAAAATGGTTTGCTTATACCCAGTAAAGGCATGAATTGCTGTAGCCAGTCCGTCATGTCAAAATTGCATTCTTTTTTAAAGTACTCGAGATCAACATAGACGATCGGACAAAATGGTCTCGACTCATAGTATCTAGCAAAGAGTAAATGATCATCGACAGTAACATGACCCTGAATCATACCAGAAGTAGGTTCGGGTAAGTGCCCGTCCTGAGGTTTGCTAGTGGAGACGTTCTGTCGTTTGCTTTCTGAGTCGTGAGATTTGAGTGAGAAAGAGACTCGCTTGCTTGCGGAAGCTTGAGATTTCTGACTCATGGCGGACTTGGAGGCTTGAGGCCGGTCTTCTTTCTCCTTGGAGTGAATGGCTTCGATTGTACGTTCGGAGTCGTCGGTGGAGTGAGCCGAAGATGGTGAGTGAGCGTGTTTCCTTTTTCCAGAAGCTAGAGATCCAGTCTGGAGACGGGTCGTGTGCTTGGGGGATCCCTGAGAATCAGGGTCCTTCGTATGCGCGGGAACCACCTTCTCTTTGATGATCTTCGGAGTGTCCGAGGATTTGACCTTCGGCCGATAATAGCGTGATTTTTTGCTCGGAATGGATTTGGAGGGAGTTTTTTCGCCGGATCCAGCCATTGGGGAGATCGGATTAGGGAAACAAGAGGGATTTTGGAAAAAAAAATTCCAGAAGTCCGATGGTGGGTGCGCCGATGAACAAGATGACGATGAATTGGGAAAAAAAAATCGGTTGAGAAAGCGAAATTGGGTGCTAATGAACAGTCGTACGGTTTGATTTTGGTAACGGATTGAGAAAAAAGGATAACGGAGTGAGGAGATTTGAGAGAAAAAGAGAAGGGAAAGAACAATAGGGTTTTGACGGAGATGCAAATGAACCGTCATTTCCCCTGTTTTTTTAAAAACATTATCAGTCGATGTTGCTCGAGCAACTATTTTTGTGTGCTCGAGCAGAATACTTGCTCGGGCAGACTTTAAGTCTTGCTCGAGCAGAGACGAGCACAGTGGTTTTTGATTTTAAATTTTAAGAGACAAGCTAACCTTTAATCAAGTATGTACTGTGAATACTTGACGTATGTTGGATATATCAAGGTTTGAAGAGTCCAATATAGCATGAACCGAGCCTGTCATGCCTGGATTTGATGTGATAGATATTTCGTGCTCGAGTAGATGCTTTGTGATGCTCGAGCAGATGCTCTTTCGTTAGTGAGATGGCCATTGTTGCTCGAACGGGGACTTTGGTTACTCGAGCACCTCTTTGCGCTATGTAACATTCCCGTCGTTGCTCGAGCATAACTTTTGGCTTGCTCGAGCATGCTTGAGCATGTCATGTGGTTTTGCTCGAGCAGGGACCTCTCTGTTTATCTCTGTTTTCATACGTCCAGACAGAGCATCCTGCAAAAAGAAATCCTAGAAGCTCCGATGCTAAAGTTAGTAGTATCTTGTTGAATAAATACATTTAATAATAGAGTACTTACAATTCATTGGGATTAGCCATACCCAATTCTCTTCGTATGAACGTGAATTGTTCTTTGGCCAGTGGTTTGGTGAATATATCGGCCAATTGAAGATGTGTAGGTATGAACATTACCTTGACATCCTTTTTTTGAACATGGTCACGGATAAAATGATGTCGCACATCAATATGCTTGGTTCTTGTGTGTTGAACTGGATTTTTGGCCAAGCTAATTGTACTGGTGTTATCGCATAGGATTGGGATTTCTTTCAAGTGAATTCCCAAGTCTTGAAGTTGTTGTTTAAGCCATAGGACTTGAGCACAACAACTTGAAGCGGCAACATATTCAGCTTCGGTGGAGGATACGGCTACCGTTGTTTGTTTTTTGCTGAACCAAGAAACTAACGATCCACCGAGAAACTCACATTGTCCACTGGTACTTTTTCTATCAGTTTTGTACCCAGCATGATCTGAGTCAGAATATGCGACTAAATGCTCTTGTTGACTTTTTGGAAACCAGAGACCCAATTCCTTTGTATCCGATAGATACCGAAAAATTCTCTTGACATGTTCAGCGTGAGTTTCTTTGGGTGCTGATTGGAATCTTGCACACATTCCTACACTAAATTGAATATCCGGTCGGCTTGCTGTTAAGTACAGTAAGGATCCAATCATTCCCCGATATTTGGTAATGTTAAAATCTTTCCCTTTTTCTTCATCGGCATCCAGAGTTGCTGTTGAGCTCATTGGTGTATCTGCACCATTACAGTGTTCCATTCCAAATTTTTTGAGTAGGTCACGAAGATATTTTGCTTGTGAAATGAATATGCCATCCTTCCGTTGTTTGATTTGTAATCCGAGAAAGTACTTGAGTTCTCCCATCATAGACATTTCAAATTCACTTTGCATTACTTTAGAAAATTCTTCACACAGGAGATCGTTAGAAGCACTGTCATCAACATATATTTGCACAATCAAAATTTCATTAACTTTGTTGGTTTTAATAAATAATGTCGTGTCTGCTTTTCCTCGCAGGAATCCTTGATCTAACAGAAATTTGCTTAATCTTTCATACCAAGCTCTAGGAGCTTGTTTAAGGCCATATAAAGCCTTTTTAAGGTGAAAGACATGATCTGGATGATGGTCATTTTCAAAACCAGGGGTTGTTCAACGTAGACCTCCTCCTGAATGAAACCATTTAGAAAAGCACTTTTAACATCCATTTGATAGAGTTTGAATCCTTTGATACACGCAAAAGCTAAGAGTACTCGTATGGCCTCCAATCTAGCTACTGGAGCATATGTTTCCTCATAATCAATCCCTTCTTCCTGATTGTAGCCTTTGGCCACCAATCTAGCCTTGTTTCGGACTATGATTGCGGATTCATCACGTTTGTTCTTGAATACCCATTTAGTACCAATGACCGGGTGGTCTTTAGGCCTAGGTACCAATTCCCAAACTTGATTTCTATCAAATTGATGTAATTCCTCTTGCATTGCTATCACCCAATCATTGTCTGAAAGGGCTTCATCAATTTTGGAGGGTTCAATTTTAGATATGAATGCAGAAAAAGTAACTTCATTCAATGTGCTTTTTCTAGTCCTTACACCTTGATTTATGTCCCCAATCACTTGGTCTATGGGATGATTTCTTATAAATTTCCAAGGTTTGGGTTGTGATTGATCAGGAATTTCAAGAGAGTTTTCTGAATTTCTTTCAAAAACGTTAGCTGGATTTTCAAGAGAAGCAGGAGTATTTTTTGAGAAAAATTGATTCTTGTATGAGGTTTCCTCATCATCATCTAGATGTTTGTCAATTTTAGATTCACAGAATACAACATGTATTGACTCCTCTACTAAGCGAGTGCGTTTATTGAAAATTCGGTATGCTCTACTCCTATTTGAATAGCCGAGAAAAATACCTTCATCTGATTTTGGATCAAATTTACCCAGATTGCTTTTTCCATTGTTATGAACGAAGCATTTGCATCCAAATATGTGAAGATGGCCCAAGTTTGGTTTTCTTCCTTTGTAGAGCTCATAAGGAGTCTTATCAAGTTTCTTTCTGATATAAGCTCTGTTTGAGATGTAGCTAGCTGTGCTCATGGCATCTGCCCAGAAGACTTGTGAGGTTTGATTTTCATTCAACATTGCACGAGCCATTTCGGTGAGCACTCGATTCTTTCTTTCAACCACCCCATTTTGTTGAGGGGTTCTTGGTGCTGAGAAGTTGTGATCTATTCCATGAGTGTCACAGAATTCTTCAAAGGCTTGATTTTCAAATTCACCTCCATGATCAGTTCGAATTCCTGAAATGCAAATACCTTTCTCGTTTTGCACCTTTTTGGCAAACACAACAAATAGATCAAATGTTTCATCTTTTGAAGATAGAAAAATAGTCCATGTAAATCTTGAGAAATCATCTACAATGACTAAAGTATATAAATTCCCACCAAGACTCTTGACTCTTGATGGTCCAACTAGGTCCATATGGAGTAGTTGAAGTGGTCGATTGGTTGATATTTCAGACTTATTTTTAAAAGTGGATTTAGTCTGTTTACCCTTTTGACAGGAATCACAAAGCATGTCATTTTTAAAACTAAGTTTAGGAAGACCAAGGACTAAGTCTTTTCTTAGCAGTTTATCTAATTGCATCATATTGACATGAGCTAGTCGCTTATGCCATAGCCAGCTTTCATCTAGGTTACTAACAAAACATTTTTCAGAGTATAGTTTAGGTAGGTCTAATGTATAACAATTTCCCTCACGAGGAGCTTTGAATAGTACCTTAAGTTTACCTTTGTCAATAGGTAAATCATCTTTGTTAACAATGAGACATTCTTCAGAATCAAAGATGATCCAATTGTTTTTGTCGGCACTTTGGCTTACACTTAGGAGGTTGTGACAGAGGCCTTCCACAAAGTAGACGTCTTTGATATGAGGACCTTCTTTTGCACCAATTTCACCAATGCCAGTGATTTTTCCGGATTGATTTCCTCCAAAGGTGACTTTACCACCATCTTTTGATCTCAATGCAACAAATTTTTCTGCATCTCCTGTCATGTGTCTAGAGCATCCACTATCGATGTACCATTTGTTAATTCTTGATGCTCGCAGACAGACCTGTAAATCAGAAGGATTGAGTTTTAGGTACCCATTTTTTTATGGGTCCTTTCGGGTTAGTTTGGGTTTTCGAAATCTCATAGGATCCCTTTCGTACCCACTTGTAATTCCCAACAGGTTGGGTTTTTCTTTCCTTTTTATGGAAACAAGATGAAGTGGTGTGTCCTTTGCGATTACAATAATTGCAGTGGGCAAAAGGATTTGAAAAATGAACTGTTTTTTGAAAGTAGTTCAAATAATTCTTTTCTCCAGTTTTTTTCTTTCCTTTCTTTTTATCACACTCAGGCTTGTAACCGATTCCCGACTTATCATTTGTGAATCGTTGTTGTTTTAGAATCACATTGAGCATGTCACTACCTTTTGTAAACTTTTCAAGAGTTTTTGTAAGGTATGTGTTCTTTTTGTCTAAATCAACACAATTGTCACAAATAAGATTTTTACAAGTAAAATTTTCAACTTGTTGTTCAAGAGTTATGTTCTTTCGTTTTAGAGCTGAATATTTTTCAGCAAGTTTTTCAAATTCAGATTGCAATTCAGTATATTCATCAAATAATTCATCATAAGAAGGATGTGAATCATATACCTCATTTTTGTTTATGGGCTGTTCTTCTTCCTCTGCAACTAGACAAATGTTTGCACTATCTTTTTCTTCCTCACTTTCTTCATCAGAGGAACCATCTCCCCATATGGCAGAGACGTAGGCTTTCTTTCTGAATTGACTGAATTTCTTCTTTTTGTCCTTTTCATTTTCTTTCAGTTGAGGACATTCTGATTTGTAATGACCGGGTTTCTCACATTCATAGCAAACGATTTGATCTTTATCTTTGATCTCTCGTCGATTTCCCGGAGTCCCTTTCTGAAACCTGTTTCTGGAACCTTGATCCTTTCTATAGAATTTTCTGAATCTTCTTACCAGCATGCCTATTTCTTCATCGTCCAAGTCATCTTCATTTTGATCTTCTTTTATGGTATTAAGAGCAATGCTTTTGCTCTTACTAGTGTTGACTTCATCTAGACCTTTTCTGAATTTCAGTTTGCTTTCATATTCGGATAGGCTTCCAAATAGTGCGGCTACTGAAGTCATTGATTCTCCACGGGCTTCTTCTATTGCTGTGACCTTGGCTTCCCATTCTTTTGTTAGAACATTGAGAATTTTTCTAACTTGAGGTGGTTGTTCATACGTTTTGCCAAGCGATGCCAGTTGATTGGTCAAGTGTGTGTAGCGGAGTTGAAATTCAGCAATAGTTTCTCCGGTCTTCATTCGAAGTAAATCAAACTCGGTGGTTAGAGTATTGATACGATTTTCTTTAATACCGGAGGTTCCTTCATATGCAATTTCCAATGCTTTCCACATTTCTTTAGCAGTAGACAAATTGCATATCCGGAAGTACTCTTTTTGACTAAGAGCACTCTGAAGCATCAAGATGGCTTTGCTGTTAAGTGTAATTTTTTTCTTGTCGGCTTCATCAAATTCTTCCACTATTTTAGGAACAGCAATTCCATCTTGATTTCTTGTGGGAACATAATCCCCATTCTCTATCACTTGCCAAAGACCGTATTCAGTTGCTAATACGAACACTCTGAATTTTGCCTTCCAAAAAGAGTAGTGGTCACCATTGAATCCAGGTGGTCGGTTGATCGAGGCACCATCAGGCAATATTCCTTCCATGATCTAACTCGGGATGTTAAGCCCTTAACAGAGAGAACCTTGCTCTGATACCAAATGACAGTAGGAATATCACCTAGAGGGGGGTGAATAGGTGACTTTTGTTTTTCTTTCGCCCTTTTGTTAATAACTGAATGGTTAGAGTAGAGAGAGAGATGAACACAAGGAGATTTATACTGGTTCGGTCTTAACACTTTGACCTACGTCCAGTCCTCAAGAACACCTTGAGATTTCCACTAACTCTTTTAGCAAACGTACAATTACTCACTCTCTGTAACTTATAGAATGATCCTTTCACACTCGGACTCACTCCCCCTTACAAGTTGCAATTGTACACCCTCACTTAAGGTTCCACAACCTTAAGTTTGAACGCAAAATGAAAGTGTTTAACAGACTCCTCACGAGTAAATAAGATATGAACACTGAAGTGTGTATATGAATACTCAAGATAATCACAGTGATAAATTGAATATTGTAAATGTTCCTTCGTGTTTTTCCAGTTGAATCAGCTGTCTCTTTATAAGGTTCATGATTCGTGTCGATCAGCTGTCTTTCGGAAGAACTAGTCGTTGGGAAATCTTGTTTATTTGAATTGCCGATGATTGCTCTGCTTTGATGATTATGACCGTTGCATCGTTTATCATCTTCTCTTTTATTTGATCTGGAAATAAATCAGAGTAATTGATATATGAATTGTTTCCAAATGAAGATCTTTAAACTTTCCTCTGTCAGACGACGCGTGAGAGTAAATGTGGTGATTCTCTCTTTGGTCAATTTTGATTCCTGAAACTTTACTTGAATAGAATCATTAGAAATGGAAATGAATCAATTTATATAATCAGTGATAATGGCAAATCAATATTTATAATATTTATAGTCAGAAGCAAATCAATCACAGATATCATATTCGGATTCTTGTTTGGGACGACCTTGCTCGAGCAAGAGTTCTTTTGTGCTCGGGAAAGTCTTAACAAGGAAAGGGAATTTCTCGCTGTTGCTCGGGCATGCTATTTCCATTGCTCGGGCATAGTGCTCGGGCATGGTTTACTTGGGTGCTCGAGCAAGCCTCAGAGAAATGGTTTTTCTCGTTGCTGCTCGGGCAGTCTATTTTGTGGTGCTCGAGCAAGCCTCAGTCAGAGGAGAGAAAACGAAATATTTCGCTGCTGCTCGAGCAAGTAATATAAGTTACTCGGGCATGGTGCTCGGGCAGGGTTTTCTGGTGCTCGGGCAAGTCTCAGCCAGAGGCGAAAATCAGAGTATTTCGTTGCTGCTCGAGCAAGCAATATAGGTTGCTCGGGCACGGTGCTCGAGCATGACGAAATCCATGCTCGGGCAGTCAACACTTTAGGCAAACTTTGGGAGGTTGCTCGGGCAACTATTTCATGCTGCTCGAGCATGGTGCTCGGGCAAGATTTCTTTGGTGCTCGAGCAAGTCTATCGCCTTTAACCTCTTTTCCTTAAATCCCGATGTTGCTCGGGCAAATGGACATGTGCTGCTCGAGCAAGGTTCTCAGCCAAAGCTTCTTTTTATTGAATCCGATGTTGCTCGGGCAAATTGTTTCGTCCTGCTCGGGCAAGATTCTGATGCACATATTTTCCACTCAATTTAATACTTTACATTTGTAATCATCAAAATATCGAGAGCTAACAAACTTCCCGCACAGAAGCGGGGTAAGGCAAAGCAGTAATAACATCAATCTTAGCAGGGTCTACCTCAATCCCTTTCCTAGACACTATGTGTCCCAAGACTATACCGGACTCAACCATGAAGTGACACTTCTCATAATTCAGCACAAGATTAGACTCAATGCACCTATGCAAAACTCTAGATAGATTAGCTAAGCATGCATCAAAATCAGACCCATATACAGTGAAATCATCCATAAACACCTCCATACAGTCCTCTAGGAACTCGGAGAAAATACTCACCATACAACGCCGAAAAGTGCTGTGTGCATTGCGAGAGGCCAAAAGGCATCCTCCGGTAAGCATATGTCCCAAAGGGGCATGTGAAGGTCGTCTTCTCCTGATCCTCAGGAGCAATATGGATCTGGAAGTATCCGAGTAGCCATCCGTGAAGCGAGTAATGAGACTTACCAGCCAATCGCTCTAACATCTGATCAATGAAAGGTAGAGGGTAATGATCTTTGCGAGTGGCTTGGTTGAGTCTTCTATAGTCAATGCAAACTCTCCAACTATTCTGAACTCGAGTAGGAATGAGCTCATTCTTTTGATTGGCTACCACAGTGACTCCGGATTTCTTAGGAACCACCTGGTGGACTAACCCACCGCTATCGAAATGGGATAGATGATGCCGGCTGCGGGAGCTTAGTGACCTCCTTCTTCACCACATCAAGGATGAGAGGATTGAGGCGTCTCTGGGGTTGCCTCACTAGCTTAGAGTCCTCTTCCAATAGAATCCGATGCATGCACACAGAAGGGCTAATGCCAACTATGTCAGCTAATGTCCACCCAATGGCTTTCTTGTTCGCCCTCAATAAGCTTAGCAGCTTCTCTTCTTGATCTGGCATAAGATTATTTGCCACAATGACTGGAAACTGCTCATTCACCTCCAGACAGCTCAAGGTTAACATCGAATTCAGTTCATCAAAATCGAATTAAGCTCATCAAAATCGAATCGGGATGCACGTTAGGATCGGGATGAAGCTCAAACTCGAATCAATATCGAGTCTACAAGTAATGTAGAATCATCAAGCAAATCGAATCACCAAACAATGCAGTCTTAACCAAATTAGTGCAAACAGAGCACCATTCATTATCATCGCATTCACAAATGGGGGTATCACTCGATGAAAAATAAGGATAATCAAGACACCAACCATTAAGAACATCATCCACAAAGCATCATCAATCACATCAATACGTAAGACGTAATGCTCTTCCCTAGGATATTTCATGGCATCAAAGATATTGAAATTCACGGATATATCACCAAACTCCATGGAAAGAGTACCAGAATGCACATCTATCTTAGTCCTAGTCTGTTTTCATGAAAGGTCTCCCTAGAATGATTGGTGACCTACTACTAGGAGACTCACCCTCCATATCCAAGATGTAAAAATCCGCAGGGATATCAATTCATTAACTTTGACTAATACATCTTCAACTAAACCGTAAGGATGGGCATTACTCCTATTAGCTAACCGAACAATGACACCAGTTGGACGCAAGGGACCAAGACCAAGAGATCTATAAACAGATGCAGGCATGACATTAATAGAAGCACCTAAATCTAGCATGCAATCATCAAATCTATAGTTACCAATAAGACAAGGGATAGAAAAAGTCCCTGGATCTTTGCATTTACGAGGCATGGTAGGCTGGATGAGTGCTGACACATTCTGATTCAAACTCACTCGTTCATTCCCCTTCAGTCGCCTCTTGTTGGTGCACAACTCCTTCAGAAATTTGGCATATTTAGGAATTTGTTTAACTGCATCTAAGAGAGGAATGTTAATCTCTACTCGTCTGAATGTCTCAAGTATATCCTTCTCTTGTGCCTTTTCTGCCAACTTCTTGGATTGAACTGCTCTCTGAGGGAAAGGAAGAGGGATAGGAATGTCTTCCTCTTCACCTTGCTGCACATCCTTTTTCTTTTCGAGTCAATCTTCACATTTCCGACTCGTTTTCGATGTGGAAGTCACATCTGCAGCTTGCTTAGGTTCCTCCAATTGCTTGCCGACCAGTAGTGATATAGCACTCACATTTCCCTTAGGATTGGGAATTGTTTGTGAAGGAAGGGAGTTGGATCCCCGAGGTTGAAGCTGGTTCAATGATGTTGCCAATTGCCCAATCTGTGTTTGCAAACTCGAATGGAAGTGTCGGTTCTTTGTTGGAACCGCATATTGGCCGTGACAAATTGCTTCATCATATCTTCAAGTGAGGAACCACCACCACTACTACTAGCTCGTTGTTGTGCCGCTTTGTGGAGGTGGACATATGGCTGGTCGAGGAGGTGGTGCTTGCAAAGGCAAAGGGGTGTGCATCGTTGCTGGAAAGTCGTGGTCCGTACGGCCTCCGCTGGTAATTCCTGCACTCAACGATCTCGGTTACTCGGTGCCATAATGGATATCAATTCTCGGGCTTCTTCAAGTGTCTTGTTACTCATAGCTCCACCACTAGAGGCATCAACCAACCCTTTGTCTACCGGTGATAGACCATCATAGAAAGAGTTGATCAAGTCTTTTTCAGATATCTGATGGTGTGGACAGCTTGCACATAACCTTTTGAACCTCTCCCAATACTCATGCATAGTCTCCCCAGGGATCTGTTTAATGTTGCCAATCTCCTTCTTAATCGCAGATTGCTCTTGAGGAAGGGAAATATTTCTCTAGGAATATCCTCTCGAATATCGATCCAGCCTCCCAATAGATGAGGGCTGAATGTACAGCAACCAATCCTTGGCTCCACCTTCCAATGAGAAAGGAAAAGCTCTCAACTTGATATGATTTTCATCAATGGCATGTGGCTTCATTGTGCTGCACACTACATGGAATTCCTTCAAATGCTTAATGGGGCACTCACCGCAAGACCATGAAACTTAGGCAACAAGTGTATTAGACCAGATTTAAGCTCAAAGTTAGCAAGAAGATCGGGATATTGGATGCACAAAGGTTGATAATTAACATCAGTGCACCCAATTCCTTCAAAGTATGATGATTTGCTCTGTTCTCCCGCCATAATGTCTCGAGTTAGTGGACACAAGACTATCGAAATACTATCGAATCACAATCGAAAGATCAATAGAATGGACACAATCCGAATGGCCACTATCGAGTTCGGTTGAGTGTCCATTTCAAGATTAATCCTATGACTTAAGCTTACAACTCTCCTAGCAAAGAAGAATTGTTCTCTCTATTTCAGATCAAATGGCAACAGATCTTCTGGATTAGTAGTATTCCTGTACTCATGCAACATATACACAAAGCAGAATTGGCAAATACTCAGAATGACAAAGATGCCACCAGAAAATCAGAATTACGAAAATGCCACAATGGGTGGTAAAAAGTGGAAAAACACTAAGAGACACAAAGACAAAACACACAAAAGCGAAAACCTATGCTAGAAATTGACCTAAACAAGTCCAGAAACAAGATCAAATGATTTTTAAAATTTTTGGGACTTGGACAGGGCAACTCCTAGACTATTGGGGAACTCAAAAATGGAATTAAAAAACTTCAAAAATTGAAAAAGTGGTCTAAACGATGGAATTTGGCAAAACGGAGGATAGCCCTTAGAAAATGAAACATTTTCAAAGGGGGTCTAATGATTTTCCATCTTCTATCACTGTACCAAATTTCAGCCAAATCGTAGATACCAAGAAAAATCACCCTATTGGAAATCAAAAATCAGAACTTAAAACAGCGAAAAAAGTGGTCTAAACGTTGGAATTTGGGGAAAATAGGTGAGACCACACTTCCTTCCAGGAAGTGACTCTTGCTTAGAACGCCCAATTCCTTGTGAATAAGACCTGGTTTGAGTGATCAGAGTCAGAAAAATTCCTATCCGACCACCCGAACCACCTAAACCCTAGCTATTTACAATATCATTACTAATCAAACCGATGCAAATTCCCAAGAACGGCGCCAATTTTGAAAGAGATTTGCCGTGTCTCCCAAAATAAACCAAGTTCGATTAATGATTTGCGAATTAGGGAACCGGGTCGTTTCCCAACGAACTTGCAGCGGGTTTGATTAACAACAACAGTGAAATGTAATGGTAAAATTGGGGGTTTTAGGGTTTTATGATTCAGCAGATTAAAACGAAATAAATTGAAATAAATAGAACTATGTAGAAACAGATAGAAAAACGTTGATAGACTTAAATGCATTAAAAACGACCAACCCAACGATCGATTCCGTAATCATGCATCATTGAACGAAATATAACTAATCACGTTTGGTTCGGATGAATCGAAATCTCTGCATTCATCCGGAGAATCCCTCACCTAGACGATCGCCTAGAATTTATCCGAACAGTGGCGTCTCACTGTGTAATCGCACAGCAACACTAAAACCTAGTCCGAATTTAGTCCTTGGGATGAACCAAACCGAATATTAAATCTAATATTCGAACTATTTTTAATTCGAATCCGATAAGATGAAAACAGAATTGATTAAGTTACCGATTAGGCACAAGTTCTCCGGACGAATCATGGAAGGGGGTTTAGCCGAGCATGGCTGGAAAAACTGAAGAAAAGATGAAGAACGCGAAGAACCCTAAGAACATGCGAATGCGAAAATCGGTAGAGAGAATTTACATAAAATCGTGAAACCCTAATGTCAAAATCATGAATTCGTGAATGCCTCTCGTTTTTGGCGGCTTCCTTACTTAAAAATAACCTAAAACGAAAATGGGCCCTAATAGTTTTAGCCCAAAACAGAAATAAAATAAAACTGGACTTAAATTACAAAATTCGGGTCCAAATAATATCCAGAATTGTGCATCCGACTTCGGCTCCAAAATCGACCGCCCTCTTGACCGAATTGGCTCTTGATGTCTTCATAACAATTGTAGCTCTTTGAATCATCTGAAATATGAGACAAAAATGAGGCAAATCCGACGTCTGGTTCAAGAGTTATGGTAGAAATAGTGAAGTAATACAAAACTGGAATTTTATTATTAAAAATGGCTCAAATGCAATAAAAGGCCCAAGGCCCAAATAAACATAAAAGCCATTATTTATTAGATAAAGGGTCCTAAGTTATTACTCAAGAGACAAAAATAAGTGTATAAAATATTCAATTATCAGTAATGCACAGAATCGGGATTGGTCTGTTCAAGCCCGATTTTTGGGAGGCCGAGGTCTTTCTACCGTCTTCATCTGGGCCGATGCCACTTCTTTCCAGACTTGGGATCGTGAAACGTTCAACGGGGTATATTTATCATACTTTTCTTGCCTTGTACCTATGAATTTACTATCTGATTTTCTTCCTCGAGGATCTTGTTTACGACTCTCGACTTGCTCCTTACCTTTGGGAGGAGTTCTTCTATCTTGGTTCCTGCAGGGAGCATTAGCTGTTTGCATCTGCTCGATCTCCAAATATTTCTTTGACCGAGTAATGAAGTCGTTCAGATTCTTTGCGGGTGCTTTGAAGAATGACTGTGCCAGCCGAGATTCCCCATCCAACCCGGAGGCTAGTAGGTGAACATGAACTTCCTCCTTTAATCCTCGTACTTGCAGAGCCGCGTCTTTAAATTGGTCCAAATAGCTTTGGAGTGTTTTCCCTTGTCACTGCTTAATCTTATCTAACGTGTATTGAGATTTCGGTTGTTTTTTGCTAGTTGCAAAATTCAATTCGAATTTCTCAGCCAAATCCTCAAAACGCTTTATGAATTTTATGGGTAAAGTATGAAGCCATTTTAACGTTGCTCCTTTCAGTGTTGCTGCAAAGATCCGGGTAATGACAGGCTCCCGAAGCCTCCTTACGAACATGACTACCTCGAAGTTCTCGAGGTGGGACGTCGGATCTTGGGTTCCGTCATACTTTGGTAAGTCTGTCAAATCCAAATCATCTAGATACGGCGCGTTTAGTATGTCATCCGAAATGGGCTATTATTGTGCTGCCCGATGTATTTTCTCCCATGTGATACTGGCGTGCCTCGGTGTGGAGGACTATCATCTCGGTCCTAATCCCCTCTATCTGGACTTTTCTCAGCATAACCTAAACCCTTTGTTTCCCCGCTTCGACCGTAATCTTCACGATTATCTCACCCCTATCCCGTTTTATCCTTCCTCTGATGATCACGGGTTCGCCTATCCTCCTTTGCCTTGTCGTGGTCTCCATTATCCTGGCCTTCCTTTGATGCCGAGGACTTCATTTGTTTCAGGCGTTCCTCCAGCACTTGCATCTAGAGGGAATTGCGTTTTTCCATCGTCTCCATTCGTCTTACTACTGAGCTTAAAGTGTTTCGCAAGAGGAGGACGTCTGGGTTCTCGATTTGAAAAGGCTCTTCAATTTGGTGTTGCGAGGTTTGCTGAGCATTGTCGTGCTGAAAGTTCATTGCTTCTTCTGGATTGGGAGGTGTGTCAAATGCATCATCCTCCAAGCCATCGTTACAAGCTGGGATGATTGGATCCTCGCTTTCTTGCTGATGCGGTGGCAACTGATCCTGATTTGGTTGTGGGTGATTCTCTTCCATCTGATTTGTTTTTCTGAAAAGAAGAAGTTGACTGGTGCTTCTTGTATCTACCATCGCTGGTCACGAGAATCGAATTTTACGGTTCCCCACGGTCGGCGCCAATGTTCTGTATAAGAACATAGATGTCTAGCCTAATGGGATAGGTGGTTGATATTGGATCAAGTTGTTCAATCTAGATATCTAGAAGATAGATACCCAGATGAACAGAGGATCACTGTACACAGTGGGGCTTTCGCCACAAAGGGTGATGTGTGTGCACAATGATGACAGTATCTTAAAAGAGTAGTCAGTGTATGCGTACCTTCAGGGTTGACTCTTATTTATAGAGCTTACTTGCAGGGCTTTGGCTAATGGGCTTCCTATTTGTGATATAGATTTCCCTGGATTGCCTCCTATATTGTAGGTTAGTTACAATTTTATTCTGATCCACTGTTGATTACGACAGATCTACCTATTTGTTAGGACATATCCATTATGGGCCTTTTTTGGGTCCATAACAGAATCAAAATCAAAATTCATAGCCATATTGGTTTAGTTTATTAGAGGTTATTCTTGGGGAAATTACTAGAAGGTCTCGAGGAAGAGATTTAATTACCTAAAGTCCGATAACAATTGAGGAGTATAGTAGTATACAATACAAAGTTTTCGTATAGAAAATAACAATAGATTTTTATATTGTTCACTTATCATTAAAACTTTTTGGTTCTTTAATCCCTTCCCTAGATCCTCATAGTGATTCTCTCTTTAATTTAGTGCTCATATTATCCGACATGTTATTAGATTTTTTTATATATTTAATATGATAATTTTAAATATTGAATAATACTAATTAAAAAAAAAAAGGTTAGCATTTCCTATTACTCTTACAAAAACATGTGGAAAGATAATGATATCTACCACAAATTAAATTAATTTAGGGATAATGCCACAGCCCTCGGCTCCTTCTTTTTCTTTCTATCCTCTTCCCTCAGTAATGTCACCCTCTACCACTCTTTTTTTTTTTTTCCTCTTCTTTTTTCCTTCTTCTTTTCTCTTTCACTTTCTTTCTCTTCTTCTTCTTTTCTCTCACACGACCTCTCTTTCTTTCTTTTTTTCCCCACTTACATGAACAGGCCAGGTCTTTCTTTCTCTTCTTTCCCTTCTTTTCCTCATGTCCTGTCCTCCTATTTTCTTTGCTTGTTTCTTTCTTTTCTTTTTCATTAGAGATAAGATTATAAACTTGACCCGTAATCTCTCACTCTCACTTATAGAGGAATAATCTCACTTAAAGTGGTATTTTCACATGGACTAAACTTACATTCAGTACTTGGTGTATTGAATATCCAGTTTCCAATAAAGAAGTGCCACTTGTATCTTTTCACAACATCATTGTTAACGGAGTATTTTACCGTTAATCTTTGACTCTTCATCCATTAGAAGGTAGCCATCTGTCTACACTTTACACTCCACCCCTTCTTCTCCTTCATTTATTTTTATTGCCATTCAAGCCATTTATTTTTTTAAGTGAATAAATTATATCCATATTTTAATTTACTCTCAATTTAAAATTCTCAAGCAAAAGTTGTATCGTTTGCATCATCATCGATCAGAAGGTAGCGATAAAATCCATAGCCACCTCTGCTTCCGTTACCAATCATCATTTACGGAAGTTTCCTGAGATCAAAACTCAGTTACAATGTTCATTAAGAAAAGATGTCACTTTTTCATTGGAAAATTGGATATTCAATATATCAAGTACGTACTGGAAATAATTCTTTTCCTTTTCACATCATTAGGCAACAACACCATTTGATTTCTTTCTTTTCTTTCCTCCTTTTCTCTCACATCCTCTCCTTTCATTTTCATTTTTTCCCCTCTTTTTCTCCCGGTCACTCCTTTTTCTTTCCTTTGTTTCTTTGTTTCTTTTCTCTTTTAGATCGCCACCCTCTCCCTCTTTGAATCTACATTAGGTGTTTAGAATTAGGTGTTTATTAGATATTTATATCTTTAATTAGAGGTATGAGCATATTTTTTTTATATATTATATTTATTTATATTTAAATTATATGTTGTTTTCTGAGATTTTTTTGCACCTAGTATCTCAAATTAATTAATTTTCATAATGCTGGTGTTACAAACAAATGCAAAACTGAAAATTAATTAATTTGAGATATTGGGTGCAAAAAATATCTCAGAAAGAGGTATATAATTTAAATTTAAATAAATACAATATATAAAATAATTAAAAAAATACTCATGCCTCTAATTAGAGGTATAAACACCTAATGTGGACTCCTCCCTCTCCCTCTCTCAGTCCTTTCCTTCACGCTAGTTTATATTAGATTGTCATAACATAAATTTATGTTATTTTCAACTTTTTGAAAATTTCATTAGACTTTTTGGTTTCTCAATTACACTTCCTTTTAAAATAATTATGATTGAAAGGAGATTTTGATTATCTTTCAGCTGGGTAATTGAAAATTTCACCAATTTGAATTATATCCCCATGAGATATTTTAAAAAAGTTTTAGCTTTGGTAATTATTTATTTGATGTTGGGTCCTTGAATTAATATTATTTGAACGTAATTACCATGGTTTGTGAAACCGGACCGGACCGGCCGGTTTAGACCGGGAACCGGCCAACCGGCCGTGAAACCGGTCCGGTTTAGGGTTAAACCGGTCTAACCCGGTCCAACCCGGTCTGACCCGGTGAAACCCGGTGTGACCCGGACGGGTTACCAGGGTGACCCGGTCAGACAATTTTATTTTTTTTTAGGTTTTTTTTTTTTGAAATTTTGCCTCACACTACTGTTTATTTCTTGAGGTGAAACCGTGAAAGAGCTTTGTTCATCTCGATTTAGAGCTTCGTTCCATTGTGCAGAGCTTTAGGTTTATTATTGTTGAATGTTTTAATAATGAAGGTGCCTAGAATACTACCACTCCCAATCTCGAGTCTAGAAATCCTCCTACACATTCTGGTGTTAAAAAGGATCCTGCTTGAGAATATTTTATCATCATATACTTGTTTTTGATATTTTGCTATCATGAATATATTGTCTCAAATGTAGGTTGTAAAGAAAATTGTTAGGAATATCTGAATATGTCACAAGTATTGAAGTATATGGTTATTTTGCTATTGATCTAAAATATTGAAATGATATATAGTATGTCAAATTTAGGTTGGTGTGATAAGAAATTAATTATTTTCCAATTTTTTATACCTCACCGGTCTAGCCCGGGTTGACCCCGGTCTGACTTCAGTCTGACCCACTAACCCTTAACCCAGTACCCCGACCGGTTCAGTGACCGATCCGGGTTTCAGAACCTTGGTAATTACTGTATAACAATGTTGATTGGGCTTTATATCGTTTGGGATGGAGTCTTTTAAGCCTTGTGAGGTTATTTGATTAATTGAATGATAAGCATAGATGTCTCTTAGTTGATGTGTTACAAATCTCAATTTAAATAGAGTTAAAAAAAATAAATATTAATAATATATTAAATTGTCTTTTGTGCTTGCGTGGATAAGGATTGAGTAAATACCCTTTTTGGTCCCTGGAAAAACACATTTGACCCTTTTTCGTCCCTGAGTAAAAGAAATGTCATTTTGGTCCTTTTTAGGGACTAAAAAGGACCTTTTTGGGAATTTCTGAGGGATTAAAATGTGCAAAAAAAATGATCAAAAGGACTAAAAGGGACATTATTTTTCCATTTTAGGGACTAAAAGTGACTTATTTTTTTCAGGGACAAAAAAGGGCATCCGTGTTTTTTCCAGGGACCAAAAAGGGTATTTACTCATAAGGATTTGGTAAGACGTTCCACATCCTACCCCAACTGTTAAACAAGAAGGTCACAGTAGTGGATGCGGAGGTGTCATTCGAGATAAGATTAACGTGTGGATTTGTGGTTTCAGCTGTATGACTTATGCAATGCCCCTTACTATTCATAAGAGGACGCAATAGTAGTCATTTGTTTAGAGACATTATTGATAATGCCGCAGCCCTCGGCTCTTTCTTTTATTTTCTCTCACACGTCCTGTCTTTCTTTTTTTCCCACTTACATGAGCAGCCCCCCTCTTTCTTTCTCTTCTTTCCTCTCTCTTCCTCATATCCTGTCCTGTCATCTTTCCTCATGACCCGGAATCTCTCAGACTCACCCTCGCTAGCTCACAGCTAGGTAGCTGTGAATTTTCTTTTCTTTCTTTTCCAAGGTTCACGTGTTGTCATGTCTTTTAGGCTCACGTCGCCAGCTCATAGCTGCGTCACTTTTTTATTGGAAAATTGGATACTCGTATCAAGTACTGGAAATAATTCTTTTCCTTTTCCCATCATTAGGCAACAACACTGTATGATTTCTTTTTTTCATTTTCCTTTTTCCCCTTCTCTTTTTCTCACGCCCACTCCTTTTCTCTCCTTTGTTTCTTTTCTCTTTTAAGATCGCCACCCTCTCCCTCTCTTATTTTTCTTCTTTTCCCTCTTTCTCTCTCGGTCCTATCCTTCATGATTGTTTATATTAGATTATCATAACATAACTTTTTTTTGTTAATTATTTTCAACTTTTTGAAAATTACATTAGACTTTTTGGTTTCTCATTTACACTTCTTTTAAAAATAATTATGATTTAAAGGAGATTTTGATTATCTCTCAGCTGGGTAATTTAAAATTTCACCAATTTGAATCGATATATTTTTATGGGCTAAGGTGTAAAAATAGACATGAGCTTTTCTCCGAGGAGCGCCCATTAGCAAATGTTTTTTTCAGGTGCAAAAGTAACTATGTGGTTACAAATTAGGTGCAAAAATAGCATTTGACCGTTAAATTTGACTTTTGACCGTTAAGTTTGACTTTTTTTGCTGACTGGACGATGACGTGGCTTTTTTCAGTATTCTTTTAGTACCGGTCAATACCTGAAGTGTTTTTTCAAGATCCTAAAATAAATTTTCAAAATTATGAAATATTTTTGTATCAATCGGTATCCCGAAAATACTTTTTAGTACCGGTCGGTAAGACTCGAAATATTTTTTTCAGTATCCTTTTAATACCGATCAATACCTGAAATATTTTTTCAAGATCCTAAAATTATTTTTGCACCTTTGAAATGCCACGTCATCGTCTAGTCAGCAAAAAAAGTCAAACTTAACGGTCAAACGCTATTTTTGCACCTAATTTGTAACTACATAGTTACTTTTGCACCTGAAAAAAACATTTGCTACTGGGCGCTCCTCGGAAAAAAACACATGTTTATTTTTGCACCTTAACCCTATTTTTAAAATGTTTTAGCTTTGGTAATTATTTATTTGATGGGGTGTAACACCCCTAATTCCATACTATTGATAATGTACATTAATAAACCGCATATAAGAATATCATTAGAGTGGAGCGGTAGAGTCTATGAGTAACTGATAGGTAACGTGGCTACAAATTTAAACTAATCGCGACGTATCTGTTCGGATATAATGACTGTACATTTATCCCAATATTCAGATACTAATTAAGTATCTAATAGTATATATAAAATCCAAAACATTAAAACTCCTTCCGAGTCTTCACCCATGCTTCTTACCCTTTATACTGGCTCCTGATCCTCCAGATTTTGAAGTTAGGGTTAAGTTTGAGATTCAATCAGATTAAATATCAGGTAACAATTAACCTCATGCTCAAGTATAAACTGTAGGAAATCCACCAGAAACGCGGAAGCGAATCTTACCGACACGATAGAGGAAAAGTATAACCTTCATCGTTTTGATTACCTGGAAGGATGCAGCGATCTGATAGACTCTTGCAACGATCTGATAGACTCTCCAAGAACACACGAACAGTCCAAGCTCGCTCTATGATCGATCTTCCAGACTATCTCTCGAGGGGAATGAGATGGTTGTGTGGGCAACCGTTCAGATGATGAACGTCTGCCTCTAGGGTTTGTTTCTGATGAAAGCCTCCTATGTTTTTGTCTGGCTTTCACAAGGAGGAGAAAGTATGTTTATATACTACTACATCCAAGACCTAACCCTAATGCACATGGGCCATAGGGTTCTTGGGCTTGTAGTCTCACTTAAGCCTTATTGGGCTTAAGTGACCAAAGAGCATATTAACCCAACAATCTCCCACTTGCTCTTTAAGGTACAAGCTTGGGATTGGGCTTAAGTGACTAAAGAGCACATTAACCCAACAATCTCCCACTTGCTCTTTAAGGTACAAACTTGAGTTCGTAAACCCAAGACCATGTAGCTCATAAGCCATCATCATCGATAATATACCCCATCCCTTATCTCGAGCTAGCACGGGGATCTACCATTTGTCATTTATCAAGGCTCATGATAATCTACGTAAGATCATCTAGTTCGGTGTTACTCCACTAAAAGCCCGAATGTGAACTCCAAGAATAATGACACTTATAACACGAATATGCATTACCCCTTTATAGAATGTCTATAATTTGATTGACCAGTTTTCTGTAACCCAATCAATTATTTATTCCCTTGACTGTGATAGTTTCTCTAATGGATTACATGCACTGGCCAGTGTCTTCAATATCCAAGTACCGAAACATATCAAGGGGACATTTCCTATAAATTCCATGTTGTTTATCTCATAAACACCGATAACCAGATAGTCTCAATCCCAAAATACCGAGTTATTGGCCGTCATATAGATCAAACCTCACCCGTTGGTAAATCAAAGAATGAGAACTATTCGACTACCTATTTAAAATAAACTCAGGATTAAGAGCAACTACATGACTATAGTTAGTTGGAGATTTGATTCCTTATGACAGAAAAAACAACCTTAATCAAATCTCTCCTTGATCCATTCAATGTAAGTATTAACTCACACCAATATTTTATAATGATTCGGACAAAACCATTTCATAAAATATTGCAGCCTAAATAAAGTGCCCAACTTAATTTAATAGCTGTGAACCTATTCATCAATTGTGAGAACCTATGACCATGTCCTCTATGAACGTATCCATATGATCATATACTCCACAATTGATCCGGACCTTCGAGTTTGTAAATAGTGTGCGAAATAAATGAAAACAGATCTCATTTATTAACATTCAGAAAAAAATTACAATGTCATAATGTCTTGCTTAAAGAACACAAAATAACAAAGTAAAATAACAACTACCTAAAGCTATAGCAAACTGAATCCTCCTAAGACCCATAGATGAAACATGTCTCGAACGCACGTTCAGGCAAACTCTTAGCAAAAGGGTCAGCAAGGTTCTCGTCTGATGCTATCTTTGCTACCTCAAGAGCAGCTACATACTCAGCCTCTGTGGCAGAGTCAGCCACACATGATTGTTCTACACTTCCCAACAAATGGCACCGCCATTAAGGGTGTACACATATCCCGAGGTGGACTTACTTGAGTCAATATCTCCTTGGAAATATGAGTCCGTATAACCAACGGTTTCAAGACTCCCACTAGAATAAACCAACATATAATCTCTCGTTCTCCGTAGGTACTTGAGTATATGTTTAACCGCTACCCAGTGTTCCTCTCCTGGATCAGATTGGTACCGGCTTACTACTCCCACTGCATAGCATATATCTGGTCTGGTACAAAGCATAGCATACATGAGACTACCTACTGCTGAAGCATAAGGTATCCTACTCATGCGTTCTCTCTTCTCAGGAGTTTTAGAAAATTGCTCTTTAGAGAGATGAATCCCATGCCTGAAGGGTATAATTCCCCTATTGGAATTCTCCATGCTAAACCTGGCAAGTATTTTGTCGATATATTTAGCCTGGGATAATGCCAAAACCCTATTCTTCCGGTCTCGCAAGAGCTTAATACCAAGAATATAATTGGCTTCCCTGTGTCCTTCATATCAAAATGCTTGCTCACTGTGTTTTTATGCCTAACAATACCTCTCGTATCATTTCCGATAAGGAGTATATCATCCACATAAAGTACCGTAAAAGATACCGCATTACCTTGGATCCTTTTATACACACACGGCTCATCGGGACTTTTCTCAAAACCATAAGACTCAATGGCTTGATCAAATCGATGTTCCATGATCTCGGATGCTTGCTTAAGTCCATAAATGGACCTTTGCAACTTGCATACCATTTCTTCTTGCCCTTTGGCTATAAACCCTTTTGGTTGCTGCATATAGATCTCCTCTTCCAAATTTCCATTTAGAAAAGCAGCTTTGACATCCATTTGCCAAATCTCATAATCAAGATTTGCTGCAATGCCTAAGAGAATCCGGATGGACTTGAGCATGGCAACCGCGAAAAGGTTTCGTCATAATCCACACCTTCTTTTTGGGAGTACCCTTTCGCCACCAATCTAGCTTTGAAGGTTTCAACCTTCCCGTCCGATCCTCTCTTTCTCTTGTAAATCCACTTACACCCAATGGGTCTTACCCCTTTAGGTGTATCTACAAGAGACCAAACCGAGTTAGAATTCATAGAATCCATTTCACGATTCATAGCCTCAAGCCATTCCCGAGCATCAACATCTCCTAGTGCTTCGTCATAACTCGTGGGATCATCATCTTCATCAATGATGACATCCCGATTTGACTCACCCAACAAGAGATATCTTGCGGGTTTACGAATCAATCTCCCACTACGACTTTGTCGCACTTGATGTTGTGCATCTACAGGGGTCCATATTATGTGGGTTAACAATTTCTAGATGTGGACCTTCATTAAGTGGATTAACTAATTCATGATTTTGTTCTTCATCATCATGCTGAACTTCCGTACTTGAACTTCGGTACTTGTCTCCGGTTCCCGTGTATGTTCAGGTATATTTTCTCCTCTTTGAACAAACACAGGAATAAAAGCTGGAACCGCCTGAGGTTGAGGTGAAACTTGATCTGAGACTAGCTCATCAAGAATAATCTTACTCCTTGGCTTATAATTTGCCATATAGTCCTCCTCTAAGAAAGTCGCGTGAGTGCTCACTATGACCTTATTTTCTTTTGGACTATAAAACAACCAACCTCTCGGTTCCTTTAGGATAGCCTATAAACATGCATACTTCAAGACGCGAGTCCATCTTATCTCGGTTTCGTTGCAAGACATGTGCCGGAGCACCCCAAATCCGAATATGGTTCATGGTGGGCTTACACCCTTTCCACAATTCTATTGGTGTCTTTGAAACCGACTTGGACGGAGCTAAGTTCAATAGATACATAGCAGTTTCTAAGGCATATCCCCAGAATGAATTAGAAAGAGATGAATAACTGAGCATAGATCTTGTCATTTCTAAAAGGGTTCTATTTCTCCTTTTAGCAACTCCATTCTGCTGGGGTGTCCTTGGAGAAGATAATTGTGAAACTATCCCCTCTTTTGTCAGGTAAGACCTGAACTCTCCAGATAGGTATTCACCCCCTCGATCAGATCGAAGAGTCTTGATTTGAACACTAAGATGCTTTTCTGCCTCAGCCTTGAACTCTTGGAATTTTCCAAAAGCTTCAGACTTATGACGCATCAAGTACACATGTCCAAATCTAGAGTAATCATCAGTAAATGTGATGAAATACTGATACCCACCTCGGCTTGGACATTTATTGGTCCACATACATCGTATGTACCAATTCCAGTTGAAGTGTGGCACGTTTTCCTTGGCCTTGAAAGATCTCTTGGTCATTTTACCCTCTAAACAAGATTCACATACGGTATCGGTTCAAAGTTCGTGGATTTTAAAATCCCACTTTTGGCCAAAACTTGTATCCTGTTAGAGTTAATATGACCCAATCTCAAATGCCAAAGATAAGTTTCAGAAACTTTTCTTTTCTTTGATGAATTAATATGCTCAACATCTCTTAATTCAACATGATTAACTTCACAGGGAACAGGATTAAGGAAATAAAGACCATTAAACTTTACACCAGAACAAATAAAAGAAGATGAACTTCTTATTGAAACTGAGGAATCAAACTGAACTGTCAAACCATGTTTATACAAACAATTAACAGAAATTAAATTCCTCTTAAAATCTGGAATAAATAAACAGTCTTCTAAAACCAAAGTTCTGCAATTATCAAAAGATAAAACAACTTGTCCCACTGCTGTTGCAGAGACAAGTTCCCGCCCAAGCTTCAAATCTCTTTGTCCTTTACTTACAGGCAAGTTATGTTTGAACCACTCGCAAAGAGTAACAAACATGGTTAGTGGCTCCTGAATCAACGATCCATTTTTCATCGTGATTCTCCACTAAACAAGCCTCAATCACATGTAAATTACCCATACCTGGTTTATTCAAACGTGGGCAATTTTTCTTCCAATGCCCTGTCTGTCCGCACTTGAAGCACTTGCCTTCTACGCTTCATTGCAACTGTTTTGGCAACTGGAATACCTGATTTCTTCTTTTTCTTGTTCTTTCCTTTGGGTTTCCCCTTAGGTTTCACAGAACTTTCACCAACAAACAATGCACTTCCCTGCTTGACTAGAGATGTTCAGCACTCTCAAGCTCGTGCATCAGTTGAGTGAGGTCAAGATGCATCTTATTCATATTATAATTCATCTTGAATTGATTGAAGTATTCAGGCAGTGATTGTAAGAGAAGGTCAACTTTTACTTCTTGGTCAAACTTGACCCCATGGTCACCAGCCTTCTTGAAGTTTGCTATCATTGTTAGACAATGATCCCGCACACTTCCTCCGGACATCACCGTCTTAGTGACTAAATTCAGCGCATTTTGCCTAGCAGAGCCGCTAGACGTAGCAAACATGCCATCAAGAGTCTGGAGCATTGTTGCTCCACTCTCAATCGTGCTTACTTGCTCTGAAGGTGATCGCGAGATCGGCCAAAATATAGCAAATAACCGACACATTCGCCTTCTCCCATCTTTCCTTCTCCGCTGAAAACGAGTCCGAATTGCATCGACGCATTTTCAGCAGTCGCTACTGCATAGGGGTAGTTAGAACAAAGTTGAGCTTTTCATATTGAAGAACAATATCCAAATTAGTTTTCCATTGTTTGTAGTTTGTACCATCCATAGGTTTTTGGCTCAAGATTGTAGCTAAAGGATTGAATGAAGACATTTTTCTGAAATTAAGGAAAAAACCACACTAATTACAAACTATAATTAACAACAAACAGATGTAGCGCTAGTAGATTCTAATAACTACTATTCGTTTATCGTTTAACAATCCATTAGTTATCTTTACAAGGCTTACGATGGGCAAGATACTTGTAAAACTAATATTGTTATTTTTGGGCCTTCAGCCCATTGCCAGGGCCTCGATGGGAGGGTTAACAATTTCACCAAAGTTGAATGTAATTAACCATTGTTTACTTTCAAAAATTATCTTTAGTGTCTAAGTGTTGCCGACGATGGGCCGTGCAAAACTTTACTAAAATTTTGAAAGTATTGGGGTTTAATCTAGCGAAATCCGATTATCCTTATCCGATGGGGCTTCAAGCGATAACCATTTCACTAATAAACCCACAATTGGGGCCCATAGGTTTTAAAATTAAATGATTAATTTAAAACCTTCACCCATTCAATATTTTAAAATTTAGAATTTTCAATTTCCAAGAATTTGTTCAATTTTGAGTAATAACTATAATTTGAGTGAGATCAACCCATAAATTATTAGGTATCTAAAATCTAGTCATGATTGGCGAGTGTGCTTCTCATGACCATTTTAAATAACATAAATTACTCTAAAAATACATTCTCTTAGGAAATTTCCGACATGTGATTATGCAACAATATGGCATCTTCCTATTCTATATGGCATGTTATTTCAAACATCATGTTAATCGCTCATATAATTCATACAATTCAATAAAGAAAATCATTAAACAATTAAAAAAAATAACTTTAATAACTTTAATCCATGGCTTTCCTATTTTAAAAAAAATAAAATAAAAATTACAACTTTGGAATTACTCTTTCGTCCAGCCCATAGTATCTGTCTCAAGCCTCTTTAGGGTATTCATGGGCCCAAAAGCCCAAAGACCCAATTCCTGGCTAGAAACCCTAGAACACGAAAGAGGAACCCTAGCCTTTACTTCTGCCACGCCGTCAGCCGAAGTCATCTCAGCACGAAATTCCAGGGGAAGGACCACCATGAAGAGACGACCTCACGGCCGCCGGAACCACCCAAAAAGGGTGGTCCACGCGCCCTCACGCGCGTCTCCTTTGTGGGCGCGTGACGCCCACTCTCAGTCACTTCTGTAGGCGCGTGGCGGCGCGTGGGAGCTCGTATGGTGTCGTTCCACCTCTCATTTTGTTCGTCTTTCCGTCCTCTTTCCAACGACATATGGTTCGTCCAAATCGGAGGTCAAGAGGTCCACGAAAAGTGTCCGACAGTGTTGATTGCTCATCTTCTTGCAGTTTCTTGATCTCCAACTTTTACATAAATTCGAAAATTACATAGAAATTCTAAAAGGAACTAGAAAACAGCAAGGAGGAAACCTAATCATATGGGATTAGCCTCCTTGTTACAAATCAAGAAATACAGAGAGAATCTGACCATGGATTAAAGCGATTAACCGAATAATCTTTTTATCTATGAATTATAAACGTATTGACACCATGAAACTAATAACAAATATAGAAATAGATGCCATATTTTTCAAAAAAAAATGAAAAAATTAATCACATGAGAATAAAATCAAAACTGGTTCTTTTCCTCATCGCGATACGGCTCTGATGCCAATTGTAGGAAATCCACCGAAACGCGAAGCGAATCTTACCGACACGATAGAGGAAAAGTATAACCTTCATCGTTTTGATTACCTGGAAGGATGCAGCGATCTGATAGACTCTTGCAACGATCTGATAGACTCTCCAAGAACACACGAACAGTCCAAGCTCGCTCTATGATCGATCTTCCAGACTATCTCTCGAGGGGAATGAGATGGTTGTGTGGGCAACCGTTCAGATGATGAACGTCTGCCTCTAGGGTTTGTTTCTGATGAAAGCCTCCTATGTTTTTGTCTGCCTTTCACAAGGAGGAGAAAGTATGTTTATATACTACTACATCCAAGACCTAACCCTAATGCACATGGGCCATAGGGTTCTTGGGCTTGTAGTCTCACTTAAGCCTTATTGGGCTTAAGTGACCAAAGAGCATATTAACCCAACATAAACAATATACATTATAGATATTCATTACATTTCAACATCAACAATACATAGAGCACATCAGATGTAATGTTACCAGCACAACAATACATAACACATAACACATAACAAATGTAATCTTAACATAGTGATATTTTGCACTTTCTAATTGATTTTTTTGGTAGTTATGGTCTATCTAAAATTTTTTTGTGTTAGGTGCCACTTTATTGCTCATCCTGCACCTTAACTCTTTTACTATTGCGATTGTGTGTAACCTCTCTTAATCTTCCTTTCGGCAGTTCAGAACCATAGGATACACCGTTACCCAGGGAAAAGTACTCAATCATAACCACCAAATCCACAAAAGCACGTAAACTCGATAACTTTTCTGTATAACCAATATAAGAAATTGATGGTTAGTAACAGAGAGACCCGACAAGAATATCATAGGGGTTCTTCAATACTGATAACAAATTCTAATTAAATTAGAATTTCACACCTAATATATGTCACTACATAAAATAAATTATCATATTTTTCTAAATACCAAACAAATATCAATACCCAATACACTTTTCCTTGTGATATTTGGAAAAAGGAATAAATTCAAGGACTTATTTGCAAGGGATAATTCTTGGCCTAAAATTTTAGAAAAGGAGAATATGGATCAAAGAGGATTAATTGGGATAATTTTATGTGGATCCTACAACACAATACACACCCTCTTCCATTGTGTTACCTAGCACTCTTTTTTTTGATAACATTACCTAGCACTCTTTTTTTTTTTTTTTTTTTTTTGCTAAAAAATTTTTAGGAAAGGGGTTGGGCTCACCACAATCCAAGGGCAGGACGCTTGGAGCCATCCCTTGCAGGGCATACCTGGATAGAGAGTACACATGCCTCCACACTCTACCCGCGTTTCCATCGCTTCCTGCATTCCCTAGGATGCCTCCCCCAGCGCCTTGACCAACGCAGGATCGAACCCCCTCCCTTGAGGTGAGGAAGTCCAACCCCCTTGCCAGTTGAACCCAAGGACGAGGGGTCATTACCTAGCACTCTTCTTTCACTATATCACGCAAAATACCAACTCCCTGTTCATTATCCATTCCTCATTATGATTCATTTCGGCCCAACAATAGAAATCATTTTGAAGAAAGACACAGCCCAATACTCATTCTCATTTCATTTCAGCCCAGCATGCGACTGATATATATCAGTAAGATATATATCCATACCTCTTCAATATCCATTATCTTATTGGCTTATAAACTCAATCCCAGCCTCATTGAATCGTGTTGATTCTCAGAGTTTTGATGACAACAATAATTAATTGATTAAAGCCCTTTCTTGAAAAGAAATTATGTTTTTGAATCAGTAAATATTAACCATATTAAGTTTATAATTACTCGAGTAAGTTATTTTAGTTACTCCAGTAATCCCCATCTAATAAAGTTGTTAAGTGTTCATAGAATGCAAAATAATCAATAGAAAATTACTTGAGTAATTTTTGGTATTACTCGAAGTAATGTCGATTTACAAACTTAGACCAAAAAACGTCTTTCGTGTTACATGAGTAAGTATAATTAGCTTCTCAAGTAATATCGCTGCTGGAACAAACAATTTTTAACTTAGACAAAATTACTCAAGTAACAAAATGTTACTCAAGTAATGTTTGGAAATTACTCAAGTAACAAAATTGTTACTCAAGTAATTTTGGTTCCAGACACCATTATTCTGAGAAGTCATTCGAAATTACTCAAGTAACAAAAATGTTACTCAAGTAATTTCGATTCCAGTCGTTCATATTCTAAGAGCTATTCGATATTACTTTTGGACCTTACTCAAGTAATATATATTTGCTTAGCAAGTAATGTCGCTACACGCTACAAACATGTCTATTTTGAAAACTTGAGATATCACTCAAGTAACATAATAATGTTACTCAAGTAATACCGTTCTAGAGAGCATTATTTTAAATCTATATGGATATTACTCAAGTAACACATTTGTGTTACTCAAGTAAGATCCTTCAAAAAACCATATTACTTCGCTATATCATTAATCTCAATTCTAATCATTATGGGTCATTATCTATTTATTCTTAATCTCACTCAAACTCATTTATATTATTTCTAATTATTCTTTTGGTTGGATTTCAGTTGATTAACCATTTTTAATTGAGATTAGCCAAAAAGTTGTTGGTTGTGTCAGAAGCATTTAATGCAACAGAGGATACATATGGAATCAACGCTTTGAGCAGATGAATATAGGGGTGAGCAAATCAAAACCCAAACCGAAAACCGAACTGAATAATTCGGTGTTTCGGTTTTTTCGGTTTTTAGATTCGGTTCGGTTTTTCAAAGTAGCTTATTTTGGTTTTCCGTTCGGTTTTTGCAAAAAAAAATCGGTTAAAACCGAAAAATCGATTTTTTTAACATTTTTTTGTTAAAAAATCCTAATTAATTCTACAAAAATCGTTTTCGAGTGCTTCGAAATTCCTCATGACCCTTGACATGTCTATTTTCAAGGAAAAATATTCCCAGAAGCAAGAAAGTCATGGATCATTCTCGTTTAATATTTTTTCAACGCTGCCCAGTTTATAACTCCATAAATAAGGCTTAACTTCAAAAATATGTTACTACTTGTGTAGAACTCAAAATGCTACATAATTTATATATTTAGAAAGCCCTATATGTCTACTTTATCCATGTAAAATTTCATAATTTTATGTAAAATTCGGTTAAACCGAATTAACCAAAAACCGAACCGAAATATTTCGGTTTTTCGGTTCGGTTTTTAAAATACACATATTTCGGTTTTTTCTGTTTTTATCGAAAACCGAACCGAAAAACCGAATGCACAGCCATAGATGAATACATTCCTTTGAGGCATACTTATTCCAACAATTATTCTAAGTCAACTTCTGCACAAGTACATCAACGGCGAATACATTTAATGAAGCAACGGTCGACAGTATTCAACAGATTTCATCTGTGCCTAATGGAACTACAAAGGGACACAACGGCTATATTCAAAGCTTCACAACAACATTAATGGCAGTTTTGGTATAAAAGCTCATCACATTCAATTCCGCCAACCACCGAAACTCGCACATTCATTTTGACTAACTACAATCTACTATTTCATTAGCTTCACTTAATATCTCCAGATATTTTCCTGTACTTCAGTGTTTATCATCTATCTACTCAGTGAGGAGTTTAAACACTTATTTGATTACTTGTTTAGTTGTTAAATCTTAAGGTTGTGGAGCCTTAAGTGTGGATGTATAATTACAACTTGTAAAGTGGAGTGAATCCTAGTGTGAAAGGATCATCTCGAATACAGAGTGTGTAATTGTAATCGTGATTGTGAGTTAGTGAAATCCCAGAGTGTCTGGGGACTGGACGTAGGTCAAGGAGTTGAACCGAACTAGTATAAATTCTCTGTGTGCATTCTCTTTGTCTCTGTTTGTTTTAACTGTTTGCATTTATTTTCCGAGAAATATTTTTGAAATCCTCTATTCACCCCCTCTAGGTGATATTCTATCTTCAAAATGCAACGGGGAATATATCAGCAAAAAATATCACAGTGTGTAATACCCGGATAATCTTGTATCTGGAATGTTATATTGAGATAAATAAATGGCTATTTCTGATAGGTGAATATGTGGTCTCAAAGAGTATGTTACAATTATATTATTATTTAGGGAAAAATCTCTTGAAAATTAAGAAAAATAATATAGTGCCAAAATTACTAAAATGTCATTGTGAGGTATAAGATGGCCTAAAAATATTATGATAAATTCTAAAGGGCAGTGAAATAATTATTAAAAATTAGAAAGAATATTGTCCTTAATTTAGACAATTTAATAAATTATAACCTTGGAAAAATTAAAGGGGAAAAATCAAAAAGTATTGTGTGGGCTATAATTGATCCCATAATTTTTAAGATATTACATGGGACATAAAATACCAATGTAAGTCAAATAGTTGTGAGAAAATAATTAATCCTAAATAAGAAAATTATCAACAATTAGTAAGGGAATAAATAAATAATTATTGGCTAATTATTTAAGCATGAATCAAGAGAATATTCAAGTAAATTATGTGAAACCCTTTAATTAAATATTAATTGATAAAATTAATTTAAAATATATTTGCTAATTATTTGGAAAAGATTAAGAAAAATAAATGAGATTAAGTATGTGAAAAATCCCTAATCCTAAAAGATCACTAATCATGTGGTTAAGACACTAATTAGACTTATTAATAAATTTCTACTAATTAAATATTGATCAATGGTTAGGATGTGATTTAAATAAGCAAGATCAATGGTTACAAGAATTCCTAACAATTTTAAAAGTCTAAATCCATGTAATTAAGAAAGGACCAATGGGAGATTTTCTTTCTAAATTATATTGGATAATTGAAATATGTATAATATTAATTAATTAAATAAATAATAAATAAATAATAATAATTAATGGGGGCAGCCGAAATTCATGGTGTGAAAGGGGTAAGAGGTTTTTTTCAAATAATATCATGATATTATTGATTATAATATTAATATAATTGTGATATTTTATGAAAAAACAAATAGGATAAATGACCACCGATGTAACATCCAATTTTCAAAAGCAGTATAAATTTTTTTTTCATCAAAACATCATTTCAAAACATCAGAGTAGAGCAACGGAGCAATTGAGTAACTGATGCTTGTATTTCAAATGCCGTAAGTCTGGCTATTTACAACAGTGGTACAGTAACCGTGTGGTTCAAAAGTGATGTAAACAACAAAATGAAGGCTTCCGCCGGAACAACAAAAGGAAGTCTTCAGCCGGATCCCTATGCGTGCTGCTTGTCTTTCTCTACAGTCCTCGGACCTCCAGAACCTGACGTTATATTAAGAGCTGAGATCCGCACCGGACCTCAGGTAACGGTTAACCTCATGTTTACATATACAGCATACAACATTTATGACACATAACCAAACATATCCCAGTAACACAGAAGCCCCCCGGAAAATGTGTCACACCTAGCAATCGTCTCACACCGAGCATCTCACACCTAGCACATATATCACACCTAGGAAATATATCACACCTAGCAAACGTAACCCAATACCCAGCAAGCATAACAACAGTATAAACATATCACAGAGATACTAACTACCACATAATAACATTCAATACACCTAGAACATATACGCATACCATAAACATCAGAATTAGTGTTACAGTACGCGAACGTACCTTCGTTGACGGTATTTCGGTATGTCTGTCAGAAAACGGTACGACAGTAGGTCAGAACGTAATCAGGGATATCCTATCAAGATAACAACGTATTTTTTAAGGATCTATCATTACGACGGACATTTTAGTCATAAATGACCATTTTACCCCTGACCCCCTAATCGGCGGAATTTCGCCAGCACTTCGTTACTTTGACCCTAATCTTCCAGAATTTCAACATAACTCCTACTCCAGCATGATTTTCGAAATATATATAATATTTACCTTAAAACATGATATCTAAACTAACTTGGAAGATTAAAGATCAAAACAACATTTCTACCCTAAAACTTTAAGAACTACCGAACTAAAGCTAAGAACCGAAGAACTTACCCTCGAAGAACTTCGCTGCTACTTCCTCCGGCTCCTCCTTATCTCTACCCTCTCTCTCTATTTCGAAATATTGCTCTTGAATTTGGTGTGAGAAATGAAGAGAACCAAGGGTCTATTTATAGAAGGAAAGGTGAGGGCATTTTAGTAATCTTCCAACAACTTCTTCAACAAGTTGATGACATCATCTACAACTTCTCCAAAAAGTTGATGACATCATCTACAACTTCTCCAACAAGTTGATGATGTCATCCAAGTGATGCAACCATTCACTTTATGAGTTTCTACCGATAAAGTCCCCTGTTCGGTGTTCTAATCGCGTAATCTTGAAGAATCTTAGAAAACCGGGAATGTAGCCTTGAAGATCTCTTCTTCCTCTTTCAAAATACTTGGTTTAACTAAATTTTTGATCCCATTCAGGGCCTCTCCTATTTCGCCGAAGATTTTTGGATAATCGCCGTCGGTTACGGAAATCGCTTCGGGTAACGTCAACTTCTGGACAAAAATCCACTGATTCATAAAACATCCAGTTGTTTATCAACTCATCCCCAGATATTGAGTTATGATTTATTTTCCATTGATTTTCATTTCCTCAACTGCTCCTTTTCCTTTTTCGTCTTATTCCCTAACCGTTCCGCCGGTTACGGAAATGACTTCGGAGACAGCTCAATCCGAGATAAAAATTCACTTGTCTATAATATACTCTGACCTTAGAAACCTTATTCATGGTTTTCTAGATAGGATTTAATTTCTATAGGTGGTCATTTATCCTATTTGCTTTTTCACAAAATATCACAACTTATATTACTATTATAATCAAAGTATCTAGATATTATTTTCTTCAATTCTTATCCTATTTTGAATCCTCAAAATTCGGCCAGCTGGTCCCCCTTTTTTTTTATTAATTTAATTATACAATATTCTAATTATATTATATTTTTCACAAAATTCTCCCATTGGTCCATTTATTTTAACATGGATTTAGGCTTTAAAATTACTAGAATAAATTCTAGGCCTTTGATTTCACTTTTCAAGATTACATCTTAACCCTTAGTAATTATTTAATTTATCCCATTCGATTAACAAATCTAATTAGTGCCCTAATCATGAGATTAGCAATCTTTTAAGGATTAGGGATTTTCATACACTTAATCTCATTTATTTTTCTCAATATTTTCCCAATAATTAGCAAATATATTTTATGCTAATTTTATCAATAATATCTAATTAAAGGGTTTCACATAATTTACTTGAATATTCTCTTGATTCTTGCTTAAATAATTAGCCAATAATTATTTAATTAATCCCTTACCAATTATTGATAATTTTCTTATTTAGGATTAATTATTTCCTCACAACTATTGGACTTACATTGGTATTTTATGCCTCACATAAAATATTAAAAATCATGGGGTCAATTATGGCCCCGCAATACTTTTTGATTTTTGCCTCATTATTTTCTAAGGAAAATAATCCCCAAAATTATCTAAATTAGAGACAACATACTCTCTAATTTTTAATAATTATTGTGTTGTCTCTTAGGATTTATCACAATATTTTATGATTCTTAGTTCATTTAGGGCAGTTTAGCTCTTTATTTCTTCTAATTTTCATTAGAAATTGCCCTAGAAATTTAGATAAATTCCTTCCCATATTTGAGACCTCATATTCACCTATTTTCAATAGGTATATTTTACTAAATTATGATATGGATTTTTAGGGTATTACAACCGATAGAAATTAAATCCTATCTAGAAAACCATGAACTAAGTTTCTAAAGTCAGGGCACATTATAAACAGTGAATTTTTGTCCCGGAGATGATGTTACCCGAAGTCATTTCCGTAACCGAAGACGGATATCCAAAAATGTTCGGCAGGCAACGGAATGCCCTGAATGGGATCAAAAATTTAGTTGACCCAGACATTTTTAAAGAGAAAGATTAGACCTTCAGGGCTATACTTCCGGATTTTTGAGATTTTCCAAGATTATGCGATTAGGACACCGAACATGGAACTTTATCAGATAAAACCCCATAAAGTAAGGATGACATCACCCATGTGACATCATCCTTGGGGAGGATGACCTATGAAGAGGTCGGCCAACACCATCCAAGGGCCAAGATTTTGCCAACTCTTGAAGACAAGATCCAACGGTTGAGATTCGGTTTGATAAAGCATGAATAGTAACCGAAATTTCTCTATAAATAGGCCTCAACTCTCTTCACAAATTTCACACCAAAGAGCTCTTGCTCATTTCGAAATCTTGGAGCAGAAAGGAGAAGGAAGGAGTCCGGAGAAACTTGCAGCGAAGCCCTGGGTAATTTCTTCGGTCCTTAGTCTTAAGTTCTTTTGGTAGTTATAGTAGGAATGTTAGATAGATCTTTAATTTTTCAAGTATGATTTAGATATCATGTTTTAGGGTTAGATATGATATTTATTTCAAAAATATGTTGGAGAAAGAGATATGTTAAAATTTTGGAGAATTAGAGTTAAGGTAGCGAAGCTCTGGCGAAATTCTGCCGATTAGTCAATCTAGGGGCAAAATGGTAATTTGTACCTAAAATGCCTGTTATGATGTTTATCACTGATAAATGTGATATTATCCCTATAGGATATCTATGATCAAGTACTGTTGTTGTACCGCCATTGCCCCGCTGTCGTATCGCTGTTTTCCGTCAAACGTATCGTTTTCCGTCAGAAATATCGACGCTCGTCAACGAAGGAACGGACGTGTACTGTAACCCTAACTCTGTGCTGCTTAAATACTTATATGCGATAGATATGTTCATAGACCGAACATACATACAGTTTTATACGGGTTATAGTCATGATAATACCGTTTTGAGTTTTCCTAGCGCTGAGGACACGTGTTGTGATCATGGCACTGGGTATGTGCAGACTGTTGTTGTTGTTTGGGACTTTACATACTGCTCTGTGCTTATGTTCTGTCGTCATGATGATCATGCATCGGCTGTTGTTGTTGTTTGGGACTTTACATACTGCTCTGTGCTTATGTTCTGTCGTCATGATGATCATGCATCTGCTGTATGCTTATGTACTGATATACTGTTGTATTGTCTTGAATATCTGTTGTCCGTATACTGTATTGTTTGAGCATGAGGTTAACCGTTACCTGAGGTCTGGTGGGTACTGGATCTCAGCTGTAGCTTCAGGGTCCGGAGGACCAAGGATCGGGGAGCGGGGCAAGCAACACGACTAGACCATTGACTAGAAATGTTTTCTTTTGTTTATTTAATAATTAATTTTGAGAACAATAGGATGACTGTATCAATACTATGTTACACTATGGTTAATGTTTGAATGTGAATCAGTTACTCTTACGCTCCAAAGCTCTACTCAGATTGGAAAAGAAAATTCTACTTTTAAAATGGGATGTTACACAGTGTCACTTACGTAAAATGTAGAAAGATCAGACATAGCCTTATCTCTCGCGCAGCCAGTTAGTGAATTCAGACCCTCCATGCTTCTCTAGACCCCCCACCATGCATCTTGAACTCAACGCCATTTACCTCTGAGTATTCCCTTTCGGACCGGACCCTTAGTTTTTTATTTAAACGGTGCTTTTTGGCTTCCATTCATCCACGTTGCTGTAACCAAAAACCAGAACCAAGCCTGAGAGAGAGAGAGAGAGAGAGAGAGAGAGAGAGAGAGAGAGAGAGAGAGAGAGAGAGAGAGAGAGAGAGAGAGAGAGAGAGAGAGAGAGGGAGAGGGAGAGGGAGAGGGAGAGGGAGAGGGAGAGGGAGAGGGAGAGGGGAGGGGGAGGGGAGGGGGAGGGGGAGGGGGAGGGGGAGGGAGGGGGAGAGGGAGGGAGGGAGGGAGGGAGAGAGAGAGAGAGAGAGAGAGAGAGAGAGAGAGTCTTTAGAAAAACAGAGGCGAGAGTGTTGGTGAGAAGCATAGAGTTCAAACGTGCAAGATAGATGCCAACCGAAGGTAAGTCATCAAGCTTCTCTTCCTTATGGTTTCCAAGAATTACCAACATAAGTTTTGAGTATGAAGCCGTTGTTATATATATATATATATATATATAAATATAAACGCTGCACACATATAAAAAGAGAAGGAAAACTCGTTGTCATGAAAATATATATATATAAACGTTGCACACATACAAAAGAAAGAAGGAAAACTTGTTGTCATGAAATATATATATATATATATATATATATATATATATATAAACGCTGCACACATACAAAAGAAAGAAGGAAAACTTGTTGTCATGAAAAATACATGTATAACGTCTACACTTGGGAAGAAAGAGAAGAAAACTTTGCTGTCATATATATATATATATATAAGGGAAAAACACTTCTCATGTTGCAGCAGAAGTGTTTTCTCATGTCACACACATATGAAATGGTGGGACCCACATATATATATATAATTAGCATTACATTATATATATATATATGTGGGTCCCACCATTTCATATGTATATACGAATCTTTTTCTTCTCATGCAACATGAGAAGTTTAAACCCATATATATATATATATATATATATATGGGTTTAATGTTTCTGCATTTACTGTAGAAACTTTTTTTCTATAGCACTCACATAAAAGTGAGTGGGTCTCACTAATATTTTCTCTCTCATGTCTTTATAATGGGACCCACTCACTTTTTTGTAAGTGCTGCAGAAAAAAAGTTTCTGCAGTAAATGCAGAAACATTAAACTATATATATATATATATATACTATGACAATAGTGGATGCGGAGGTGTCCTTCGAGATAAGATTAACGTGTTGATTTGAGGATTTTAAATGGTCTTCACATGTGTCGGTCAAAAGGTTATATAGAAACATGGTTCTTTGTTAATTTGGATGTTATAAAAGCCATTACTTAATTTATAAGAGGATGCGATAGCAGTCACTCATTTAGCTACATTATTGATAATGCCACAGTTCTTGACTCTTTCTTTTTCTTTCTATCCTTTTCCCTCACTAATGTCACCCTCTACCACTGATCTTTTCTTTTTCTTTTTTCCTTCTTCTTTTCTCTCACACGTCCTCTCTTTCTTTCTCTTTTTCCCACTTACATGAACAGCCCCCCTCTCTTTCTTTGTCTTCTTTCCCTTCTCTTCCTCATGTCGTGTCCTCCGATTTTCTTTGCTCGTTTCTATCTTTTCTTTTTTATTAGAGATAAGATTATAAACTTGACCCGTAATCTCTCACTTATAGAGGTATTTATTGATGTATTGAATATCCAGTTTCCAATAAACAAGTGCCACTTGTATCTTTTCACAACATCATTGTTAACGGAGTAATTCACCGTTAATTTTTGACTCTTCATTCAGGAATGCACCACATATTTTGTTCAGGCCAGAGACATCATCCCTATCCACTTCCGAAGGGTTCCATCTGTCTACACTCCACCCCTTCTTCTCCTTCATTTTGTTTTAACTGCCACTCACGCCATTTATTATTTTAAGTGAATAAATTATATCCATATTTTATTCAATTTAGAATTTAGAATTCTCAAGCATAAGTTGTATCATTTGCATCATCATCAGAAGGTAGCGACAAAATCAATAGCCACCTCTGCTTCCTTTACCAAACATGGTTTACGAAAGTTTCCTCTTGAGATCAAAAATCAGTTACAATGTTAATTAAGTACAAATGTCACTTTTTTATTGGAAGATTCCGGTGCTAATTAAAAAACAACATTTAAGATTTCATTTTGGTCATAATGATAGGACCAAGTTCTATTTTTTGTCAATTTTTTCCTAAAATACCTCTATTAATATTTTTTCAATAATAATTAAATACAATAATAGTTTAATAATGCACCTAAGTGAATAATGTTTGCAACTCATTAATGCCACATACATCTCAATTCTACTATTTTTTTAATAAAATAATTTTGAGGAATTTTTATTATATTTAATAATGGCATCACTATTAAATTACACTTCCAACCTCCAAGAGTAGACCGAAAGTGTTGAGGGAGATCGACGATGCCAAATTGTAAGCTTAGAGAAGTCGTGTGTAAGGTATGAGAGGTCTGACAAATTAAAGAACAGAGAATCAAAGTAACTGGACGCCATTTTAAATTTTAAATAAGGACATTTTGGAAAAACAAATATAATTAACTGATTTAACTGATATTTTTAATTTTTTAAAAATTAGGTAAATATGACTTATAATTAGAACATGGGATGGAGTATATTAGAAGTAAATTGTTTCCTTTTCACATCATTAGTCAACAAGACCATGTGATTTCTTTCTTTTTCTTTCCCCCTTTTCTCTCACGTCCTCTCTTTTCATTTTCCTTTTCCCCCCTCTCTTTTTCTCACCCCCACTCCTTTTCTTGGCTTTGTTTCTTTCTTTTCTCTTTTAAGATCGCCACACTCTCCCTCTCTTATTTTTATGTTATTTTCTACGTTTTGAAAATTACATTAGACTTTTTGGTTTCTCATTTACACTTCCTTTTAAAATAATCATGATTTAAAGGAGGTTTTGATCATCTTTCAGCTGGGTAATTTAAAATTTCACTGTAATACCCGGATAATTATTTATCCTGAATATTATATTGTGATAAATAAATGGCTATTTTTTATAGGTGAATATATGGTCTCAAATCGTGAGTTGTATTTATCTTATTTTTCTAAGATAATTTCTCTTGAAATTAGAAGAATTAAAGTGCCAAAGATCAAAAAATACATCTATGGGTCATAAAATATCCTGAGAATATTATGATAAATTTTAGGAGGCAATTAAATATTTATTAAAAATAGGAAAGTATATTGTCCCTAATTTTAGTAATTTATTAAATTATTTCCTTGAAAATTTAAGAGGTAAAAATCAAATATTATTTTGGGGACCATAAGTGACCCTATGATTTTTAAAATAATACATGGTGCATAAATAATCAATGTAAACAAAATAGTTGTAAGAAATAAAATGATTAATCTTAATTAAGAAAATTATCAACAATTAGTAGGTGATTAAATAAATAAATAATTGTTAATTGTTTAAGCATGAATCAAGGAAATATCCAAAGTCAATTATGTAAAACCCCTTAATTAAAGATTTATGGTAAAGATTAGCATAAAAGATACTTGCTAATTAGTTGAGAATGATTAAGGAAAGTGGATAAGATTAAATACATAAAATCTCTAAAGTTTAATTGATTAACAAAAGATTTCTAATCATAGGATTAAGGCTTTAATTAAGCTTGCTAATCAACTTAGACAAATTAAACATTAAACAATGGCTAAGATTGAATCTTATAAAGTAAGATCAAAGGCTACAATAATTCTAACAATTTAAAATGCCTAAATCCATGTAATTACTTATGGACCAATGAGAGAATTTTTGTAAAATAAATATAATATAATTAAAATGTAATATAAATTAATTAAAAAAAATAAAAATGAAAGGGGGGGGGGGGTAGCCGAAATTTAGGACTTTTGGGAAATCAAAAGAAAATATCATGATATTTTGGCCAAAAATGAGATATTTGTTGAAAAAACAAATAGGATAAATGAGAACCGATAGAAATTAAATTATACCTTGAAATCTATGAGCTAAGTTTCTAACATCAGGACTTTTTATGAACAAGTGAATTTTTATCCCAAAGTTGGTGTTACCCGAAGTTATTTCCGTAACCGACGGGGTTTGTCCTAAAATGACTAACAGGCTGGAAAATACCCTTAATGGGACCATAATCTTTGATAATCCAAGTATTTCTCAAGTGATATCATTGACCTCCAAAGTTACCTCAAGAAACATTTGAGATTATTTAAGATTACGCGATTGGAACACTGAGCAGGAGGATTTATCGGTTAAATCCATAAAGCAAGGGAGATGACATCATGTGGATGACATCATTTTTGGAAGGATGAGGTAAGGGGGAGGTCGGCCAACTCCAATGGAAGGTGAGGATTTGAGGTTGATCAAAAACCTAGATCTAAGGGATGGAATTGAAGGAGAAAAAGTGTTGAATAGTGCAATCTTTGCCCATAAATAGGCCATTCCTCCATTTGCAAAATCTCACACCAAATAGCTTGCACAATTCGAAATATAGAGAGAAGGTAGAGAGAAGGAAGAGCTCTTGAGGAAAAGTAGCAAAGCTCTGGGTAAATTCTTCGGTCTCTAGTTTTAAGTTCTAGTCTTTCGTTCGGTAGTTTTAGTATAAATGTTAGTTTGATCTTTAGTCTTCCAAGTATAATTTTGATATCATGTTTAAGGGTTAAATATGGTATTTATTTTGAAAATATGATGGAGTTAGAGATATGGAAAAATTTTGGAAGATTAGGGTCAAAGTAGCAAAGCTCTGGCGAAATTTAGTCAGTTAGTAAAGTCAAGGGTAAAATGGTAATTTGTGACTAAAATGTCTGTTATGATGTTGATCATTAATAAATGTGATATCATCCTTATAGGATATCTGCAATTACGTTCCGGCCGTCAAACATACCGAATTCCGTCAACGAAGGTACGGACGCGTACTGTAACCCTAACTCTATGCTGCTTGAAAGTGGAGCTTGAATCACCAAGAGGGGGGTGAATTGGGGATTCTCAAAAATCTTTTCGATATGCTCTGTTTTTGAATAATAAGTGAAAGTAAAAATAGAGTATAGGGAAGAGAAGCAAGACACAAAGATTTATATTGGTTCGGTCCAACCACTTGACCTACGTCTAGTCCCTAGACTCTCTGGGATTTCTCACTATCAAGATTGATTACACACTCTGCACTCAAGAGTAATTCTCTCTCTAGAATTTACTCCCCCTTACAAGTTGTAATCAATAACCAAATCTCCAAGTCCCCTTGACTTGAGATAACTTACAATAAATGATTTACAATCAAGAAACTCTCTCTAAGAGTAGATATGATAAACACTGAAGAATGAATGTATCAAAAGATACTTTACAATAGAAAACTCAAAGAGTAGTTGGAACTTTAATGATTTTCGTTTTCTCATAGATTGGTTGTTAAGAAGAATTGAATGCATCTCTATTTATAGGTAGAGATATTAAATGACCGTTATAATCCCAAATATAACTGTTGGTGATGTTGGGAGATGATTAGTAAAGGTTTTGATCTTCTTCTCTCTCTACTCTTTGGTTAATCCAGCTTTGCAGAAATTCAGAGTTGACTCTCTGACTATTAATCCGTTGGAAGAGCAGTTTGCTGGATGTAGAAGGCAAGCATTAACTTCTCCAAAACGTGTGGAGAATGATTGTCTAAAAGCATGCAAGGTTTCTGCACTTTTGCATTTAATGTGCTGACATGCTTTTTGCTTTATGCTCAATCTCCATTTAATCCTGTCTAAATCATCTGAAACTCACTAATAAACTGATTAAACATAGTTAAGAATAGTTATGAGTGATGATATAGAGTATAGAGGTTAAACATAAAAGTTTCGCAAAATCATTCAGTTCGAAATTCAAATTTCGCGATGAAAACTCGAGTTAGTTCATCCAAACTCGAGTTTTCATGTTTCAGTGTTCTTTTAGCAAAAGACCGAAACTCGAGTTTTCAACCGAAACTCGAGTTTTATCATTTCAGTGACAAATATCGCGATTTGGTATTTTGGACAAGTTTGGTGAACAGTGCAAAACTCGAGTTGTTAAGTGACTAACTCGAGTTTTGGACTCTTAATGAAAAATCATGTTTTAGTTCAAAATCTCAAAAATGGAGTTTCCAAAACAAAACTAGAGTTTTCAAAACGTTCAAATTTGACAGACCTCTCTGCCTGATCCAAACTCGAGTTTCCAAATCTTAGCTCGAGTTTTCTCATTCTTTGAAAACTTTGGAAACTTCTCGGTAAGGTCAAAACTCGATTTTTCAAAAAAAAAAAACTCGAGTTTTCTCTTTTATGAGAAAACGTTAAAAGACTTAGTCGATTTGGACAAGGAAGTTTTTACAAGGTCAGAGATGAGCATTGTTCTCAGGATATGGAAACTCGAGTTTTCTAGGGTTAACTCGAGTTTTCATGAACTTCAAAAAACTTAGAGAACACTCAGGAAAGCCTAAACTCGAGTTTCCCATGGAAACTGGAGTTTTGGTTTCATCGAAAAACTTGATTGCTCTGTCTTAACAAAACTCGAGTTTTCTAAATCAAACTCGAGTTTGCTTTGTTTCGCGAAGAACTCAGAAGCTTTCTTTATGGCCAAAACTTGAGTTTAGAAACCTTAACTCGAGTTTTCATAATCTTTGAAAACTTTAGCTTCGTTCTGTCAAGTCCAAACTCGAGACAAAGACAAACTTTTTCTATGTTTACAATTGTCTGTTATCATCAAAACCAATTTGAGAACTAACATTCTCCCCCTTTTTGATGATGACAAACACTTGTAAACCAGAGATCTTTCATTTTTCAAAAAGTTTGAGTTTTGAGAAAAATTGTACAAAGTGGTTTGAAGTGTGTTATGACAGTTCTGAATTGAATAAGTTTAGCACAGAGATATAGCAGAAGCATGTAATAATGTGACACAACTAAACCATTGCATTTCATTGAATAAATTGTGCATAACAGCAACATACAAAACAGAAATGCAAGACTACAGAAAATTCAACACAAACTGAAAAACAGAATTAAAACAACTAGAATCTAAGTTCTCCTTCCTTCAACTCAAGATTGCTCCTTTGGTTCAACTTCGTTCTCTGGTTCTTCTCCCCCTTTGTCATCAACAAAAGAGGATGGAGCCGAGATCGAAGGGTCATTGGAAGGGGTTGAGAGTTTGACAGTGGTGGCAGGGGATGGAATGGGAATTGGAGAGGCAAGGGGGGTTTGTAGAATCTCAGTGGTTGGCGAAGAAGAGGGGTCAGAGGTAGTTGCTAAGGGAGTAGTAAAAGCAAAGG
The DNA here is from genome assembly GCA_025563575.1 of Acacia pycnantha. Taxonomy (NCBI): domain Eukaryota; kingdom Viridiplantae; phylum Streptophyta; class Magnoliopsida; order Fabales; family Fabaceae; genus Acacia; species Acacia pycnantha. Next base: position 2,481,852 of record JAMWYP010000045.1, read on the forward strand.
AAGGTGAGGCAGGAGGGGAAGATGATTCAGTCTTGGGGCCAACAGAAGAGCTAATACCAGAAGTAGAACCCATGTTGAGCTTGTTGATAAGGACAGTTAATCGATTATCCATGCGTTCCTGAGAGACTAGCAAATTAGCCAATGAAGCGTCGTGATCGATCAAATGATTTGTCATATTGGATAGCTCAGTCTTCATGGCATCCTGAATGGAAATCATGGCGGTATTGCTTTTCATCATCTCAGTGCACAATCGATTGACTTCATCTTGAACACGAGTGGACATATCATCAACAGCTTTATCCACTATGACTTGAACCCTTGCATCAAAATCTGAGGGAAAAGAGGACTGAGGAGGAGCAGATTGGGCTTCTTGGGCTCTTGATCGTGTGGGAGAACGAGATTCATCAGATCCTTCGGCTTCAAATGTCAGTCTCATTAGATTGAGCTGAGCTTTTCCAAACATAGTGGGAGCCTTCATTGAATCTTGAGCACCCACATACCAGATTTTGTGGTAGAAAAGAATGACAAACACAAGAGAAGGAAAAGGAATATGTGAAGGTTTCCTAGAGGAGAATCTGAAATTGACCATTTCTTGGAAGATCCAATTGCCTAGATTGATTGGGATCTTATTCACTAGTAGAGCAAAATTGGAATAGTCTTTGTTTGCAAAATGGGTGAAATTGCCACCCTTTTGAATCATGTTCCTAGAGTAAATGTACCATAGGACACGATGAAGGGGAGGCATAGACATAGGAGTGAAGGTCAAATTTTCCAATTGGTTCGCAGGAATGGGCTCATTGGGTCTGAGAATTTCGAAAATCTCTTTGTTTGAATATTTAATTGTGGGAGGAGGAGGAGGATTGGAGATTTTCAAAATGGAATTGATAATGGCTGCAGACAGGGTGAATTTGACACCCCTAACCTGAGTAGAAACTCTTTCTTCTACCAGGTTGTGATCACTATCCTCCAAATTGTCCCATTCCATATTGAAATAGAACATTTTGGTGACATTAGAACCATATTGGGCAGTTATAGACAGAAAAGACTCATAAGGTTTCAGCCAAGGAGAGAGATCAACATTACAGGTTTGTCTAACCTTATCTAAATCTACCGAAACTATTGGACAGAACACCTTTTTCGTATAGGTCTCTTTGAACTGAGTAGCCTGGTCACCAGTAATAACATGACTTTCAGTAATAAAACCTGGAGGAGATGAGTCATGGAGATAGATTTTTGAGATAGCTCCGGGACTGTCGGTGAGACTTGAGGCTCTTGAGGAGGATTTGGTGTTGCCTTGGATGATCCTTCGCCTCTTTGGGTTCGTTGCTTCTTGCGAGGTAGGGGAGGTATTCCTTCCTTTTTTTTCCTTTTGATTCCTCGTGCACAGATTCAGAGGCTCATTTGGACTGGGTTTGAGATGGTTCTTGAATCGAGACTCCCTTGGATTGAGGAGACTGCGATTTCTGATAGGAGGGAACACCAGGGATTCATTTGTCTACCCCGTGATGAAATCGATTGGGAACTGACTTCATCCTCGGAGGTCGTTTGAGTGGAGGAGGTGAAGGAGACTCGGTAGAGGCTTCACAATCATCATCTTTTTGTGCGCTTTTGGAGGTTTTCATTCGAGCCATGTTCGATTCTAGGTTTGGAACGAAATTAGGGTTCAAAAATGGACGATGAGAAACAGATGAGAGAAGACGAGAGGTTTTGGGGAAAACTCTAGGGCAAACTTGAGTTTTAGGGCGAGTTTAGACGAACAATGAACAATTATGCTTAAATAAGGTGCGAAATGACTGACCTGGATTCAAAAGTGTAAAGTGAACTTTTTCAATTCCACGACCAAAACTCGAGTTTCCTCTTTCTGACTCGAGTTTTGTGAGTACTTCAACAGGTGTGATGCTCTCTGTTTGCCCGAAACTCGAGTTTCCATTTGACGACTCGAGTTTCCATATCGTGAAAAATCAGGGCTGGCTTTCTGTGTCTCCGAAACTCGAGTTATTACTTAATGACTCGAGTTTTCATATTTGCTCAGCAACTCATTCTAGCTCAGCAACTCATTCTAGATTGGACCCGACAAAACTCGAGTTTTGATATCAAAACTCGAGTTTGCGTCTTATGACAGCAAACTTCAGGATTTGAACATCCTGCATAAAACATTGCTATGTACTCCGAAGCTTAAGTTAGTAAGGAATATTCATCAAAACCATAACTAACATTAAGATGGAAAGAAATACTTACAATTCATTGGGATTTACCATTCCCAATTCTCTTCTTATGAAATTAAATTGTTCCTTTGCGAATGGCTTGGTGAAGATGTCAGCTAGTTGTAAGTGTGTGGGGATGAACATCACTTTGATATCTTTCTTTTGCACATGATCTCTGATGAAGTGATGTCTCACGTCAATGTGCTTTGTTCTTGTGTGTTGAACCGGATTTTTCGCAAGACTGATCGTGCTAATGTTGTCACAGAGAATTGGAATCTCCTTCAAGTGAACTCCCAAGTCAAATAATTGTTGTTTTAGCCACAGGACTTGAGCACAACAACTGGAGACAGCAACATATTCAGCTTCGGTTGAAGACACAGCCACGGTGGTTTGTTTCTTGCTAAACCATGATACTAGTGAACCTCCAAGAAATTCACATTGTCCACTAGTACTCTTTCTATCAGTTTTATAATCAGCGTGATCAGAATCTGAATATGCAACCAAAAACTCTTGTTGACCCTTTGGAAACCAGAGACCAAGCTCTTTCGTATCTGATAGATAGCGAAAAATCCTTTTTACATGTTCAGCATGTGATTCCTTTGGTGCAGCTTGAAATCTTGCACACATGCCCACACTGAATTGAATATCTGGTCTGCTTGCTGTTAGGTAGAGTAGTGATCCGATCATCCCTCGGTATTTGGTTATGTTGAAGTTTTTTCCTTTTTCTTCGTCGGCGTCTAGAGAAGCGGTGGAGCTCATTGGTGTGTCAGCACCGTTGCAATGTTCCAGACCAAACTTCTTGAGCAAATCCCAAAGATACTTTGTTTGTGAGATAAAACTTCCATCCTTCCGTTGTTGGATTTGCAAGCCGAGAAAATACTTCAACTCCCCCATCATTGACATTTCAAATTCACTCTGCATTTTCTTAGAGAATTCTTCACATAGAGATTCATTAGTAGAACCAAAAATGATATCATCTACAAAGATTTGTACGACCAGAATTTCATTGAGTTTATTAGTTTTAATGAAGAGTGTCGTATCATCTTTTCCTCAAATGAATTCTTGTTCTAAAAGAAATTTACTAAGACGTTCATACCAAGCTCGTGGAACTTGTTTAAGACCATACAATGCCTTTTTGAGACGATAAATGTGATCAGGATGATATTCATTTTCAAAACCGGGAGGTTGTTCTACATAGACTTCCTCTTCTATAAAACCATTTAAGAATGCACTTTTAACATCCATTTGATAGAGTTTGATGTCCTTGATGCAAGCAAAGGCTAAGAGTACACGTATTGCTTCTAATCTAGCCACTGGAGCATACGTCTCCTCATAATCAATTTCTTCTTCCTGATTATAGCCTTTGGCAACAAGTCTAGCCCTATTTCGGACTATAATTGCAGACTCATCTCGTTTGTTCTTGAATACCCATTTGGTTCCAATGACCGGGTGGTCCTTGAGCCTAGGTACCAAGTCCCAAACTTGATTTCTATCAAATTGATGCAATTCCTCTTGCATCGCTATCACCCAATCATTGTCTGAAAGGTCTTCATCAATTTTAGAGGGTTCTATTTTTGAAATAAAAGCAGAAAAAGTAACTTCATTTAAAGTACTGCTTCTAGTTCTCACTCCTTAGTTAACATCACCTATAACTTGGTCCAAAGGATGATTTCTTATAAATTTCCAAGCTCTAGGTTGTTGTTGATCAGGATTTTCCAAATGATTTTAAGGATCAACTTCGAAAACATTTTCTAGATTTTCAATAGAAGCAGGAGTGGTTTTCGAAAAGAATTGATTTTTCAAAATATTCGCTTCATCATCATCATCCTTAGATTTGTCAGTTTTGGATTCGCAGAAGGCAACATGCATAGATTCTTCCACAATATGAGTACGTATATTAAAAACTCTATACACCCTACTCCTATTGGAATAACCTAAAAATATACCTTCATCTGCTTTGGCATCAAATTTGCCCAAATTATCCTTACCATTGTTGTAGATGAATCACTTACATCCAAACACATGCAGATGACTTAGGTTTGGCTTTCTTCCTTTGTATAGTTCATAGGGAGTCTTGTTCAGCTTCTTTCTGAGGTAAGCTCGATTTGAGATGTAGCAAGCCGTACTCATCGCGTCAGCCCAGAACACTTGTGAAGTGTTGTTTTCATTTAGCATTGCTCTAGCCATCTCGGTGAGGACTCGATTTTTCCTTTCCACAACACCATTTTGTTGAGGAGTCCTTGGTGCTGAGAAGTTGTGGTCAATCCCCATGTTGTCACAAAAATCCGCAAATGCATGGTTCTCGAATTCACCTCCATGATCAGTGCGAATACCTGAAATTACAAAACCTTTCTCGTTTTGGACCTTCTTGGCAAAAACGACAAACTGATCAAATGTTTCATCTTTTGATGACAGAAATATAGTCCATGAAAATCTAGAGAAATCATCAACTATAACCAGCGTATAAAGATTGCTGCCTAGACTTTTTACTCTAGCTGGTCCAACTAGATCCATGTGGAGTAGTTGGAGAGGTCTATTAGTTGAAATCTCATTTTTGGTCTTAAAAGAGGATTTAGTTTGTTTTCCTTTCTGGCATGCATCACAAATCATATCATTTTTAAAACTTAGTTTTGGAACACCAATGACTAAATCCTTTTTAAGCAATCTGTCAAGTTGGATCATATTGACATGTGCTAAGCGCTTATGTCATAACCAACTATCATCCATGTTACTTACAAAACATTTTTCAAATGTAGAGCCATCTCTAGAGAGATTAAGAGTATAACAGTTGACTTCTCTAGGAGCTCTAAAAATAGCTTTTGTCTTTATATTATCTAATGAAAGAATATCCTTACTCACAATCAAGCATTCCTCAGAATCAAAGATAACTAAGTTACCCTTATCGGTGCTCTGGCTTACACTGAGGAGATTGTGACAAAGTCCTTCCACAAAGTAAACGTCTTTGATTTGAGGTCCATCGTTGTTCCCAACTTCACCGATTCCAGCAATCTTTCCAGATTGATTTCCACCAAAGATTACTTTGCCACCATCCTTGTGCTTGATTGAGGCAAATTTGGACTCATCTCCCGTCATATGCCTTGAGCATCCACTATCGATATACCATTTGTTAGATTTTGATGCTCTCAGACATACCTGCAAATTAGAAAGGTTCAAGTCTTAGGTACCCATCTTTTCTTGGGTCCTTTGAGGTTAGTTCGAGCCTTAGGGGCATACGTTCCTTTAGGCACCCACTGATAGTTACCAACAGGTTTGTTTTTCCTATCTTTCTTATGAAAACATGACGAGGTCGTATGACCCTTTTGATTACAATAATTGCAGTGAGCAAATGGATTTGAAGAGTGAACAGTTTTTCGAAAATAATTTAAATAGGATTTTCCACCACTCTTCTTCTTCCCTTTCTTTCTATAAAAAATGGGATTATAACCTATCCCTAATTGATCGTTTGTAAATCTTTGTGCTTTTAAAATCACATTTAGCATTTCACTACATTTTGTAAACTTTTCAAGAGTTTTCGTAAGATATGAATTCTTTTTCTCTAAAATAACACAATCATCACAAATAATGTTTTTAGGAGAAGAAATATTTTCTACTTGCTGTTCAAGAGTAATATTCTTCCTTTTCAAAGAAATATAGTTCTCAGCAAGTTTTTCAAACTCAGATTGAACAATGGTATATTCAGTAAATAATTCATCATATGATGGTTTAGAATCATATACCTCATTGTTCTTTCCATGTTGCTCTTCTTCTTCAGCAACCAAGCAGATATTTGCTTTTACCTTTTCATCAGCTTCATCTTCATCGGATGAGCTATCTCCCCATATGGCTGAGACATAGGCTTTATTTTTAAACTTGTTGAACTTCTTTTTGCCTTTGTCCTTGTTCTTCAGCTGGGGGCATTCTGACTTGATGTGGCCGGGATTTTCGCATTCATAGCATATGATCAGCTTCTTTGCCTCAGTGCTTGAGCCACCCTTGTTGAACCTTTTGTATCCTTGGTCCTTCTTGTAAAATATTTTGAATCTCTGGACCATCATGCCCAGCTCTCCATCTTCATCATCTCCTTCTTCTTCTTCATCATCAGATTCCTTAGCCTCATTAGCAGTCTTGAGAGCGATGCCCTTGTTTTTGCTGCTTGTTTCTTCAAGTCTCTTTCTGAACTTGATTTTGCCTTCATATTCGGACAGGCTTCCGAACAGGGCTGCTACTGAGCTCATCGATTCTCCACGAGCTTCCTCAATGGCAGTATTCCTCAATGGCAATAACCTTAGCTTCTCATTCTTTGCTAAGCACATACAAGATTTTCCTTACTTGAACTGGTTCATCGTATGTCTTTACCAATTTTTAGAGATTTCCTATTGATTAGAGAATTCCTATTGATTAGAGAATTCCTATTGATTAGAGATTTCCTATTTATTAGGGAATTCCTATTTTTGTTTAGTCATCTCTCCTATATAAGGAGGATTAGATGGTAGCTACAAACACATTCTGAATATTCTTCTCAATTACTCTTTATGAGACTTTTGGGATTAAATTAGAAGTTTTTTTTTTTTTAATTTTCTCTGAGTTGTTCATCATGTTCTTCATCTTCTTCATCTTTTCTTCTGAGTTTTTCCTAGCCATTCTTGGCTAAGCTTTTGTGGTTGACCCAGGGATTGAGAATTCTGTGAATCCAGAGGGCCAGCACTTCAAGCGATAACGTAATTCATTTTTGTTTATTATAATCGGATCCGATTATGATTGCGGAATGAGTATTAGATTTAATACCCAGATTGACATCCCAAGGACATAGGTCGCACCGGTTACGAGAGCGTTGTGCGATCGCACGCGAGCTTCGCCATGAGTTCGATCAAATGCTAGGCGATCGTCTAGTCGAGGGAGTTTTTGGATAAACGCAGAGATTTCGGTTTGTTCGTAATCAATCACGAGTTCGATTATTATGTTTTTTCCGATGAAGGTTACGTAATCCCACCTGGGTTAATCGTTTGTTTATCTCGTTTAATCTGTGTTTCATTTCGTTTTGTTTCTATTATTTCTTCTCTAATCTTTTGAACCAAAACCCCCCATTTTACTGTTTCTATTTCACTGTTATTCTAATCAAACCCCGCTGCGAATTCGTTGGGAAAACGATCCAGTTCCCTATTACTGCAAATCTTTTATTGAACTTGGTTATTTTGTAAGGGCTCAGTAAATCTCTTCCAAAATTTGGCGCCGTTGCCGGGGAATTTGCATCGGTTTGATTACTGACAGTAAAGTAGTTTTTTTATTTATTTATTTTTAATTTAATTTTTTTTATCTTTTACTTTTATGTTTTTATTTTTTTTTAAAATTTTATTTTTTATTATTATTTTATTATTATTTTTTTTTAATTTTTATTATGGCAGAAAGACAGGCAGATCATGCTACTTTAAAGGAATTGGGTGCACCTGATGTTAATTATCAACCTTTGTGCATCCAATATCCTGACCTTGCTGCTAACTTTGAGCTTAAATCTGGTCTAATACACTTGTTGCCATTCTCTCTCCAAGAGTATTGATGTCAGGATATTTAACATCTGCTAACAACAAGAAAAAGAAGACTTCATTTGTAGTAAGTCATACTCAGTGGTCAGAGTATTGATGCGATTTTCTTTGATTCCAGAAGTTCCTTCATATGCTATTTCTAAGGCTTTCCACATCTCTTTTGCAGTAGGCAAGTTGCATACCCGGAAGTACTCCTTTTGACTGAGAGCGCTTTGCAGCATCAAGATAGCTTTAAGGTTGAGAGTGATATTTTTCTTGTCAGTCTCGTTGAATTCATCTTCTGTTTTGGGAGTGGCAGTTTCTCCTTCAATCTTTGTGGGAATGTAGTCTCCTTTTTCAAATACACGCCAGAGTCCATATTCAGAAGCTAGCACGTACACCTTGAACTTTGATTTCCAGAATGAGTAATGTTCTCCGTTGAATCCTGGAGGCCGGTTGATTGAAGCACCATCTGGCAATATTCCTTCCATGATCTTATCTCGGGATGTTAAGCCCAACTGAGACAACTAGGCTCTGATACCAAATGAAAGCTGGAATATTACCAAGAGGGGGGGTGAATTGGTAATATAATTTTCTTCTTAGTATGGAAAAACAAAAAGGTCAAGGGAAGAAGAAGGAAATGGACACAAGGCGATTTATACTGGTTCGGTCCTAATCCTTGACCTACGTCCAGTCCCCAGACACACTCCGGGATTTCACTAACTTTAGTTCAAATGATTACACACTCTGTAACACTTGGAGCAATTCCTCTCTTTTGAATTACACTCCCCCTTACAAGTTGTAATCACATAACCCAATCCCAGAGTCCCACTACTCTGAGATTCTTACAAGGAAATGATAATTGAAGAATAACTCTCTGTAAGAGCAGGTAATTCTAAGCACTGAAGAACACGATTTTACAGGATATCAATCGAAAATATTGCAGAGCATTGGTATTCGAAAGTATCTGACAAGAGTATAGCGGAACTAGACTCTTGCAAGTATCTTTCTGTTTCTCTTTGAGTGTTTTCTCTGCAGTGTGTTGTGTATTGAGAGCAGGTGGTGCTTCCTTTATTTATAGTGCTCCGAAGATGATCATTGCAGATGCTGCATATTGAATTCCATTAATGCCCATATTCTGATCCGATGCTCTTTGCGATTTTCATAATGATATTGCCGTTTGGAGCATCTCGATTGTCCAGGATTCTTGTCTGTGTATTATGATTGGGGTTGACTGTCCGTTTGAAGGAGATCTCCCCTGATTTCAGTGTCTTTATTTCAGAATCATGGAGATTACGAAATCATGAGCATATTGCTTTGTATCTTGTCCTTTTTGAATATCTGTGACTCACTAATAACTGGTTTTAAAAGCCATAAAGAATAATAGTCAATGATGATAAGAATTATTCAAAATAAGCTTTAATGCGAGTAAACTGATTTCCTGTATCTGCGATGTAAACTCGAGTTTTGTAACCAAAACTGGAGTTTGCATATTTCATTAATGTCTAAACTCGAGTTTGTAAATGGAAACTCGAGTTTCCTTTGTCCAGAGGAAAAAAGGTCGTGTTTCATCTTTGAACTATTATCGAGTCATTAAGTACAAACTCGAGTTTGGCACTGTTGTAATAAAAAATCAATTTTAAGCTCAAACCTTGAAACTGGAGTTTCTAAATCAAAACTGGAGTTTGGAAAGGTTTCAGAAGTGAACATAGCTCATCGTCATGCAGTGTAAACTCGAGTTTGCAATCCCAAACTCGAGTTTCCACACTTTCTAAGAAAATGGAAACTTTGCCATGAGTTCTAAGCTGGAGTTTGTAATCCTTAACTGGAGTTTGAAAATGATTAGAAAAGAACAAAGCTCTCTGCTTTGTCTGAACTCGAGTTTCTGATCCTAAACTCGAGTTTTCCTTGTATCTGAAAAACTTGGAAGCTCTCTGTATGATGTAAACTCGAGTTTACAAACCTAAACTCGAGTTTGCCTTAAGTTGTGAAAATCTGAGCTTCTTACTGTTAGATCCAAACTCGAGTTTGCAAACCCAAACTCGAGTTTGTCTTTGACAGTAAGGTTTTTCAACTTACAAAGACAAACTTTATCTTGTGTTTACAATTGTCAGTTATCATCAAAACATCTAGAGAACTAACATTCTCCCCCTTTTTGATGATGACAACACTTGTAAACCAGATTTTAAAGGATTTGAAAGAATTTGGCATTTTTGATATAGATCAGATTTGAAATACCAGAATTTTGCAGAAATCGGAATATCAAGAGTCTACATTGCATATTACATTAGAGATACTCAATCAGCAGAAGCAAATGATAAAGTTATTTTGCAGTAACCATAAATCAGTTAAGTGAAGATAACATTCAGTTTATACATAGTTAACTGAGACTGTCTATATGATCACAAAATGCAACATAAAGCATATAGATTCTAAAAATTCTTAAAATCAAAAACTCCTCAATTCTCTTTAGCTTGTTCTGGTTTCTCTCCCCCTTTGTCATCCTCAAAAGGGGATGGAGCTGAGATTACTTCACTGGAAGTTGGATCAACCAGAGATGTAGTAGAAGGTGAATCGATTTTGATTGTAGATGTGGGAGATGATGGTGAGGAAGGGATATGAAGGATTTCGGTGGTAGGAGTAGAGGTAGGAACTGGAGAGGAGATCTCAGGTGAGTGTGAAGGAATCTGAGGAGATTTGAAGGTGAAGGAAGGTGAGGTAGAAGGAGAGGATGGTTCAGTGTCAGGATTAGGAGGAGGGACAACAGGAGACATTATCTTCAGTACCTTGTCCACCTTATCACTCAGCCGTTCATGAGACACAGTCAGATTGGAAATCCTTGCAGCCTGATCAAGCATATGTCCAGATAGAGTTGCCACACTTTGCTTGATTGCTTCCTGGACATCCACATTGGCATTGTGATCTCGAGTTGCTGCTTCTTTCATATGTCCAACCTCAAGTTCAATCTTCTTCCCTAAATCAACTATGGCCTGGTCGATCATGGCTTGAATTCTGGCCTCAAAATCAGATGGCATAGATGAGGGAGGTGGTGCTGGAGTAGACTGAGCTTCCTGAGCTCTTGAAGTAGATACTCTGGAATAAGAAGGAGCTCTTGATTCTCCTGATCCTTCAGCTGGAAAAGAGATCCTCATCATATTCAATTGAGCTTTTCCAAAGACAGAGGGAGACTTCATAGTGTCAGGAGCGCCACTATACCATATTTTGTGATAGAAAAGGATTACTGATACTAAAGATGGGAATGGTATATGGGAGGTCTTTCTGGATGAGAATCTGAACTTTGTAATCTCATTGAAGATCCAGTGACCAAGGTTCAAAGGTACTTTCTTAACTAGAGTGGCAAACTGAGGGTAGTCAGGTTGAGAGAAGTGGGTATAATTTCCTCCTTTTTGAGTCATATTTCTGGAGTAAATATACCACAATATTCGGTGAATGGGTGGCATTGATGAAGGGGAAAAAGACAAATGAGTTAATTGATTTTCAGGAACAGGTTCATTTGGTCTTAGGATATGGAAAATCTCCTGATTTGAGTATTGGGTCGAAGGAGGAGGAGGTGGATTATCAATTTTCAGAATGGAGTTTATGATTGAGGCTGACAAATTGAATCTTACACCCCTAATCTGAGTAGAAACCCTTTCTTCTACCAGATTATGGTCAGAATCTTCCAAACTATTCCATTTCATATTGAAATAGAACAGTCTAACAATATTAGGACAAATTTGGGCAGAAATTGAAAGGAAGGACTTATAAGGTGATAACCAAGGTGAGAGGTCTACATTACATTCATCCTTAAGCTTGTTGAAATTAATCGAAACAACAGGACAAAATCCCTTTTGCATAAAGGTTTCTTTAAACTTAGCTGAATCCTCAGGAGAAAGGTGGGAATTTTCACAAGCAAAGCCTTCAGGGGCACTGGTATGGAGGTTTATTTCAGAGATAGCTTCAGGAAAAATCTCTGGTTCCTCAGAAGGTCGATTAACAGATGGTGTTTCTTCCGGAGAAGCTTGTCTCTGACTCTTTTCCTTAGACTTGGTCGTCAATTTCTTTCTCATAGGAGGCTTAGAGGATTCCCCGACTTTCCTTTTTCCCTTTTCTGCAGCAGACGTAGTCTCAGGTTGTTTCGACTGAGCATCCTTGCTGGGTTCTTCGAAGGAGACTCCTTTGGACTTAGAAGGTGAAGGTCGACGAAATGAGGGAATACCAGGGATATGCTTGTCGACCCCATAGGAAAATCTTTGAGGAGTACTCTTCATTCGTCTGGGTCGAGTGAGTGGCGGAGGTGGAGGTGGAGCTGAGCTTTCTTCATTGGCATTAGAGGTCATTTTCGGAGTATGAATGGAAGAAGATGAAGAGACGAGAGAGAGAGATAGACTAGGGAAAACTGGAGTTTTGAGGAGAGTTGAAAGGAACAAGGAGCAGTCTCAAGTTTCGTTTATATAGGGAATGAAATACTAACCTGGATTTCAAGGATGTGCTGAGAACCCTTGAAATTTTCACGACGCAGACTCGAGTTTGCATTTCTAAACTCGAGTTTCCAATTTTCTTAAACAGTGGGCTAGTCTCGCACGATGTAAACTCGAGTCAGTCACTTAATGACTCGAGTTTGGGCTTTTCAAGATCACTCATGTTGGTTTCTGTCCCCGATAAACTCGAGTTTGGATTTCCAAACTCGAGTTTGGATTTCCAAACTCGAGTTTGCTTCTTCTATCAGCAAACTTCAGATGTGTTAATCGAGCATCCTGCAAAAGAAATAGCTACACACTCCGATGCCTAAGTTAGTATCAAAACATAACTAACATTATTAGATTGACATACTTACAGCTCATTGGGATTTACCATTCCCAATTCTCTTCTAATGAAATTAAATTGTTCTTTGGCCAATGGTTTGGTGAAGATATCTGCAAGCTGAAGGTGTGTTGGGATGAACATTACTTTGACATCCTTCTTTTGCACATGGTCTCTGATGAAGTGGTTCCTTACATCAATATGCTTGGTTCTTGTATGTTGCACTGGATTCTTTGCCAAGCTTATTGTGCTTGTGTTGTCACAAAGAATTGGAATTTCTTTGAGATGGACTCCCAAGTCTGATAGTTGCTGTTTTAGCCAAAGGACTTGTGCACAGCAACTTGAGGCAGCAACATACTCAGCTTCTGTGGAGGATACAGCTACTGTGGTCTGTTTCTTACTAAACCATGACACAAGTGACCCTCCAAAGAACTCACATTGCCCACTTGTGCTTTTTCGTCGTTTTGTAGCCGGCATGATCAGAATCTGAGTAGGCTACTAAGAACTCTTGTTGCCCTTTTGGAAACCACAATCCAAGCTCCTTTGTATCTGATAGGTAACGAAAGATTCTCTTAACATGTTCAAGATGAGACTCTTTGGGGGCAGATTGAAATCTTGCACACATTCCCACACTAAACTGAATGTCAGGGCGACTTGCTGTAAGGTAGAGCAATGATCCAATCATTCCTCTATATTTTGTAATATTGAAGTCCTTGCCCTTTTCTTCATCAGCATCCAAAGATGCCGTTGAACTCATCGGGTGTCGGCACCATTGCAATGTTCCAATCCAAACTTCTTGAGTAGATCACGAAGGTACTTGGTTTGTGATATGAAGATTCCATCCTTTCTTTGTTTGATTTGCAGACCAATAAAGTACTTCAACTCACCCATCATTGACATTTCAAATTCATTTTGCATTATCTTTGAAAAGTCTTTACATAAAGCATCATTAGTAGAACCAAAGATAATATCATCAACATAAATTTGAACAATCAAAATTTCATTTAACTTGTTAGTTTTGATGAATAATGTTGTATCCGCCTTGCCTCTAATAAACCCTTGATCTAATAGGAATTTGCTTAGTCTTTCATACCAAGCTCTAGGAGCTTGTTTAAGACCATATAAGGCTTTCTTTAATCGATAGACATGGTCTGGATGATGTTCATTTTCGAAACCAGGAGGTTGTTCAACATAAACTTCTTCCTGAATAAATCCATTTAGAAAAGCACTTTTGACATCCATTTGATAGAGTTTGAAATCTTTAACACAGGCAAAGGCTAGAAGAACTCTTATAGCTTCCAGTCTAGCTACTGGAGCAAAGGTTTCTTCATAGTCAATTCCTTCTTCTTGATTGTAACCTTTAGCCACTAATCTAGCTTTGTTACGAACAATTATTGCAGATTCATCTCGTTTGTTCTTGAATACCCATTTGGTGCCAATGACCGGATGGTCCTTAGGCCTAGGTACCAAATCCCAAACTTGATTTCTATCAAACTGATGTAACTCCTCTTGCATTGCTATCACCCAATCATTGTCTGAAAGGGCTTCATCAACTTTAGAGGGTTCGATTTGAGAAATAAAAGCAGAGAAGGTGACTTCATTTAAGGTACTTTTTCTTGTTCTTACTCCTTGATTCACATCACCTATTACTTGATCTAAAGGATGATTTCTAATGAATTTCCAGGCTTTAGGCTGTGATGAGCTAGAATTTTCACAATCAATTTGAGGTTCAGTTTCAAAAACATTTTCAGGATTTTCAATTGTAGCAGAGTAGTTTTTGAAAAGAACTGATTTTTGAAATCATTTTCTCCATCATCATCCAGAGCCATCTTAGTTTTAGATTCACAAAATACAACATGCATAGATTCTTCAACAACACGGGTACGAGTATTAAAGACTCTATAGGCTTTACTTCTGTTAGAGTAACCTAGAAATATGCCTTCATCAGATTTAGAATCAAACTTACCCAGATTGTCCTTACCATTATTATGTACAAAACACTTACAGCCAAAGATGCGCAGATGAGACAAATTTGGTTTTCTTCCTTTGTAGAGCTCATAAGGTGTTTTGTTCAACTTCTTTCTCATATATGCTCGGTTTGATACATAACTGGCCGTGCTCATTGCATCTTCCCAAAAGACCTGTGATGTTTGATTTTCGTTTAACATGGCGCGGGCCATTTCTGTAAGTACACGATTCTTTCTTTCAACCACACCATTTTGTTGTGGTGTTCTTGGAGCTGAGAAGTTATGATCAATTCCATGAGCATCACAAAATTCCTGAAAAGCTTGATTTTCAAACTCACCTCCATGGTCAGTTCGAATAGTGAAATACACATACCTTTCTCATTTTGCACCTTTTTGGCAAACATAATAAACAAATCAAAAGTTTCATCCTTTGAAGATAAGAAAATAGTCCAAGTAAATCGAGAAAATCATCAACAATGACTAACGTATATAAGTTTCCACCAAGACTTTTGACTCTAGCTGGACCAACTAAATCCATATGAAGTAGTTGAAGAGGTCGTTTTGTAGAAATTTCAATTTTGTTTTTGAAAGATGATTTAGTTTGTTTACCCTTTTGACAGGCATCACAAATCATGTCATTTTTAAATTGTAATTTAGGTAAGCCAATAACTAAATCTTTTCTCAATAGCTTGTCTAATTGAAGCATGTTAACATGAGATAGACGTTTATGCCATAGCCAACTTTCGTCCGTGTTGCTTACAAAACATTTTTCGAAGTAATTTTAGGTAAATCTAATGTATAGCAATTACCTTCTCTAGGAGCTTTGAACAAGATTTTGAGTTTACCTTTGTCAATAGGAAGATCATCTTTCTTGACAATGAGACATTCTTCTGAGTCAAAGATAATCCAATTATTTTTGTCAGCACTTTGACTTACACTTAGGAGATTGTGGTTGAGACCTTCTACCAAATAGACATCTTTGATCATGGGTCCTTCTTTTGTGCCAATTTCACCAATTCCAGTGATTTTTCCTGATTGGTTGCCTCCAAAAGTGACCTTACCACCATCCTTTGATTTCATTGCTACAAATTTGGCTTGATCTTCTGTCATATGTCTGGAGCATCCACCGTCAATATACCACTTGTTGATTCTTGATGCTCTCAAACAAATCTGCAAAAACAAATTTAAGTTTTAGGTACCCATCTTTTCTTGGGTCCTTTAGGGTTAGTTTGAGTTATAGGAACATAGGTTCCTTTTGGGACCCATTGATAATTTCCAATGTGTTTATTTCTTCCATCCTTTTTGTGAAAGCAAGAGGAGGTATTGTGTCCCTTTCATTGCAGTAATTACAGTGAGCAAAAGGGTTTGAACTATGAACTGTTTTCTGAAAGTATTTCAAGTAAGATTTTCCTCCTGTTTTCTTCTTACCTTTCTTTTTGTCAAAAATAGGATTATATCCTATTCCTGATTTATCATTAGTAATCCTTTGATTTTTCAGAATAACATTTAGCATATCGCTACCTTTAGTGAATTTCTCGAAGGTTTTCGTAAGACATTCATTCTTCTTTTCCAAAGTGATGCATTAATCGCATGAGTTTTTCAGGAAAAGAGAGATTTTCTATTTGTTGTTCAAGAATCGCATTTTTCTTTTTCAAGGTAAAATATTTATCAGCAAGTTTTTCAAATTTATTTTGAACAAGATTATACTCAGCAAGTAATTCATCGTAGGTAGGTTCAGAGTTAAATACCTCTTGTTCATTTTCTTGTTGCTCTTCTTCTTCTTCTGCCACTAAGCAAATAGTTGCCATTTCTTCTTTCCTCATCTTCTTCATCTGAAGAGTTGTCTCCCCATATGGCAGAAACATAGGCCTTCTTTTTGAATCGATGAAATTCTTCTTTTGTCTTTCAACTCGACATTCGATTTGAAATGTCCCGGTTTCTCACATTCGTAATGAGATGATTTGAGTTTTATCACCTTTATTGCTCGAATTTCCTTTCTGGATTTTATTTCTGAAGCCTTGATCCTTTTTGTAGAATTTCTTGAATCTTCGTACGAACATGGCTATTTCCTCATCATCATCATCATCATCATCTTCGGTTTTGGCTTCCTTGGCTTTTATAGAATTTAAGGCAATACCTTTGCTTTTGCTGTTGTTAGCCTCGCCCAAGTCTTTCTTGAATTTCAGCTTACTTTCGTATTCAGACAGACTCCCAAACAAGGCTGCAACTGAAGTCATTGATTCTCCACGAGCCTCTTCTATTGCTGTTACTTTTGCTTCCCAATCTTTTGTTAAAACATTTAGAATTTTTCGACTCGAGGACCTTGATCATATATTTTGCCCAAGGCCGCCAGTTGATTGGTTAGGTGTGTGTAGCGAAGTTGGAACTCAGCAATGGTCTCCCCAGACTTCATTTGTAGTAAGTCATACTCAGTGGTCAGAGTATTGATGCGATTTTCTTTGATCCCAGAAGTTCCTTCATATGCTATTTCTAAAGCTTTCCACATCTCTTTTGCAGTAGGCAAGTTGCATACCCGGAAGTACTCCTTTTGACTGAGAGCGCTTTGCAGCATCAAGATAGCTTACTGTTGAGAGTGATATTTTTCTTGTCGGTCTCGTTGAATTCATCTTCTGTTTTGGGAGTGGCAGTTTCTCCTTCAATCTTTGTGGGAATGTAGTCTCCCTTTTCAAATACACGCCAGAGTCCATATTCAGAAGCTAGCACGTACACCTTGAACTTTGATTTCCAGAATGAGTAATGTTCTCTGTTGAATCTGGCAATATTCCTTCCATGATCTTATCTCGGGATGTTAAGCCCAACTGAGACAACTAGGCTCTGATACCAAATGAAAGCTGGAATATTACCAAGAGGGGGGGTGAATTGGTAATATAATTTTCTTCTTAGTATTGAAAAACAAAAAGGTCAAGGGAAGAAGAAGGAAATGGACACAAGGCGATTTATACTGGTTCGGTCCTAATCCTTGACCTACGTCCAGTCCCCAGACACACTCCGGGATTTCACTAACTTTAGTTCAAATGATTACACACTCTGTAACACTTGGAGCAATTCCTCTCTTTTGAATTACACTCCCCCTTACAAGTTGTAATCACATAACCCAATCCCAGAGTCCCACTACTCTGAGATTCTTACAAGGAAATGATAATTGAAGAATAACTCTCTGTAAGAGCAGGTAATTCTAAGCACTGAAGAACACGATTTTACAGGATATCAATCGAAAATATTGCAGAGCATTGGTATTCGAAAGTATCTGACAAGAGTATAGCGGAACTAGACTCTTGCAAGTATCTTTCTGTTTCTCTTTGAGTGTTTTCTCTGCAGTGTGTTGTGTATTGAAAGCAGGTGGTGCTTCCTCTATTTATAGTGCTCCGAAGATGATCATTGCAGATGCTGCATATTGAATTCCATTAATGCCCATATTCTGATCCGATGCTCTTTGCGATTTTCATAATGATATTGCCGTTTGGAGCATCTCGATTGTCCAGGATTCTTGTCTGTGTATTATGATTGGGGTTGACTTCTGCGATGTAAACTCGAGTTTTGTAACCAAAACTGGAGTTTGCATATTTCATTAATGTCTAAACTCGAGTTTGTAAATGGAAACTCGAGTTTCCTTTGTCCAGAGGAAAAAGGTCGTGTTTCATCTTTGAACTATTATTGAGATATGTTCTAAACTCGAGTCATTAAGTACAAACTCGAGTTTGGCACTGTTGTAATAAAAAATCAATTTTAAGCTCAAACCTTGAAACTGGAGTTTCTAAATCAAAACTGGAGTTTGGAAAGGTTTCAGAAGTGAACATAGCTCACTGTCTGGTGTAAACTCGAGTTTGCAATCCTAAACTCGAGTTTCCACACTTTCTAAGAAAATGGAAACTTTGCCATGAGTTCTAACCTGGAGTTTGTAATCCTTAACTGGAGTTTGAAAATGATTAGAAAAGAACAAAGCTCTCTGCTTTGTCTGAACTCGAGTTTCTGATCCTAAACTCGAGTTTGCCTTGTATCTGAAAAACTTGGAAGCTCTCTGTATGATGTAAACTCGAGTTTACAAACCTAAACTTGAGTTTGCCTTAAGTTGTGAAAATATGAGCTTCTTACTGTTAGATCCAAACTCGAGTTTGCAAACCCAAACTCGAGTTTGTCTTTGACAGTAAGGTTTTTCAACTTACAAAGACAAACTTTATCTTGTGTTTACAATTGTCAGTTATCATCAAAACTTCTAGAGAACTAACAGTTTCATGGTCTTGCAGGTGAGTGCCCCATTAAGCATTTGAAGGAATTCCATGTAGTGTGCAGCACAATGAAACCTCATGCCATTGATGAGAATCATATCAAGCTGAGAGCTTTTCCTTTCTCATTGGACGGTGGAGCTAAGGATTGGTTGTTGTACCTTCAGCCCTCATCTATTGGGAGCTGGACTGATATTCAGAGGTTATTTCTAGATAAATATTTCCCTTCCTCAAGAGCAACTGCAATCAAGAAGGAAATTGGAAACATTAAACAGATCAGTGAGGAGACTATGCATGAGTACTGGGAGAGGTTCAAAAGGTTATGTGCAAGCTGTCCACACCATCAGATATCTGAAAAAGACTTGATTAACTCTTTCTATGATGTTCTGATGCTCGGGACTTGATATCCATTATGGCGGATAACTCCTCAAGCAAGCTTGGCACCTGTGGCCAATAGTACCCCTGTTTACCATATTCAAGCAAAGACCCCCAATCCAAGATGATTCTTTAAATTAGAGACTAGACTTGATGATCGACGACCTTGTGAGGCGCTTGGCGTAACACGTACGACAAAGGCAATCTTCACCTCCTCGCACCGGGTACTCCCGTGGGTTTTGTTCGACCCATATCATCCTACTCGACTCTTGCCCTACCTTGCATGATCCTACTTACCAAGACCACGCAAGAGCTTCAGTGGGTGTTTTTCCCGGGAAGCCACAATACCAAGCAGGATAATGCCTTCTCCAATACTTATAATCCTGGTTGGAGAGATCACCCCAACTTCGCCGGAATCAAAATCAGAACCGAGTAACCAGTATCAACGAACTCTGGGAATTACCATCGAGACAGATAGACCACAAACTTTCCCAACAGCTAGCCGCACCTTTTTTGCCTTACAAGCACCACCCCTCAACTTCACCATATGTGCACCTCCATAGGCGGCACAACAACAGGCTAGTAGTGGTGGTAGTGGTTCCTCACTTGAAGATATGGTGAAGCAAATTGTCTCAGCCAATATGCAGTTCCAATAGCGCACTAAAACTTCCATTCATGATTTGCGAACACAGATGGGGCAGTTGGCAACATCATTGAACCAACTTCAACCTCAGGGGTCCAACACTCTTCCTTCACAAACAATTCCTAATCCTAAGGGGAATGTGAGTGCTATCTCCCTTCGATCTGGAAAGCAATTGGAGGAACCTAAGCAAGTTGTAGATGTGACTTCCACACGAAAAGAGTAGAAAATGTGAAGATTGACTCAAAATAAAAAGGCAAAGTGCAGCAAGGTGAAGATGAAGACATTCCCATTCCTCTTCCTTTCCCTCAGAGAGCCTCTCCATCCAAGAAGTTGGTAGAAAAAGCACAACGAAAGAAGTCACAAGAGAAGGACATTCTAGAGACCTTCCGGAAGGTTGAGATCAACATTCCTCTCTTAGATGCCATCAAGAAAATTCCAAAATATGCCAAGTTTCTCAAGGAGTTGTGTACTAACAAGAGAGGATTGAAGGGACCGAAAGCGTAAGCTTGAACCCAATGTGTCGGCACTTCTAACACCTATGCCTCGTAAATGCAAGGATCCGTGACCTCTATCTATAAATCTATTGGTCTTGGTCCCTTGCGTCCTACTGGTGTTGTTGTCCAGTTAGCTAATAGGAGCAATATTCACCCTTCTGGTTTGGTTGAAGACGTATTGGTCAAAGTTAATGAATTGATATTCCCTGCTGATTTTTATGTCTTAGATATGGAGGCTGAGTCTTCTAGTAGTAGATCACCAATCATTTTAGGGAGGCCTTTCATGAAAACAGCTAGGACTAAGATAGATGTGTATTCTGGTACTCTTTCCATGGAGTTTGGTGATATATTTGTGAATTTCAATATCTTTGATGCTATGAAACATCCTAGGGAAGAGCATTCTATTTTCTGCATTGATGTGATTGATGACGCTGTGGATGATGTTTGATAATTGAATATTTTATACACTTATTTTTGTCTCTTGAATAATAATTTAGGACCCTTTAGCTAATAAATAATGGCTCTTATGTTTATTTGGGCCTTGGGCCTTTTATTGCATTTTAGCTATTTTTAATAATAAAATTCCAGTTTTGTGTTGCTTCACTATTTCTACCATAACTCTTGAACCAGACATCGGATTTGCCTCATTTTTGTCTCATATTTTAGATGATTCAGAGAGCTACAATTGTTATGAAGACATCAAGAGCAAATTCGGTCAAGAAGGAGGTCAATTTTGGAGCCAAAGTCGGATGTACAATTCTGGATTTATTTTGGACCCGAATTTTGTAATTTAAGTCCAGCTTATATTTTATTTCTTTGGGCTAAAACTATGAGAGCCCATTTCGTTTTAGGTTATTTTAAGTATGGCAGCTGCCACAAACATATTCATTCACGTTTTTAACATTAGAGTGGATCAAAATACAAGTTTTCATTTTCTCTCATCTGTTCTTCATGTTCTTCGCGCGTTCTTCGCGTTCTTCGTTCGTTCTTCGATTTTCCCAGCCATGATCAGCTAAACTCTTGTGATTAACCCAACGATGAGGATTCCATGATTCATCCAGAGAACTCGTGCCTAATCGGTAACTACTCGACTCGTTTTCATCTTATCGGATTCGATTTTCTGAAATAGTTCGAATATTAGATTTAATATTCGGTTTCGTTCATCCCAAGGACTTAGTTCTGGACTAGGTTACGGTGTTGCTGTGTGATTGCACAGTGAGACGCCACTGTCCGGGCAGATTCTAGGCGATCGTCTAGGCGAGGAATCTCCGGATGAATGCAGAGATTTCGATTCATCCGAACCAAACGTGGGTTAGTTATATTTTCGTTCAATGATGGAGGTTTCGGAATCAATTCGTTGGGTTGATCATCTTTAATCTGTCTCTGTTTATTTGATTCTCGTTTGACTCTGTTTATTGCACTTTGATTATGTTATTTCGTTTTGTTCTATTTCGTTAAACCAAACCCCCATTTTATCATTCTCGTTTCACTATTGTTATTGAACAAGCCCGCCGCAAATTCGTTGGGAAACGACCCAGGTTCCCTAATTCGCAAATTGTTTTCGAACTTGGTTTATTTTGGAAGACACGGCAAAAATCTTTCCAAAAATGGCGCCGCTTTGGGGAATTTGCATCGGTTTGATTAGTAACGTATTGTAAATAGCTTAGTTTAGGTAGTTTAGGTGGTTCGGGTGGCCGGACAGAAATTTTCTGACTCGATCACTCAAACCAGGTCTTATTCACAAGGAATTGGGTGTTTTAAGCAAAAGTCACTTCCTAGGAGGAAGTGAGGTCTCACTCATTTTCCCCAAATTCCAACGTTTAGACCACTTTTTTCACTGTTTTAGGTTCTGCTTTTTTGATTTCCAACAGGACCATTTTTTTTTTAGTATCTCTGATTGAGTTGAAATTTGGTACAGTGATAGAAAATGGCGAATCGTTAGACCCACATCGAAAATGTATCATTTTCCATGTTTTATCCTCCGTTTCGCCAAATTCCATCGTTTAGGCCACTTTTTCAATTTTTGAAGTTTTTTTATTCCATTTTTGAGTCCCCCAATAGTCTAGGAGTTGCCCTGTCCAAGTCCCAAAAATTTAAAATCATTTGATACCGTTTCGGACTTGTTTTGGTCAAAATCTAGCATAGGTTTTTGCTTTTTGTGTGTTTTGTCTCGTGTCTCTTAGTTTTTTTCCACTTTTCACCACCTCTAGTGGCATTTTCGTAATTCTGATTTTCTGGTGGCATCTTTGTCATTCCGAGTATTTGCCAATTCCCGCTTTGTGTACATGTTGCATGAGTACTGTGAATACTACTAATCCAAGATTTGTTGCCATTTGATCCCTGAAATAGAAAGAACAATTCTTTATCGCTAGAAGAGTTGTTAGGCTAAGTCATAAGATTAATACCAAACTGGATACTCAATTAGAGTCTGATTCCGCCATTCTCGATTGTGTCCATTCCGTTGATCTTTCGATTGTGCTTCGATAATGAAGCCACATGCCATTGATGAAAATCATATCAAGTTGAGAGCTTTTCCTTTCTCATTGGAAGGTGGAGCCAAGGATTGGTTTGTGTACCTTCAGCCCTCATCTATTGGGAGTCTGGACTGATATTCGAGAGGATATTCCTAGAGAAATATTTTCCTTCCTCAAGAGCAACTGCGATCAAGAAGGAGATTGGCAACATTAAACAGATCGCTGGGGAGACTATGCATGAGTATTGGGAGAGGTTCAAAAGGTTATGTGCAAGCTGTCCACACCATCAGATATCTGAAAAAGACTTGATCAACTCTTTCTATGATGGTCTATCACCGGTAGACAAAGGGTTGGTAGATGCCTCTAGTGGTGGAGCTATGAGTAACAAGACACCTGAAGAAGCCCGAGAATTGATATCCATTATGGCAGATAACTCTCAGCAGTTTGGCACCAGGGCCAATAGCACTTGTCTACCATATTCAAACACCTCCAGTTCCGTATGATTCTCGAGATTAGAGAATAGACTTGATGATCTCGACCTCCCTTGTGAGGCTTGGTTAGCGAGCGACACTGCAGTACATGCCTTCTCCTCCTCGCACTGGGTAATCTTGTGGGTTTTGTTCGACCCTTATCATTCTACTCGACTCTTGCCCTACCTTGCATGATCCTACTTACCAAGATCGGCCCGTAGCCTGCAGGTGGGTGTTTTTCCAGAAGGCCACAATACCAATGAGAATAATGCCTTCTCCAACACTTATAATCCCGGTTGGAGAAATCACCCCAACTTTCGCCGGAACCAAAATCGAACCTGAGCAACCAATACCAAAATCGAACCCGAGCAACCAATACCAAAATCGAATCGAGTAACCAAGTCACGTTGAATTCAGGAACTACCAAATAGAGGCCGTATGCACCACGGACTTTCCAACAACAAGTCTGCACCCCTTTACCTCTTGCAAGCACCACCTCCTCGACCTGACCATATGTCCACCTCCACAGGCACAACAAAGCAAAGCTAGTAGTAGTGGTGGTTCCTCACTTGAAGATATGATGAAGCAATTTGTCACGGCCAATATGCGCTCCAACAAAGAAACCGACACTTCCATTCGAGTTTGCAAACACAGATTGGGCAATTGGCAACATCATTGAACCAGCTTCAACCTCGTGGATCCAATTCCCTTTCCTCACAAACAATTCCCAATCCTAAGGGAAATGTGAGTGCTATATCACTACTGGTCCGGCAAGCAATTGGAGGAACCTAAGCAAGCTGCAGATGTGACTTCCACATCGAAAACGAGTCAGAAATGTGAAGATTGACTCGAAAAGAAAAAGTAGTGGCAAAGAAGGTGAAGAGGAAGACATTCCTATTCCTATTCCTCTTCCCTTCCCGAGAGCAGTTCACCCAAGAAGTTGGCGATAAAGCACAAGAGAAGGATATACTTGAGACATTCAAGAGTAGAGATCAACATTCCTCTCTTAGATGCAGTCAAACAAATTCCTAAATATGCCAAGTTTCTGAAGGAGTTGTGCACCAACAAGAGGCGATCAAGGGGAATGAACGAGTGAGCTTGAACCAGAATGTCTCAAGACTCATCCATCCTTACCATGCCTCGTAAATGCAAAGATCCAGGGACATTTTCTATCCCTTGCCTTATTGGTAACTATAGATTTGATGATTGCATGCTAGATTTAGGTGCTTCTATTAATGTCATGCCCGCATCTCGTTTATAGATCTCTTGGTCTTCAGTTAGCTAATAGGAGTAATGCCCATCCTTCTGGTTTAGTTGAAGATGTATTAGTCAAAGTTAATGAATTGATATTCCTTGCTGATTTTTACATCTTGGATATGGAGGGTGAGTCTCCTAGTAGTAGGTCACCAATCATTCTAGGGAGACCTTTCATGAAAACAACTAGGACTAAAATAGATGTGCATTCGGTACTCTTTCCATGGAGTTTGGTGATATATCCGTGAATTTCAATATCTTTGATGCCATGAAATATCCTAGGGAAGAGCATTCTTTTTTCGTATTGATGTGATTGATGATGCGTGGATGATGTTCTTAATGGTTGGTGTCCGATTATCCTTATTTTTCATCCGAGAGTGATACCCCCATTTGTGCATGCGATGATAATGAATGGTGCTCTGTTTGCACTAATTTGGTTAAGACTCGCATTGTTTGGTGATTCGATTTGCTTGATGATTCTACATTACTTGTAGACTCGATATTGATTCCGAGTTTGAGCTTCATCCCGATCCTAACGTGCATCCCGATTCCGATTTTGATGAGCTTCATTCGATTTTGATGAACCGAATTCGATGTTAACCTTGAGCCGTATAGACACAAATCCTTCCGCTTGTGCTTCTTTGAATATGGTTTGTGTATTCCCGTGTGATGACATCGAGTTGTTGCAACAACCACCCAAGCTTCTCCCTCCACTGAGCAACCGCCCAAACTAGAGTTGAAATCCCTTCCAGACCATCTGAAGTATGCATTTCTGGAGGAGAATGAGCAGTTTCCAGTCATTGTGGCAAACAATCTCACGCTTGATCAAGAAGAGAAGCGCTAAGCTTATTGAGGGTGAACAAGAAAGCTATTGGGTGGACATTGGTCGACATAGTTGGCATTAGCCCTTCTATGTGCATGCACCGGATTCTCGTTGGAAGAGGACTCTAAGCCGGTGAGGCAACCCCGTAGACGCCTTAATCCTCTTATCCTTGATGTGGTGAAGAAGGAGGTCACTAAGCTTTACGCAAGTTGGCATCATCTATCCTATTTCGATAGCCGTGGGTTAGCCCAGTCCAGTGGTTCCCAAGAAGTCCTGAGTCACCGTAGTAGCCAATCAAAAGAATGAGCTCATTCCTACTCGAGTTCAGAATAGTTGGAGAGTTTGCATTGACTATAGGAGACTCAACCAAGCCACTCGCAAGGATCATATCCCTCTACCTTTCATTGATCAGATGTTAGAGCGATTGGTCAGGTAAGTCTCATTACGCTTCCCGGATGGCTACTCTGGATACTTCCAGATCCATATTGCTCCCGAGGATCGGAGAAGACGACCTTCACATGCCCCTTTGGGACGTATGCTTACCCGGAGGATGCCTTTTGGCCTCTCGCAATGCACCTAGCACCTTCAGGCCGTTGCATGGTGAGTATTTTCTCGAGTTCCTAGAGGACTCGCATGGAGGTTTTCATGGATGATTTCACCGTATATGGGTCTCGATTTTGATGCATGCTTAGCTAATTTGTCTAGAGTCTTGAATATGTGCATTGAATCTAATCTTGTGCTGAATTATGAAAAGTGTCACTTTATGGTTGAGTCAAGTATAGTCTTGGGACACATAGTGTCTAGGAAAGGGATTGAGGTCGACCCTGCTAAGATTGATGTTATTATTGCTTTGCCTTACCCCGCTTCTGTGCGGGAGGTTCGCTCTTTTCTTGGTCATGCAGGTTTCTATCGACGTTTCATTCGAGATTTCAAGCAAGACTCGCTCAACCCTTGTCCAACCTTCCGCATAAGGACACCGACTTTGTCTTTGATGATGCGTGCAAGCGGCCTTCGATCACTTGAAGCGTTGCCTTTACTACACCCCCAGTGATCCAGCCCCGATTGGCTCCTCCCTTTTGAGTTAATGTGCGATGCTTCCAACTATGCGGTTGGTGCTATCTTAGCACAATGGGTTGATAGAGCCTCCCATGTCATTGCATATGCTTCAAAGACTTTGGATTCGCTCCGGTCTAATTACACCACTACCGAGAAGGAGTTGTTGGCTATTGTATTTTCTTTTGATAAGTTTAGGTCATATCTGCTAGCTAGTAGAGTCTTTGTTTTCTCTGACCATGCAACTTTAAAGTTTCTTTTGAAAAAGGCAGATGCTAAGCCACGACTCATCCTAAGTGGATGTTGTTGCTCCAAGATTTTGATGTGGAGATTCGAGATAGAAGTGGAGCACAAAACTGGGTAGCTGACCACTTGAGTCGTATCACTCATTCTCCCTCTCACCCCTCTTCTATTCGGGATGATTTCCTTCGATGAGCAACCTTCTACATTTGCAAGTTAAGACCCCATGGTATGCCGATTTAGTTAACTACTTGGTAGCTGGTGTTTTTCCTGTAGAGTCCACTAGGGCCCAAACCCTTAAATTGAAAAGTGAGTCTAAATATTATGTTTGGGATGACCATTATCTGTGGAAATTTTGTAGTGACCAAGTAGTTAGGAGATGTGTGCCTGATTGTGAGTTTCAATCTATATTGCATTTTGCTCATGCGTGGTGGTCACTTTGGACCCCAAAGAACTGCTAGGAAGGTGTTAGAATGTGGTTTGTTTTGGCCTTCCCTGTTTCATGATGCCCATTTGTTTTGCAAGTCATGTGATAACCGTCGAGGGCGTGGAGTATTTCCGTAGGCATGAGATGCCCCAAAACCCTATATTGTTTTGTGAGATCTTTGATGTTTGGGGTATTGATTTCATGGGTCCATTTCCGCTTCATATGGTTACACTTACATCTTGCCGGTTGTTGATTATGTTTCGAAGACTGTCAACTCTACCAGGAAAGATTGGAGTAAGCGACTAGATGATGCTTTGTGGGCATATCGCACCGCTTACAAGACTCCGATTGGGATGTCTCCCTATCGGATTGTCTTTGGTAAGGCATGTCATCTTCCGGTTGAGTTGGAGCATCAAGCCTATTGGGCTATTAAGCAATGCAACATGGTGCAAGAGTTAGATGAGCTTAGATTGGATGCCTATGAAAGCTCACGGTTGTATAAGGAAAAGACTAAGGCATTCCATGATAAGCATATTCTGAGGAAAGAATTCTCTGTGGGCCAGAAAGTTCTTCTATTTAATTCCCGTCTGAAGTTTATGCCTGGTAAGCTTCGATCTAGATGGGATGGCCCTTTTGTGATTGAAGAGTGGAATATCACCTAGAGGGGGGGTGAATAGGTGATCTTAAAACTTTTATTATAACTTTGCACCCAAGCTGAAGCTAAACGTAAAGAGATAGGGAAGAAGAGCTTGACACAGAAAGTTTATCCTGGTTCGGTCTAAATTCTTGACCTACGTCCACCCCGGACTCTCTGGGTTTTTCTACTATCACTTAACTCGGATACACACTCGTACTCAAGGATTATCCTCTCTCTAGGATACACTCCCCTTACAAGTTGTAATCGAAATCCCAATCTCCAAGTCCCCTTGACTTGAGATCTTTTACAATGAATGAATGATTTGAATAAAATCTCTCTCACAGAAGATAATGATAAACACCGAGGCTCTTTGTATATCAAAATACAATACGTAAAGAAAACTAAATGTATAAGAACTCTTGAGCTTGCTTTTCGTTTCGCTTTTTCTTTCGTTGTTCTTCTAAGTTTGTAATCGCTCTTTATATAGTGGTGAGTTGCAATGTGACCGTTACTTCTCAACTTAGTATGTTCTTCAATTGAAATTCAGTTTGATGAGGATTATAGCCGTTGGGTCCCGAACTTCACCGATTCAATTCCCGGACGCGTGAAATCATTCTTCGATTCTTCGCGTTAATGATTCGTTTGATCCGATTTTAATACCGAAACATTCTCAATATAGAGTAGTTAAATACGTTTGAATACACTAAATAAATGCAATCAATTCGTATAAACATGGTAAGTTTTGCGAGTTCAAAAGAATCGGGATGAAATCAGAACGATCATTTTTGCTTCCGTCTTAAACTCGAGTTCTCTAAGTCGGGCTCGAGTTCGTAAGGCTTTCTCGGTTTATCTTCGTGAGAGCAAACTCGGAGTTTGATGTAAACTCGGAGTTTGTTAATTTTCCAAATGGTCGAACTCGAGTTCGTGCAAGCAGGCTCGAGTTCGTGGCACTGTAGAGCAATTATCGCGAAGGCCCATATGAAATCACATTTTGGGAAAAACTCAAACTCGAGTTCGTTAGTGAGCGTGCTCGAGTTTGACACTGTTCATGTCAAAATAAATTTGTCTTCCAAAATGTAAACTGGAGTTTATAAATGCAAACTGGAGTTTTCAAAATAACTTTACTCTCGTAAAACACAAACTCGAGTTTGGAACCCAAACTCGAGTTTACTTAAAATAAGTAAACTTTTGAAAAACTCTTGGCAAGAGGCAAATTGGAGTTTAAGAAGGTAGACTCGAGTTTGCAAAAGATGGAAAGTTCGAATGCTCTCTCGCCAACTCCAAACTCGAGTTTGCAATCGCAAACTCGAGTTTACAAGTTTGTAAACTCTTTTGTGTTTTCGCAAACCATAGAGTAAACTCTACATAAAAACGTTAGGCTCGAGTTCGATATTTCAGGCTCGAGTTTGCGACCTTTGTAAACTAGCAAACTCTACACAAAATCTGAACTCTAGAGTTTGTAAAACATTTCCTCTTTGAAAATGGCTTCCCTTGAGGTGAACTCGAGCTTGCTTTTAGCAGCTCGAGTTTACTCGTTTGTAAACTCTTTAACAAATGCTTTGGAGTTATTAGGCTCGAGTTTGGAAGGCACAGCTCGAGTTTAGAATGATGAATAGCAACGAACTCGAGGTTGCTTATCTGGGCTCGAGTTTGGCTTAGATAAAATGTTTTTGATTTGAAATCAATTCATTTAACTTGTCAAAAACATTTATACTTGTTTACAATTGTCGTTATCATCAAAACACCTTGAGAACTAACATTCTCCCCTTTTGATGATGACAACATTTGTAAACATTCAACCATTTTCAAATGCAAGATTTTGATCATTTGAATTCAAAGCTGCATAACCTATGAAAACATAAACCACATTGTCATATAGCTTAAGGTAAATCATTATAGAATGACAATAGAGTTTCAAAAGCAAATATAATTAAAATGATCAAAAGATAAAGAAAATGATTGCAAGAAAATGATTGCTTTTTCACTTCAACTCTTCTCCCCCTTTGTCATCAGCAAACAAGGGTGGATTAATTGAGTTAGGAGAAGGTGAAAGAGCTGGATCAGTGAGGGTGGCTTCAGGAACATGTGCTTCAGAAGATGGTGCATCGAGAGAAGGGTTGTGCCGGGCGGATGGTTCAGAGCTATGGTGGTTGGTATAGTGGGAGCCGGTTCGGGTATGATTGGAGGAATTGTAGAACTTGGACCAGGCGAGGTAGAGACATTCAAACTAATACCGAAGCGAGACATGGTGATTTTGCAAAACTTTGTCCATTTTGTCATGAAGACTAGCCATAGACACCAAAAGGGTGGAGATGCTAACCGAGTGATCTCCAATCGATTACTAAGACCTTGAACCTTTTCTTTCGGTGCTTCATGTTCAAGGGTCGGTTCTTCTGTGCATCTACCATCTCCATATGTCCCTTTTCTACTTCCTTTTTGAATTGTTTCGCTTCTGATTCTATCTTGACAGAGAGATCAGAAACAGCTTGATCGATTAGGCCCTTAATTCTGGCATCCAAATCAGATGGTATAGACCAAGGAGGAGGAGGAGCACTCTGAGCTTCTTGTACCCTAGATTGAGTAGCTCTTGATCTGGTTGGCCTTGGCGAGGTGGAGCTCTTGATTGACCACCGCCTTCATCAAGGCTTATTCTCATTAAGTTCGGGATATGCTTGCCAAATTTCGAGGAGTTTCGGGTTGTTCATTGGCGTGTAGATACCAAATCTTCTCATGAAACATAATTATTGAAATGAGGTCTGGGAAAGGGTATTTGAGAAGATTTTCGACGAGAGAATCGAAATCTTGCCATTTCTTTGAGAATCCAAAGTGCCCAATATTGTGAGGCACTTGGTCAATTATAGATGCAAAGATAGGGTAATCCTTCTTTGCGAAATGGGTGAAGTTTCCTCCTTTTTGCATAAGATTCCTAGTATAGATGTACCGTGCAACTCTTTGCTTAGGTGGCATTGAGACAGAGGGAAATTCGGGATATCTAGTGCTTCGAGGACGGGCTCATCGGGTTTAAGCAATGAAAAGATTTGTCTATTAGTATAGTTCAATGAGGCAATAGGTGGAGGACTTTGAATTTGAAGAAGGGAATTTAAATAGGCAGAGTTATAGTGATCTTTTTCCCTCTAATTGTTGTAGTTATCCTTTCCTCAACCAAGTTCATATCACTGTTCAATAGATTGTCACTTCTCATGCGGTGATAGAAGGCTTTGACAAGAGTGGGGCTGAATGAAGCTCTTATAGAGATTAATGGTTCAAATTGCTTCACCGGGAGGTGAGGTCAATGTTACATTCCTCTTTTAATTGAGCCAAATTAACATACACAGCAGGGCAAAAGGTTTTGTGTTCAAAGTTCTCCTTATATCTAATGGCATCTTCACGAGATAGTCTTACGAGGCTCACCGGAAAATCCCCTAGGTATTGAAGCATGATTATATATCTCAAATAGAGCGGGGTTTCTTCGGATACCCGATGTACGAGAGGGTTCTTGATGATGAGAGGCCGAATGAGCATGAGAGCTAGATTGACCAGTTTGTAGGAACATCCTTCTTGAACCTCTTGGATTTGTATACTTTCTCTTTGCCTCTTCTAGGCACTGCTTCTGGGTTTGTTTGAGATTGGGGAGTACTATCTCTGGTCCTGGAAGGAGAAGAAGGCTGAGTTGTAGTAACACCAGGATTGCCTTGTCAATTCCTTCCTTAAATCGTTTTGGAAAGGATTTTCTCCTTGGTGGTCGATTGGGTATGCTTTGAGGAGTGGATTGGGGTTCCTCATGATTCAAACTTGGGGTATCATTGGTTGCAGATCGTTTGGAGGCCATTTTCGCAGAGTTTCGTCGAGCGGGGTGAGAGAATTTGAGAGAGTTTAGGTTTAGGCTCGAGGTTGAAGTGAAGTGAAGATCAACGGTCGGGTTTTAAAACAAATTTTTCGCGACAAACTCGAGTTTACACGTGTAGGCTCGAGTTTGGATCTACTTGTACTAACCTGGACTTCAAGAGTGTATGTGTGAACTCTTGAAATTTACCTTAGGCTCGAGTCTAATGACTTACAGGCTCGAGTCTGTGAATTCCTCTGTTTTGAGTTGCTCTCTGTCTCTCGCGAACTCGAGTTTACCAACTAATAGGCTCGAGTTCGTCATTCTGCAGCAACTCCATTTTCTTTCTGACTCCCCTGGTTCTCTCGAGCTCGAGTCTGGCTTGGGCAGGCTCGAGTTTGGCTCTTTGACAGCAGCTTGCAATAGATGGTTAGAGATTTTATTTTGCATAAAACACATCTATGTACTCCAATCTTTTTGTTAGCAATTAGTGATCATCAAAACACATAACTAACATTAGGTGAAGACTGTTTTTCAAATCATTGGGATTCATCATTCCCATTTAAACTTTTCTTTCAAATTGGTAAAGCATTACAATTTTTTAATGGTTGATACCACAATTCATTTTGATGCATTTTTGAAAAGTCGTGCTCATACCAAAATAATGAAAGTTAATAGATTGAATGTGTCAATATGCTTGAGAATAGAAAGATGATTGAACATTCTCTTTATTATGCCGAGCATATTCAACAAAAGCAAGAGTCATGAAGATAGAATACTAAGGATGCATTCTTAGTACTACGAAATTTAAGCACAATGACTCGCCTATTTGGCTAAGGAATAATCTTGCAATTTTGAATTTAGAAACGCATAAATGTGCAAGGCAAGATTATGAATATATAGCTATAGTTACTCAAAATAAGAATGGAAGATAAATTCGATGAATTTGAGTAACTATGGGATAGTACTAGGATTTATGAATGATGAAGCACACACTCAATAATCAAATGAATTGAGATCCGAATATCATCCTAGAAAGTTATTCCATTAATGGTTAATGCATTTTCATTTAATGCACTAATGAACATTTATGAAACTTGGAATAACTTGGCCGCTTGGAAATCTATGCAATGAGCACAATAGGTTTACGATTGAATTCTTTTTGAAGATAGGCTTGAAAGCACATATATGGATATTTAGCTATGAAGATCAACTAGTTTAAGAGTGAAACTAGATAGTTCACGCAACACAATGAATTCTAGAGATTAATCTGAGAGGAGTTGAAAACATTCAAGATAAACAAATTTGAAGTATATCTAACATTCAAAATATTAGTTCCAGTTTTTTTTGAAACTCCATTTGAATGCAATCAAAGCATGAATGATTTTCAAATTGTTTCTATGCATTTTCATAAAACAAGGTGAATGTATATTTCAAAAACATGAGATCAGAAAGTGATGCACAGTTTCATTTTTTTTATTCCTTTAGCAATCTGAAATTCATTTTGAAAAGACATAAAACATTGATTGCTATAGAAATGTTAACAGTGGACAAATATTCATTACCCAAATATGAATCTCATTAAAGCACAGTATAGGGTAAGAGATAGATATCACCGTAATTGCTTTTGTCCTTGTAAAGGCTTTGCTTGATTGAGGTTGATTGTTGTTGATAATTCTTTTCACAAGCATTAACCATCAACCATTGCTTCCCTAGCTTTCTCAAGAGTTGAGTTGATTTGTCTATATAGTTGTTCTCTTGAGAAGCTTTCATTGATCCTTAGGTTCTTGGAGGATCAACTTTGCTTACCCACTGACTCTTATGTCTTTCTCTGGGTTTCTGCAAAGTTCTCTCAAAAGGTATAGGCTTCAAAGGTCTTCTTCTTGGCATTTGAGGGGATCTCCTTCTTGGTTCATAAGAACCTCTTTGATTCTTCATCTTCTCTGCACCTTTGTGTCTGTTGTTCTTGGAATCAGTCTGCAGACACAAGGGAAGAGATGGATTCTTTGGTACCCACTTATACTTGGGTCCTTGATTGTTAGTTCTGACCTTAGGGAAAACATAAGTTCCCTTTGGTACCCATTGATAATTACCAACAGGTTTATCCCTTCTATCATTTCTATGAAAGCAAGATGAAGTATTGTGTCCCTTTCGGTTACATGTAACTACAATGAGCAAAAGGGTTAGAACTATGAGTGATTTCGAAAATAGTTTAAATAATGTTTTCCACCGTTTTCTTTTTCCCTTTCGTCTTGTCAAAGATAGGATTATATCCTATGCCCGATCGGTCATTTGTAAATCTTTGATCTTTTAAAATGACATTGAGCATTTCACTACCCTTAGTGAACTTCTCAAGTGTTTTCGTAAGACACGAGTTTTTCTTTTCAAGATCAAGGCATTTTTCACAAATGAGATTTTCGGGAAAAAGAGATTTTCTACTTGTCGTTCAAGAGTTATATTCTTCTTTTTCAAAACAATGTATTTTTCAGCAAGTTCTTCAAACTCATTTTGAACAAGATTGTATTCAGCAAACAATTCATCATAAGAAGGTTTTGCATTATTATCGACCAACTTGAATTTTCACAAGAAGTTGAAGGAGAATTGTTTGTTTGTTGCTTAAGCAATTTGTTTTCCTTTTGGTGGAAATCAGTTCTTTAGCAATCTTTTTATATTCGAATGTAAATCATTGTATTCGAGAAAATAACTCATCATAAGTAGGTTACGAATCACTTACCTCTTCTTCGTTTTCTGGTTGCTCTTCTCTTGCAATTAAGCAGATATTGGCAGATTCTTTTTTTGCTTCACTTTCATCATCTGAAGAGCTGTCTCCCATATGGCGAGACATATATGCCTTCTTTTGAGGTGATTGAGTCTCTTCTTCTGATCTTTTTCTTGGCCATTCAGCTGAGGACACTCAGGTCTGTAATGTCCTGGCTTTTCACACTCATAACAGACAATTTGATCTCCATCTTTGAACTCGCGTCTGTTACTGGAAGTTCTTTTCTGAAATCTATCTCTGAAGCTCTGGTTCTTTTTGTAGAACTTCTTGAACTTTCGTATGAACATGGCCATTTCATTTTCATCCTCATCTTCCTCTTCCTTCACAGTATTAAGAGCGATACTTTTGCTCTTACTGTGACTTTGGCTTCCCATCTTTTGTCAAGACATTGAGGATTTTTCGACTTGAGGTCTTTCCTCATATGTTTTGCCCAAGTCTTGATAATTGATTAACAAGATGAATATAACGAAGTTGAAAGTCAAGAATGGACTCACCGGTTTGCATTCTAAGGAGATCATATTCGGTTGTCAACGTGTTGATGCGATTCTCCTTTATTCCAAGTTCCTTCGTATGCTATTTCCGTGGCTTTCCATATCTCCTTGGCGGTGGATAGGTTGCGGATACGAAAGTACTCCTTTTGGTGAGAGCACCATGAAGCATTAGGATGGCTCTGTTGATTGAAACACCTTCAGGTAATATTCCTTCCATGATCTTTATCTCGGGATGTTAAGCCCAATCTGAGAGACCTAAGCTCTGATACCAAATGAAGAGTGGAATATCACCTAGAGGGGGGGTGAATAGGTGATCTTAAAACTTTTATTATAACTTTGCACCCAAGCTGAAGCTAAACGTAAAGAGATAGGGAAGAAGAGCTTGACACAGAAAGTTTATCCCGGTTCGGTCTAAATTCTTGACCTACGTCCAGTCCCGGACTCTCGGGTTTTTCTACTATCACTTAACTCGGATACACACTCTATACTCAAGGATTATCCTCTCTAGGATACACTCCCCTTACAAGTTGTAATCAAATCCCAATCTCCAAGTCCCCTTGACTTGAGATCTTTTACAATGAATGAATGATTTGAATAAAATCTCTCTCACGAGAGAAGATAATGATAAACACCGAGGCTCTTTGTATATCAAAATACAATACGTAAAGAAAACTAAATGTATAAGAACTCTTGAGCTTGCTTTTCGTTTCTGCTTTTTCTTTCGTTGTTCTTCTAAGTTTGTAATCAGCTCTTTATATAGTGGTGAGTTGCAATGTGACCGTTACTTCTCAACTTAGTATGTTCTTCAATTGAAATTCAGTTTGATGAGGATTATAGTCGTTGGGTCCTGAACTTCAGCCGATTCAATTCCTGGACGCGTGAAATCATTCTTCTGATTCTTCGCGTTAATGATTCGTTTGATCTGATTTTAATACCTGAAACATTCTCAATATAGAGTAGTTAAATACGTTTGAATACACTAAATAAATGCAATCAATTCGTATAAACATGGTAAGTTTTGCAGTTCAAAAGAATCAGGATGAAATCAGTAACGATCATTTTTGCTTCCGTCTTAAACTCGAGTTCTCTAAGTCAGGCTCGAGTTCGTAAGGCTTTCTGGTTTATCTTCTGTGAGAGCAAACTCTGGAGTTTGATGTAAACTCTGGAGTTTGTTAATTTTCCAAATGGTCGAACTCGAGTTCGTGCAAGCGTGCTCGAGTTCGTGGCACCGTAGAGCAATTATCGCGAAGGCCCATATGAAATCACATTTTGGGAAAAACTCAAACTCGAGTTCGTTAGTGAGCGTGCTCGAGTTTGACACTGCTCATGTCAAAATAAATTTGTCTTCCAAAATGTAAACTGGAGTTTATAAATGCAAACTGGAGTTTTCAAAATAACTTTACTCTCTCAGAAAACACAAACTCGAGTTTGGAACCCAAACTCGAGTTTACTTAAAATAAGTAAACTTTTGAAAAACTCTTGGCAAGAGGCAAATTGGAGTTTAAGAAGGTAGACTCGAGTTTGCAAAAGATGGAAAGTTCGAATGCTCTCTGCCAACTCCAAACTCGAGTTTGCAATCGCAAACTCGAGTTTACAAGTTTGTAAACTCTTTTGTGTTTTCGCAAACCATAGAGTAAACTCTACATAAAAACGTTAGGCTCGAGTTCGATATTTCAGGCTCGAGTTTGCGACCTTGTAAACTAGCAAACTCTACACAAAATCTGAACTCTAGAGTTTGTAAAACATTTCCTCTTTGAAAATGGCTTCCCGCGAGGTGAACTCGAGCTTGCTTTTAGCAGCTCGAGTTTACTCGTTTGTAAACTCTTTAACAAATGCTTTGGATTTATTAGGCTCGAGTTTGGAAGGCACAGCTCGAGTTTAGAATGATGAATAGCAAATAACTCGAGGTTGCTTATCTGGGCTCGAGTTTGGCTTAGATAAAATGTTTTTGATTTGAAATCAATTCATTTAACTTGTCAAAAACATTTATACTTGTTTACAATTGTCAGTTATCATCAAAACACCTTGAGAACTAACAGTGATCACTAACATATTTCCATTTGGTGCTGTTGAGCTATGTGATCCACCCACAGGACGGACTTTTAAGGTCAATGGGCATCGCCTCAAGCCATTTCATGAGGGATCCCCACGCTGACCTGAGGAAGCAGAGATTCTCCTCATTGATGCCACTTATCCTCCATAAACCTTGGGGAGTATTCTTCTTTCTTCTCCCTCTCTCTCTTTTATTTGTTTTCCTTTTCTACTTTGCTTTTTGAAAATAAATACATTCTTTCTTTCTAATGATTGCTACATATTACGAACTAGGACATTTTGGTTTTAATGGATCATTCTGTTTAGTCTAGAACTCTTGACTCTTCAATTACAAGTCTTGGTAGTTGATTTGATGTTGTTGGTTACCTAAGTTGGTATTGACCTTGTGAGGTTTTGGGCCTGCATGAATGGAATTCATCTTTTGCCATTCTTTCTTTCATGTGTGTATCTCTCATGATTTGTGTTCTCTAGAACTTGCTCCTTTTCTTTTTGAAACTACATTTTTCACTTACGTGCATAAGTATGATGGAAGCTTGTTTTCTTTCTTTTATTCTCCTCACTTTGGCCAAATAGCTTTCCCTTACATTATGATTCCCTTGCTAGCCCCTTTGTGCCTTTTGACCCATTCTTTTCTAAGCCACATTACAAGCCTAAGCGTAAAACCATTTTATTCCGCACCTTGAAGATTTATTGAGCATTGGTTTCAACTTGTTTTGTGTTTAAGTGTGGGGGTTGCTCAGGAGTGCAACAGTTTAAGTGTGGGGGGGATATTTGATTTTGACATTGTAATTACGTATACAATGAAAGAAAAGTAAAAAAATAAAAAAAAAACAAAAACAAAACAAAAACAAAAAAAAAAAGAAAAAAAAAAAAAAAAAAAAAAAAAAAAAAAAACAACAAAAGAAGAGAAAAGAAAAGAAAATACATAGAAAGGAATGTATATATGAGTAGAATAAAAGTCTCATACATAGAGAATGATTGTGTTAATCGGTGCTCTTCCTTTTGATTTCTTTGGTGCTTAGCCTCTTATTCCATACTATTACCTACCTTCACCCTAGCCCCGTTACAACCTTTAATTACAAGCTCTCTTGATTTGTGCATGTATGTGTTATGAGTAGTGGAGACGTAGAAGTTGAGCAAGCTTATGGTAGAACAAATTTCTTGAGTAGAATTTGAGCGATACACTTATTTACCTTAAACACTTGAGAGACCGATTGATTGAGCGCATCATTTGAGAGATCATCTTTTGTGATTAGCATCATTGATTGACACTACCATGAATTGTAATTTGAGATGAAGGGGTTTTGGTCTTGAATGATTGGTCTTTTGAAGCTTTGTGTCCCTTGATTCAATTTTTGCATTGTTAGCAATTATTAGTAAAGAAGAGTTTTTCCTTTAGGTCTTTCTCTTTGAATTTTGCTCAGAGTGCAAAAGATAAGTGTGGGGGAATTTGATAATTGAATATTTTATACACTTATTTTTGTCTCTTGAATAATAATTTAGGACCCTTTAGCTAATAAATAATGGCTCTTATGTTTATTTGGGCCTTGGGCCTTTTATTGCATTTTAGCTATTTTTAATAATAAAATTCCAGTTTTGTGTTGCTTCACTATTTTTACCATAACTCTTGAACCAGACATCGGATTTGCCTCATTTTTGTCTCATATTTCAGATGATTCAGAGAGCTACAATTGTTATGAAGACATCAAGAGCAAATTCGGTCAAGAAGGAGGTCAATTTTGGAGCCAAAGTCGGATGTACAATTCTGGATTTATTTTGGACCCGAATTTTGTAATTTAAGTCCAGTTATATTTTATTTCTGTTTTGGGCTAAAACTATGAGAGCCCATTTCGTTTTAGGTTATTTTTAAGTATGGCAGCTGTCACAAACATATTCATTCACGTTTTTAACATTAGAGTGGATCAAAATACAAGTTTTCATTTTCTCTCATCTCGTTCTTCATGTTCTTCGCGCGTTCTTCGTGTTCTTCGCTCGTTCTTCGATTTTCCCAGCCATGATCGGCTAAACTCTTGTGATTAACCCAACGATGAGGATTCCATGATTCATCCAGAGAACTCGTGCCTAATCGGTAACTACTCGATTCTGTTTTCATCTTATCGGATTCGATTTGAAATAGTTCGAATATTAGATTTAATATTCGGTTTGGTTCATCCCAAGGACTTAGTTCGGACTAGGTTACAGTGTTGCTGTGCGATTGCACAGTGAGACGCCACCTGTCCGGGCAGATTCTAGGCGATCGTCTAGGCGAGGGAATCTCCGGATGAATGCAGAGATTTCGATTCATCCGAACCAAACGTGGGTTAGTTATATTTTCGTTCAATGATGGAGGTTTCGGAATCAATTCGTTGGGTTGATCATCTTTAATCTGTCTCTGTTTATTTGATTCTCGTTTGACTCGTTTATTGCACTTTGATTATGTTATTTCGTTTTGTTCTATTCTGTTAAACCAAACCCCTCATTTTATCATTCTGTTCACTATTGTTATTGAACAAGCCCGCTGCAAATTCGTTGGGAAACGACCCAGGTTCCCTAATTCTGCAAATTGTTTTCGAACTTGGTTTATTTTGGAAGACACGACAAAAATCTTTCCAATGTTCTTGCTGATTGGTATGCTGATTATCCTGATTTTGCATCTGTGAGTGATTCTCCCATTTGTGCATGTGCTGATAATGAATGGTGCCCTGTTTGCACTGAGATTACTGCATCTGATTTTGACTTGCTTGAGGAATCTGATGTTGATTCTAAATTTGAGCTGCATTCTAATCTCGATGTACACCCCGATGTTCATCCCTTGACACTATTGATTTTAAAGATACTCCACTTACCCTTAACCATAATGATGCTTTGAATGATGGAAGTAATATCTCCATTGATTGTATTGATATTATTCATGATTTTGACATGCCTGTTGTTAGTGGGGATACTGTTAGTGGGGAAAGCCTTGCTTTTGATATGCATCTACAAGGAAAGACCATCATGAATCATGATGTTTCACATGTAGAATTTGTCTTGTGTGATGATTTGAGCAACCATTGTGAAACTATTTTGAGTGATCACTTGAATTATTCTTTAGAGAGTTTGACTCTTACTGAGGAGAGTCATATTGATTTTGTGGGTTGCTCAAAATATCCGGAAGTTCCAACATTTTCTTTGATCAATTTCTTTTGGGATATTCCTTGATTCTTGATAAATTGAGTTTCATTGATTATATGGGACGAGATACCGCTTGGTGTCATGATTTTATGCGGTATATGGATTGATAACTCCTATCCAAACACCTTCCATACTTGAGCTAAAATGTTATTTGCAGATCTTAAAAGGAAGTTGTTTGCTAAACATCAACAAGGGACATTACTAGTGCTTTCATGTGACTTACAACCAGACAAAGGAAAGAAGCCAATTATGCCACTTCATTTGAGTCTCCAAGATTTTAATAGTCCGGTCGTACTCCCTCCTTACTCTTTCACTTGCATTACCTATTATTATTGGTTATATTTATCTTTTGCACTAAGGCCAATGCATGATTTAAGTGTGGGGGAGGGATTTTGTTCTTACTTTTGGTTTTTGTTCTTTGTTTTCAAAATGAGAAAAAGAAAAATATTTTTGTTTTTGCTTTGGTTTTTATTCCTCGTGTTCAAGAAAAGGAAGAAAAATTTTCTTTTGTGAATAATTTCCCTTTTTTTAAAAAAGGGTTAAGGTGCAAAAATAGACATGTGCTTTTCTCCGAGGAGCGCCCAGTAGCAAATGTTTTTTTCAGGTGCAAAAGTAACTATGTGGTTACAAATTAGGTA
Source organism: Acacia pycnantha (assembly GCA_025563575.1). NCBI lineage: Eukaryota > Viridiplantae > Streptophyta > Magnoliopsida > Fabales > Fabaceae > Acacia > Acacia pycnantha. Next base: position 2,522,436 of record JAMWYP010000045.1, read on the forward strand.
CAAAAATAGCGTTTGACCGTTAAGTTTGACTTTTTTTGCTGACTAGACGATGACGTGACATTTCAAATATTTTTTCAGTATCCTTTTAGTACCGGTCAATACCTGAAATATGTTTTCAAGATCCTAAAATATTTTTTCAAAATTATGAAATATTTTTTTTGTACCAATCAGTATCCTGAAAATACATTTTAGTACCCGTCAGTACCCTGAAATATTTTTTTCAGTATCCTTTTAGTACCGATCAATACCTGAAATATTTTTTCAAGATCCTAAAATTATTTTTGCACCTTTGAAATGCCACGTCATCGTCCAGTCAGCAAAAAAAGTCAAACTTAACGGTCAAAAGTCAAACTTAACGGTCAAACGCTATTTTTGCATCTAATTTGTAACCACATAGTTACTTTTGCACCTGAAAAAAGCATTTGCTACTGGGCGCTCCTCGGAAAAAAGCACATGTCTATTTTTGCACCTTAACCCTTTAAAAAAATAGTTTTTATGAATAACACACTCTCTTTCTATGATTGCTCTACATATTATGAACTTGGACATTTTGGTTTTGATGGATCATTCTATTTGGGCTGAATTTCTTGATTCTTCGATTACATGTCTTGGTAGTTGATTTGGTGATGTTGATTGCTTGAGTTGGTATTAACCTTGTGAGATTTTAGGCCTACATGAATGGAATTCATCTTTTGTCATTGTTTCTTTCATGTGTGCATCTGCTCATGATTTTTGTTCTCTAGAACTTGCTCCTTTTCTTTTTGAAACTACATTTTTCACTTACGTGTATAAGTATGATGGAAGCTTGTTTTCTTTCTTTTATTTTCCCCACTTTGGCCAAATAGCCTTTTCCCTTGCATTATGATTCATTTGCTAGCCCCTTTTTGCCTTTTTGACTCATTCTTTTCTAAACCACATTACAAGCCTAAGCGTAAAACCATTTTATTCCGCACCTTGAAAATTTATTGAGCATTGGTTTCACCTTGGTTTTGTGTTTAAGTGTGGGGGTTGCTCAGGAGTGCAATAGTTTAAGTGTGGGGGGAGATATTTGATCTTTTTCATTGAGATTATGTATATAGTATAGTTTCTCAAAAAAAAAAAAGAAAAAAAAAGAGAAAAAAAAAGAAGAAATAAAGAAAAGCAGAAAAAGAAAAGAAAAAGAAAAAAAATACATAGAAAGAAAGGAGATATATAAGTGAAATAAAAGTTTTCATACATAGAGAATGATTGTGTTAATTAGTGCTCTTTTTAATTTATTTGGTGCTTAGCCTCTCATTCCATACTATAACCTACCTTCACCCTAGCCCCATTACAACATTTAATAACAAGCTCTCTTGATTTGTGCATGCATGTGTTATGAGTAGTGGAGAAGTAGAAATTGAGCAAGCTTATGGTAGGACAATTTTCTTGAGTAGAATTTAAGCGATACACTTATTTACCCTATACACTTGAGAGATTGATTGAGGGCATCCTTGAGAGACCATCTTGTGTGATTAGCATCACTGATTGAGATTGCCATGCTTTATAATTTAAGATGAAAGAATTTCAGTCTTGATTGATTGATCTTGAGAAGCCTTGTGCTCTTTGTTCAATTTTTGAAGTTTGGCAATTGTTGGAAAGAAGAAGTTTTTGTTTTACTATTTTCTTTTAGTTTTGCTCAGGAGTGCAAAAGGATAAGTGTGGGGAATTACCTACGTCCAGTCCCCAGACTCTCTGGGATTTCTCACTATCAAGATTGATTACACACTCTGCACTCAAGAGTAATTCTCTCTCTAGAATTTAATCCCCCTTACAAGTTGTAATCAATAACCCAATCTCCAAGTCCCCTTGACTTGAGATAACTTACAATAAATGATTTACAATCAAGAAACTCTCTCTAAGAGTAGATATGATAAACACTGAAGAATGAATGTATCAAAAGATACTTTACAACAGAAAACTCAAAGAGTAGTTGGAACTTTAATGATTTTCGTTTTCTCACAGATTGGTTGTTGAGAAGAATTGAATGCATCTTTATTTATAGGTAGAGATCATTAAATGACCGTTATAATCCCAAATATAACCGTTGGTGATGTTGGGAGATGATTAGTGAAGGTTTTGGTCTTCTTCTCTCTCTACTCTTTGGTTAATCCAGCTTTGCAGAAATTCAGAGTTGACTCTCTGACTATTAATCCGTTGGAAGAGCAGTTTGCTGGATGTAGAAGGCAACATTAACTTCTCCAAAACGTGTGGAGAATGATTGTCCAAAAGCATGCAAGGTTTCTGCACTTTTGCATTTAATGTGCTGACATGCTTTTTGCTTTATGCTCAATCTCCATTTAATCCTGTCTAAATCATTTGAAACTCACTAACAAACTGATTAAACATAGTTAAGAATAGTTATGAGTGATGATATAGAGTATAGAGGCTAAACATAAAAGTTTCGCAAAATCATTCAGTTCGAAATTCAAATTTCGCGATGACACTCGAGTTAGTTCATCCAAACTCGAGTTTTCATGTTTCAGTGTTCTTTTAGCAGAAGACCGAAACTCGAGTTTTCTCATTTCAGTGACAAATATCGCGATTTGACATTTTGGACAAGTTTGGTGAACAGTGCAAAACTCGAGTTGTTAAGTGACTAACTTGAGTTTTGGACTCTTAATGAAAAATCATGTTTTAGTCCAAAATCTCAAAACTGGAGTTTCCAAAACAAAACTGGAGTTTTCAAAACGTTCAAATTTGACAGATCTCTCTGCCTGATCAAAACTCGAGTTTCCAAATCTTAACTCGAGTTTTCTCATTCTTTGAAAACTTTGGAAACTTCTCGGTAAGGTCAAAACTCGATTTTTAAAAAAAAAAACTCGAGTTTTCTCTTTTATGAGAAAACGTTAAAAGACTTAGTCGATTTGAACAAGGAAATTTTTACAAGGTCAGAGATGAGCATTGTTCTCAGGATATGGAAACTCGAGTTTTCTAGGGTTAACTCGAGTTTTCATGAACTTCGAAAAACTTAGAGAACACTCAGGAAAGCCTAAACTCGAGTTTCCCATGGAAACTGGAGTTTTGGTTTCATCGAAAAACTTGATTGCTCTCTGTCTTAACAAAACTCGAGTTTTCTAAATCAAACTCGAGTTTGCTTTGTTTCGCGAAGAACTTAGAAGCTTTCTTTATGGCCAAAACTCGAGTTTAGAAACCTTAACTCGAGTTTTCATAATCTTTGAAAACTTTAGCTTCGTTCTGTCAAGTCCAAACTCGAGTTTCCAAACTGAAACTTGAGTTTGCCTTTGATAGTAAGTTTTTCAACTTACAAAGACAAACTTTTTCTATGTTTACAATTGTCCGTTATCATCAAAACCAATTTGAGAACTAACATTGCTCATATACATATATGTGATAGATAGATAAGTTCATAGGCCGAGACTCTGTTCTGGTCACTGATTATACATACAGCTTTATACGGGTTATAGTATTGGTAATACCGTTTGAGTTTTCCTAGCACTGAGGACACGAGTTGCTATTGTGGCACTGGGTAGTGCAGACATATGTGTGGGACTTTACATCTGCTGTGTGCTTATGTTCTGTCATTGTATTGATCATGCATCTGCTATGTGCTTATGTACTGATATGCTGCTGTATCCATATACTGTCATATTTGAGCATGAGGTTAACTGGTACCTGAGGTCCGGTGGGTATTGGACCTCAGCTGTAGCTTCAGGGTCTGGAGGACCGAGGGTTGGAGATAGGGGCAAGCAACACGAGTAGACTTCTGGCCGGAGATTTCCCTTTTGTTTATTTACTTTTGAGAACACTAGGATGATTGTACCATTATTATTATTACACTATGGTTGACATTTTGAATATGAATCAGTTACTCTTTTGCTCCGATGCTCTACTCTGATGAAAAAAAAAAAATTATTCTGCTTTTTAAAATGGGATGTTACACTTTTGGTATCAGAGCATTCATTCTGGCATGAATTTAACGAGATTTTGATTATCTTTCAGCTGGCTAATTGAAAATTTCACCAATTTGAATTATTTCCACATGAGATATTTTAAAAAAGTTTTAGCTTTGGTAATTATTTATCTGATGTTGAGTCCTTGAATTAATATTATTTGTACGTAATTACTATATATAACAATATTGATTGGGCTTTATATCGTTTGGGATGGAGTCTTTTAAGCCTTGTGATGTTATTTGATTAACTGAATGATAAGCATAGATGTCTCTTAGTTGGTGTGTTGCATATATATCTCAATTTAAATAGATTTAAAAATAATTATTAATAATATATTAAATTGTCTTTTGTACTTGTTTGGATAAGGATTTGGTAAGACGTCCCGCATTCTACACCAACAGTTAAACAAGAAGGACACATGAATCTTGAAGTTAATGGGTTTCCCTTGCCATTTGCCAATGACAATAGCGGATGGGGAGGTGTCATTCGAGATAAGATTAACGTGTTGATTTGAGGTTTCAGCTTTATGAATTATGAATGCCCGTTGCTATCAAAAAAGTTAAAGGAATTTTAAATGGTCTTCACATGTGTCGGTAAAAAGGTTATATAGAAACATGGTTCTTTGTTAATTTGGATGTTATAAAAGCCATTACTTAATTTATAAGAGGATGCGATAGCAGTCACTCATTTAGCTACATTATTGATAATGCCACAGTCCTTGACTCTTTCTTTTTCTTTCTATCATTTTCCCTCACTAATGTCACCCTCTACCACTGATCTTTTCTTTTTCTTTTTTCCTTCTTTTCTCTCACACGTCCTCTCTTTCTTTCTCTTTTTCCCACTTACATGAACAGCCCCCCTCTCTTTCTTTGTCTTCTTTCCCTTCTCTTCCTCATGTCGTGTCCTCCGATTTTCTTTGCTCGTTTCTATCTTTTCTTTTTTATTAGAGATAAGATTATAAACTTGACCTGTAATCTCTCACTTATAGAGGTATTTATTGATGTATTGAATATCCAGTTTCCAATAAACAAGTGCCACTTGTATCTTTTCACAACATCATTGTTAACGGAGTAATTCACCGTTAATTTTTGACTCTTCATTCAGGAATGCACCACATATTTTGTTCAGGCCAGAGACATCATCCCTATCCACTTCCGAAGGGTTCCATCTGTCTACACTCCACCCCTTCTCCTTCATTTTGTTTTAACTGCCACTCACGCCATTTATTATTTTAAGTGAATAAGTTATGGGTTTACACTTCTCATGTTGCATGAGAAGAAAAAGATTCCTACACACACATGAAATGGTAAGACCCACACATATATATAATACTAATTGTATATATATGTGGGTCCTACCACTTCATGTGTGTGACATGAGAATACACTTCTCCTACAACATGAGAAGTGTTTTTCCCATAAATTATATCCATATTTTACTCAATTCAGAATTTAGAATTCTCAAGCATAAGTTGTATCATTTGCATCATCATATGTAGGTAGCGACAAAATTTCCTTTACCAAACATGGTTTACGAAAGTTTCCTCTGAGATCAAAAATCAGTTACATTGTTAAGTACAAATGTCACTTTTTCATTCGAAGATTGGATATTCAATACTCCCTCCAATTCTAATTATAGGACAACATTTAAGAGTTCATTTTGATCTTAATGATAGAATCAAGTTCTATTTTTTGTTAATTTCTTCCTAAAATACCCATATTGATATTTTCTCAATAATAATTAAATACAATAATAATTTAATAATGCATCTATATATTCTATAAAGTGAATAATGCTTGCAACTCATTAATGTCACATACACCTCAATTCTACTATTTTTTTAGATAAAATAATTTTGAGCAATTTTTATCATATTTTATAATGACATCACTATTAAATTACACTTCTAACTTCCAAGAGTAGACCAGAAGTTGTTAAGGGAGATTGATGATGCCAGATTATGTAAGAGCTCGGAGAAGTCGTGTGTGAGGTAGGAGAGGTCCGACAAATTAAAGAACAAAGAATCAAAGTAACTGGACGCCATTTTAAATTTTAAATAAGGACATTTTAGGAAAACAAATATAATTAACTAATTTAACTACTATCTTTAATCTCTCAAAAATTAGGTAAATATTTCCTATAATTAGGATCGAAGGGAGTTTATTGGAAGTAAATTGTTTCCCTTTCACATCATTAGTCAACAAAACCATTTGATTTCTTTCTTCCCTTTCCTGGATATCTTATAACATTTTTTCCGCATTATTTCCTTTATATGATAACATATTTACTTGGATTGATATCCGAAGAGATATTTTTGCCACTTCTAACATTTTTACTCCTGGTGGATTAATTATACCATTTTTACCTTCACATTCCCTTAAAAACAAGATTTCAGCATTTCTGCCTAGATTTTTCAATAACTTTGAAAAAATCATAACTAATTATTAAAAAATTGAAATAATGTGCTTCCAAAGTCAAAATGACCCTTGACATGTCTATTGTTCTGGAAAAATAACTCCAGAATCTCGACATTTTTGAATCATTCCCAGATCAATTTCTACATAAAATAATGCCCTCAATGTGACTGACTTCAGTAAACCAGAAATATTGACATTTCTTAATTTTCACAATTTTGACATATTGTTTCCAAAAATTATTTCCTAGCATATTTTTCATCCATTTTACATTCTAACCCATTGGAGACCTTAACAACATGATAAGGAATTTACTTTACAATTTCTTTGATTAAACTACAATTCTACTAAAAACTAAAAAGCTAAAGCTCAAGAATATTACCTTTGATTCTTGCTCCTTCTTCCTCTTGCTCAAACCTTTGCCATTGAAGATCAGCTTAAAATTAAACGGCCATTAGCTTGATTTTAACGTCATTGTTCTAGTTACCTATTTTTAATTGTTGATTAGTGCTTTTGGTCCATTCAAAACTTATTTGTCCTAGGTGCTATTAATGTAACACTTTATTGGCCAATTTGTACTTGGAAAGTAATGGCCGTTACTTTAGTTCTAACGGCATTGTGACATTTTGCACTTTTTAATTGTTTTTTTGGTAGTTATGGTCAACTTAAAACTTTTTTGTGCTGGATGCTCCTGGTGTAACACTTTCTTAGTCAATCTACATCTTAACCCTTTTACTATTGCAATTGTGTGTAACCCCTCTTCCTTTCGGCAGTTCAGAACCATAGGAAACACCATTACCTAGGGAAAAGCACTCAATCATAACTGTAATACCCGGATAATTATTTATCTTGAATATTATATTTTGATAAATAATACCTATTGGAAATAGGTGAATATGTGGTCTCAAAACTAGTGTAGTATTTATCTTATTTTTCTAGGGTAATTTTTGTTGAAATTAAAAGGGATAAAGTGCCAAAAATCCCTAAGTGCAATTATGGGTCATAAAATACCCTGAGAATATTATAATAAATCCTAAGAGGCAATTAAATATTTATTAAAAATAGGAAAGTATGTTTTCTCTAATTTTAGTAATTTATGGGATTATTTTCCTTGGGAAATAATGAGGCAAAATTTAATATTATTTTGGGGAACATAAGTTGCCCCATGATTTTTTAATATAATACATGGTGCATAAATGACCAATGTCAGTGAAATAGCTGAGGAAATAATTAATCTAATTTAAGAAAATTGTCAATAATTAGTAAGTGATTAAATAAGTAATTAATTATTAATTGTTTAGGCATGAATAAAGGTGATATCCAAAGTTAATTATATAAAACCCCTAAATTGAGATTAATGACCAATGGAGGGTCAAGATTAGCATAAGGGTAGATGCTAATTAATTGGAAATGATTAAGAAAAATGGATGAGATTAAAGGTATAAAATCCCTAAAGCCTAATTGATCAACAAAGGATCACTAAGCTTAAGATTAAAGCTCTAATTAAACTTACTAATCAACTTTGACAAGTCAAACACAAATCAAAGGCTTGGATTGAAATTGATAAAGTTAATCCTAAAGCTATTAAGTTGAATCCTTGTGAAACCAAATCAACCAATGGGAGAATTTCTTGCTATGAAATATAAGATAATAAAAGCATAATATAAATCAAAAACAAAATGAAAAATAATGAAAGGGGAGGGGGTAGCTGAACCTATAGAATGAAGGAGGAAGAGTTGAAGTAATAAACTTGTTGAAGAAGGGTTGAAAAGTCAAAATTTACAACAAGCCAATTGGAGCTCTTGAACATGGGGTATTTTGCAAATGGGAAAGCAACCTCCTTGGCCAAGAAGTGTCCATCATTTCAAAAATTAAGAAGAGGGAAGGAAAGAGAAAGTGTTGAATATATGTGTGTGAATGCAATGCAAATGGTAGAAGATTGAAAGATATTTTGTAGAAAGAAAATAAGATAAATGAGAACCGATAGAAAATAAATCATATCTCAAAATATGTGAACTAAGTATTTAACATCAGGACATATTATGAACAAGTGAATTTTTGCCCTGGAGTGGGTTACCTCCGATGTCATTTCCGTAACCGACGGGGTTTATCTTAAAATGACAAAAGGCTGGAAAATACCCTTAGTGGGACCATAATCATTGTTAATTCAAATATTTCTCAAGTGATATCATAGACCTCCAAAGTTACCTCAAGAAGTATTTGAGAATATTAAGAATATCCGATTAGAAACACTGAGCAGGGAAGTTTATCGGTAGAAATCCATAAAGGAGATATGTGACATCATTTGGATGATGTCATTTTTGAGCAAAGGGGGGGGGGGAGGTCGGCATGAAGGGATCAAGGGAGGAGAATGAAGGTTGAGCAAAACCCTAGATCTTGTGGCTTAGAATGGAAAAGAGAAAGTTCAAGGTATTTACCAAATTGCCATAACAAAACTCTATAAATAGCCTTCACCTTCATTTGAAAATTCACACCAAACCTCAAGAGGCATTTCGAAATTAGAGAGAGGTTAGAGAGAAGGAAGAGCTTCGGAGAAGGAGTAGCGAAGTTCTGGGTAAATTCTTCGATCCTTAGCTTTTAGGTTCTAGTCTTTCGTTCGGTAGTTTTAGTATAAATGTTAGTTTGATCTTTAACCTTCCAAGTATAATTTTGATATCATGTTTTATGGTTAAATATGGTATTTATTTTGAAAATATGGTGGAGATAGAGATATGACAAAATTTTGGAAGATTAGAGTCAAAGTAGCGAAGCTCTGGCGAAATTTCGTCGGTTAGCAAAGTCAGGGGTAGAATGGTCATTTATGACTAAAATATCTGTTAGAATATTGTCTGATTAATAAATGTGATATTATCCTTATAGGATATCTGTGATCACTTACCGACCGTCAGACGTATCGTATTCGTCAACGAAGGTACGTACGTTTGCGTACTAATAACACTAGCTCTAATGTTTATTGTATGTGTATATGTGTTATGAGTATTGTATGCGTATATATGGTTAATGATCTGTTGTATGCCTATGTGCTGTCGGGATATGCTTGTAGTGGGCCTATGTGTTGTCGGGATATGTTTATAGGGGGCCTATGTGCTGTCGGGATATGCTAGTAGGGGGCCTATGTGCTGTCGGGATACGCTTGTTTGTGTGATACTTGTATTGTGTGCTCATATGTTGTTAATGTTGTGAATATCTGTAATCCATATACTGTGTATATAAACATGAGGTTAACCGTTATCTGAGGTCCGGTGCGCGTTGGACCTCAGCTCTTAACATAGCTTCAGGGTCGGGAGGACCGAGGACCGAGGATAGAGGCAAGCAGCACACTTAGAGACCCGGCTGAAGACTTTCTTTTGTTATGTATTTACGTTTGTGATAGACATAAGGATTAATGTACCGTTACGGCGATTAGCCAGACCTACACAGTTGGCATTTTGAATATATGTATCAGTTACTCTCTTGCTCCGATGCTCTACTCTGATTGAAAAAAAATTGTTCCGCTTTTGAAAATGGGATTTTACAATAACCACCAAATCCACAAAAGCATGTAAACTCTATAACTTTCTGCAAAGAGAAAGGTTTAACCAATATAAGAAATTGATGGTTAGTAACAGAGAGACCCAACAAGAATATCATAGGGGTTCTTCAATACTGATAACAAATTCTAATTAAATTAGAATTTCACACCTAATTAGAATTTCACACCTAATATATATATGTCACTACACAAAATAAATTATCATATTTTTCTAAATACCAAACAAATATCAATACCCAATCCATTTTTCCTTGTGAGCTTCGCTCAACACAACCAACATGCAATGCATTTTATATACGGGCACAAAATGTCTTTAGTATTTCTAGCGATCAGATTATTATAAGTCCACAAAACTCACCAAACTACAGAAAATTATTTGCAGCATATAGTATCTCACTTAAACAATGTCTCATTTATTTCCAACAGTGTTATTCTATAATTTTATTGAAACAGCAGAGAGAGAAGCTACCGCATAAAAGGAAAATGAAATATAACGCACATTCAAAACTCATAAAGCTCAATTACAAGCCATCAATGTAATGGAGACTGTGGAGGCCATAAACCCTAAAAACCAACGGTAAGCCATGCAAATTAGAAACAGGAAGATTTGCTGCATGTATTAAGGGATTGCACAAGAGCATGGGAGCTGTGGCTGGAACTGAAGCATGGTATTATTGAGTATGAATTTGCTAATCTGGGGGGAAGGGATTGGCTAGAGTGGAACTTAGGGAAGTCAATTGGAGATTGGAATTTGACTTTCGGGGTAACCGTTTGGCTGATATGGAATTGGTGTAACAAGTGCTGTTTTGAGGAAGGATATTCTCTGCCAGAAAATAGGGCTCGAGTAGTAGTTGGGTATGTGGAGGAAATTAAGATAGCAAAGCTGGAGTTTGGGAAGGCTATTAGTGTACCAAGAGAGGTTAAATTCAGATGGGTTGCTCCCCCAGATGGTTGGGTAAAGATCAACATAGATGGAGTATCTAGAGGTGAGAGGAAACTGGCTGGGTGTGGAGGACTGATCCGAGGAAGCAAGGGTGAATGGCTATGCGGTTTCACAAGAAAGTTGGAGTCCTGCACTGTTATAAAGGCTAAGGTTTGGGCTGTATTATCTGGTATGGAACTAGCTTCTCATAATAAATTTGATAATGTAATAGTGGAAAGCGATTGTGCTGCTGTGGTTTCTATACTCACTGATATGCAAAGTGAAGGGGCTGCTAAGCCCATGCTACTGAAACATATATGTAGTTTACTTAGGAAATTTTCCAATGTTGTATTCTCTCATGTGTATAGGGAGGGGAATTTTTGTGTTGATTCCCTAGCAAACTTGAGCTTAGTTCAAGAGGAGTATAGGTCTATTCTGCAAAATCCTCCTCGGTCTGTCATTAGCTATTTGTACAGTGACTGTGTGGGTATTGCTCACCCAAGAATTATACTTGTTGCAGACCTGTACAAGGCCTAATAGCAATGAGGCCCAACAGTAGATATAAGGCATACCCGATCCAATCTAATATCAAGGAGGATCCTAACCCACACATAATCAAGGAATATCTCCAGATATGATATAGTGGTTTGGATGCTTGGGCTGGAGATAACGCGAGGCCCAAAATATCTTACCTAAGGTACACTCTATAAATACTAAGGTTAAGCCATAAGTTACACATGTTCTAATCTCTGAACTATTTACATACAGTCACACTATGCACACATCCCACCCCCTGGGCGAAGAGCCTGATTGTGTACAGTGATCCTACTTTCTCCTGGGTGCCTGCCTCAGGCGTTCAGGAGGAGTTCGTTGATCCAATATCAAAGCACCAGCCCATCTAGCTGGACATCTGTGTTCTATATCAGAACAGTGGCGCCGACCGTGGGGACCATAAATTTTGATCCCCGTGACCAATGAGGGTTAATACAAGAAGCACAAGCCAGAGGTAGGCGGAGACAGCACCGCTGCCTAACCAACCGCCGCGACACCAACAGCAGGCTGAGGATCCGGACAGGCAGGGGAAGCTCGGTACTCACCGTCGCGGCATCAAGAACCAATCAATTCCGCCCATAATAATGGGTACTTAGCCGACGACCCGTAAGACACGGCATTCTCGGCAGCACGAAACCCTCAGCAAACAGACGTCCACCAAGGACCGCAAAACTCAATCCTAGAAGCTTTCCCAGTCGAAAACCCAGATATTTTCTGCTTGCAAAACACTCTGAGCTCACTGCTGAGACGTATGGAGACCTCAGACAACCGAACCTCCCTGCACATGCAGCGACAGGAAGAACGCCTAAAGCAGAGGGAGTCCGCGTCCTCCAAGGAAGGCCGGGATGGTAGAACCCGTGGAAACGACCGGGATGGAGAAAGCGCGTCGATCGACAGAGGATGGACAGGTCGGAGAGCGACCGAGGCAAGAGCCCGGGGTACACTGACAAGAATTTGGACGGAGAGGATGAGAACTGAGGAGACAAACCTCCACGACGTCCAGTGACAGCGGTACCATGGAGAAGATACATCGGGCAACACAATAACAACCCTTTCTCAGATGATATTTTCAACGCGCCTTTCCCGGACGATTTTGATCTGGCCGACCTCACAAAATACGACGGAACCCAAGACCCAACTACCCACGTCGAAAATTTTGAGGTAGTTATGTTCCTCAGAATATTCAGGGAGCCCGTCATCACTCAGCACTAAAATGGCTCCATACCTTGCCTGTGAGGTCGATACAACGTTTGGAAGACTTGGTAGAGGCATTTGAATTGAATTTTGCAACCAGCAAAGAACAATCGAAGTCTCAATACACTTTGGACAAAATTAAGCAACGGCATGGGGAGACACTCCAAAATTATCTGGATCGATTTAAGGACGCAGCCTTACAAGTGCACGGATTAAAGGAAGAGGTACATGTACACCTACTAGCCGTCGGCCTCGATAGTGAATCTCGGCTAGCCGAATCATTTTTTAAGGAACTTGCCAAAAACCTGAATGAATTTATAACGCGATCGAAGAAATATCTGGAAATGGAGCAAATTCTCTCCGGAGAGAACAGGATAGGAAGACACCTACATGAGACAAGAACCAGTCCGAGGGCCGCAAACAAGACCGCCGTGGAAGAAACTGAGACAATAAATCCCCTAATGCAAAATCTGAAGAGATGGGTAAATATGACAAATATACTCCTTTAAATGTCCCCCGTTCCCAGCTTTGGAGGGAGGTAGCATCGACCGAGATGCAGAAAATTGAGAGACCTCGGACTCTCAGGAACCGAGCCAGTACAGACCATACCCGGTTCTGCGCTTTCCACGACGGACCGGGACACACTACAGACCAGTGCTATGAACTACGTGATGCCATCGAGAAGTTCGTCAGGGAGGGGAAATTACGCCAATATGTGATAAAAACTCAAGGGTGAAAGAGAGACAAACGCAAGCAAGGAGACCGATAGGACAGCCCGATGCCCGAGAAGAAGAAAGACGATAAGAGGCGGAGGCCGCCCAATGAGGAAGATGATTTCCCTGAGGCCGAGTTTGATTGTAACGTGATCAACGGAGCCTTTGGTGGAGGCGGAGACACGGCAAGCCAGCGAAGGAAATATCTGAAGGAGGTCCTCTCAGTAAGGGACCACCCCAAGTTCAAAGAGGACCTGGATAAGGCGGATAAAGCGGAACGTCCCCAACTCCTTTTCACGAAGGATTACATGAAGGACGTGGTGCCAGGCCATCAAGACAACATGGTCATCACGAGAACCCTGGTGAATTGCCGGGTTAAGAGAATCTTCGAAGACGCCGGAAGCTCGACTGACATTATTATTTGGGACGCCTTCAAAAGGATGAACCTCGATCAAGAAGACCTGAAGCCATGCAAGACGGCCCTTGTAGGGTTTAATGGGGAACTGACCCTCCCAAGGGATACATTGACCTCAAACTGACTCTGGGGACGGAGGAAGGTTTCAAGTCAGAACGGGTAAGGTTTATTGTGGCTGAGTTCCCTTCCCCGTATAATGTGATACTAGGCAGGCCCATGGTAGTTAAAAACTCGATTTATCACTACGATTTTATGTTTTTACGATTTTTTTTATTAAAACGATTTTACTAATTTTCCACACGCTTTTATGTTTTTACGATTTTTTATCCCTCTTCCGATTTGACGTAAAATCTCAATTTTAACTACCTTGAGCAGGCCGACTATCCATAAGTGGGATATGCTAGTGTCCACCAAGCATCAGAAGCTAAAAATGGTGAGTAATAACAACAAAGTCCTCACCATCATGGGCGATCAAAAGGAGTCACGACAATGCTATTTCGAGACGGTCTGGGAAGGCGAAGGCGTAGCCTCATCCCTTCCCCAACCTCGGAAAAGCCAGCACGGCTCGAACGACCGAGGAGGGGGAGCCCAACCAGCCAGTCAATATGGTGGAATTGGACCTACGAGAAGAATCCGAGATCCCTCGTCCAGAACCAGAGGGAGAATTGGAGGATCCGATCATGGGAAATGGGCCAACCCAATTCACAAAGATAGGCAGAACATTGAACCCAGACTTAAGAATAAGATTGGAGGAGTTCTTAGCAATGAACCAATATGTTTTTGCTTGGAGCCCGACCGAGATACCTGGGATTGACCCAGATTTTTGCTGTCATAAATTGGCCATTCGGCCAGAATAGTCACCAGTTGCCCAGAAAAAGAGAAAAAGAGGACAGAAAGGAAACAGGCCCTTGACAAGCATGTCGACGAATTGTTGGAGGCAGGGTTCATCTGAGAAATACAACATACGACATGGCTATCCAACGTGGTGATGGTCCTGAATTTAAACGGCAAGTGGAGGGTATGCACGGACTACACGAATCTGAATAAGGCGTGCCCCAAAGATTCTTATCCGATGCCCAACATCGACCAGCTAGTGGATAATTCATCCGGTTTCCAGCTGCTCTCCTTCATGGATGCCTACTCAGGCTACAACCAAATCGCGATGCACCCCAACGACCAAGAGGCGACAACCTTCATTACCAAAAAAGAAAATTATTGCTATAACGTCATGCCCTTTGGTTTGAAGAATGCAGGGGCAACATATCAGATAATGATGAACAAAGTGTTCGAGGACCAGCTTGGTCAAAACATCGAGGTCTACATCGATGACATGATTGTCAAATCGTACGACCCCGACAACTACATCCGAGATCTGGAACAAACCTTCAACAAATTAAGAAAGTACAGAATCCGTTTGAACCTGGCCAAATGCGCTTTTGTTGTCCCGGTCGGGAAATTCCTCGGTTTCCTATTAACCAATCAGGGAATTAAGGCCAACCCGGACAAATGTAAGGCCATACTTGACATGCAAGCCCCGAGGAACAAGAAAGAAGTCCAACAGCTAACAGGAAGATTGGTGGCATTGACCAGGTTCTTGCCGAGATGTGCCGAAAATGCCCTTCCCTTTTTCAAATTGTTCAAAAAGGAGGCAACGGGAGACTGGAACTCGGAGTGTGACGCCGCATTCGAAAAAATCAAACATGCTTGGCAACCCCCCAGTTCTATCGAAACCGTAGCCTGGTTAAACTTTGTTCCTATACTTGTTGGTTGGGGAAGAAGCAGTGAGCGCGGTTCTAGTCCAAGAGACCGGGAACGGTCAGGAACCGATATACTTTGTAAGCAAAGTGCTACAGAGCTCGGAGCTCAGGTATCAAAAGCTTGAAATGGTGGCTTTTGTCATACTGACAACGGTGAGAAGGCTCCGCCCATATTCCCAAGCACACCAAATCGTCGTTCGGACCAGTCAACCGATCCGGCAGGTGTTGCACAAGCCCGACCTGGCCGGCAGGATGATCAATTGGGCCATAGAATTATCAGAATTTGACATCACCTACGAAGCACGACACGCCATCAAGTCATAGACGTTGGCGGACTTTCTCCGAGAATTGACCCCGGCAAAGAGAGATGACAAGAATGACCTCGGCCTCTGGAAAGTATATGGGACGGTTCCTCGAATTCCAAGGGAAGTGGGGCCGAAATAATCATAGAGAGCCCTGAAGGGGTAGCAATTGAACATTCCCTGAAACTAAACTTTCCTACGTCAATCAATCAAGCCGAATACGAAGCACTTCTTGCTAGGCTCCAACAGACCAACGACCTCAGAGCCCAGAGAGTTACGGTTTTCACCGACTCACAGCGCGTCGTCGCTCAGGTCGACGGGATGTACCAAGCCAAGGGCCCCTTGATGGCGAAGTACCTAAATAAAGTAAAGGACGTGCTCTCTGGCTTTGAGGAAGTGACGGTCACGCACATCCCCAAAGGAGAAAACGTCAGAGTCGACATCCTCTCAAAGCTTGCGAGTACAAAGGGGTCGGCAAATCACAGGATCATGGTCCAGCAAAAGTTAGAAGAACCAAGCGTATCATGACCATATCCACCTTCACTGATTGGAGGAAGCCAATCGAAGATTACCTGGAGCGAGGAATCCTCCCCCTCGAGAGCACCGAGGCAAAGAAGCTTATTCGGGAGGCCGCGGTGTACACGATGGTAGAAGGTCACCTCTACCGGAAAGGCCTAAATTCCCCAATGTTAAGGTGTTTGAGCTCGAGCGAGAGCAAATACGTTCTTGCAGAAATTCATGGAGGAATTAACGGCCAGCACATGGGGGCGAAAGCCTTGGCAAGAAAGGCGTTTCGTGCCGGCTATTATTTGCCGACCAAGGAGGCGGATTCCAAGGAGTTTGTCAGAACATGCGATAACTACCAGAAACATGCAAAAATCATTTGGTCCCCTCCATCTGACATGGAATATATCTCAGCCCCATGGCCATTTTACAAGTGGGGGATGGACCTGCTCGGCCCATTTAAAGCAACCCCCAGACAATTATGGTGGTTAGTGGTGGCGGTCGATTATTTTATGAAATGGATCGAGGCCGAACCCTTAACCACAATCACCTCGACTAAGGTGCTACGTTTTGTACGAAAAAATAGTTTTTCCCGCTTTGGAGTCCCGGCTGAGGTCGTGACAAACAACGTAACCCAATTAACTGACAGAAATTTCCAAGGCATGATGGTGGACCTCAGCATCACACACTACTTCGCCTCTGTCGAACATCCTCAATCAAATGGCTAAGCCAAGGCAGCAAACAAGGTAATCCTTGACGGTTTAAGAAAAAGGATGGAGGATGTCGAATCCAGTTGGGTTGAACAGCTCTATAACGTATTAAGGGGCTACCGGACTACCATTCAATCGGCAACCCAAGAAACCCCCTTCCGGATGACCTACGGATGCGAGGCCATTATCCCCGTCAAGATAGGCCAACCATCGTGGATGAGGTTGAGGACCCTCAAGGAAGGCGAGGGGACGAACAGCAAGGCGCTGGCGACGGAGTTAGATTTAGTGGACGAAGTTAGGGTCACGACACACTGCTGAGATATGGCGGCCAAACAACTCGTTGCAGCTAAGTACAATCGAAAGGTCAGACCCCGGTCTTTCGACAGGGGTGACCTAGTTCTCAGAAGAGCCGACGTCAGCAACAAAAATTCCAGTGATGGAAAACTAGCTGCAAATTGGGACGGCCCGTACCGAGTTAAGGGGAAGCTCAATAGAGGAGCTTACGTTCTCGAAACCCTGGCAAGAAAGCAAATCAAAAGGACATGGAAAGCCGACAAACTAAGGGTCTACTGCAACTAGACCTAGTTACGGTATCCCTCCTATGTCGGACACACCATGTCTGAGTCAGTTCGTTTTTATTTCCATTTTAATTTTGGTTTATTTCCTCATGCAAGTTCTTTGTCTTAAGTTGTTAGCTCTTTGGAGCGAGTTATTTCTTGAATTAATGAACGGTTCATTAGTGGAAATTCAAATTCAATATTACTTAATGACATGCCATGTACCTACAAGGAAATAGACCAAGACTCAGGCTATTCGACCCAGTCATACTCCAACCACCGGTACAAAGCTAACATCGGGGCCAACAAGCCTGGGTGCTTAAAAACTACGCGAAGCCACTGTTCTTAGCCCTTGCTAATATTTTGATGTATCGAAATTTACACCTAGATAAGAAGGTGAATAGTCATTCCGAACCCTGATTAGGTCGAAATGTTTAAATGTGCGTCCCTACGACCACGGCTGAGCATGTGACAGTTTGCCCTTATCTTGTTTAAGATACCGGACAACGGATCCGGAACCCCATAGCGTGGTTAATTTGAAAACCCCTACCCATACACCTGGTCTCTAACACTAGAAGAGTACAAGCGGACTCTACACAATTAAGACCCTGGCCCGGTCATAAAATTACCAACACGCATTAGACGCGTAAAACAGATCAAACACATGAGGAACGAAGAACAAAGAAGTAAATTTGTATTAACAAAATAAAATTACAAGTTGGAGTTTGTCCAACGGACAACAATTACAGAAAAATCGGTATCAAATACCGGCATAAAAATAAACTAAGGCCTAGCTCGGAGGGGCCACGTCTTTCAAAGGTGCTCCATCCCCTTCAGGCGACACTGTCAAGGAAGCTTCTTCACTGACCTGGCCACCTTGCTCTTCATCCACAAGGGATACGGATTCACCCCCCGGAGACGAGGGCGGCGGAACCAGAACGCCGTCTTTAATGAAGGCTCGATGGTCATACCCGGTGACGTTCAAGCTAACCCCGGGGTTCAGGTGGAAAATCCGAGCTAGGGCAATCTTAAAGAAATCCTCAGCAGCCCCCTTCAACATCTCCACGCAGTCGAGGTGGGCTTGCTTCTCCTCTCCAAGGGCGGTCTTGGCTGTTGCCAGCTCTCTAACGAGATCGTAGCGCTGTTGCTATAGGGATTTCACAGCATCCATGCTGTTGGAGTGAGCCGTCCGCATACTAACTAGCTCCGAGGTTGTCTGGTCAAGGGCGTCCTTCATCAGCAGAATTTCCTCGATGGCCTTTCCAACGATGGCTTTAGAGGTATTCAGCTCCTCCTTTGCCTGGCTCTTCTCCTCTTCAGCCCGGCCTTTCTCTTCTTCACCTTGTTTCTTTTCTTCTTCAGCCCTTTTCTTCCCCACCACGGCCTCATCTCGCTCCAGCTTCAGCCGTCGTACTTCAGCAACAGCACCAACATACTTACCTTTCAAATGAAAAAGGGCATACGCCAACCTGGCGGACTTACAGGCATGATTTGCAACGTCATACACAAATCGCTCATCTACGTCGACGAGAGGGATGGCATTCATGAATTGGAGAGGTGGGAGAAATGCCACGCTAAGTTCTTCTATGACCCCCTTTTCCCATGCAAGCCCACAGGCGATTTTGGTGGCAGGAGGAGCAGCAATAGGAATATAAGTCGGAGACAGAGGAGGCGGCTGGGTCGAGGAGACGTTGAAACCGGGGGGGAATCTGGCCATTAGGAGGAGACGAAGAAGCTCCTTGACCTTCAGGGGCCTTTGTTTTCTTGGCTGCCGCAGCCTGAGACGTTGCGCCAACCTTTCTTGTAGCAGGCTCAGGGGCGGCGCGTTTCCTGGTTACCCGCTTACTAGGTGCGCCGGCACCGAGGTTCACGTACGACAGGTACCGTGGCAGCCCCTCCATATGTGGATCTGCAAAACAAACCCGGAAGATCGGATACAGAATAAATAAAGTCCAATACTCTTAATCTCATTCTCATTTCATTTCAGCCCAGCATGTGATCGATATATATCAGCAAGATATATATCCGCACCTCTTCAATATCCATTATCTTATTGGCTTATAGACTCAATCCTAGCCTCACCGAAACACAACAGGGGAATATATCAGCAAAAGATCACAGCGTCACTTATGTAAAACGCAGAAAGATCAAACGTAGCCTTATCTCTCGCGTCAACCAGTAAGCGAATTCAGACCCTCCATGCTTCTCTAGATCCCCCACCATGCATCTTGAACTCAACGCCATTTACCTCTGAGTATACCCTTTCGGACCGGATCCTTAGTTTCTTATTTAAACGGTGTTTCTTGGCTTCCATTCATCCACGTTGCTGTAACCAAAAACCACAACCAAGCCTGAGAGAGAGAGAGAGAAACGTGATCATCTTTTATTCTGTTTTAGATTTAGAAAAACAGATGCGAGAGTGTCGGTGAGAAGCATAGAGTTCAAACGTGCAAGATAGAAGCCAACCGAATGTAAGTTTTGAGTATGAAGCGTTGGTTGCTGTTATATATATATATGAACGAGGCATAGGCACGTGGTAAATGATAGGAAAACTTGCTGTCATGAAAATATATATATAAACGCTGCATACATATAAAAAGAGAAGGAAAACTTGTTGTCATGAAAAAATATATATAAACTCTACACACATACAAAAGAAAGAAGGAAACAGATGCGAGAGTGTCGGTGAGAAGCATAGAGTTCAAACGTGCAAGATAGAAGCCAACCGAAGGTAAGTCATCAAGCTTATCTTCCTTATGGTTTCCAAGAATTACCAATGTAAGTTTTGAGTATGAAGCCTTGGTTGCTGTTATATATATATATATATATATATGAACGAGGCATAGGCACGTGGTAAATGATAGGAAAACTTGCTGTTATGAAAAAATATATATAAACGCTGCATACATATAAAAAGAGAAGGAAAACTTGTTGTCATGAAAAAATATATATAAACTCTACACACATACAAAAGAAAGAAGGAAAACTCGCTGTCATGAAAAATACATGTATAACGCTGCACTTGTGAAGAAAGAGAAGAAACCTTTGTTGTCATATATAAGTATGTATGTGTGTGTGTGTGGTTTGGAAACAAAAAGGAAATCATGTTGTAGTGTATATGTATGTGTGTGTGTATCGCTGAACTTGGAAATGATAGGAAAAAAATAGTCTTATATATATAAATATATGCATATTGCTGTACATGAAAGTAATAGGAACAGTGGTCTTATATATATGTGTGTGTGTACATATATACATATATACATATACATATAGATATATATACACACACACATATATATGCATGTCGCTGTACTGTGAAATTAAATGATAGGAAAAAGTGGTCTTATATATATAAATATATATAGGGACGAAGAGTACTAACGACTGGAATGTATTATTTCTCATCAATATAATGAACCATCTGCTGCAACATCAAAAAAAATGTAGATTGAACTTCACTATAATGAATTATTTATGCATAATTTGACCATGCTTGTGATATTTGGCCAATCTTATTTAATTATAAACACTCGTGCGTGAATATCAGATATGTCAATTTAAATATACAGAATTAGAATGTGAAATACAAAATCATGAAATGATCATCATCATTTCACCACTCAAAGGAAGAGGTAAAACTTAGTTTCTAGATAATAAATCTTAAAAGTCCACGTCTATATGTTTTTCTTTTCCTAACTTTGTTATGAGATTTTAAAAAACGAATACATATGCTTTGACACATTTTCCCCTTTTATTATTTAGTTTTATGTGTATTTTGGTCATGAAAAGATCTCAATCTTGATATTATAATGCACAAGAGAATAAAAATATCAACCTTTGGCCCTTTACCGAGATTAATTTTACAGTTTTAATTTCCTCGCACGGTGCATGTGCATATTTTTATAAGTGACTGTTACACAACACACACATATATGCATATCGCTGCACTGAAAACGATAGGGAAATAACTTGTCTTATATATGCATATATGTTTATCACTGCATATAAAAGTTTGATGTCATATATAACGTTGCAGGTTTGGGAAATAATATGATACTTGATGGTATTTATTAAAACTAAGAAGCTTGTTGTTCTATATATATATATGTGGTGTTAGTACTTATTAAACTCAAAATTGCTATTTCTATATATATATATATATATATATATATATATATATATATATATCTAGGCCTAAAATGAATATGAATGAGGAATAAAGAATTGATCCTGCATATATATTGTGGGACTATTAAAACAAATTATCTCACTTAATCCCCTCCAAGACTCTTATTTGCAATTAGGTCATTTGCTCATTTAATCGCAAATATTAGTTAAATACTAGAAATAAATCCTTAATTCCTTGTAAGGATTTTTCTTTCTCAAATAAATTTCTTTTGGCCTTAACATATTTTCTCTAAAATATTTATGCCAAAAATTATTCCCTAATTATTTGTCCTTAATTTATAGGAAAATATGCCTTAAATTCCAATTATTAGCTTTATAATAATGAAGGCCAAATTTTCCATAAATAATTCCATCATAATAATTCTATATCCTTGAAATACTATTTCTTAATTTTCCCTTTTTTGTTCCTTGGCCTAAGATATGGCTCTATTCGGTAATGTCACATCTCTTGAATTGAGCTTAGGCGTCCACCTAATTTAGACTTATTCTCAAGTTTCAACGCCTAAAAATTCAAGATGTTACAACGAAGACACTTGTTTCTTCAACAATCGCATGCAAAGGTCGATTGCTTAAAACAAAGTATTGATGCTACGCTTCAGATGGAGCACACTTTATCTGTTTGGACGTTTGTGAGAAAATCTAATTTTAGTTTTATTATTGTAATTAAAATCTAGAATCAATGTAAACTAAAAATAATCACCAACAAGCTTTGATAGTAGTAGAAGCGGTTTTGGTATAGCTTACACATGAAGTCTTGATCAATAAGTTATTGGTTGAGGTAGTAAAAAGTCTTGATCAACAAGCTCGAGGAAGCACACTTGTTACCTAGAAAGGGATTGACCTCAAATTCAAAGTGATTTGAAAATATCATTGACTGAATTAGAGGGAAAAAAGAAAAAGAAAAGAAAAAAAGAGAGGCCTCAAGTCGATATCCCTCGTGAATTTTGTAAACGAATTCTTAATTCTGAACCCTAACAATAGGGGAGAGCATACTTTTCATTAGTGTATATATATATTTTTTTTGTTTTTGTTGTCCCTTAGTACATTGGTTTAATCTAAATCTTACAGATATTCTTTTAGCATTCCTCCTATCTTTGACTTTTACAAAACTTCATTTGCAGCTTTTCTCGTTGGCATTCCTGCAGGTGTTATCTCGAATTCATATCATATAATCTACGTTACTTCTTTATTTGTTTACATTCTATTGGCTTATTGTTATTTAGTATTGATTGATTTTAATTAATTTATACAAATGTGTTAACAAATTAAAAATATAGCCAGGACTTATTTATATCTATATATATTGTTTTAATCGATTTAGTTGTTTTAAGTTTTAAAGTCAAACTATGTCCTTGGAAGGTGTATTTAAATCATTTTGAATACTCCTTATTAGAGATATTAAATTCTTGATGGCAAAAAGAAAAGAAAAAAAGATACTCCCTCTCGTCTTAATTTTAGGAACACATTTTGGAGTTGGTTTTGGTCTTAATTATAAGAGCAAGTTTTAACTTTTGTCAATGTTTTCCTATAATACCCCTATTTATACTTATTATTAGGAACATTTATATATATGTGTTTGTGTATATATGTGTGTGTACATATATATGTATATCTGTGTTTATGTGTGTCAATATGTATGTGTGTGTGTGTGTGTGTGTGTGTGTGTGTGTGTGTGTGTGTGTGTGTGTGTGTGTGTGTGTGTGTGTGTGTGTGTGTGTGTGTGTGTGTGTGTGTGTGTGTGTGTGTGTGTGTGTGTGTGTGTGTGTGTGTGTGTGTGTGTGTGTGTGTGTGTGTGTGTGTGTGTGTGTGTGTGTGTGTGTGTGTGTGTGTGTGTGTGTGTGTTAGGAAAATGAGTGAAATTAAATAATTTAACTCATCTCCTTAATCTTCCCAAAATCGGTTAAATAGTTCTTATAATTAGAACCGGAGGGAGTATTAAATTCCTTCTTTTTTGCCCTTAGAGATATTAAATTCAATTTGTTTAGCATGACCATGTAAAGGATTCGCTCTCTTTGGGAGTATTAAATGTAGGAACTGGTTAGTAAAATTTACTTTTAATCTATATATAACATCTCAATCTTTGTCTTAATAACAATTTCAAAATTATATTCTGCAAAAAGGCCTTTACGACTCAGGTGCGATCCCCGGTACTACCAGAAGCTTTGAGGTCCGAAAATGGCCCCCAGAGTAACCGTCAATACTCAAATATTAAATGTGTAGTGTGTATGCAGGTAACCATGTTAGATAAAAAGTCAACAGTAACATGCCAAACATACCAATATATGCATTCAGAAATACACCACAATCAAATCAACACATCACAATCCATAGAACCCGTACAGTTTCCTTACCAAGGCAAGCCTTGGACTCACTGGATTCACAACCCGTAAAGCTGCCCTTACCAGGCCAGCCCCGGATTGTTCCTCAACCCGTACAGCCGCCAGTTAAGGCCGGCCTCAGACTGATTGTCCTCAGCGCTAGGAATCACATAACTCTGTATGCATATTTGACAAAACATATACAAAAACACACATGGCAAATACAAACATACAACAAAACACATAAAGATATCTAAGTAAGGCGGTTACTACCTGGTGTAATTTATACTGCCTTTAATATTTTCTAGGTCTGGTGAATTTTCCAAAATTTCCCTTGACCTAATTATCATCAAAATATACCATCTTTAGTATTTCCAAAAATACCCTTGCACTTTTTTGTCAAAAACCAAGCCTACACAGAATTTTCCAAAAATCCAGTAAATCTGACCCAACTTCCAAGATTTTTAATATATTCCAAAAACATCATTTTAACATGAAACTAATGCCATCGGAACCATTGAAATGTCTATTTTCCAGGAAAAATAATTCCAGAAATTATGAGTACACTTATTTTTACGTGGAGCTCAAATTTCTCACTCTAGTCCGATTCACTCCCTTGTTTCCAGACCCTTTTTCAAAAATTTATTTCACCCAGTAATGTTATCCAAAAGTTATCATGGTTTATACCAAAATCATTCCCTGGATGTCTAGTTTCTGCATATAACATTTCAGCGCAAACAAAGTTCGTTTACTATTTTAAAATGCGTTTGAAGCTTCGCTGCCCAGATTTCCAGAATCTGGCAGCAAGCCCTTACTTAGGGTTTTCGGTGTTTTCAACTTCGGAAACTTAAACCATGACTATACCCCCACCAAAACACGTTTCAGAACCATTGTAGACCTTAAAAATGAAAAAATCCAACCATAACACTGAGCTTCTACCTTTTGCATGAAAATATCTTGATAAGAACTCAAGAACACGGAGTTTTCAGGGTTACCTAGAAACGGAGAATCGTTGGATGTTCTTGATTGCTTGGTTCCGGAGTTTGGCTATGGAAGCTGCTGGTCTCTAGAATTTTCGCCCCTTAGGGTGAAAATGGAGGGTTAAAACAACTGTTTAATAAAGGTAATTTTGATCCAGTAGTTTAGAATTAACAGAGGTAAAGTTCTGTCCTTTGTGTAATGATTGGGATCTGTTTTCTTGACTTTTTCCCCAAGTCTCCAGAATTTTCCAGGGGTCTCTAGGGTGCTGCCATGTGGTGCCTCCCCCTTAAAGAGAGCATATTATTATCTGCTTTTGGGGAAAATTACCTGTTTTGGCCTGCAACTTTCGTAAATTACAATTGTGGCCCTGAACTTGCTAATTATTCCTAATTTTTCCAATGTACTTTGGTCTATCCAAAGGACTTATGTGGCACCATTTTGGGCCCACATATCTGCTCCAATTGTTTTCTGTACAATTTTCCTAATTTATCCCCTTTTATTCGGATTGTGGGACCCGTATGTTGAATTTTGGACTGCTTTTTCTTTTCTCTCTTTTCAAGCACGTTTTTAATCATTATGGGGGCTACGTGGCACCACTTTGGGCCCACCAAATCCGTCCCCCTTACTTTTCCCTTATCTTTTCCACTTAATCCGGTCCAATCTCCTTCTACCAGTCCACGTGGGTCTCGCTGGTCAATAAGGTGTTTCCCTTTGAACTTTTCTTCAACTTTTCAGATATTTTTCTTCTTAATAGTCATGCTTATGTGGCGCCTCCTTGACTTCTCAAAGTGGCCCCACACTTGTTCCATTCAGTCTGGAAGAAACCCCTAACTGGTCCCTATCAGTCCCGTTTCTATCGGTCAATCGCCTGTGGGACCCGCATTTTGTGTTTGGGCCTGAATGTGAACAAAATCATCTGACTTCCCCTTCTCTCTCATGATGGACGAAATTCAGTGCCACAAGAACAAGGAATTGACCATTTTGCCCTTGCTTTTCTTCTTTTTAAATTATTCCTTCAAATGAATTATTGCGTTAATAATAATGATAGTCGAAAATAAAACTTCTCATTAATTGAACAATAATTACTAGTATAATAATTACAACAGTAGGGGTTTTACATTTTCAATGGATAGTATCTTCAGTAACAGTCATTATACTCCTTGTTTTAAATAGATACATGTCAGTAGATCATATTAGGGTATATTTGTCCAACAATGACGTTTATGAAGGAAATTTAGGGTGTTTTGCAAAGAGCTTCTAGTCAAAGAACATTATACATCAGATTTTCACATCCTATTGCAAAACACAACACGTGCCATAGACTTTTAGATTGATCTGCTGGCATCATTTTGGACCCTAATAAAATGGCTTCAATAGGAAGCTGAGCAGCAGATATGGCAATCTTGTGCCTTTGTAATAATCTGGTTTCTGGTTTTCTATTCTTGTTTATGCTTCTTCATTGTTGTTTAGAAGAAAAAGTAGCAAACAAAATATGTCAACTTTTTCTTCAAATCATTATTGATAGGACTGTGTACAGATAGGGGTTAAAAATTAATATTTCTAACTTTCATGTTGAGACTGAAGTTCAGTATATAATTATAATTATATATTGATAGGATGGTTCAATCATGTTTTACTCCTTACATGCATTTGTACATTGGTTAACAAATTGATAAGAAACACAGAAAATCACTCCAAATGATACCAATCATTGAAAAAAAACACAAAAAGTTTGCTAGTTAGTTCAATATATAGGATAGACTTAGGTTAATTTCTTTGGATGTTTGCTTTGAGACTTGTCATGAAAATGCTAGGCTTTTTGACCAATATGCCCCTAATTAAATAAATAATTACCAAAATGCCCCTGTCTGGAAACATTTCACCAATATGCCCCTGTTTAATCGATTACAATCGTAGGTGTAATCGACTAAATTGCGGGGCCTTTTTTTTTTTTTTTGCATTTCCGCGAAATGTAATCGACTAAGCTACAATGCTTAATCAATTACATCGTGATATATGGGTTTTTTTAAAACCCCATTTGCTCCAACCGAACCCTAATACTCGGTTAAACCTCCCCAAACCTCTCCCCCTCTGATTTTGTCGCCAAAACCTTGCTGAATCCGTTGGTGGGTTGCGAAGGAAAATTCAATCTAGTGCTATTTGCATCTATTTCTGTATGTTCTCATCTCCATTTCGAATTTCGGTATGTTGTCAACTTTTTTTTTTTGTAATCTGAAACCCTCCCTTTTGCAGCTCCCAAATTCTGGTGTGAAGGATGAGTTCAAGTTCAAACACGCACATTACTGTAATCTACTATAGTGGGAGGCATTTTGAAGGTCCCGATGGTGTTCAATTTGAAGGAAAAATGAAAATGATGAAAATCAAACAGGGCACTACATACAACGAGCTCAAAGAAAGAATTTATCAAAAATTGGGGCTACATGGAAGCCAATGCATTCATTGGATAATTGCCAAAGTGGAGACTATAGTGGGTAAGGATAGTGTATACTACAGTAGTAACAATGTATGTGATGATGATGACGTAGAGTGTGTCATAGATGCATTTGCTAATCGGAAATCACAAAATTTTATTGAGATATATGTTGAGCTTGAATATGATGAATCATCATCTGTACCCATGCATACAAGATCTCCACAGTATTTTGGTCAAGAAGACAGACCTGTCGGTTTATCTGCACATTCACAAAGCTTAAGTCAGATAACATTGACGAAAGAAGAGGAGGATGACGAATATGAGAATATGTACAGCGATGAGGAGGACGAATTTGGGAGGTTTATTCCACTAGGTGACACCTTAGATACTGATGTGAGGGTGATTTTGATGCTCGCACGAACCCTGTAAACCTGAGTACCGCAACAATGCCACCACTTCATGTTGACCTAGTTAGCAGTGGTAAGTTAGTAAACTTGTATTTGTATTTGTAATTTTGATTTAGTGATTCTGAAAAAAAAAACATTTTGACAGATGTAGGGCCTGAGACTGAGCCATTTTGGAACGAAAGCCTGCACTATTCGTTCATTAATTGGACGCACTATGATGATGACATGAAGATGTTGTATGGTGATGATCACAGGTAAGGTGGTTGGCATTTAGGTGATCCATTATATTTGTATCAGCAGTTTCCTTCTAAGTCTTAAATGCAACATGCCGTGAAATTATATTGCATGAAGTCTCATCGTACGACCAAAGTTCAAAAAAGCGATGAGCATAGGTATGTGATGAGGTGTCGAAACCATGCTGACTGTTGTCCCTGGTATATAAGGGCAATTTTCCCCAAGGATGGAAATAGTTGGGTGGTGCGTAAGTGGGGTAAAGATCACACCTGCCTGAACTAGAGTCTCTCCTGGGATCATAGACAACTGGATTCAAATATTATATGTGCAACCATTATCAATAGGTTTTCTTGTTTGTTTTTCCAGTTACATTCGGTTTGTTTATATCAATGTGGGAGGTTCACAGCAAGAAGGTATCCCTATAGCCATGTACTAGCAGTATGCAAGATGGAAAATTTGAACCATTACAATTATGTTGACTCGGTGTTCACTATCCCATACATTAGTCAAGTGTATGTCGCACACTGGTATCCGATAGGCAATGAATTGTTGATTCAACAAGGAGATAGCCCAACCGTTATCCTGAATGCAACTTTGTCACGCAGAAAGGGAAGACCAAAGTCTACAAGGATAAAGAATGAGATGGAATGGGTGGAGTCTCAACCCTCAAGCAGTAAGCAAAGATGTAGGAGTTGCAGCCAAGTCGGTCATAATATGCGTACATGTCCAACGAGGATTAGACAAGCTTGAATTATATATAACGTGTTTTGTAGTGAGTTTATGTTGACTTGTTTTGGTAATGACTTCAAAATTTGAACCATTGACTAATTGTTATGTTGTAATGAACCATTGACTAATTTTGGGATATCAGCGGACCAAACCTATGCAACACCAAAGAATGATGCTCAAAATACCTTCCTGGTCAAGCCAAAAGTGATGGGATCCGTATATGCAACAGAAGGATTCTCATCCATTAAAATTTTACGAATCCCATAAAGAGGATCTATCTGAAAACGAAAGGAAATCACCAAGAGGGGGGTGAATTGGGGATTTTAAAAACTTTTAAAATAACCTTGCACCCAAGCTGAAGCTAAACGTAAAGAGATAGGGAAGAAGAGCTTGACACATAAAGTTTATCCTGGTTCGGTCCAAACTCTTGACCTACGTCCAGTCCTCAGACTCTCTGGGTTTTTCTACTATCACTCAATTCAGATACACACTCTGTACTCAAGGATTATCCTCTCTCTAGGATACACTCCCCCTTACAAGTTGTAATCTGAAATCCCAATCTCCAAGTCCCCTTGACTTGAGATTATTACAATGAATGAATAATTTGTATAACAGCTCTCTCACAGAGTAAATATTGATAAACACTGAGGCTCTTTATATCAAATACAATACAGAAAGAAAAATTGAATGTATATGTAACTCTTGAGCTTGCTTTTTCGTTTCTGCTTGAATTCTCTTCTTTTGGAGTTTGTAATCTTGTTCTATATATAGTGGTCAATTGCCATGTGACCGTTACTTCTCAATTCTGCATGTTTTTCATTTGAAGTTCAGGTTGATGAGGATTATAGCCGTTGGGTTCTGATTTTCAGCTGATTTGACTCCAGACGCGTGAAATCCTTCTTCATTCTGATTTGTCGCGTGAATTCAATGTCTTGGTTGATCCAACTAATACCGAAACATTCTTAATTTAGAGTGGTTAAATACAGATATGAATCCTCTAAATGAATGTAATCAATTCGCATAGAAATGGTAATTTTGTTGTTTAAACTAATCGGGATGAAAACAAGAACGATCATATTGTTTGTCGTCTTAAACTCGAGTTCGTCAAGTCAAGCTCGAGTTCGTAATGCACTTTGAGTATCAGGTTCATCTTCTGTGAGGAGCAAACTCTGGAGTTTGATGTAAACTCTGGAGTTTGTAAATTGTCTCATCATGTAAACTCGAGTTCAGCAAGGTAGGCTCGAGTTCGAATCATCGCTGAGCATTTTGTCGGGCGAGCACCTGAAATAATATTTCACAAACCAGGCAGGCTCGAGTCCATTAGTGATTAGGCTCGAGTTTAACACTATTCATGCCTAAAAAATTTGATCATTCGAAAGAGTGGGCTGGAGCACAAATATAAACTCTGGAGTTTGTGTATTTGCTTTACTCTTTTTCAATGAAGGGCTCGAGTTCATATTGACAGGCTCGAGTTCGACTTTATTTATTTCAGGGCTTATCGGAGTGAACTGGAGGTTTGAACTTAAACTCTGGAGTTTGTGAATGAAGGAAACCTTGGGAGCTCTCCAGGGGAAAACTCGAGCTTGCAATAACAGGCTCGAGTTTACCTGTTTTGTAAACTCTTCTTCGTTTGTCAAACCATAGAGTAAACTCTACACAAAAGTATTAGGCTCGAGTCCATATACTTAGGCTCGAGTGTTCATCAATTTCTGATCATAGGAATAAGTCAACTCTACACAAAAATATAAACTCTGAAGTTTAAAGAGTTGGTTTTCAATTGGAAATCTCTGTTTGCAGCAAACTCGAGCTTGCCTAGTTAGGCTCGAGTTTTGCGATGACAGAATGTTTTTGACTCTTTTGTCTTATTAAAACATTCATACTTGTTTACAATTGTTATTAATCATCAAAACACATAGAGAACTAACATTATCCCCCTTTTTGATGATGACAACACTTGTAAACAATTAACTCCTTTTAAAAACATTGTTTGATCATTTGAAATCAATGAAGCATAAATGTTCAGTGTAAATGCATCAGAATTAGAAATAAACATTAGAAATCGATTCGATGATCGAGTTAGCAAGATCATAAACATGTAAACATGAATCAAATAAGCATAATACATATTGGCATATTGCATAAACTAGAGTATTCAATAGATTACAAGATGAAATGATCAAAGACATTTAAATTGATCGCTTCTTCACTTCAACTCTTCTCCCCTTTGTCATCGCAAACAAGGGAGGATCGGATGGGGTAGAGGTTGGTGAAGAGCAGGATCATGTGTAGATGGTTCGGGGCTATGGAGGCAGAAGTAGGTGGAGGGTCCAAGGAGCTAGGGCCAGCAGAAGTGATGGACTGATGTTGTAAGACTTTGTCCATTTTGTCATGGAGGCTAGCCATAGAGACCAAAAGGGTGGAGATGCTCACTGACTGATCTCCAATTTTTTCACTGAGACCTTGCACTTTGTCTTTGATAATCTCATGCTCAAGAATTAGATCTTCTTGTGCATCGGTCAACTCCTCATATCCTTTCTTCACTTTCTTGAATTCCGATTCCATCTTGGAAGAAAGATCGAAACAACTTGGGCAATGTAAGTCGTGATTCTGAGCCTCTTGAACTCTAGACTGATTGGCTCTGGATCGATCAGGTCTTGATGGAGCTTTGGAGTGATCACTACCTTGAACAAAGCTTATCCTCATAAGGTTCAGGATATGTTGACCAAACTTTGCCGGTTTTTCAGGTTTCTCATTGGCAGGTAGATACCATACTCTCTCATGGAACATGATTACTGAGATAAGACTAGCAAAGGGTATTTGAGATGTTTTCCTTCCATGAAAACGAAATTTGAACATCTCTTTAAAGATCCAATCTCCTATGTTGTGAGGAACTTGATCTATGATAGAAGCAAAGATAGGGAAGTCCTTCTTTGCAAAATGGGTGAAGTTACCTCCTTTTGGACAAGGTTTCTAGTATATATGTACCAGTGCAGCTCTTTGCTTAGGGGCATTGATACTGGAGTGAAATTTAGAATCTCTAAACCATCGGGGACAGCTCATCGGGTTTGAGGAGTGAGTATATCCGCATATCGGTATAGTTTGGGGATGCAACGGGTGGAGGATTTTGTATTTGAAGGAGGGAATTAAGGTATTCAGCGGTGATGGTAATCTGTTTTCCTCTAATGGTAGTGGTAATCCTTTCCTCAATTAAAGTTCTATCATTATCCAATAGATTGTCACTTTTCATGCAATAATAGAAAGCTTTAACAAAGGATGGACTATATGAGGCTCGAATGGATATGAGAGGTTCAAATTGTCTAAACCAATGAGTAAGATCAAGACTACATTCCTCTTTTAATGTATCTAAATTGACATAAACTGAGGGACAAAACTCTTAGACTCATAGTCCTCCTGGAATCGAATGGCATCCTCACCCGTTAAAGTTACAGACTCACTAGAAAAGCCCCTAGGAATTGAAGAGTGATTGTATATTTCTAATAATGCCGGGGTGTCTCTAGATACCTGAGGAACAAAGTGTTCTTGATGATAGGAGGATGATTGAGCCTGTGGTTATAGGAGTAGCCTGGGTCGAAGGAATACCAGGAATTTGCTTGTCAATTCCGTGCTTGAATCGTTTGGGAAACGATTTCGCTCGGGAGGACGCTGAGGAACGATCGGTGGATTTGATTGGGGTTCTTGATGATCAGAGCTTTGGGAATCTTGAGTTGCAGATCGTTTGGAAGCCATACTCTCTGGTTTTCGTCGAGGAGATTGAGAGAAATTTGGGAGGAACTTAGGTTTAGGCTCGAGGGTGAGATAAAGTGAAGACGAGCAGTCAGGTTTTTTTAAAAAAAATTTAGTGTCACAAACTCGAGTTCACAAGTGTAAGCTCGAGTTTTGTGTAACGGTACTAACCTGGAATTCAAGAGTGTATGTGTGAACCCTTGAAATTTCTTGCTAGGCTCGAGTCTAGAAACTTGAAGGCTCGAGTCTGTCAGGTTCTCTGAACTTAGTTGCTCTCTGTCTCTCGCGAACTCGAGTCTGTCAACTAATAGGCTCGAGTTTGGCAGGTGCTCTGAGCTGAGTTGCTCTCTGTCTCTCGCGAACTCGAGTCCTTTAACTAATAGGCTCGAGTCTGTCAGGTTTTCTAAGTTGAGTTGCTCTCTATCTCCCGCGAACTCGAGTTCTTCAACTAATAGGCTCGAGTTTGGAGACCTAAGATAATTGCATTTCTCTCTGATTCTCTCGAGCTCGAGTCTAACTTGGTAGGCTCGAGTTTGTGACAGCTAACTCGCAGTCGATGGTTTGGAATATTGATTTCAATACACATCCCTGCACAAAACATATCTACATACTCCGATGCTTAAGTTAGTAAATAATAATCATTAAAAACATAACTAACATTAAATTGGGTAGAGATTTACTCACAACTCATTGGGATTTACCATTCCCAATTCTCTTCTTATGAACACAAATTGTTCTTTGGCTAATGGTTTGGTGAAGATATCAGCAAGTTGTAAGTGGGTTGGGATGAACATGACTTTGACATCTTTCTTTTGAACATGGTCTCTTATGAAGTGATGTCTAACATCAATATGCTTGGTTCTAGTATGTTGAACAGATTCTTTGCCAAGCTTATTGTGCTTGTGTTGTCACAAAGAATTGGGATTTCTTTGAGATGAACTCCCAAATCACACAATTGTTGTTTGAGCCAAAGAACTTGAGCACAGCAACTTGAGGCAGCAACATACTCAGCTTCAGTGGATGACACAGCTACTGTGGTCTGCTTTTTGCTGAACCAAGATACTAATGATCCTCCAAAGAATTCACATTGGCCACTGGTGCTTTTTCTGTCAGTCTTGTAGCCTGCATGATCTGAGTCAGTATAAGCTACCAAATGTTCATGTTGATCTTTGGGAAACCACAATCCAAGAGTCTTTGTATCAGCAAGATATCTGAAAATCCTTTTAACATGTTCGGCATGAGACTCCTTGGGGGCAGATTGAAATCTAGCACACATTCCAACACTGAATTGAATGTCTGGACGACTTGCTGTAAGATAGAGTAATGATCCAATCATTCCTCTATATTTAGTGATGTTGAAGTCAGTCCCCTTTTCATCAGCATCCAGAGTTGCAGTTGAACTCATTGGAGTATCTGCTCCATTACAGTCAACTAGACCATATTTTTCAATAGATCTTTCAAATACTTGGTGCGGGAAATGAAAATTCCATCATGACGTTGCTTGATTTGAAGTCCAAGGAAGTAATTGAGTTCTCCCATCATGGACATCTCAAACTCTCCTTGCATTGTCTTAGCAAATTCTTCACACATAGTATCATTAGTAGCACCAAAAATAATGTCATCAACATAAATTTGAACTATTAAGACATCACCAAGTTTATTTTTCTTTATAAAGAGAGTTGTATCTGCTTTACCTCTAACAAATCCGGGTACCAAGTCCCAAACTTGGTTTCTTTCAAATTGATGTAACTCCTCTTGCATTGCTATAACCCAATCATTGTCTGAAAGAGCTTCATCAATTTTAGAGGGTTCAATTTTAGAAATGAAAGCTGAAAAAGTAACTTCATTCAAGGTGCTTCTTCTGGTTCTTACTCCTTGATTTGCATCACCTATCACTTGATCCAGAGGATGACTCCTACTGTATCTCCATGATTTTGGTTGAGTTTGAACACTGTTTTCACAAGCATTTTCACAATGTTTTTCAGTTTCAAAATCATTTTGCAAATCTTTTTCAGTATTTGTTGAGATAGAAGTTGATTTAGAGTCTGGTTGGTTTGTCATAGGAAAACCATCATCATCATCCAAGGACTTGTTAGATTTGGTTTCACAGAAAACAACATGCATAGATTCTTCAACAAGTGTGATTGCGGGTATTATAAACTCTATATGCTTTACTTCTACTTGAATAACCCAAGAATATACCTTCATCAACTTTGGGATCAAATTTTCCCAGGCTGTCCTTACCATTATTGTGGATGAAGCACTTACATCCAAAGATGTGCAAGTGAGCTAAGTTGGGTTTTCTTCCTTTGTAAAGTTCATAGGGTGTTTTGTCCAATTTCTTCCGGAGATATGCCCTGTTTGATATGTAGCATGCAGTGCTCATAGCATCAGCCCAAAACATTTGAGATGTTTGATTTTCATTCAGCATTGCTCTTGCCATTTCAGTGAGCACTCTATTTTTCCTTTCAACAACTCCATTTTTCTGTGGGGTTCTTGGGGCTGAGAAGTTGTGGTTGATTCCCATATTATCACAAATTCTCCAAAGGCATAGTTTTCAAATTCTCCACCATGATCTCGTACGAATACCGCAATAGAGAATCCTTTCTCGCTCTGGACCTTCTTGGCAAACACAACAAATTGATCAAATGTTTTATCTTTTGAAGGTAAGAGTATAGTCCAAGTGAACCTTGAGAAATCATCAACTATGACTAAGGTATAAAGATTACCACCAAGACTCTTTACTCTAGCAGGTCCAACTAAATCCATATGGAGTAATTGGAGAGGTCTATTAGATGATATTTCAGTTTTTGATTTGAAAGAAGATTTGGTTTGTTTACCTTTTTGGCATGCATCACAGATCATATCATTCTTAAAAGAGAGTTTTGGTAAACCAATAACCAATTCCTTTTTTTGTAGTTTATCAAGTTGAATCATATTAATATGTCCTAAACGTTTATGCCATAGCCAACTTTCATCTAAGTTACCAACAAAACATTTTTCACCTTCTCTTGGAGCTCGAATAATGCTTTGGATTTAATACTATCTAAGGAGAGAACATCCTTACTTACAATCAAACATTCTTCGAATCAAAGATGACTAGATTTCCTTTGTCTGTGCTTTGACTCACACTGAGGAGGTTGTGACATAATCCATCCACAAGATAAACATCTTTGATTTGTGGTCCATTGCTATTTCCAATTTTGCCAATGCCAGCAATTCTTCCGGACTCATTTCCACCAAATGTTACTTTGCCACCTTCCTTATGTTTGATTGAAGCAAACTTGGATTGGTCTCCAGTCATGTGTCTTGAGCATCCATTGTCAATGTACCACTTATTGGGATTTGATGCTCTAAGACAAATCTGCATAAAGGAGATATCATCTTTTAGGTACCCAATATTCTTTGGGTCCTTTTGGGTTAGTTTGTGTCTTAGGAATCATATAGGATCCCTTAGGCACCCATTGGTAGTTTCCTACAGGTTTAATTGTTCTATCCTTTCTATGAAAACATGAGAAAGTGGTATGACCTTTTTCGTTACAATAGTTGCAATGTGCAAAAGGATTTGAAGTATGGACAGATTTTTGAAAGTAATTCATGTAAGATCTTTGTCCATGTTTCTTTTGCCTTTCTTTTGTCACAATCGGGCTTGTAACCAATTCTGATTTGTCATTTGTGAATCTTTCTTTGTTTCAAAATTATTTCAAGCATTTCACTTCCTCTAGTGAATTTTTCAAGAGTCTTCGTAAGATATTCATTTTCTTTTTCAGAATAAGGCATTCATCACATATGATATTTTCAGGAACCGAAAGATTTTCTACTTGCTGTTCAAGTGTTGTATTCCTCCTTTTTAAATCAAAATATTTTCCAGC
The DNA here is from genome assembly GCA_025563575.1 of Acacia pycnantha. Lineage (NCBI taxonomy): Eukaryota > Viridiplantae > Streptophyta > Magnoliopsida > Fabales > Fabaceae > Acacia > Acacia pycnantha. The sequence continues at coordinate 2,558,874 of JAMWYP010000045.1, forward strand.
AAGTTCTTCAAACTCATTTTGAACAAGTTTATATTCAGTAGTCAATTCATTATAAGTTGGTTTTATATCATGATTAGGACAAGTAGAACTTTCCTTTTCACAAATAGAAACAGTGTAGGAATCGTTTGAACTGTTCTTCTAATAGTTTGATTTTTCTTTTTGAAAATAAGAGCTCTTTTGCGGTTTTCTTAAATTCGGTGTAAAGAGAATCATATGTAGATGATAATTCATCATAAGGTAAATCGAATTACTTACCTCTTCGTTATCGATTCCTCTTGAGCCACAAGACAAAGATTGGCACTTTGTTCCTCTTCTGCCTCATCTTCATTGGATGAGCTGTTGCCCTATATAGCTGACACATAAGCTCTTTTCTTGAACTTATTGAATTTCTTTTCTTTGTTTTTCAGCTGAGGACATTCTGATTTGATGTGGCCTGGTTTCTCACACTCATAGCATATAATTGGTTTCTTAGTTTCAGTGTTAGAATTTCCTTTGTGAAACTTTTTGTGAGATTGGTCCTTTTTATAGAATTTCTTGAATCTTCGAACCATCATTCCTAGCTCACCATCTTCATCTTCATCTTCTTCATCGTCATCTGACTTTACCTCTTTGATGGTTTTAAGAGCTATTCCCTTGTTTTTGACATTGATGTCATTTAGCCCTTTCTTGAATTTGATCTTCCCTCATACTCGGAGAGGCTGCCAAATAATGCCGCTACGGAGGCCATTGATTCGCCTCGAGATTCTTCAATTGCCGTGACCTTGGCTTCCCATTCCTTGGTGAGAATATTTAGTATTTTCCTCACTTGGGCAGGTTGTTCATATTCTTTTCCCAAGGCACTGAGTTGATTGATCAGATGAGTGAAGCTGAGTTGAAATTCGCCAATAGACTCTCCGGGCTTCATCTGTAATAGATCATATTCAGTCATGAGAGTATTGATACGATTTTCTTTGATTGCAGCCGTTCCTTCATGGGCTATCTCAAGAGCATCCCACATTTGCTTAGCAGATGGCAAAGTGCAAATTCTGAAATACTCCTTTTGCCCAAGAGCACTTTGCAGCATGTGGATTGCCTTCATGTTGAGAGTGACTAGCTTTTTATCATTGTCATCGTACTCTTCTTCTTTCTTGGGAGTTTTGACATTAGCTACAAATGAGGAAGGAACATAGTTTCCTTTCTCAAGGACCTTCCATAAACCAAACTCAGAGGCCATTACATAGACCCTGAACTTAGCCTTCCAGAATGAGTAGGGTTCTCCATTGAAACCTGGGGGTCTGTTGATTGAGGCTCCATCGGGTAGAATTCCTTCCATTGGATCTTTTTGTCTAGGATGTTAATCCTTCAAATAGACAACCTGGCTCTGATACCAAATGAAAACGAAAGGAAATCACCAAGAGGGGGGTGAATTGGGGATTTTAAAAACTTTTAAAATAACCTTGCACCCAAGCTGAAGCTAAACGTAAAGAGATAGGGAAGAAGAGCTTGACACAGAAAGTTTATCCTGGTTCGGTCCAAACTCTTGACCTACGTCCGGTCCCAGACTCTCGGGTTTTCTACTATCACTCAATTCGGATACACACTCTGTACTCAAGGATGATCCTCTCTCTAGGATATACTCCCCCTTACAAGTTGTAATCTGAAATCCCAATCTCCAAGTCCCCTTGACTTGAGATTATTACAATGAATGAATAATTTGTATAACAGCTCTCTCACGAGTAAATATTGATAAACACCGAGGCTCTTTGTATAACAAATACAATACAGAAAGACAAACTGAATGTATATGTAACTCTTGAGCTTGCTTTTTCGTTTCTGCTTGAATTCTCTCCTTTTGGAGTTTGTAATCTTGTTCTATATATAGTAGTCAATTGCCATGTGACCTTTACTTCTCAATTCTGCATGTTCTTCATTTGAAGTTCAGGTTGATGAGGATTATAGCCGTTGGGTTCGATTTTGGTGATTTGACTCCGACGCGTGAAATCCTTCTTCATTCGATTTGTCGCGTGAATTCAATGTCTTGGTTGATCCAACTAATACCGAAACATTCTTAATTTAGAGTGGTTAAATACGATATGAATCCTCTAAATGAATGTAATCAATTCGCATAGAAATGGTAATTTTGTTGTTTAAACTAATCAGGATGAAAACAGCAACGATCATATTTGCTGTCGTCTTAAACTCGAGTTCGTCAAGTCAAGCTCGAGTTCGTAAGGCACTTTGAGTATCAGGTTCATCTTCTGTGAGGAGCAAACTCTGGAGTTTGATGTAAACTCTGGAGTTTGTAAATTGTCTCATCATGTAAACTCGAGTTCAGCAAGGTAGGCTCGAGTTCGAATCATCATTGAGCATTTTGTCGGGCGAGCACGTGAAATAATATTTCACAAACCAGGCAGGCTCGAGTCCATTAGTGATTAGGCTCGAGTTTAACACTATTCATGCCTAAAAAATTTGATCATTCGAAAGAGTGGGCTGGAGCACAAATATAAACTCTGGAGTTTGTGTATTTGCTTTACTCTTTTTCAATGAAGGGCTCGAGTTCATATTGACAGGCTCGAGTTCGACTTTATTTATTTCAGGGCTTATCGGAGTGAACTGGAGGTTTGAACTTAAACTCTGGAGTTTGTGAATGAAGGAAACCTTGGGAGCTCTCTGCCAGGGAAAAACTCGAGCTTGCAATAACAGGCTCGAGTTTACCTGTTTTGTAAACTCTTCTTCGTTTGTCAAACCATAGAGTAAACTCTACACAAAAGTATTAGGCTCGAGTCCATATACTTAGGCTCGAGTGTTCATCAATTTACAGTCATAGGAATAAGTCAACTCTACACAAAAATATAAACTCTGAAGTTTAAAGAGTTGGTTTTCAATTGGAAAATATTTCCCGCCAGAGGCAAACTCGAGCTTGTCTATACAGGCTCGAGTTTAGTCATTTGTAAACTCTTTAACATTATACCATGGAGAGTTTAGGCTGGAGTTTATTTATTCGGGCTCGAGTTCGTCATCTTTGAAATAGCTCGATATGCTCTCTGTTTGCAGCAAACTCGAGCTTGCCTAGTTAGGCTCGAGTTTTGCGATGACAGAATGTTTTTGACTCTTTTGTCTTATTAAAACATTCATACTTGTTTACAATTGTTATTAATCATCAAAACACATAGAGAACTAACACTATCAACGGCGTTTAGATCAAGGTTCGTCAGAAAAAAACCGTACCTATGCGAACTCGTGAGCGACCTTTACAAACACGTGGGCTAACACTTTCTTGTTCGACCTTTGCAAACACGTGGACAAACACCTTCTTGTTCGATCAATCTCTAGGAGGCGACTCTACGAATCCACTCCCTCTACCGCTATCCACACCGAACAGCTCTCCAACACGTACGGCAGCCTGCTAGCGCCTTCTTGTTTTTATGTCTCTCGTTTTCTCTCTAGGATTTCTTCCAAGGCTTGTCAGTTGGTTATCTACCATACGACTTAGATCAATATCTATTTATAGAGTTTCTAAAACCCTAATTGGGCCGTAGGAAAATATTCAAGACAAATATACATTAGTCCTTGAATTTCGAATTTGGATTAATTATAGTAATTAAATCTGTCCAACAGATCTAATCTAATCTATTTGATTAATCCACATTAAAAGCCTGCTAATTTAATTTATTCCTATAAATCAAATCTGAGATACTATATCTCAACTCAATTAAATATGAGATACAACATCTTTATTCGAAAATTAAATCTGAGATACAATATCTCTATTTGTTTTAAATATTTAATTTATCAAATAAATTAAATACAAAACAAATATTATATATAATATTATTATTTAATTTTTAAATATATATATATATATATATATCTCCTAGATTAAATGTTGTATTCATTAGGTCTTAGACATATCTAAGATTCAATGAATCTGGACACTATTGCTCGTGTCAGGCTATTCTTGTGTGTGACCCTGCAGGCCCACACGAGATTGACAGTGGGCCAATATTGTACCAGCCCACAAGTCGCAAGCGGCCTCTAGCAAGACATTGCGACTACCCAATTCATATGGGGATCAATGATACGATACAACCTATCATAGAACCATGTCACGTCCCTTTTGTCATGCGATAACTTGGTCAAGGATGAGGCATGAATGATGTCAACTTCCTGTTCTTGACCATTACTTTCTCGATTCTTGAGTAGTCTAATAGTTGAAATGGAAACTCCTTTCAATCGTAGTATGGCCATACATTTCTAAGACTCACTCATCGAGGGGCCGAGTATTATCTCTCTACAAATGTGAGGGACAAATTCCATCTTGACCATTCACATTCCTCTGCATGAAAACCACTGATCTCAATCCAAGCCTTTATCATCACCAGATCAAAGGTGACTTTTGACTAGGTCAAAGATCAGCGACTCTCATGTAGGAATCCATGATGATCTCAGGTCAAAGGGCGTTGTGACGCGGTTATACATGAGAAAAGCTTATGACTAAATCCATACAGGTTTCTCATAGTGGGTCGATCCAGCACCTTGTACTCTTACAAGTGCCTATGAATTTGACTCGTATCTCCATACTCATCAAAGTCATACTGGTCTTATTTCATCTTCGCTCCCGCGAAGATGACCGACCAGGGATATTTAGGATAATCTATAAGATATATCCAAGGACACATTTATCACTATAGACATGCAAATGATATGATAACTAAACGGAGAAATACTTTAATTAATAATAACGTCAAAGTACAATGATCTGCCCCTAGGGCATAATTTCCAACAGACTCCCACTTGCACTAGGTGCAATCATTAATTACTCTAATTCTCATTGTCCTAACATGACGCTCATGGTTTACTTGTGCAAGCGGCTTAGTAAGAGGATCAGCAACATTGTCTTCTCCTGGTACTTTGCATATTTTTATATCACCTCTATCATTAATTTCTCTGATAAGATGAAATCGCCTGAGTATGTGCTTGGTCCTTTGATGTGACCTAGGCTCCTTGGTTTGCGCAATAGCATCGCTATTGTCACAGAGCAAGTATATTGGATTTGAGATGGTAGGAACCACCCCTAGTTCAGTAATGAACTTTCTGATCCAAACGGCTTCCTTAGCTGCATCTGATGGTGCTATGTACTCAGCTTCTGTTATAGAACCAGCTACAGTGCTCTGCTTAGAGCTCTTCCAGCTTACCACACCACCATTCAAAATGAACACATATCCAGATTGCGATCTATGATCATCTTGGTCAATTTTGAAACTCGCATCTGTGTAACCTGTCATACAGAGCTTATCTTCCAATCCACCATATACCAAGAATAAGTCCTTAGTTCTTCTTAAGTACTTTAGGATATTCTTGACAGTAGTCCAGTGATCCTCACCAGGATCTTGTTGATACCTGCTGGTCATGCTTAAGGCAAATGAGACAACCGGTCGAGTACATAACATGGCATACATGATAGATCCAATAGCAGAGGCATATGGAATCTTACTCATGCGGTCTCTTTGATCAAGTGTACGAGGACACTGATCCTTACTAAGATGGAAGCCATGAGACATGGGTATGTAACCCCTTTTTGAATCCTCCATACTGAACCTATGCAGTATCTTGTCTATGTATGTACTCTGACTTAGGCCTATAAGACTCTTGGATCTATCTCTATAGATCCCGATCCCTAGGATGTAAGTGGCTTTGCCTAAATTATTCATTAAGAAAGACTTTCCTTACCAAGACTTGACACTCTGCAAGGTAGGAATGTGATTCCCTATAAGTAGGATGTCATCTACATAAAGCACTAGAAATATAACTGTGCTCCCACTAACCTTCTTGTAAACACAAGGTTCATCAATGCTTTGAATGAATTCAAACTCTTTGACTACTTTATCAAAACGATGATTCTAGCTCCGAGATGCTTGCTTCAATCCATAAATGGACCTTTGAAGCTTGCATATTTTACCAGAATCCTCTAGATGCACAAAGCCTTCAGGCTGTGTCATGTACACATCCTCAAGCAGCTTTCCGTTAGGAATGTTGTTTTGACGTCCATCTGCCATATTTCATAGTCAAAATATGCTGCAATGGCAAGAAAGATTTTGATTGATTTGGCCATTGCAATTGGGAAAAGGTTTTATCATAGTCTACACCATGAGTTTGAGTGAACCCTTTTACAACCAGTCGAGCCTTGAAGACATTCACTTTGCCATCCATGTCAGTTTTCTCCTTGAAAACCCACTTGCACCCAATAGTTTTTATACTTTCAGGTGGGTCGACAAGGTCCATACCTCATTGTCGTACATGGATTGCATTTCAGACTTCATGGCATTTAGCCATTTTTCAGAGTTTGGTCCCACCACGGCTTCTCGATAAGTAGTTGGCTCATTCTGCTCGATGAGCAAAACATCACGACTTCCAGTAATCAGAAATCCATATCTTTGAGGCTCTAGCCGTGATCTATCGGACCTTCGTGGTCCTTATGTTACTTGAGCAGGATCAACAACTTGTTGTGAGTCTTCTCCGTTTTCCATCTGTGGTTCTACGTTGTCTTGTGGCTCTCGAACTTCTTTGAGGTACACATTACTCCCACTGGTTCTTTTAGAGATAAACTCTTTTTCCAAAAAGATACCATTTCGGATAACAAACACTTTATTATCAGTAGGGATGTAGACAAAGTATCCTTTAATCTCCTTAGGATACCCCACAAAAAGGCATTTTGAGGATTTGGATGATAATTTATCAGATGCTTGTTGTTTAACGTAAACCTCACATCCCCAAATTTTGAGAAAGGACAAACTAGGCTTCTTCCCAGTTCATATCTCATATGGTGTCTTTTCAACTGCGTTTGATGGAACACGATTTAGTATGAACGCAGCTGTTTCTAGGGCATAGCCCCAAAAGGAAAGTGGAAGATCTGTTTGACTCATCATAGATCGAACCATATCTAATAGAGTTTGATTCCTCCACTCAGAAACATCATTCCATTGTGGTGTTCCAGGAGGAGTTAGTTGTGAGATGATCCCACAACTTCTAAGATGGTCAATGAACTCTTGGCTCAAATATTCGCCACCCCGATCAAATCAAAGTGCTCTAATTGTTTTACCAAGTTGGTTTTGCACTTCATTCTGGAATGTTTTGAATATTTCAAAAGATTTAGACTTATGTTTCATTAGGTAGATATGCCCATACCTACTAAAATCATCTATAAATGTAATGAAGTACATATGACCTCCTTTTGCAGATGTATTCATTGGTCCACACACATCAGTATGTATGAGGCCCAATAAATCGGTGGCTCTCTCACTATGCCCAGTAAAAGGCACCTTTGTCATCTTTCCCAATAAACAAGACTTACATGTATCAAATGATTCAAAATCAAATGAGTCTAGAAATCCATATCTCTATGGAGTTTTGAAATGTGTTTCTCATTTATATAGCCTAGACGACAATGCCATAGGCAGGTCAGATTCAAATCATTTGACTTGATCCTTTTGGTAGTTTATGTCATAGATATGTCCATTCAATTTTCAATTGTCCTTGAGATCCTGCACATTTATACAAATGTGAGAACCACATGCAGTATCTAATACCCATGTTGAGGAAGTAGAAAAGTGAATATCTATGACATAGATACGTGAAGCGATAACCCCACTATCCTTCTTGTTCTTTTCTGATCTTCGATGTAGAGTTTGCAATTCCTCTTCCAATGACCAAGTTTATTGTAGAAGAAGCAGACCCCATCCTTCAGAGGTTTTGCCTTCTTGGCTTTCGGTTTCATACCCCTTCCTTTCTGAACCAACAAAACAATGCTGGGCTTCTTCTTAATGCTCTGCTCAGCTGTTTTGAGCATCCCATGCATTTCAGAAATTGATTCTCCATGTTGTAATCTATGACAAAGTTATCATAACTTCATGGGAGTGAGTTCAAGATCTCATCTGTAGCTAACTCCTGGGCATAGGGAATCCAAGCCTCTCAAGGTGATCAATGTAGCCTTTCATGTTGAACAAATGAGGACTAATGGATGCACCTTCAGCCATCTTACAGAAAAATAAGGCCTTTGTGGTCTCATACCTCTCTTGCCTTGCCTGTTGTTGGAACATTTTCATAGGATGAACAATCATCTCAGAGGTTTCCACAAGTTCTAGATCTCTATCAAGATATGAAACCATAGTGGCAGGCATCAGGCATCTTACATCCATAGAGTCATCGTGATGCTTCAAGTAAGCATCTTTGTGAACTCTTGGAGTATTGGCTACAAGCTCATAAGGAATGGGTTGATTGATGAGATACTCCTTTCTTTCATGTTTAGGATCAACGTTTAAGTTCCCAAACATGTCAAGAAAGTTTGTCTCATCGAGTTCGTCCTTCTCAAGGATTGATCGCATTGATGGTGTTGCATTATTACTAGACAATATGATTCTACAACTAATATATGCAAACTTTAATTTGTAACCTCCCACTGAATTAACAACCCTCATTTATAATTAGTGGGCTAAGATCCATATTTGGTTTAAATTTAAGTCCGCTTTGGCAGGACACTTAAAATCAAGTTATTTAGGTAGGCAACCTCTTTTCCAATTACATCACATGTAACTCTTAGATCTTTATGGGATTCGATCATCATATGACCTGGCATGTTTAATCCCATCTAATGCCTTGAGATCCAAAACCGTTTTGATAATCTCAATTAAGTCAAGACAATAATGAATGTTGAGTATCACCATTACCCACTCTTGTCTCACCAAGATAACTCAAGTGCATCCACTTTGGTGGAACATACAAATGGGTGATCTAGGTTTTGACAAGTATTCATTAATTGATGGCATTATGACTTAAGATTTTATTTAGAGGGTATATTTGATATAATCTAATTAATCCTATTAATTCTACTTATATGAATGCAATCACGATTGTATCTCATATAAACTCTAAATTAATCATGCAATGATCAAATCAAAACATAATTAAAAACCGTGACACAACATGGTTCATCTAACCTATAATCCTCTCAAGCCAATGAGGGGACTTCTCTAAATAATAGAAGGAGAAATACATCAAGAGAAACCTCATTTAACATTGAGGGGAGTGAGAAGAGAAGAGAATGTACATCAAGAATATCTAGAGAGAGGCATGGCTCGTAGGCCATATTTAAATAATACAACACTTGTAAATTCTAGAGCCATGTTGTTCACCATACCCAAACAACTTTGAATAATTAATCACAACAAATATTAATTCATACAATATGTAAGAAAATATCATGATTAAATTATCGAGTTTATTAAATTCACATCTTGATTGATTGATTGAATTTAATATGATGAATCATATTCATATTTTGATTGTTGGAGTCCACTACTTGTCAACCAAGTCATATTAAATTCAAGTCATTATATTATATAGATTAATTGATTGAATTTAATATGATGAATCATATTCATTTCTTATCAACCAAGTCACATTAAATTCACATCTTGATTGATTGATTGAATTTAATATGATGAATCATATTCATATCTTGATTGTTGGATTCCATTTAAGATGATGGATCACATTTATTTCCGTTCCTTTCTTCAAAAAAACGTCCATAAAAATGGCACATAAAAAATCTGCACTTTATAAGAGTCAAACCCTAATTTAAGTGCTCACAAGAAAGGCCCAATCCAAACTTGAATTGGAAAATCCAAATCATAATGAATTAAATTCATAATCTATAATATAATATCATGATTTAAATTATCGCGCTACGAACAGTTAGTCACGGCGGTCCCGCTAGGTGTGAACGTTTCAGAAACGCGACCTAGGTGTGAACGTGACCGAAGATTCAACATGATCGTCGTCGGATCTGAACAATTTAGAACTACACTAAACAGCTGTATGACCCGAACGTCCTAACTTTCGATTTAAACGCATCAAAAATCGGTTTATCATATATCGATTTAAAGCATATAAGATTTGGTTTTAAATATACATATATATCATATAATCGCATGTAGATAACTCTAACGCGAACTATCGATTTGAACGCATAACAAATTCGGTTAAACATTACATACATCACATGTATTCGCATATAGAAAACCCAATCTAAACACAAGATTGACCTGGCTTAGATACCACTGATGGGATCCGTACACGCAGCGGAAGGATTCTCATCCATTAAAATTTTACGAATCCCATAAAGAGGATCTATCAACGGCGTTTAGATCAAGGTTCGTCAGAGAAAAACCATACCTATACGAACTCAAGAGCGACCTTTGCAAACACGTGGGCTAACACCTTCTTGTTCGACCTTTGCAAACACGTGGGCTAACACCTTCTTGTTCGATCAATCTCTAGGAGCCGACTCTACGAATCCACTCCCTCTACCGGTATCCACACCGAACAGCTCTCCAACACGTACGGCAGCCTACTAGCGCCTTCTTGTTTTTGTGTCTCTCGTTTTCTCTCTAGGATTTCTTCCAAGGCTTGTCAGTTGGTTATCTACCATACGACTTAGATCAATATCTATTTATAGAGTTTCTAAAACCCTAATTGGGCCGTAGGAAAATATTCAAGACAAATATCAATTAGTCCTTGAATTTCGAATTTGGATTAATTATAGTAATTAAATCTGTCCAACAAATCTAATCTAATCTATTTGATTAATCCACATTAAAAGCCTGCTGATTTAATTTATTCCTATAAACCAAATCTGAGATATGATATCTATCTATTTAATTAAATCTGAGATACTATATCTCAACTCAATTAAATATGAGATACAACATCTTTATTCGAAAATTAAATCTGAGATACAATATCTCTATTTGTTTTAAATATTTAATTTATCAAATAAATTAAATACAAAACAAATATTATATATAATATTATTATTTAATTTCGAAATTATATATATATATATATATATATATATATATATATATATATATATATATATTAGATTAAATGTTGTATTCATTAGATCTTAGACATATCTAAGATTCAATGAATATGGACACTATTGCTCGTGTTGGGTTATTCTTGTGTGTGACCCTACAGGCCCACATGAGATTGGCAATGGGCCAATATTGTACCAGCCCACAAGTCGCAAGCGGCCTATAGCAAGACATTGCGACTACCCAATTCATATGGGGATCGATGATACGATACAACCTATCGTACAACCATGTCACGTCCTTTTTGTCACGCGATAACTTGGTCAAGGATGAGGCATGAATGATGTCAACTTCCTGTTCTTGACCATTACTTTCTCGATTCTTGAGTAGTATAATAGTTGAAATGGAAACTCCTTTCCATCGTAGTTTGGCCATACATTTCTAAGACTCACTCATCGAGGGGCCCAGTATTATCTCTCTACAAATGTGAGGGACGAATTCCATCTTGACCATTCACATTCCTCTGCGTGAAAACCATTGATCCCAATCCAAGCCTTTATAATCACTCGGTCAAAGGTGACTTTTGACTAGGTCAAAGATCAGCGACTCTCATGTAGGAATCCATGATGATCTCAGGTCAAAGGGCGTTGTGACGCGGTTATACATGAGAAAAGCTTATGACTAAATCCATACAGGTTTCTCATAGTGGGTCGATCCAGCACCTTGTACTCTTACAAGTGCCTATGAATTTGACTCGTATCTCCATACTCATCAAAGTCATACTGGTCTTATTTCATCTTCGCTCCCGTGAAGATGACCGACCAGGGATATTTAGGATAATCTATAAGATATATCCAAGGACACATTTATCACTATAAACATGCAAATGATATGATAACTAAACGGAGAAATACTTTAATTAATAATAACGTCAAAGTACAATGATCTGCCCCTAGGGCATAATTTCCTACAAAAAGAAACATCAAGTCAAAAAACAACAATGCCAGTACAAATAAATGATGCTAAATATAATCTTCCTCTTCCTGGTCAGTATCTTCCTCCTCCTCCTCAGAAGATGGAGATTCTTGGTCATCCTCACCGGCTGCCTCCTGCTCTCGACTAAGCTACAAATGACCAAGCCTATTCTCTAATCCCTTCATCCGATCCTGTATCCACCTCCACCTTTCATTCTCCTTATCAATGTGGCTCTTCCACCTCTTTTTCTATTTCAGCTCCATCTTACCTATCTTCCTCAGGGTAGCATTGATGCCTTTCATGACATTACGAAAGGAGAATCCACCCTCCGGCTCAACTATGGGTGGAACCAGGCCAGCATCAAGTACATCCTTATCGACAGTAATGAATTACCACACACCATTTGGCCCCTTGGAGATCTTGCACTTCTCCAATAGACATTGTCCAAACCTAGCATTCCACATTGTGAGGTTCTTCATTTGCTCAGTGTGCATTGGATCATGAAAATGCTCCAATATCTTCTGAACCAGATAAGCATATGGAACTGTAGCGTTATCCTTTTGTTTGGCCTTATACATCATCCAACAAATGTAGTGCCTCCAATTCACATGTATGCCATGATGGATAGCCCACATAATAGCAATGTCACCCTCCAACACCCTCGAATGATTATGAGGCCGAGGGAGCAATATGTGGGTGATGGCGTAGTAGAGGATACAGGCATCAACAGTCAGCTGGCCCACAGTGAATATGGCTATATGACCTCTTGGCCTCATGCACAGCCTCAGCTCGATCAAATCCATCAATGGGGGCTATGCTATCCCCATCATACTGAACTGCATCCTCCACATCAAAATCATATCCTAGTAACTCCGTCCAGATGGGAGCCGTCATCTGTATGTCAACGCCGCAGACGCGAGAGTGCAAATCACCATTTATGTAGCTCAGGTTATGGTAGAAAGCTCTCACCATAACCTCTGAATAGGGACATGCCATCTCTACCAATCCTCTCAAATGGGAAGCCTCCAACAACGGCACTATCTCAAATCCCTCCTTCGAAAAGAAAGCTATATCTAATGACTTCGTCTTGCAAATGGGTCTGCTAATAAAAGAAGCCATAAATCGTGCATGTTGTTCTGCACCATTTTCAACAAAATAACCAAAAGGGATGTCAACAACGGGCTCATGCTGGTGTGGCCTAGAGGAGGATGCCCCACGGTTCGCCCGTTGCTTCATCTGCCTCGCACCCTCATTGTCGGTGTTAGTGGGGGGTTCTCTACGACGCATGATAACAACAAAGACCTACAAAGGGACATTACAAATCATCAACAAACAATAAACATTCATCATTTTCACTTTCCCATATACATTCATCATTTTCACAAACAAACACAATCAACATAAACAACAAACATTCAAGGAGATGAGTTATTCGAAAAACTTAAAATCTAAGCAATATAAACAAACATTAATAAGTATAAAACAACAAAGATTCATCATTTTAACAAAAAAAACACAATCAACAACAACAAAAATTGATGAAAACCAAAGTGAAATTCGTCCAAAAGAAAAAAAAAATTCTCAACCAATGTAAATATTTTCACTTTCACATGTACATTCATCATTTTCATCCATAAATAGGAATGAAATACTCAAATCAATCAAAGATACACAACAAAACCACCCAATGAAACACAAAACGCAAAAACGCAAATGGTGGTTCGCATAAACGCAAAAACGACCGGGGGGAATTCGAAACGGAGATGCGAACATACCGAAATCGACGCAAATAGCACTAGATTGAAGTTTCCTTCGCAACACACCAATGGATTCAGCAAGAGTTTGGCGAAAAAATCAGAGGGGGAGAGGTTTGGGGAGGTTTAATCGAGTATTAGGGTTCGGTTGGGGCAAATGGGGTTTTTAAAAAACCCATCTGTCACAATGTAATTGACTAAGCATTGTAGCTTATTCGATTACATTTTTGCAGAAATTCAAAAAAAACGAAGGCCCCGCAGTTTAGTCGATTACACCTAAGGTTGTAATCGACTAAACAGGGGCATATTGGTGAAATGTTTCCAGACAGGGGCATTTTGGTAATCAGTTATTTAATTAAGGGCATATTGGTCAAAAAGCCAAAATGCTAGCACGAATATATTATTTTTCTTACTAATCATCACAGCATTTATTGTTGTTAAAAAAAGACAAAAAATAAAAAAATATACCAGGTCCTAAAGGCTTCAAGAAGAAGCATCAGCAAAGGAGAATTAGAAATATCGTATTTTCAAGCTTTCTTCCTTCCTGTTAGTTTGAGTATCTTTTGTATTTCCCTAATTGTTTTAGATATGCAAAGTTAATCGTATTGGATACAGAAATTTATGTAAAGTTTGAGAAGTCTTTTTTATTTTGTAATTTTTTATATTTATTTTTATGTACTTTTTTTATTTATTTTTCTAATTTTTATTTTTTTTAATGAAATAAATTTTGCGACAGAAAATGAATTCCGTCGCAAAGTTGCCAATTTGCGACGGAAATATTTTCTGTCGCAAATTTGGAAATTTGCGACGGAAATATATTTCCATCGCAAATTTCCAAATTTGCGATGGAATTCTTGTTCTCCGTCGCAATTGTGACGGCGTATTTTACGACGGAAAATTTCCATCGCAAAACAATTTTGCGATGGAAAATGCCTTTTTTGCGACGGATTTTTTCTATCGCAATAAACGACTTTTTTTGTAGTGCTAACCAGTGACATCTGGCAGTTTTTTGTTTCAGGCTTGCCATCTTCTAAGGATATTCACTTCTGTCAGATCATGAACTATCACACACACGCACACATACAATTATATGGAATTTGAAAATGTTCTGCCTAGGGTTGACAGAGATGTCTAGCCCTGTTGGACTAGTATGTTGATATTGGATCTGATAACTACTCTAAGATATCTATGAGTTAGATACCTAGGAGAATGATGGATCTGTTGGTTCTGATTAGTTTTGATGATGTCTTGTATAGATATCCTTGAGAGCAAAAAGATTGTATATTATACTTATCGACTAACTACGATATATTTGATGAAGATTAGTCCAAGTTTAATAATGGAGATTAATCAAGATGAGATTTGGAAGAATGAAGAACTTGTTGAATATAATGAGAATATCATTATTCATGTTCCAAGATTAATACTAGAAGTTTCCACGGTGATATGGAAGTTGGAATGGTTAAATTCAGAGTTAAAATAAGGAAATTCAAGCTTCCCGATGAATAGAAGTTGCTACAATTCAATTGCTACGATCACGTGCATGAATAGCTCTTCCTTGCATTTGAATATCGTCACTACTCGAGTATCATGCTTCAATTCTTCAGTATGAAACTCCAATACTCGAGTATGGTACTTGGCTACTCGAGTATGGTGCACAAACAGCTCCTTCTGCACTTAAATCCCGACAATACCTGAGTATGGATTAACAATACTCTAGTATGACACACTCTGTTCAGCTCTGTTCTACGTTCAGCTTCGGGCGACCTTTGGTAAATCGACAATATCTCCCAAAGGTGAAACCAATTTTTTTGGAAACTAGACTTCCAAACGGTTCTATTCGCACAAGATTCAAGTCCAAACGAGGTCATATGAGAGAGCTATGAATTTGTGAAGATGAAAGTGACATCACCGTCACACTGCTGACCAAGCCTCAATGTTTTGAGTATATCTCACAAAATAGAAGTCCAATGAAGCTGAAACCGGTGCCATTTGAAAGTAGAGTCAAAGGTCTTTCCAACAAGACTTGAACCAATCACATCGGAGTTCATACCAAGAAGTTATGATCTTCGAAAGTGGACACTCACGCAGGATAAGTTATACCCGAGTATGAGAATTCACATACTCGAGTATTGACGGTAAAAACCATTTCGCTCTGTCGAAAGCTCAGATGATGATTTTGTTATTCAATTCAATTTAATACAAACTTTAATGAATTGATTCCTAACCATTAACCACAGAGAATTGCGAATATTGATATTAAAGTGGAGAATCATAAGGAAGTTGATTGGGTAATATGATCAACGCGTTTTTCAGCAAAGCTCTGTAAAATGGAAATTATATTCAAATGAAGCAGGGATGATGATACAAGACGCGTAGAAGTTATGCACAGCAAAACGAAATCATTATTGCCATTATGATCATCATCAAACTTCCAAATTCTTCAAACGAAGGAAATCGATTCTGCGGCAATCATGGAATGGCTTTGAATTCAAAGAGATGAAACTCCAACGGTCATCTACAACCGGTATAAATAGAGGAAGGGTCAGCTGCTCTCAACACCCAAGTACACAGCAAAGAAATCACTCAAAACAGAATTACACTTTCAAGAGATTAGTTCCGCTAAGCTCTTGTGAGATACTTCGAATACTTCATGCCAATACTTTCGAATACTTCCGGCTAAGACTGTGTCATATCTTTGTTCTTCAGTGCTTCTGTTTATCTGCTCCTAGAGAGAGTCATTCATCTATTATTATTTCTTGTAAGGAACTCAAAGTATTGGGACTTTGAGACTGGGTCATTTGATTGCAACTTGTAAGGGGGAGTGTTATTCAAAAGAGAGGAATTGCTCCAAGAGTTACAGAGTGTGTAATCAAGCGGGTGTATCAATTACAACTTGTAAGGGGAAGTGGAGTCTGAGAGTGAGAGGACCATCATTCGTTTACAAAGTGTGTAATTGTTCTTGAAAGATAGTGGAATCCCAGTGTTACGGGACTGGACGTAGGTCAGCGATTTTGGACCGAACCAAGTATAAATCAGTTTGCATATTCTCTTCCCTTATCTTTTATATTTCCAGTATATGCTTATTTGAATATCTAACTGTCGATTTAGAAATTTCGAAAATATTTTCAAAGTACCTAAAGTTTTATCCAACACCCAATTCACCCCCCCTCTTGGGTGATTGCCAGGTCTTTCATTTGGTATCAAAGCCATGCTCTTGTTTAAAGGACTTAACCGTCTCAAGAGTTTCAATGGCTAATTTTGGGTGTTGCTTGCTTTCCGAAGGTTTCGATTATACTGTTCCACCATTTTTCAAAAATATTGATTTTTGGTTTTGGAAAGCTAGAATGACATCGTTTATAAAATGTTTTCATTTTGATATGTGGAATGTTTTTATAAATATCTATGATTTCAAACCAAGAAAGGATTGGACTGAAAAGGAAAAGAAAATGTTTTCGTTGAACATTAGAGCAATGAAAATTTTGTATAATGCATTGACAGAAAATGATTTCGAGAAAATAAAATTTTGCTCTTGTGCTAGAGATATTTGGGATACTCTTGATTCTATTTATACTTCTGACAATTGTGTTGAAGTTGAAAGTGTTGACAGTTCATCTGAAACTATAAGCTGCGTATCCACATTTGATGAACAATTGGAAGTGGAGAATGAAGAAGGAGAAATCTTAGAACACTTCCATGATCTAGTCAATACAGAAGAACAAGAGACAGAGGATTCCCAAGAAGAGCTCATTATGCACGACTGTGATCAATCACTATCTGGGAGCTCAAGATGCACATGTGGTAAACAATTCCAATTCTACTCTTGCAGTTAAGAAAATGATTTTGAACATTTGCATCAATTTGTCTTTCAACCGATTATTGATTTTAAAAGCAAGAATGCCTTGAAAATAATGCTGGAAAATTTCTTGGGAAGAAAGAATGTTCAAATGAAGTTTACTTGAATTTTTACTTTCATGACCGACACAATGCTTGCACAAAATCTCATGATGTATACCATTCTATAATTTGCAATTATTGTGGAAAGACTGGCCATATTTCTCATACATGCTATATTAGGAGAAATTTTAATGTGAGACATAAATATGTTTGGGTTCCTAAAGGACAAGTAAGGTCCATTACTAACAGTCAAGGACCCAAGTATAAGTGGGTACCAAAATGTCCATCTAGTGCTTCATGTGTACAGGATGATTTGAAGATCAATGGACATAAGGGTACAGAGAAGATGAACAAGAAGCCAAGAGTTTCTCATGCACCAATGAAGAAGATCATAGCATCTAGCAAGAGAACTCTCGGGGCACCCATTGCTGGAATTACGTAATCAAATCATAAGGAGCAATGGACACTCTTAAGAGGAATACATTCTGCCTCAAGAATGGATTATCATGAAATACCATTCAACTATCTTGAGGAGAACAAGAAAAGGAGAATCTCTCAAATATCAAATAGAAGACTATTGAAGTCTATATCCCGTGAGAGATCTTTGCAGACACCCATGCAAAAACGTGTAAAGAATCAATGTGACAAAAAGAGGCAGTGGGTGAGTAAATGCAATCCTCCAAGTACCTAAGGTAAAGGTATACAATGGTAAAAACCTTCTATGCTATTATCTAAAATATTCATTGAGGTTTTATATTTTGTAGCCTTAAGAATGAGCATTGCAAACTATTTTAAAATTGATTTTTCACATCCCTTAAAAAATCTACTTAATAAGTTTATAAAGGGATTGCAATGTTCAATAGTTTAATCTTTATGCATACACAATGATTTGAAAAGAAAGTATCTCTTTTATGCGCAAAGTCATGTTTAATTCATGTGCTCAAGTGTCTGAATTGATTATATGCTTAGGAGCATGTAAATTTCATTCCTTCAAGTTAACAATGATCGGATCCAAGTAAGGTTGGATACCATGGGAGAAAAAGACTTTTATGGCTTTGTAGGATCAAATAAAGCTTCTCAAGAGAGCAACTACATAGAGAAATAATTCTACTCTTGAAGAAGCTGAAGAAGCTATGCTGCTTGTTGATGGTGAACAAGGAGACATCTACATCAATCCATCATAACCAAGCAAGCTGCTACAAGGACAAAGGGAATTACGGTGATATCTAACTCTTACCCTATACTATGCTTATATGAGATTAATATTTGGGTAAAGAATACTTGTCCATCATTGCATTCCATTAGCAATCAATCATTTATGTCCTTCAAAACGTTTTCAGATTACTAAATAAACCAAAAGTCAATTTGTGCATTATCTTCTAATTTTATGCTTTTGAAATGCACAATTCTAAAATTGGTTTGATTCACTTTGTCTTGTGAAAATGCATACACACGTTTTGAAAATTATTCATACTTTGAAAGTATTTCAGATAGATTTGCAAATGTTATGCTTAATGCATAAAATTTTTCAATGGCCTAGTTATTCCAAGCTTTATAAATGTTTATTAGTGCATTGAATGATAATGCATTAACCATTAATGAAATAGCTTACTAGGATGATTTTCTGGAACTCTGGTCATTTGGACTAATAAGTTTGTGCTTCATCATTCATGAATCCTAGTACTCTCTTAGTTGCTCAAATTCATCAGCATTGGTCTTCCACTTTTATTTTGAGTAACTATATTAATAATCTTGCTTTGATCATTCATTTCTAATACTAAGATGCAAGATTATTTTCTTGTCAATAGCAAAGTCATTGTGCTCTTACATTTCTATTGTGCTAAGAATATTTCCTGGTACTCTATCTTCATGACTTTTTGCTTATAAACAATCTCTTCAACTTGTTAAGGGGAATGCTCTAATCTGAAGCATACTGATATATTCAATCTATTGACTTTCATTTTTAGTATGCACTGATTTTCAAATATACTTCAAAATGAATCTTTCACTCATGAAAGTTTTGATGCATTATTTCAGTTTGAAAGAACATTCAAGATTTGAACCAATCTGCATGTTTCATTATCATTTTTGAAATTTTAATCTTATCCATGGATTACATGAGATTCATTTCAATGACATCTTTTCTGCTTGAAGTGTATTTCCAAATTGTCATTGAGGAAAGACATTCTTGACATGATTATTACCCTCTTGAATCATTGGCGTAAACTTATTTGATTTGATAAAATTATGCTTTTTGATCTTTGAGTGTTTTGCTCTTTGCTCAAATATTATATAGTTAAATTATAAGAGCACAAGAGTTGTTGTGTCTAATCTTGTGTGGACTCAAGAAACATTGGGTACCAAGGAGTATCTAGTACTTTGTTTTGCAGGATGCTCAACGAGTAATTTTTTGATCTGCTAATACCCGAGTATATGTAGCAATACTCAAGTAATATTGGGATTTTCATATCACTAGCAAGGGAAATAGACCAATACTTGAGTATCCTGGATTCATACTTGAGTACTGTCAAGGCAGAGACTAAATGCAATAACTGAGATAACTGATGATACTCGAGCACCCTCAAGCAATACTCGAGTACCGACGAACCGAGGAAGCTATTGCCGATGGATCATACTCAAGTAGGTAAGTGCAATACTTGAGTACTGTACATTATCATCTTCGAAAATCATCCTCGAATCATCCACCTGATGCTTAATGATCAATTTGCACATCATATAAATTCAAGTGTTCACAATACACACTTGAAATGAGGTATTTCAGTACTTATTTTAATTAATTAAAATATCTAAGTACTGCATACTTGAGTATTAACTGTTGTTATGCAACTAGTGGGGCAATACTCAAGTATTCAAGTGGAGTACTCAAGTACTGTCAGAATGCCTCTCTGATTTAATGCAGCATTTGACAAAGTTGTGTGTCATTTATTCATTCAAAAGAAAATATATATATATATGTTGCATTGAATTAAAACATCATTCTTCTTCATTTGATAAAGTACTTGAATTGCATAGCTTTTCAAAAAAATGAAGAATTTGAAAAAGTATTACTGCAGTATAAATATATGACGAGTTGTATCATTTAATCAATAATGGTTGCTTGGCATCAGATTTTCAATATTATATTAAAGCATTACCTTCAATCAATATCATGGGCCCTGGCACCTTAAATGGAAGTTGCTTCCTTTGGATTTTTGGCATCTCAAATGAATGTTGGTTAATCCTTGAATAAATGTTTTCACATTGCGTCATTGCATTCATTCAAAATCATGCCGCACTATTTTGCAGATTTTACAAAAGCTAGCATTGCTTCATCTTTCTCTTCATCTAGTACTGTACATGCTTGTTATTTATTTAATGGTCAAAGCATCATTCAAAAAGGTGGTTCATTCAAAGAACTCTTTTTCTATGTGCATCATTAAATCAACAAGCATTATATTCCAATTGAAAAAGATGTGTGCATACTGTATGAGTCAGTCTTTCAAAAGAAATTTTTCACGGTGCTTAATCTTCATTAAACATTGGCATCACATTATTATTTAGTATTACTAAGAGATAATGCATTCATTAAGGGGGAGTTTCACATTAACATGTGTCTTATATCTTAAAACTCATCTCCTTTATTTGAAGAAATTTTACTCATCTATATTCACTATGTTTTGTTAGTTTTGATGATGAGACAATATCATATTTTCCTTTCATCACTTTAATTTGAAAATATCATATCGAAAGGGACTCTTTGATATTTGGTTACACTAACAAATCTCTTTTGCAAAGAAAATTTTAAATTTGTAGCAGAGATTTCGTTTTGTGCAAAGATGTTCCTTAATGCACTACAAGGAGAAATCATCAAATTGAGGAATAGTGCCTTCACGTTCCATCATTCAACTGAGATATACTCTATGAAGAGTTCCCTGAAGAAAAGGCAAGAGATGGAAGCTGAGTACTGACCATACTTTTTCATACGAGATATAATACAAACCAGTACCTTAGTCTCATTCCATATTTCAAAGGCTATTCAGAGCACATCACGGATCTCACACAACAAGAAAAGAAGCAAATGAACTTCACGAGATGCATCATCAATTTACAAAAAACCAACATGATGAGCATTTCTAAACTCTACCTTTTTATATTCAGTAGAAATTTTGCACATGTTTGGTATCTATCTGCTTTAATTGTGAAAGATGTTTTGAAAACCTCTCTAAATTCTCTCAAATTTGTTTTCATAAAAACATTCCAACTTGCGTCATATTTAGAATGAAAACAATTTCAAATCGGGGAGAGAAAATTGTTGTCTTGATATATGATTAAGGAGAGAAGTCATTTCTAACCTATTCTCATATTTGCCTCTCCATCTAAATTTCCTCTTTACCTCAATCTTTTTGCTAATGACAAATAAGGGGGAGAGAAAGGCAAGAAAAATATGTGATCTATTATATTTTCATATTCAAACATATTTTTCTTAATGTATTTGCCATCATCAAAAAGGGGGAGAATGTTGGTTCTGATTAGTTTTGATGATGTCTTGTATAGATGTCCTTGAGAGCTAAAAGATTGTATATTATACTTATCGGCTAACTACGATATATTTGATGAAGATTAGTCCAAGTTTAATAATGGAGATTAATCAAGATGAGATTTGGAAGAATGAAGAACTTGTTGAATATAATGAGAATATCATTATTCATGTTCCAAGATTAATACTAGAAGTCTCCACGGTGATATGGAAGTTGGAATGGCTCAATTCGAGTTAAAATAAGGAAATTCAAGCTTCCCGATGAATAGAAGTTGCTACAATTCAATTGCTACAATCCCGTGCATGAATAGCTCTTCCTTGCGTTTGAATATCGTCACTACTCGAGTATCATGCTTCAATTCTTCAGTATGAAACTCCAATACTCGAGTATGGTACTTGGCTACTCGAGTATGGTGCACAAACAGCTCCTTCTGCACTTAAATCCCGACAATACCTGAGTATGGATTAACAATACTCGAGTATGACACACTCTGTTCAGCTCTGTTCTACATTCAGCTTCGAGCGACCTTTGGTAAATCGACAATACCTCCCAAACCAGAGATCGGATTAAGGTGAAACCAATTTTTTTGGAAACTAGACTTCCAAACGGTTCTATTCGCACAAGATTCAAGTCCAACGGATGTCATATGAGAGAGATATGAATTTTTGAAGATGAAAGTGACATCACCGTCACACTGCTGACCAAGCCTCAATGTTTTGAGTATATCTCACAAAATACAAGACCAATGAAGCTAAAACCAGTACCATTTGAAAGTAGACTCAAATGTCTTTCCAACAAGACTTGAACCAATCACATCGGAGTTCATAACAAGAAGTTATGATCTTCGAAATTGGACACTCACGCAGGATAAGTTATACCCGAGTATGAGAATTCACATACTCGAGTATTGACGGTAAAAACCATTTCGCTCTGTCGAAAGCTCAGATGATGATTTTGTTATTCAATTCAATTTAACACAAACTTTAATGAATTGATTCCTAACCATTAACCACAGAGAATTGCGAATATTGATATTAAAGTGGAGAATCATAAGGAAGTTGATTGGGTAATATGATCAACGCGTTTTTCAGCAAAGCTTCTGTAAAATGGAAATTATATTCAAATGAAGCAGGGATGATGATACAAGACGCATAGAAGTTATGCACAGCAAAACGAAATCATTATTGCCATTATGATCATCATCAAACTTCCAAATTCTTCAAACAGAAGGAAATCAGATTTTGCAGCAATCATGGAATGGCTTTGAATTCAAAGAGATGAAACTCCAACGGTCATCTACAACCAGTATAAATAGAGGAAGGGTCAGCTGCTCTCAACACCCAAGTACACAGCAAAGAAATCACTCAAAACAGAATTACACTTTCAAGAGATTAGTTCCGCTAAGCTCTTGTGAGATACTTTCTGAATACTTCATGCCAATACTTTCGAATACTTCCGGCTAAGACTGTGTCATATCTTTGTTCTTCGTGCTTCGTTTATCTGCTCCTAGAGAGAGTCATTCATCTATTATTATTTCTTGTAAGGAACTCAAAGTATTGGGACTTTGAGACTGGGTCATTTGATTGCAACTTGTAAGGGGAGTGTTATTCAAAAGAGAGGAATTGCTCCAAGAGTTACAGAGTGTGTAATCAAGCGGGTGTATCAATTACAACTTGTAAGGGGAGTGGAGTGCGGGAGTGAGAGGACCATCCTTCATTTACAAAGTGTGTAATTGTTCTTGAAAGATAGTGGAATCCCGGGTGTTCGGGACTGGACGTAGGTCGGCGATTTTGGACCGAACCAGTATAAATCAGTTTGCATATTCTCTTCCCTTATCTTTTATATTTCCAGTATATGCTTATTTGAATATCTAACTGTCGATTTAGAAATTTCGAAAATATTTTCAAAGTACCTAAAGTTTTATCCAACACCCAATTCACCCCCCCTCTTGGGTGATTGCCAGGTCTTTCAGGATCACTGTGCACGAATAAGGATTTCTCCAAAGAAGGCGTTGTGTGTGCACAGTGACGATAGAATAGTAATCGAGATAGAATGTTCATACCTTTAGGTTTTACCTCCTATTTATAGAGTTTACCTATAGGATTTGGATTCATGGGCCCTCTGCGCCTTGTGACCTAGGTATTGTGCTGCCATATCTAAGTCGAATCCTTTGATAGGATCTTCCTTGATTATAGGTTGGTTAGGATCTTCCTTGATTATGGGCGGATTCTTATATGGATTGGCCCTTGTTGGGCCATACCTTAAATGGGCATCATATGACTCCGTAACAGTTGCCCCTAGCCCGGTAGTTCAGGTCTCTGGGCTGCCGGAGTGAATCTATTATTTAGCCCAGATATCGCATCCGAGTTGCTTCACCTTGATTTTCATTAAACTCCTGTCAAAGTTTCAACAAACTTTGGATTCACTTGCATTCTAACTGTAAATTCACCCTGGAGATATGATCCGGTTTGATTCAACTTTATTTCTTTTCATGATTGTCGGGATTATCATCAATCATCCATTTTCCTGGTTTACTCTCTTTAGCACCGGGTTCCCCCCAATTCGGATTATGATGAAGAAGAATAGGCTCCATTTACATACATCGCCTTTACAGTTGTACACCTGCCATTGTTATAGCGTAAAACCCGCCCCTTTTTGCCGTCTTTGGCATTTGCACGCATTTAATACATGTCATGCGCATTTAATGCACGTCGTTTTGCCTATGTCATCATTGCTTTTTTGGAGTGAATTATCTCTTTTGCCCTTGCCTCTTTAAATTCGTAATCTCAATTATTATGTTTATATAGTCACATCTCCCCCCATCTTCAACACTTCTACTTCATAGCTTGCTTTTTCCTGTCAAAAACCTCTAATTTTCTTCAGAGACTTGCCTACTTACGATCCTCCAGTTTGCACCTTTAAGGTTTCATCAATCTTCCTAAAACCAGGTACTTGCACCGTTTCTCATTTTTCCCTTCATTTTTGCTTTGAACCTCTTGCATTAGTTCTTGCTTTGTTCTTTTTTCTTGGTCAGTGTCTTCAGTCGTTCCAATTTTTGGGTTTCTAGGGAAGGTTCAACCTCGGGGTTTTTGTGTAGATTTTGGTTTCTGGGTTCATCTTTGTTGAATATCAACCTTTCTTCTTGATTCTTCCTGCTTGGTTTCCAACGTCAAGCCCAAACCTTTACAGTGTCATTCTTCTACACTCAAACATAAGATCATGTTTCCCCGTCGGTTCGGATTTCTAGTAATAATGGATAAGAGTAATCCTTTACCATCTTCGAATAAACCTAAATTAACTCCAAAGGAGGAAGAAGAATTATGCCGGACAGTTGCCCCTAAAGCTCGGTATTGGTTTTTGGGTGTTCCCCCTTACTGAAGAGGAGAAGCAAGCGGCATTACTTCGTGGGAGCCGTAGTGTAGGGAGTAAAAAGAGACCCCAACCTCCAGAAACTGAAAGTCGGTGTGAAACTAGAAGTCGAGGTGAGAGCTTAACTATTTCAGGGTCCCACCTTCAATTACCACAGACTAAGAGCCGAGGTAGGATCAAGTCTACCCTGCAATCACACATTGTCCAACAGGAGAACACACGTCCAACTAACCCGATCTCCCCCATGGAGGAATTTGTCGGTTTGTGTTATGACTATATCTTTTTAAGCTCCAAACTTATTGCGAGCAATTGTGACTCTTTAGCCAAGTCTACTTTAGCTTCCTATCGTCATAACTTAGTTTCCACAACCATCCCGGCTCCTGGCGACCAAAGTCACCTCATTTTAGAAGAGTCTCCAAACTTTTCAACTTTTTCTTCTTCACGTAGTAGCTCCCTTTATTCAGGTATGAAGTTCACTTTCTGATTTTTATTTCTTTGTTATAGGTATATCTATGGGTTCACCTTCTTCACATCACGCTGAGGAATCTTACTCCGGGGAATCAAGTTTCGCATGCCCTCCAAGAGTTTCAACGGACAAGTACCTGTGGGTTACCCACAAAGTCTGACCACTCTATCTGATATGACTGCGACTGACGCTGTCGGAATTACCATCAGCAATTTCAAAAACTATACGCTTTTCCCTTACAATAGAGATGAGCCAATTTGCTCCGTAAGGGAGGGAACTAACCCATCTTTTTTCTTTCTCTACTGGGATTTGATTACTCGGCTCGGTATTCGCTTCCTATTTAGCGAGTTTCAAATTGATATTCTAAATTGAAGATGGAATATCACCTAGAGGGGGTGAATTGGTGATTATAAAAATTTTCTTTATAAACAAATACACACCCAGAAGCAGTGATAAACAGAGACTAAGAGAAGAGACAATGAACACAGAGAATTTATACTGGTTTTCTCTAACTCAACGACCAACGTCCAGTCCCCAAGTACACCTTGGGATTTCACTAACTCTTAATCACAATACAATTACATACTTTGTACTCGGATGATCCTCTCACTAGGACTCACTCCCCCTTACAAGTTGTAATCGTACACCCACACTTAAGGTTCCACAACCTTAAGATTTTACAACAAAGTAATCTAAATAAGTGTTTGGTAACTCCTCACGAGTAGATAAAGGTTAAACACTGAAGTACACAAAATATCCGAAGATATTAATGAAACAGTAGAGTTGTAATAAATTGAAATGAATGCACAGCGTTTCGGTGGTTGACGACTTCAATGCTTCTGGTATTTATAGTTGGAACATTTATGACTGTTGGAGAAGCTTAAAAATCGACCGTTAAACATTTATGACTGGTAAAGTATGCTCGAGCATGACTATTTCATGCTTGGGCAACATCCATCCAGAGACGAATGTTAAGACGCTGAGTGACTTTGCTCGGGAAAAACTTAAATCTTGCTCGAGCATGCTGCTCGGGCATTATTCGAGCAAACCTTAAGTAATGAGAAGATTGGTTGCCTGCTCGAGCACTCTTCTACCTATACTCGAGCACTATGCTCGGGCAACACTTTTACTCTGCTCGGGCATAGTACAAATAAAACTCATACTTTTAGTTTCGGCCCGATGATGCTCGGGCATCACTAGTACACTACTCGGGAATAGTACATATAAATCACATACTTTCTAATTTTGGCCCGATGATGCTCGGGCATGCTCAATTCCTGCTCGAGCATACTTTACCATTAAATTATTCTTAACACTTTGAACTAATTATTTAATTGGAAAGATCTTTGTTTGTCATCATCAAAACACATGAGAACTAATATAAATCATTTTCACCTTGCTCCTTCCCAACTTCACCCCAATGTTGGGGTTTTGTTATTGCCTTTGAGCGTTTCTGTAGGTTTTTAGATGTAGCTTGTGCAGTTCCTCTTTTCTTTTACTTTTTTACTGTTCACACGGCTCACTCCAATAAAGAGCCCGTAGATAGGAAGGGTTGGACCACACTCTGAGGGGCCCCAAACAGAAATTTTTTTACCATTTATATTGACTCTTTCAAAAAATTTAACACTGGATTTTTCAAAGTCGTAGCCGAGCCTAGGAAACAACCCTGGTTCCTTAGCTCTCTCGAGTCGAAAGATGTGGAATGGAAATTTCTTTGTACTGGACTCTTGACCATCACAAATTGACTCCTTCCTCCTACCGTTTTGAACAAAATGACTTGCCGGATTCCATGCCCGGCTCGGTAATAACCTTGGTTGAACATATCAAAGAGCACGACCCCGTTAGCGTGGCTAAATTCATTTCCCAATCTCTGGCCAAGGTGGACTCGGGAATGAGTATGCCTTTAGTATTTATATTGTGTGCTATTATTTTTTGCTAGGTAAAGATCTACTCATAGTTTTTACCTTGGGTTTTCTTGACCTACAGATCCAAGTATGGGGAGACAACCTCGGTATCTTTCCATACTGAACAAAGACAAGGCGGCTTCAAGTATGGAAAGGAGCAAGAAGTGACCAGCTCCTGAATTCGGGATGGCTGGGACCTAGAAGAGTGCGAAGGAAGCCCCGGCCAAGAAATGAAAGGGCGCCAAGGACATCCCAGCCCAGAAAACGAAAGCTGCTTCTACCTTTACTGCTCAAGAAATCGGTTTGACTTCTCATCCTTCATCCTTTGCCACTCAGACCTCTGATCAACAGGGTGCTCAAACTTCTCCTCCTCCTCCGCCACCTACCGGACTCCACCGCGAGATCATTTGGAGTAGCGGGGTAACAGATGAACACAGCGCCACTATTCGTCCCCCCAGGCATTTTTATGAGCCACTTCCTTTCACTGATGCTGAGATGTGAGAGCTTCAAGAAGTCAAGCTAAATTCCCTGAAGGCCTTCGGATTGACCCAAGTTTTGGCTTCTGTGAAAAACAAATACGCCAAAAATATTTTCGAGCTAAAACAGGTCAAAGCAGAGAAAGACGATGCTCGTGAGCAGAAAGAGAAAGCTCATAAGGAGCTGTAAGTGGCCAAGGCAGAGAAAGACAAGACACATGAAGAGCTAATAATCACCAAGAAGGAGCTTAAAAAGGAAAACTCGGATCTACTTTCCCTCCAACGGTCTTGTGATAAAGATGTGGAAGCGCTGAAATTTGTTTAGTCATTACATGAGGAAGACAAATCCGAGCTGAGATGGACCCAGGCCGCGCTTGAGACTGCCAATGCTAATGTCTCAGAGCTTACAGACGTGTTAAAAGATACCTTAGTGAGGATGTTGGCTTTGGCCATTATACTGGACCCTGGCATTGAACTGAACATCTCTGGGTTGCATTATAAGGCTTACGTCGACGATGGGAAATTAATCCCACCCCTTCCTCTCCTGGTGGCAAATCTGCAAGTCGGTTAGAGGGGAGCAGAAGGAGGAAATAGGTGAAGAAGCCAACGTCCCCAACCCGGCTGGAAGAGAGACTCGGCCAAAGGCTGAAGTGCCTAGGGTTCAACCAGAGGCGGAGGGTTCTCAAGACTGAAGGGTCGGGATGTTGGTTTTGCATGTACTTTGTGTTATACTTTGTAACGAATTTTTCTGCGTTAGTAACCCGGTTTGTTTTTTCTTCGTTGAGCTTCATTGTACTTTGACAACTATCATATTAATGAAAATTCATTCATTTCTTGACCATCCCAAATATACTTTGGACTTTTTTCTACATCACAATAATGGGTTAATTGTTTGAACTCAAACATATTTTCAGAGTTCTATTCAACGACTGGGCCAAGGCCAAAAATATATTACGCAGAATTTGCTTGTATATTCATCTGGCATTGAAAACTAGGTATCATACTTGTGAAGATTTTTGATTAGATCCTCACGTTACATTCTAGCTTATTCAACCAGAATTTGATCTAGAATAAGGGCAATCCATCACATGTTCAAACTCGGTCCATTAACCAACATATTAAACATTTCGACCTAATCAAGGTCAGCATAACAGTTCACCTCATTAGCTCGGAATAAAATTTTGATGCATCACAACTACGAAGGCTTATCGATGTACCTTCGCTTTATCTGACACTGGGTTCAACGTCCCTGGCTTCATTCATTCACTTACAACTGGTACAATTCAAATAGTTTGCAACATAATATTTCTCAACTGAGAATTTCTTCATTTATTTGAAAAATAACTTACTTAAATAAACTTGCCAACATAGTCAACTTTAAACAATTCCAAAAAGGAAAATTGAACTTAAAACAAAACTTCAATATGGAACTCGGATTAACTGAAATAGACTCATTTTATCCGCAAACAACAAGTTAAACAAAGAACTCGAGTTTAACTGTAATAGACTCTCAATTTATCCGTGTTCCATGTTCTTTTGATTAATTTCTTATCTAGAGTCTCCAACATGTAAGCTCCTTTGTGAAGCTTTTCTATAACCCGGTAAAGGCCTTCCTGATTTGCAACGAGCTTCCCGTCTCTTGTATTTTTGTTTCCTATGTCTGCTCTTCGAATACCAAGACTTTACTCTTTTACTATACTTGGCTGCAACGAGTTTCTTGGTGGCCATATCCCGGCAATGTGCCGTGATTCTTACCTCATCTATCAGATACAACTCCATAGCCAAGGCTTCGCTATTCTTTTCCTCCTTCTCTTGAAGAATCTTCATTCTTCTCCACGAAGGTCGGCCTATCTCCACCGGGATCATAGCCTCACATCTATAAGTTAACCTAAATGGAGTTTCCCCGGTTGATGTTTGAGCACTGGTCCTGAAGCCCCATAAGACAAAGTACAGCTGCTCAACACAGCTGGGCTATGCATCCTCCATCCACTTCCTCAACCCGTCAACTATTACTTTATTTGCTGCTTTTGCTTGTCCATTCGATTGAGGATGCTCCACAGAAGCGAAGTGATGCTTGATGTGGAAGCCTGTTATCATATCTCGGAACCTCTTATCAATAAACTGGGTTCCATTATCCGTCACGGGTTCAGCCTCTATCCACTTAGTGAAATAAACGATGAGCCATTGTAATTGTCATGGAGCCTCTTTAAATGGTCCCAATAAGTCTATCCCCCACTTCAAAAAGGGCCACGGGGCCGAGATAGATTGCAATTCAGCTGAGGGGGGCCAAATTATGCTGGCATGCTTTTGACAATTGCCACATTTCTTAACATGACCCTTTGAATCTATTTCCATTGTTGGCCAATAATAGCTTGCTCGTAGAGTTTTCCTAGCCAGAGCCTTAGCTCCCATGTGTTGGCTATTGATTCCTTCATGAATCTCGACCAAGACATACTCAGCCTCTTCTGAGCTCAAACACTTCAACATTGGAGAATGCAAGCCCTTACGGTATAACTAATCTTCTATAACAGTGTGCATAGTTGCATCTCGGACCAATTTCTGGGCCTCCATCGAATCATCAGGAAGGACTTCTTTCTCTAGGCAGTCAATGATTGGTCTTCTCTAGTCTGTCGCTGCCGAGATCACCATAACATAACTCCAGTCTACCGGATAAATTGTCAGTTTGTGATAGCAAAATTTAGGATTAATTCTGGGTATCTTCGATGACTTCCAGGCAAAAACATCCTGGTTCTTGTTCAAGGAATCTTCCAACCCGGTTTTGACCTCCGGGTTCATTATCATGCCAACTTTGGTAAGTTGTCGAGGCTCGTTGCCCAACACAAAATCCTCCAATTCTCCTTTTGGCTCTGGCCTCAGAATCTCGGTTTCTTCCCACATGTCTAACTCCACCATGTCTACTGGTTTACTTCGCTGACTCCCTTTTCCCTTGCTCGCACTCCTATCTCCTTTGTGAATCTGGGGTAGGGAGGAAGGTCCACCTTCTCCTTCTTTGATTGTTTCAAAGTAACATTGTCGGGATTCTTTCTGATCTCCATTAATGGTAACAATTTTGTTCTTGCTACCCGCCATCTTCAACTTCTGATGCTTGGTTGAAACCAACATATCCTATTTATAAATAGTTGGCCTCCCCAAGATTATATTATACGGAGATGGAAAATTGACAACGATGAATCTTACTCGTTCTGACTTGAACGCTTCTTTTGTTCCCAGAGTTAACCTGAGATCAATATACCCCTTAGAAGGAGTATGTTCCCCATGGAACCCGATGAGAGTTGTCTTACATGGCTTCAAATCTTCTTGATCCAAATTCATTCTTTTGAAGGCGTCTCATAGGATAATGTCGGCACAATTTCCAACATCTACGAAAATCTTTCTAGCCTGGCAGTTTACCAAGGTGCCCATAATCACTAAACCATCTTGGTGACCGGGGACTACATCCTTCAAATCTTCCTTAGTAAAATACAGTAGAGGAGGGTCCGGCTTGCTAGAGTCTTCTTTAAACTTTGGGTGTCCCTTACTGAAAGGACCTCCCTTAAGTATTTTCTCCTTTGGCTTATCGTATCTCCTCCTCCTCCAAGAGCTCTGCTGATAATGTTGCAATCAAACTCGGCTTCTCGGAATTCATCATCATCATTGGTTTTTTTTTCTGTTTTTCATCTTTCCTTTTCTTTTCAGGAGCCGGGCTCGTGCTGCGACTTCCTTGTTTCCGCTTATTATTCTTTCTTCCCTGGGTCTTTATCACATATTGTCGTAATTTACCCTCTTGAACAAATTTTTCAATTGCATCCTGGAGATCCCAGCATTGATTCGTATTATGTCCCAATCCATCATGACATGCGCAATATTGGGATTGGTCTGTGCTTGCTTTATTGTAAAGGGGTCAGGGTCGTTCCGCTTTCTTCATCTCGATCAGCGCTACCACCCTCCAAACTTGGGACCGTGGAACGTTTAAGGGGGTGTACTTCTCATATTTCGCTTCATACTTTCCATCCCAGAATTTGGTATCTGAGTTTGTTCTGCAGAAATCTTGCTTTTAACTTCGTGGTTGTTCCTTTTCTTTCGGAGGGGGATTCTTCCTCCTTTCTTTTCCCGCAGCATTAGCTATCTCCATTTGCTCCAGCTCCAGATACTTCTTTGACTAAGTTCTAAACTCCATCAGGGTCTTGACGGGATCCTTGTAAATCGACTTTGCCAGCTGGGATGCACCATCCAATCTGGCTACTATTAAATGCACATGCACATTTTCTTCCAACCCGCGCACTTGTAAAGTGGCTTCTTTAAAGCGATCTAGGTACTTTTGGAGCATTTCCCTTGGTTGTTGCTTAATCGTGCTGAGAGCAAACTCGAACTTTGGTTGTTTTTTGCTTGTTGCAAAATGCAGTTCAAACTTGTCTCCCATATCTTCAAACGTCCGGATGGACTTTGCAGGTAGGGTGTAAAGCCACATTTGCATAGCTCCCATCAATTTCGCAACAAATATCCAAGAAATGATGGGCCCATCAATTCCCCTCACGTACATGTTCATGTCAAAAGTATGAAGATGGACTGCCGGATCTAGACTTCCATCATACTTTGGAAAAAAGGCCAACTCCAAACCCTCAGGGTAAGGAGCATTCGTGATCTCGTCAGTGAACGCACTATTGTTATACTGCCCCCTGCCGAACTTTCTCCTGTATTTCCCAGGGGGAGGCACCGCATCTCGGTTCTGATCTCCACCAGCTGGGCTCATGTCGGCATGCTGGCTTTGTAGTAAAGAACCAGAACCCTGAACTCCAAAAATCTGAGCCCAGACTCAATTAGCCAGGTTATCTTTAGCATCCTTACCTCGAGTCAACCTTCCAACGTCACCTTGACCAGACCCCAGTGCATTAACCCGAGGAGGATTACTAACATTCTGATTCGCCTTTTCTCTCCTCCTGTCCTCCTCATCCCAGTTCCCATTACTAACCGGGATTTCAATTCGTCTCAAACATTCCTCCAACAACTGCATTATTCTGACGTATTCTTACCTCTGGAGGTTGTTACGATGCTCCATCTCCTTCATGTGCCTTAACATCAAACCTAAAGCAGTTTGCAAAAGGTGAACATCTGGATTATCGACTGGAACTTGCTGAGAAGGGTATTGCTGCTGGATTTGTTGGATCACTGCATTTCGAGGATCTATAGCAAGCATCGGGGAGGAGGCCGTATCTGATACGTCTTCACTAACATGCACCGCGTTATAATCTGGAACGATCGTATCCTCAAGTTGCTGCTGACGTTGAGGCTGTTGCTCCTAATTTTGCTGCGGTTGATTCGCCTCAACTCGATTTGGATTTTCAGGCAGAGGGATCTGACTACTGCTTCTTGTTTGAACCATCGTTGGTCACGGGAATCAAAATTTATGGACCCCCACGATCGGTGCCAATTTTCTGTCTATGGTTGACAGAGATGTCTAGCCTTGTTGGACTAGTATGTTGATATTGGATCTGATAACTACTCCAAGATATCTATGAGTTAGATACCAGGAGAATGATGGATCACTATGCATGAATAAGGCTTTCACCAAAGGGGGTGGTGTGTGTGCACAGTGACAGCAGAATAATAATTGAAATAGAATGTTCATACCTTCAGGTTTTACCTCCTATTTATAGAGTTTACCTGTAGGGTTCGGATTCATCGGCCCTCTGCGCCTTGTGACCTAGGTATTGTGCTGCCATATCTAGGTCGAATCCTTTGATAGGATCTTCCTTGATTATAACCTTAATTATAGGTTAGTTAGGATTTTCCTTAATTATGGACGGATTCTAATATGGATTGACTTTTGTTGGGTCATACCTTAAATGGGCTTCATGAGTCTGTAGCATAAATATTATTTTTTATTTAGAACATAATGATATACGTATATTATATTTTTTACAGAAAAAATGATAAGTATATATTTATAATTATTACGATATACTATGCCATGCTACATCCGAACCTATTCATGAAAAACGCACTATATAATTTATTTATCCTAAATACGCAATAGTAAATTTTTAATATTATATTAGAGCTACTATTTTTTATATATTAAATTATTTATTAACGAGAAATCTTTGTCAACAGAAAAATATAAACTGCTACTTGGTATAATTCACTGTATATTATATAGGAAGCTATCTTTTTATGTCTTTATTCATAAATTAAAAACCAAAATCCTCATATAAACGCTGAGCTGACATTTATTTTATTCAATTTATATATAAATAATTATTTATTTTGTTTTTATTGCATTTAAATTTTTTTTATCTTACTACATTTTGTCTTAATTTTTTGGCAATTATTTAAAATGATTAATTTTACCATGACTTTTAGTTTTCTCCTGGGTAAAAAAATGACTTTGGATAAGATAACAAAAGTTGTCACAATTTATAAATTATTGAAGTGAAAATAACAAGAAGATCTTAGTTGATACTAAAAAAAGACGAGAATACGTATGTGTATGAGTGTTATATTGTGCTATCTCCTGTCTTCAATATATGAGTTAGACAAGGTTTTATTTTAGTTCTGAATATAAGATATTGATTTACTTTACGTCTTAAATTTATAATTTTTTTTTCCAATATATCCCTATACATGTTACATAATATGGATGTTTTTATCAAAGGGCCCGATTATAACGCACATGATTATACATCATATTTTAGAAAAATCAATGTACATTTGTTATAAATAACTTAATTAATTTCATTTATATCCACTAATTAGTTATCTAGTTCTTATATTATTAGAGGGAGTATATACATATGGAAAATTAAATTACGTAAGTTATCATATTTTAAGCATGAAAATAAATTACTTATGTATGTTTCATGCATTGGAATATATATATATATATATATATATATATATATATATATATAGGGATTAAGATTTCTCCTGTGACAGGAGATAAGCTTATCTCCTTTCAGCCCCAAACTACACCGTTTTACTTAAATTTTTAGATCCAACATCTAATTTGCTCCCTAACAAACCTAAACCCCTGGAACCTTCAGCTTCGTTCTCCAATACCCTGAACCGAAACCAATACCAAATCGTTCTCCGGCATCCATCGCATCCACGGAATCGAACCCCGAACCGAAAGCAATCATTTGTTCTCCGATAGATTTTAGGGTTCGTTCGGCTTTTTGCATCTCCTGGAGAAGATCAAAAACCTGGTACTGTCATCATCTCATCTAATCATTCACGGCTCCATCCTTTTTCTTATAATTTTTTTTTGTCAGTTTTTTAATTGCTTGAATATACACTAAAGGACAAGACCCTTTTCTTGAATTGATTGCTTCACGTTTTTGATTTGTCCGCTTTTGATTTTTTTTTTTTTTTGTCCCTTTTTGAATTGATTGCTTCACCTATTGCAGCAATCTGTTTTCAAATTATCTTTTGCAAACATCATTTTCATCTTTTTTTTTGTTTAATCCGTGTTAAAATTGAAGATAAAATGTATTTTTCTTTTGTTTATGTTAACCATTTCCTTATATAAAACAAGTTCATTTATATATCTCCGTTGTTGTACAGATTTGAGTGAAAGTTTGATATCTATATAAAACAGGGTGGTGTTGCTTAAGTTCTGATATTTTTATCATGGATCAGTCACAAATAACAACTATTGAAGACAATGACATACGTGAAAGTTTGGTATCTTTTGATGATGTTGTTGATTTGGAGAAAGACAGTGATGAATTTGGAGAAGATGATCACTATGAAATCATGGAAGACAAAGATGGTGATTATGGGGAAAATAATGTACATGAGATTGTGGAAGATGATGATAGTGAATTCACTGAAACCTCTATTTTGGGTAAGGTCTTTAAGACAGCAGAAGAAGCTTATGATTTTTATAATGATTATGCAGAAGGTAAAGGGTTTGGAATACATAAGCAGTACCAAAGCAAGAATACGAAAACACAACAACCATATAGGTGGAATTATGTGTGCTCAAAGCAAGGTGTCAAGAGACTAAATGATAAAAGAGTTTATGTTTATAATGTCAAAAGGCGAAGGGA
This sequence comes from Acacia pycnantha, assembly GCA_025563575.1. Classification (NCBI taxonomy): domain Eukaryota; kingdom Viridiplantae; phylum Streptophyta; class Magnoliopsida; order Fabales; family Fabaceae; genus Acacia; species Acacia pycnantha. Next base: position 2,595,154 of record JAMWYP010000045.1, read on the forward strand.
TACAAGGACTGATTGTTTAGCAATGCTCCAAATAAAGTTAGTAGATGAATCATGGGTCGTGGAGAAGTTCAATGATACACACAATCATCCATTGATTAACACTCCTTCAAAGGTGAATAAGTTTTGTTCTCACAAAGATTTACGTCGCTCAGAGTTTACTAAATCTATTGTTTCTCAGCTTTATCAAGAGGGTTTAACGTCTTCAAAAATCTCAAAGGTGGTGAACACTATGGACAAAGAAGTTAATATTACCCAGGTTCAAATTGAGACTATTATATCAAGCCAAAGAAAGAATAATGTAGGGAAAGAATGTCAAAGCATCATCAAACACTTTCAAAGGAAGTCCACTATTGATGGAGCTTTTTATTTTGATATGCATCTAGCAAAGATGGCACATTAAGAAGTGTCTTTTGGGCGGATGGTAGGTCGAGAGCTACATATGCTCAATTTGGCGAAGTCACAGTGTTTGATGTGACTTACAAAACAAATAAATTCAGGTTTCCTTTTGCCCCTTTTGTGGGAGTTAATCACCATGGGCAATCAATTTTGTTTGCTGCCGCTTTATTAGAAGATGAAACAGAGGCAACATTTACGTGATTGTTTGAACAGTTTCGAACATGTATGTTTAATAAGTCTCCGGTTGCTATTATCACTGATCAAGACAAAGCTATGGGAAAATCCACCGCTAAGATATTTCCAGAAGCACGACATCATTTTTGCGCATGGCACATCAAAAAACATGTTATGGAGCATAGTCAAGCACTACGCACACAATTTAAAGAGAGTTTCGATGTTGACTTTCGTGAGTGGTATAAAAGTCAAAGCATCGAAGAATTTGAAAGCAAGTGGGAAGCACTGAGGGCTAAATATGATATTAAAGAAGGTAGTTGGTTGTCAAACATGTATGCTTCACGTCATCATTGGGCAGTAATTGATATAGCTGCAAGAAAAATGGAGTTTCAAATGAATGATGAGAAAGTCACTTACAATGTGTTTCAATCCATGAAATACCCAGCTGATAATAGTGACTGCTTCAGAATTGATGTAGTTGATAAGGCCATTCAAGAAGTTTTTTTTCAAGAAGGTTCAGATGAGTCTGTGGAGGATGATCTTGCTCAATTGTTACTAGTGGAAGAAGAGATTTCTGCAGAGAAGAATTCTGATTTACAGGTTGAGGAGTTGCAGAAGAAAGATTATGATGCGCCACCTGTTACTCCTAAGGTGGAACTAAAGGAGCTCCCTTCTAATCTAAAGTATGCTTTTCTAGGGAAGGATGACACTTATCCCATTATTATTAGTGATGAGTTGTCACCTACCGACGAAGAGAAGTTGCTGAAAGTTTTGACTACCCACAAGACTGCCATAGGGTGGTCTATATCTAATTTAAAGGGGATTAGTCCTTCATTTTGCACTCATAAAATTCTCATGGAGGACCAAGTGAAACCAGTAAGGCAGACCCAGAGGAGACTTAACCCGAATATGAAGGAAGTGGTGAGAAAGGAGGTGGTGAAACTGTTAGATGCAGGTATGATTTATCCTATCTCTGACTCAAAGTGGGTTAGTCCAACAGGGTAGTAGAAGAAGGGTGGAATCACTGTAGTGCAGAATGAGAATAATGAATTGATACCCACTAGAACTGTTACGGGCTGGAGAATGTGTGTGGATCTGAGAGATTTATTGAGGTATTTATGGATGATTTCTCTGTTTTTGGCATTTCGTATGATACTTGCTTGGCTAATTTGTCTTGTGTGCTCCAAAGATGTCAAGAGAGTAACTTGGTGCTTAATTGGGAAAAGTGCCACTTTATGGTGAAAGATGGGATAGTCTTGGGTCATAGAATATCTGATAAGGGGATAGAAGTGGATAGAGCCAAGATTATAATCATCAAAGACTTACCTCCTCCCACCAATGTGCGTAGCGTTTGTAGTTTTCTTGGTCACACAGGTTTTTATCAGAGGTTTATCAAGGATTTTTTCAAGATAGCCAAACCACTTAGTCAGTTGTTGGTCAAAAATGAAGACTTTAACTTTAACAATAATTGTCTAGTGGCATTTAATTTGTTGAAGAAGAGATTGACCATTGCACCTATTCTGACGGCGCCTGATTGGGAGTTACCGTTTGAGCTGATATATGATGCCAGTGACTATGCTATAGGGGCTGTGTTGGGGCAAAGGAAGAATAAGTTGTTGCATGTTATTTACTATGCGAGTAAAGTTTTGAATGAGGCACAACTGAACTATGCAACAACTGAGAAGGAGATGCTTGCAATTATTTATGCATTAGATAAGTTTAGACAGTATTTGATTGGTTCCAAGGTGATTATTTTTACGGATCATGCTTCTCTAAAATACCTCTTGACTAAGCAAGACACTAAGCCAAGGCTTTTTCGTTGGATGCTGCTACTCCAAGAGTTTGATATTAAAATCAGGGACAAGAAAAGGGTGGAGAATGTGGTAGCCGATCACTTATCTAGGATACAGGTTAAGGAGTTGTAGGATGATTCAGAGATGGAGATTCGGGATGAATTCCCAAATGAGTATGTCTTGGCAATCAACAATGTACCTTGGTTCGCTGATATTGCTAATTAAGGTGACATCCGTCAGGCTCGGGACGATAAACAAGCGTTGATTTGGAGGCAACCCAATAAGTTTTTCTTGCAGTTATTATTATTTTTTTTTTCTTTCATTTTTCTAGGTTTAAAGATGATCACTCCTCTTTTTGTTGCCAAATCTTGCGTGTGCACTTGCTCCTCTCTAAAAATTTGAAACATCATGGATGGTACCGGATCAAGAACTCCACATCGGAGTTAAAGACCTAAACCAGGGGAGTACTAGTTTCTTTCCCTCTTTATATTTTTGCAACATTGAGACAATGTTTGATTTAAGTATGGGGGAGGGATATGATTTCCTTGGTTATGCTTGTCCTTATATAATCGAAATTTTTTTTTATTGTTTAGGATTGACCTTAATTTTGAGTTTTCCCCATCTTAGTGAATATTATCAAGTCAAAAATAAAAATAAAAAAAAAATAAAAGAATGTTTCAACTAAGTCTCTAAGCTTTGAATTTTTGTAGCAATCTTGATATGGACTATGAGAATAGGGAATAGTTTGTAATAGGATCAACAGATTATTAGTTTATGAATATTTTGCTACATGATTTTTTTAGAAAATTAGATGATGACCTTTGCTAGTTAAGTATAACTTTTGTTTAGGGAAATGACTCAGGTAAAAAAAAAAAAGAAAGAAAGAAAAGAAAACAACAACTCCGCTGACATCTCTAGACTTGACTTAGTAACCGGTGCTGCATCACCCATGTGCAGGGTCGCGTCAAACGGTAAAGTCCAAGAGAGTTATGAGTTGGGCTAAAAGCCTCTTGAGGTGCCTGTTGGAATAACTGAGTAACCGGTGCTGCATCACCCATGTGCAAGGTCGCGTCAAAAGGGGACTTACAACGGCTCAAGACCAAAAAAAAAAAAAAAAACTACGAGGATCCCTATTAAGTTCAATAAAAAGCTTGGTTTAGTGGGGGTATTTGAATTTTTCTGGAAAAATTGAGTAGCATAATATTCCTTCACTAATTCTATTGTTGAACTTATTGCTTGCCGATCTTTTGATCATAGGATGTGGAAAGATTGTTACAATTGTTTAAGGCTATTGACTTAGTGACCTATTCTTATAAGACATTAACTTAAATAAAATTTGATGATATGATCTAAGTGTGGTGGTTTATTGCTCTCTGTTTAGGAATTTCATAGGCAATGTTCTTTTCAGATAATTAACTCTCTTTCTTTTGCTTGAGGACAAGCAAATATTTAAGTGTGGGGGAGTTTGATAAGTAGATATTTTATAATTAAATAAGGATAGATTCTGGGATATATTGGATTGAATTTATTGATATTTTGTACTTATTTAATTATCTTTATGTACTTATCTATCTTTTAACTAAGTATAGGATAAAATGATATTATAACAGAAAATCTATTAATATCCTACTTATTTGTGCAGGAGATATTATGTGATCTAAGGGATGCAACAAATTAATTGAAAAGATATATTATTATATTATATTATATATATATATATATATTATATTATTATATTATATGATATTAGAATGAGAAAAGAAAAGACGTACAGGATTGAATCAAAAGGCAATTGATATTGGGGAAAAGATACAAACGCGTGGGCCCCATAGCAAATAGAGAACGAATGCAATATATATTAAAAGAAGCAACACAAAGACTAAACGGCAGAACAATTATTCAAGACGCACACACGCAGGGCCGCGAACGAGAACACGAAGCCGAGAACGCAAAGAGGAATTCGGTCGACGCAAAGTAGTTGTGACTTTTCATCTCTTTTATTTTGTTAACCTAGCCATGCTTGGCTAGTTTCCTTTTGGAGTTAGGACGAGGATGAACCCTATGTGAATTTAGAGTATTTGGTTGGATTATTTATTGATTATGATTTTCTTGATTGAATGAATTATCTTTGCTTAAAGCTTTCTTAAAGATTGATCACCTTTTAGATTGTTCATAGGTTGGTGTATGACAATAGAGATGTTGGTGCACTTAACTAGAACCGTTAATTCATCATAGAATTGCATGACCTAGACATAGGCTTACGAGTTTATGCGATCTCATAATTCTGGTTTAAATAAATTGATCTTTCCAAACAATACTAAGACATTAGGTTGTTTTCAAAGATAACGGACTAAGGTAGCATCAAGACATTGGGACTTAGTCTAATTTTAGAGAATTGATCGTCAGTCGTAGGAATAATAATCAATTAGGCATTCAATTCGAATACTTGGAGGAACATAAGGGGATTCTCATCCCTAGCTGCGTTTTTCTTGATTAGAGTATCTTTTCCAAAACGTTGTTCTTGAAATTCTTGATTCTTAGTTCTTATTCTTTATTTAATTCTTTAAATTCTGTTTGGTTACAACTCACCCCATATTACTCTATTTATCCAACTAAATCTAAAATAGCGAATTAGTGATTGGAGTACTATTCCTCGTGGGACGATCTTTTTCTTACTACTTTATTACTTATAACGACCGGTGCACTTGCCGAAGTCGCTATCATTAATCATATTTTTGGGACAAACCAATTTCACGACCATTAATTTGAGGAGATGTACACGTGCAGATGCAGAGTGGATGCACTCTGCGATTATGGCAGAGTCTCGTCACGAAGATGGTGACCATTTCATTTCAAAACCAATTGCATTCGCCTTAGGAAAAATCACAGGAAGATATGTTTTGACATTCAGTATTCTAAGATATCTAGTTGGTATATTATCGCTGTTCATCTTGTTTATTTACACATACCGGAGAAGGCTTTTATCAATGCATGAAAGCATTGAAGATTTGATACGACTTCATAACCTTCGTCCAATAAGGTACTCCTACAAGGATTTAAAGACTATGACAAAAGGTTTCAAGGATAATGTTGGTGAAGGAGGCTTCAGCATTGTATATAAAGGCAAGCTAAGAAGTGGTCCTGACGTTGCTGTTAAAATGTTGGGTAATAAATCCAAAGCTAATGGCCAGGACTTTATCATTGAAGTGGCAACTATAGAAAAGATACATCATTTTAATGTGGCACGTCTTGTAGGTTTTTGTGTGGAAGGAAAGAAACGAGCTCTTACTTATGAATCTATGTCCAATGGATCTATGGATAAACATTTTTTTTTAAAGAAGAAAGCGTCTCCTTAAGTTATTGTAAAATACATGATATATATCTTTGGGAATCGCTCATGGAATTCTTATCTTCATCATGGTTGCAACATGATATATATCTTTGGGAATCGCTCGTTAAAATGTTTATAGAGAAATAGAGAGAGAGAGAGAGATGGGGAGATGAGGATATTATGGCGGCGATGTCATTTGCTAAGATACTTGCTTTATCGCCAGCTCCAACATGGCGTCGAAGACTCTGAGCTCGAAGACGGCTTGCAGAGACATGGAGACAATAGAGAAGGAGGCCAGTTGCATGGCAGAGATTAGGATTTTTTTCATCCTCTTGCACTTGCAGTGCATGTGGTTGCTTGAGCTTGTATGACTCGCCATTGGTGAGGTCAGAGTTAAACTTCAAGGAAGGAGCCATTGGGAAAGAAAAGAGAAAGAGAGGTTATAGAGCATGGGTTTGGGTGGTTGATGAAGATGAGGATGAGGGCATCCTTCACGTGCCTCATCAAGTGTTCAAAAAAGACATGAAGGAGATAAATGAGAAGCAGAGAAGGTCCGAGGGATCAAACTGTCACACGTCTCTTCAAACTTTTTAAAAAACTTTGTGGGACCCAATTTCTATTAAATCTAAACAACACCAAATCTTGCAAGATATGATTTTGATATGCTCTTAAAATAGAAGTAAATAAATATTATATAATAAATCTTGGAGATTTAGTTACCCCAGCCCGGTTTGATTTCGCTCTGACCTACTGACCCTTAACCTAGTACTCCGACCAGTTCAATGACCAGTCCAATTTTAATAAACTTGGTTTATAGTTTTGAAAAGCTTTTAATGGAAATGGCGAGCCGAAGGAGAAACACAAATCTGCAAGCTGAGCATTCAAGCCAAGAAAATGTTAGAAATGGAGGATTTGACGGAAGAAGAAAAGGCTTTGGTAAAGAAAATGTTCATAGTAGCACTATAGTGTATTAAGTTTAATTCTGGTGATCACCCTTCAATCAACAAAGTAATAGAGATGTTGGAAGTAGATGAAGTTGAAAGTCTTGAAATGCCTCCAAATCCTTCTATATATCCTGATGAAGAAGACCAAGCCAATGGTGACCAAACAACATCTTTATTTTCCATATGTTCTCATGGCAATGTAGGTGAGGATGCTTGTGATAAGAATTAATACTCTACATTGTCAACTTATTAATTTGTATTCCAGGGTAATACTTGCTATCCTGATTTGGGTTTTGCTTTTACATTATACTACCTCCGGTCCTAATTATAGCACAAAGTTTGTAGTGCAATTTTTGCAACAAACTTGGTCCTATAATTAGGACAGGAGGGGGTAATATCTTAATTTTTACTTTTAACTATGATGTATGATATGTGCATTGACTCTTAATCTCTTTGAACTCATAACTGGGCATGGTGTAATGTTTGTGCTTAAATTTGCACAATAATGTTAGAGATTAGTTGAAAAAGCATGTGTTTCATTAATTATCTAACAACTAATTTAATAGCATGTATGTTGGTTAGCATAACTATTTGCTGTTACCAATTTAGTTAGCTCGAAACTACTAGAATTAGTTTGTTGTAAATAGTCCTGTACATATGGTCATTTATGTAAGTCTATATAAAGACATCTACTAATTCATTTCTAATTATCAATAATACATCATATTTCTTCATTTTTATTCTTTCTAATCCCTGATATGGTGTCAGAGCAGGATAGTCTTTGACATCCTGTTTGCTTCTCAATTTTTTTTTTCTTTTCTTACTTCCACCATTACTCCATTATGACATTGCCAGGGTTTTCTTTACTTTTCCTACAATTTCATGTGTTCTCTGAGCTCTACAGTATTATCCCATTCAATCAACTTTTTCATTTCACTCTTTCCTAATCTCTCTTTGTCGGTATGCCTATTTTGTTTCTGAATGGCGAGCGACTATCTTCTTCTCAAAACTTCAATCGGAGGTTCGCCTTTGTCTCAATCTGATTCCCTTCGATCAATTGCCAACCCATATTACTTGCATTCAAATGAGAATCCATATCTGATTCTTGTCTCACTGATCCTTGTTGGCCCTAATTATCACTCATGGGCACCAGCCATGCGTACGGCATTGATGTCAAAAAACAAGCTCTAGTTTGTTAGTCGATCGATTTCAGCACCAGCCAGTTCAGATCCATTGCATCCGGCTTGGGAACGTTGTAATATGATAGTTCTTTCGTGGTTAACCCGTTCAATCTCACCGTCTATTGCGCAGAGCATACTGTGGATCGATAAGGCTAGTGATGTTTGCGAGGATTTACATGCATGATTTTCTCAGAACGATATCTTTCAGCTGGAAGATCTACAAGAAGAGATCTAGGCTTTGAAGCAAGGCAAATTGATTACTGTAAGTGACTATTTTACGAAGTTGAAAGTTCTCTGGGATGAGTGCTTAACAATGAGACCTCTGCTTTGTTGTACTTGTATGCCGAAATTAGTTGTCAAGATTATGTGATTCGTTTGTTGAAAGGATTAAGTGATAGGTTTTCCTAAGTTAAGTCTCAGATTATGTTGATAGATCCTTTGCCTCATATTAATTGTGTGTTTGCTTTGGTACAACAATAAGAGAGGGAAATAGGATATTAGTTTACTGAAGTTACTACTTTGTTATGTAAGACCACTGGTTCTCGATCCCTTGTTCCTAGCTTGCCTAAACCTAGTTCTTTTAATTCTACAAAGGGAAATACAAGCATACACAGGCTACATGTTACAAGAAGCATGAGTTTCCCCTTATTTTCAAATTCTACAACCCTACTGTCAAAGTCGTATCGTCTGAGCATACATATGGTATGAATTTACTTGCGCATGCTAAGGTCGTTAATGAAACATATAGTTTCACACCAGAACAATATCGAAAGTTGTTGGCTCTTGTTCAGCATGATTAGCCTTCTCCTTCCATTTTTGTCAATAATGTGTCCACTGCTAGTAAACCACTTCCATATTTTCATTCTTTCTCTAAATCATGGATCATAGATTCTGGAGCCACTGATAATATATGTTCTAACCTTTCTTTATTTGCATCTTATACGCTAATTTCACCAATTTCGGTTAATCTCCCTAATGGTACTCGTGTACTACCATTTCATAGTGGCATTGTTCATTTTTCTAATTCCTTTGTCATTCAAGATGTTTTGTATGTTCCTAAATTTTGCTTCAACTTAATTTCTGCTTCTAAACTTACCCATAATCATCCCTGTATAGTTTCCTTTCAGACCTCACAATGCCAAATCAGCCTCCAACCTTCCAGGAAGATGATTGGTTCAGCTGAAGTCATTCAAGGCTTATATCTCATGAATTCTGTAGATATTGTGTCTTCACACCTAGTTAGTAATGTTTCCACTAATGTCACTTTTACACCATTTGATCTTTGACATTTTCGCTTAATTAGGGCATTTATATAAACATACCTTGTATTCCATTCATAAACAATATCCTACTGTTCCTTACAATGCTTCTTTTGATTGTTGTGATGTCTGTCATGTTGCCAAGCAACGAAAGTTGCCTTTCCCTGTAAGCAATAGTTCTTCTAATAAACCTTTTTCTATGGTTCATATGGATATTTGGGGACCCTATCATTTACCTTCTGTGCATAGTCATAACTATTTTTTAACCCTTGTTGATGATTATTCAAGATATACATGGGTTTATTTGCTCAAACACAAGTCTAAGGTTCAGTCTTGTATTTTCACCTTTGTTAATTTGGTTTCTACATAATTTAATGCTTCTGTTTAGGTGCTTCAGTCTAACAATGGTTTAGAATTTCAAATGACCGACTTTTTTGCTCATAATGGCATCATTATATTCATCAAACTTCTTGCACTGAAACTTTTGAACAGAATAGTAAAGTTAAACGTAAGCATCAACATATTCTTAATGTGATCAAGGCACTCTTATTTCAGGCCCATGTTCCTAAGGTTTTTTGGTCATATGCTATTATTCATGCCATATATCTTATTAATCAATTACCTAAACCTTTTTTGGGAAATAAAACTCCTTTTGAACTTTTATATGGCACACCTCCTGATTATAGCATGTTAAGAGTATTTGGTTGTCTTTGTTTTACTTCTACCCTTTTACAAAACCGAACCAAGCTTGATAAACAAGAACATAAATGCATTTTCCTTGGATATAAATCTGGTACTAAGGGTTATGTCAGTTTAAATTTACAATCTAGACAGATCCATATTTCTTGGCATGTTCATTTCTATGAATCTATTTTTCTATTTTGTAATTCAGATTCTGAGGTTCTGTTTGATTCCATTGCTTCTCCACAAGCCACTCCACCCCTTGATTTTCCTGACCCTTTTATCCCATTTGTTGTTCCAGTACCTTCTTCTCTTACTGATTCTTCTTTACATTTACCACGCCGTTCTACTAGACCTCATTGACCCCCCCACATATCTGCAGGATTATATTATCATTTTTCCTTACAATGTGCTTCAAATTTACCAGATTCCTTGGAGGCAGGTATATATCATCATCTTTCTAAAGTTCTTTCTTATCATCGTCTTTCTCCTACATATCAATCATTTTATTTGCTCCATTTCTACTGATGATATACCCAAGAATTATTCTAAAGCTATCCAACATGAAGGTTGGAGGAATGCTATTAATGCTGAACTTGATGCTTTACAGCAGAACCAAACCTGGGTAATCATTTTACTAAGAAATATAACTCAGATGGTACCCTTAATCATTATTAAGGTAGACTTGTTGCACAAGGTTATACACAAGTCGAGGGTACTGATTATACTGATACTTTTTCTCCCATTGCAAAATTGACTACTGTATGCTTGCTCCTTGCTCTTGCTGTAGCTCACAATTGGCATTTGAAACAATTAGATGTCAATAATGCCTTTTTGCATGGGGATCTTGACGAAGAGGTATACATGTTACCTCCTTATGGGCTGACTATTTCATCACCAACTAAAGTGCAGCAATCTCTTTATGGTCTTAAACAAGCTAGCCATCAATGGTTTTTTAAACTGTCTAAGGCTCTTGTTTCATGTGGTTATACATAGTCCTAATTTGATCATTCCTTATTTCTCATGAATACCACGTCTTCATTTACTTTTTACTTGTCTATTTGGATGATATAATTGTTGGTGGTACTGATTTGGCTGAAATTGACTCTATCAAAGCATTTCTAGATGCATGTTTTAAGATTAAGTACCTTGGTGATGTTCAATATTTTCTTGGCTTAGAGATTGCTCATAACTCTACTGGAATTTCTTTATGTCAACAGAAATTTGCCTTAGATCTCTTATCTGATGCTAGTTTTTTGGATTGTAAACCTGTCAAAACTCCTATGGCCCATGACCTGAAGCTTTCTAAGGATTATAGTAGTCCTTTGGTTGATTGTTCTCAATACCATATTTTAGTTGGTCGCCTTTTGTATATTACTAATACTCGTCAAGATTTATCTTTTGCTATCCAACAATTAAGTCAGTTTATTCAGCATCCAACTGATGTACATTTGAGAGCTCTTCACCATGTTTTACGGTATCTAAAAGGGGCTCCTAGTCATGGTCTTTTCTTTCCAACCACCTCTAAAACTTAGTGCATTTAGTAATTAATTCTGATTGGGCTGGATGTCTTGGTACTCGTCATTCCATTACTAGATTTTGTGGTTTTCTTGATCAAGCTTTAATTACTTGGCATTCTAAGAAGCAACCTACTGTTTCTACTTCTTCTTCTGAGGCTGAGTGTCGTGCCTATGGTCTTCTTCTTTCTCATCCTGTTTCTTTATTTTGCGATAACCAATCTGCTTGACATATTGCACCTAATCCAACCTTTCATGAACGAACAAAGCATTTGGACATCGATTGTCATATTGTTTGTGAGAAGGTTCAACAAGGTTTAATTCATCTTCTTCCTATCAAATCTGAGGATCAACTAGCTGACATTTTTACTAAGGCTTTGCCGCCTTCTTCTTTTGGTGTACTTCTTACCAAGCTGGGAATGATTGACATACATTCTCCAGCTTGAGGGAGGTAATAGCGTGTATATTGGTTAGCATAACTATTTTCTGTTACTAATTTAGTTAGCTGGAAACTACTAGAATTAGTTTGTTGTAAATAGTCCTGTATAGATGGTCATTTATGTAAGCCTATATAAAGACATGTATTGATTATTCATTTTTGATTATCAATAATACATCATATTTCTTCATTTCTATTCTTCCTAATCCCTAATATAATCAAATGTGATGATTGTCATAAAAAACATTGATTTGGATTTGAGCTTTTTAACTATCAAATAAGTTGCAATTAAATTAAAATGCTTTGAAAGAAAACTAATATTTTTGGATTTTTCGAATAAAGGTGGAATGTGAAAGTGGAGCTTGAATCACCAAGAGGGGGGTGAATTGGGGATTCTCAAAAATCTTTTCTAATGCTCTGTTTTTGGATATGAAACTGAAGTAAAAACAGAGTATAGAGAAGAGAGGCAAGACACCAGAATTTGAAAGCCGGAATATTACCAAGAGGGGGGTGAATTGGGGATATTAATTTTTCTTCTAAGTTAAAAACAAAAGTAGAGAGGGAGGAAGAAGAGGATGAACACAATGCAACTTATACTAGTTCGGTCCTAATCCTTGACCTACGTCCAGTCCCCAGACACACTCCGCGATTCCACTAACTTAAGTTCAAATGATTACACACTCAGTAACTCTCGGAGCAATTCCTCTCTTTTGAATTACACTCCCCCTTACAAGTTGCAATCAAATGACCCAATCTCAAAGTCCCAATACTCTGAGATTCTTACAAGAAATAATAATAGATGAATGACTCTCTCTAAGAGCGAGATAACCGAAGCAGCTGAAGAACAAAATATGACACAGTCTCAGTAGGAAGTATTCGAAAGTATTGGCAGGAAGTATTCAGAAAGTATCTCACAAGAGCTTAGCGGAACTAATTTCTTGAAAGTATATTTCAGTTTTGAGCGATTTCTTTGCTGTGTACTTGGGTGTGTTTAGCTGCTGGCCCTTCTCCTCTTTATACTAGTTATGATGACCGTTGTAGCTTCTCTTTTTGAATTTCAAAAACATTCCATTCTTGCTGCATAATCAGATTTCATTCCGTTGAAGAATTTGGAAGATTGATTATGGTCATAATGTCAGCCCATGATTTGATTTCACATGATCCTGCACTATAATTCCAATATTCGAAAATCTCTGTGGTCAATGGTTAGAAATCAATTCATTAAAGATCATATTAAACTAAATTAAATGACAAAATCTCCATCTGAGGTCTTGACAGAGCGAACTGATTTCTTCCGTCAATACTCGAGTATATGAATTCTTATACTCGGGTATCTGAGTGTTTAAGATATACCGGAGGTATTGAGCTTCTATCATACTCGAGTATATGAATTCTTATACTCGGGTATCTGAGTGTTTAAGATATACCGGAGGTATTGAGCTTCGATCATACTCGAGTATTTGATTCTCATACTCGGGTATTACTCTAAAGCGCATAGCAGATCATCAGAGAAGCATACTCGGGTATATACTTATCCTGCGTGAGTATTAGTTAATCCAAGAGCAAGTATTATATTTAGGATAAAGGATACTCGAGTAGCATTTTACCCATACTCAAGTAGTATAACAGAATCAGAATTCAATTGCTAGAAGTTCTGATTAGATACTCGGGTACTCCTTGATAATACTCGGGTATTGATTCCTGAAACACTTAAACAGCTATGTTAGGCCACTCATACTCGAGTATTATAATTCTATACTTGAGTACACATTTAAAGCACATGACTAAGCTTAATTCAAAACCTTGAATAATTTCAAGTCTTGTTATCATCAAAAACTTTGAGAGCTAACATTCTCCCCCTTTTTGATGATAACAAACACTTAGGTTGATGTTTTGAAATGTAGGTTTTGAAATCATTTGAAGCAATAATGATTAACGGAGAGCAATAGGAGATTATAAAACAATTTCATTTAATAAGTCAAGATCTGGCTGCATATATAACTATCATGTCAGAATTCACAGAGTTCACAAAATGAGACATGAGTACATATTGTCATTACACCAAAATGCACAAAATATCCTAGTTCTAGAGACAGCCACAATCCTAGTTCTAGAACAAAACAAACACAATGACATCAGCAACCACCATGAAATCAGCAGGCAAGGCTAGCTAGCTAGCTCTGGATTTTCTCCCCCTTTGTCATCAATCAAAGAGGGGGAAGTAGGAGCTGTCTGGAGATCAGCAGAAGAGTCAGCAATAGCATCAGAATGTGGAGCAGCAGAAGGTGTGGCAGTCACATAAGGGATAGGAATGTGTTGAGCTGCGGATGTGCTTGCACCTCCTAAACCATGTAAGAGCTTGTCAAGCTTGTTGTCTACCATAGAGAAGACTGTGTGAATCTGATCCACTCGGAACCCAAAGTCAGTAAAGTGACCTTCAAGATTGTTCAATCTGTCATCTAAGGAATCTCTCAACTCATCTTGAGTTTCTGACTTTTCTTTGAGCACCAGAAACTCCTTTTTCATTTCCTCAGCATGTGACAAGAATTTGGAGTCAACCAACTTAGCCATATTTTTCATTTCATTGGCCATGGCCGAAAGCATCTGAGAGTTAAGCTGCTGATAATGTTGCATGAAGGGATTCAGAACATTTTGAATAGATGTATTGACCAAGTTCTGAATTGCAGCTTGAGTAAAAGGAGGAGAGGTAGTGTGAGTGCCTGCTTCTGAGGATTGAGCTTCTTCTTCTGGTTGTGTGGAGGAAGAAGAGGCAGGTTTCTTAATGCTTTTCTCCTTTTGTTTCCCAGTAGCTTTAGTGAAGGAAATTTTCATGTAGAGAAGTTTGGACTTGCCAAATTTCCTTGGAAATACTGCTCTGTCATTATCCAGGAGATACCAAATATTGTTGAAGCCAAGGATTTGAGAGACAATATTTGGAAAGGGGATTGTATTTTTCTTGGAAGCACTAGAGGTAGATAAAAAGTGTGACATTTCAGCAATAATCCACTTCCCCAAATTCTGTGGTTCCTTAGTTATGATGGAGGCAAATAGTTCATAGTCTATAAGAACGAAGTGCGTATAGCTTTGCCCCTTGTTTACCATGTTGCGGGTGTATAGGTACCAAATGACTCTATAGGTATCACACATTTGGCTAGGCTTGAATTGCAATGGTTTTCCATCATATTCTTCATGAGGCAGTAATATTTTGAAACATTCAAATTGAGAAAGTTTTGGGGGATCCTCAGGCACATTTGTGAATCCAAACAGGGTATTAAGAGACTCAGCAGAAATTTTCAGTTCCTTTCCTCTGACAGAAGTAACCAAGACATCCTCATCATGTTTATGGACTTTCTCTGCTACAAACATGTTATAATAGAATACTTTGACAACTTGAGGAGAGTAAGGTGTTGAAATTCCTAATAGAGGCATGTATGGGGTAAGCCAAGGTGCAAGATCCAGATTGTAATTATCCCTAAAATCTTCTAAGTCCAAATAGACAGTGGGACAGAATGGTCTAGTGCCATAGTTCATTGCAAAGGAATTGTCATTTGGAAGAACTAGAGGATCTTGGCATATACCAGGAGGACAGTGAAGAGCGCTAATCTGACCAATTAGTTTTGAGGCGAAGGGACTGAGATTCTGTGCGCCTGAAGCTTCTACTCGTTCTGAATTTTGGGGCTTTTGGATTCGGTCTTCAATACTCTTTGAGCGCCGTTCGTGGAAGACTTCATCGGAGTCATTGAACGTTGATGAACTTCCAGTATCCACAGATTGTGAATTACCCTGAGATTGAGACGAGGTTACGATTTTCTCTTCGCTGGAGCAGGGTGAGTCTGTTTGAGAATGGGTGTTCGATCGATGTGGCGATTGTGGTTGGTGACGATAAGATGAACGGGGCTTCTTCGTTAGAGTTCTTTCAGAGGATTCAGAGGAGGATGATGCCATTTTTGAATTTGGTGGAGGGAACACAACGGTAGGGACGAGTGACGAGGACGGCGGATGAGTGACGGAGATGTGAGTCATAGTGATGGTATGAGAGAGTATGAGAGAGTATGGTTCGAAAGTATGAGAGGAGAAAACATTTTATTGAGAGACGGAGTGAGAGAATTAGAACGGCGTGAGAGTTTCTGAAAATTACTGAAATGCCCAGACAGTACTCGAGTATTGCATTTTAAATACTCGAGTATGGTACTTCTACTTGCTAAAGGAGTCTATGCTAGGGTTTTCATTACTCAGATAAGTTCTAAGATAAATACCAAAATACCTCATTTCAAGTATGTATTGTGAATACTTGAGTTTCTTTGATTTGTAGAATGATCTTTGATCATCAGGTGAATGATATTGTTTCAGATGTTGATACATAGTACTCGAGTATGGAATTGATATACTCGAGTATGATCCATCGGCAGTAGCTTCCTTACTTTGTCAGTACTCAGGTATGGATGGGAGTACTCGGGTATCAGTTATCTCAGAAGTTTCTCTTAGTTTCTGCCGCCAGGATACTCGGGTATGTATGTGGGATACTCGAGTACTTTTGCCTATTATGCATTCAGTGACAGGTTTAAACGCTGATAGTGCTCGAGTATGGCTACACCTACTCGAGTATTGACAGTTTTCATGTTTATTCATTGAACAACCTGCAAAACAAAATGCTAGATACTCCGATGCTAACGTTAGTTTCCTCATAATCAAAAACATAATCAACAACTTTTTGTCTACTTACAATTCATTGGGATTTACCATTCCCAATTCTCTTCTAATGAAATTGAATTGTTCCTTGGCCAATGGTTTGGTGAATATGTCAGCAAGTTGCAAATGTGTTGGAATGAACATGACTTTGACATCCTTCTTTTGAACATGATCTCTGATGAAGTGATGTCTCACATCAATATGCTTGGTTCTTGTATGCTGTACTGGATTCTTTGCCAAGCTGATTGTGCTTGTGTTGTTACAAAGGATGGGAATTTCTTTGAGATGGACTCCCAAGTCTGATAGTTGTTGTTTTAGCCAAAGAACTTGTGCATAGCAACTTGAGGTAGCAACATACTCAGCTTCTGTGGAAGAGATAGCAACTGTGGTCTATTTCTTACTAAACCATGACACAAGTGAACCTCCAAAGAACTCACATTGCCCACTTGTGCTTTTACGTCGGTTTGTAGCCGGCATGATCGAGAATCGAATAGGCTACCAAGAACTCTTGTTGCCCTTTTGCTGTAAGGTAGAGCAATGATCCAATCATTCCTCTATATTTTGTAATATTGAAGTCCTTGCCTTTTTCTTCATCAGCATCCAAAGATGCCGTTGAACTCATCGGGGTGTCGGCACCATTGCAATGTTCCAACCCAAACTTCTTGAGTAGATCACGAAGGTACTTGGTTTGTGATATGAAGATTCCATCCTTTCTTTGTTTGATTTGCAGACCAAGAAAGTACTTCAACTCACCCATCATTGACATCTCAAATTCATTCTGCATTATCTTTGAAAACTCTTCACACAAAACATCATTAGTAGCACCAAAGATAATGTCATCAACATAAATTTGCACAATCAAAATTTCATTTAACTTGTTGGTTTTGATGAACAATGTTGTATCTGCTTTGCCTCTAATAAATCCTTGATCTAATAGAAATTTACTTAGTCTTTCATACCAAGCTCTAGGAGCTTGTTTAAGACCATATAAAGCTTTTTTTAATCGATACACATGGTCTGGATGATGTTCATTTTCAAAACCAGGAGGTTGTTCAACATAAACTTCCTCTTGAATAAAGCCATTAAGAAAAGCACTCTTGATATCCATTTGATAGAGTTTGAAATCTTTAACACAGGCAAAGGCTAAAAGAGCCCTTATAGCCTCCAGTCTAGCTACTGGAGCAAAGGTTTCTTCATAGTCAATTCCTTCTTCTTGATTGTAACCTTTAGCCACTAGTCTAGCTTTGTTACGAACAATAATTGCATATTCATCTCGTTTGTTCTTGAATACCCATTTAGTTCCAATGACCGGATGGTCTTTAGGTCTAGGCCCAAACTTGATTTCTATCAAACTGTTGTAATTCTTCTTGCATTGCTATCACCCAATCATTGTCTGAAAGGGCTTCGTCAATCTTAGAAGGTTCAATTTGAGAAATAAAGGCAGAGAAGGTTACTTCATTTACGGTACTTTTTCTTGTTCTTACTCCTTGATTTACATTACCTATTACTTGATCTAAAGGATGATTTCTAATGAACTTCCAAGCCTTGGGCTGTGATGAACTGGAATTTTCACAATCATTTTGAGTTTCAAATTCAAAAACATTTTGGGGATTTTCAATTGAGGCAGGAGTAGTTTTTGAAAAGAACTGATTTTTGAAAGAATATTCCTCATCATCATCCAGAGTCATCTTAGTTTTAGATTCACAAAATACAACATGCATAGATTCTTCAACCACACGGATGCAGTATTAAAGACTCTATAGGCCTTACTTTGTTTGAGTAGCCTAAGAATATGCCTTCATCGATTTGGAATCAAATTTACCCAGTTGTCCTTACCATTATTATGTACAAAACACTTACAGCCAAAGATGCGCAGATAAGACAGATTTGGTTTTCTTCCTTTGTAGAGCTCATAAGGTGTTTTGTTCAACTTCTTTCTCATATATGCTCGGTTTGATATATAACTAGCCGTGCTCATTGCATCAGCCCAAAAGACCTGTGATGTTTGATTTTCGTTTAACATAGCGCGGGCCATTTCAGTAAGTACACGATTCTTTCTTTCAACCACACCATTCTGTTGTGGTGTTCTTGGAGCTGAGAAGTTATGATCAATTCTGTGAGCACCACAAAATTCCTGAAAAGCTTGATTCTCAAACTCCCCTCCATGATCAATTCGAATAGCTGAAATACACATACCTTTCTCATTTTGCACCTTTTTGGCAAACATAATAAACATATCAAAAGTTTCATCATTTGAAGATAAGAAAATAGTCCAAGCGAATCGAGAGAAATCATCAACAATGACTAAAGTATATAAATTTCCACCAAGACTCTTGACTCTAGCTGGACCAACTAAATCCATATGAAGTAGTTGAAGAGGTCGTTTTGTAGAAATTTCAATTTTGTTTTTAAAAGATGATTTAGTTTGTTTAGCCTTTTGTGGGCATCACAAATCATGTCATTTTTAAAATGTAATTTAGGTAAGCCAATAACTAAATCTTTTCTTAGCAGTTTGTCTAATTGAAGCATGTTAACATGAGACAGACGCTTATGCCATAGCCAACTTTCGTCCAGGTTGCTTACAAAACATTTTTTTCGGAAGTAATTTTAGGTAAATCTAATGTATAGCAAATACCTTCTCTAGGAGCTTTAAACAGTATTTTGAGTTTACCTTTGTCGATAGGAAGATCATCTTTCTTGACAATGAGACATTCTTCTGAGTCAAAGATGATCCAATTATTTTTGTCAGCACTTTGACTTACACTTAGGAGGTTGTGGTTGAGACCTTCTACCAAATAGACATCTTTGATCATGGGTCCTTCTTTTGTGCCAATTTCACCTATTCCAGTAATTTTTCTGATTGGTTGCCTCCAAAAGTGACCTTACCACCATCCTTTGATTTAATTGCAACAAATTTGGCTTGATCCCCTGTCATATGTCTGGAGCATCCTTGTCAATATACCACTTGTTGATTCTTGATGCTCTCAAACAAATCTGCAAAAAAGAGTTTAAGTTTTAGGTACCCATCTTTTCTTGGGTCCTTTGGGGTTAGTTTGGGTTATAGGAACATAGGTTCCTTTTGGGACCCATTGATAATTGCCAACAAGTTTATTTCTTCCATTCTTTTTGTGAAAGCAGGAAGAGGTACTGTGTCCCTTTCGGTTGCAGTAATTACAATGAGCAAAAGGGTTTGAACTATGAACTGTTTTCTGAAAGTAGTTCAAGTAAGATTTTCCTCCTGTTTTCTTCTTTCCTTTCTTTTTGTCAAAAATAGGATTATATCCTATGCCTGATCGATCATTAGTAATCCTTTGATCTTTTAGAATAACATTTAGTATATCACTTCCTTTAGTGAATTTCTCAAGGGTTTTCGTAAGATATTCATTCTTCTTTTCTAAAGTGATGCATTCATCGCATATGAGTTTTTCAGGAAAAGAAAGATTTTCTACTTGTTATTCGAGAATGGTATTTTTCTTTTTCAAAGTAAAATATTTATCAGCAAGTTTTTCAAATTTATTTTGAACAAGATTATACTCAGCAAATAATTCATCGTAGGTAGGTTCAGAATTAAATACCTCTTTTTCATCTTCTTGTTGCTCTTCTTCTTCTTCTGCCACTAAGCAGATAGTGGCAATTTCTTCTTTCTCCTCATTTTCTTCTTCGTCTGAGGAGCTGTCTCCCCATATGGCAGACACATATGCCTTCTTTTTGAATCGACTGAAGTTCTTTTTCTTTTCTTTATCTTTCAACTCTGGACATTCTGATTTAAAATGTCCTGGTTTCTCACATTCGTAGCAGACGACCTGAGCTTTATCATTTTTATTGCTTGAGTTTCCTTTTTGGAATTTATTTCTAAAGTCCTGATCCTTTTTGTAAAATTTCTTGAATCTTCGTACGAACATGGCTATTTCTTCATCTTCCTCATCATCTTCAGTTTTGCTTTCTTTTTCTTTTACAGAGTTTAGAGCAATACCTTTGCTTTTGCTGGTGTTGGCTTCGCTCAAGTTTTTCTTGAATTTCAACTTACTTTCGTATTCAAACAGGCTTCCAAACAGGGCTGCAACTGAAGCCATTGATTCTCCACAGGACTCTTCTATTGCTGTAACTTTAGCTTCCCAATCTTTTGTTAAAACATTTAGAATTTTTCTTACATGAGGACCTTGATCATATGTCTTGCCCAAGGCTGCTAGTTGATTGGTTAGATGCGTGTAGCGAAGTTGGAACTCGGCGATGGTTTCCCCAGACTTCATTTGTAGTAAATCATACTCAGTGGTCAGAGTGTTGATGCGATTTTCTTTGATCCCAGAAGTTCCTTCATATGCTATTTCTAAGGCTGTCCACATCTCTTTTGCAGTAGGCAAGTTGCATATCCGGAAGTACTCCTTTTGACTGAGAGCACTCTGCAGCATCAAGATAGCTTTACTGTTGAGAGTAATTTGTTTCATATCAGTCTCATTGAACTCATCTTCTGTTTTGGGAATGACGGTTCCTCCTTCATTTTTGTAGGAGCGTAATTTCCTTTTTCAAATACACGCCAGAGTCCATACTAAGAAGCTAGCACGTACACCTTGAACTTTGCTTTCCAGAATGAGTAATGTTCTCCGTTGAATCCTGGAGGCCGATTGATTGAAGCACCATCAGGCAATATTCCTTCCATGATCTTATCTCGGGATGTTAAGCCCAACTGAGAAACCTGGCTCTGATACCAAATGAAAGCCGGAATATTACCAAGAGGGGGGTGAATTGGGGATATTAATTTTTCTTCTAAGTTAAAAACAAAAGTAGAGAGGGAGGAAGAAGAGGATGAACACAATGCAACTTATACTGGTTCGGTCCTAATCCTTGACCTACGTCCAGTCCCCAGACACACTCCGGGATTCCACTAACTTAAGTGCAAATGATTACACACTCAGTAACTCTCGGAGCAATTCCTCTCTTTTGATATACACTCCCACTTACAAGTTGCAATCAAATAACCCAATCTCAAAGTCCCAATACTCTAAGATTCTTACAAGAAATAATAATAGATGAATGACTCTCTCTAAGAGCAGATAACCAGAAGCACTGAAGAACAAAATATGACACAGTCTCAGCCGGAAGTATTCGAAAGTATTGGCAGGAAGTATTCAGAAAGTATCTCACAAGAGCTTAGCGGAACTAATCTCTTGAAAGTATATTTCAGTTTTGAGCGATTTCTTTTCTGTGTACTTGGGTGTCTTTAGCTGCTGGCCCTTCTCCTCTTTATACTAGTTGTGATGACCGTTGTAGCTTCTCTTTTTGAATTTCAAAAACATTCCATTCTTCTTTGCATAATCGATTTCATTCCGTTGAAGAATTTGGAAGATTGATTATGGTCATAATGTCAGCCCATGATTTTGTTTTGCTGAATATAACTTCGACGCGTCTTGTATCATCATTCCTGGTTCATTTTGAAGATATATTCCATAATTACAGCAACCTTGAGGTATTGATCTTCATGGTTAATGGTTAGAAATCAATTCATTAAAGATCATATTAAACTGAATTAAATGACAAAATCTCCATCTGAGGTCTTGATAGAGCGAACTGATTTCTTCTGTCAATACTCGAGTATATGAATTCTTATACTCGGGTATCTGAGTGTTTAAGATATACCGGAGGTATTGAGCTTCGATCATACTCGAGTATTTGATTCTCATACTCGGGTATTACTCTAAAGCGCATAGCAGATCACCAGAGAAGCATACTCGGGTATATACTTATCCTGCGTGAGTATTAGTTAATCCAAGAGCAAGTATTATATTTAGGATAAAGGATACTCGAGTAGCATTTTACCCATACTTGAGTAGTATAACAGAATCAGAATTCAATTGCTAGAAGTTCTGATTAGATACTCGGGTACTCCTTGATAATACTCGGGTATTGATTCCTGAAACACTTAAACAGCTATGTTAGGCCACTCATACTCGTGTATTATAATTCTATACTTGAGTACACATTTAAAGCACATGACTAAGCTTAATTTAAAACCTTGAATAATTTCAAGTCTTGTTATCATCAAAAACTTTGAGAGCTAACAGAATTTATACTGGTTCGGTCCAACAACTTGACCTACGTCCAGTCCCCAGACTCTCTGGGATTTCTCACTATCAAGATTGATTACACACTCTGCACTCAAGAGTAATTCTCTCTCTAGAACTTACTCCCCCTTACAAGTTGTAATCAATAACCCAATCTCCAAGTCCCCTTGACTTGAGATAACTTACAATGAAATGATTTTACAATCAAGAAACTTTCTCTAAGAGTAGATATGATAAACACTGAAGAACAAATGTATCAATAGATACTAGACACAAAAAACTCAAAGACTAGTTGAAACTTTAATAATTTTCATTCTTGCACAGATTGGTTGTTGAGAAGAATTGAATGCATCTCTATTTATAGGTAGATATCATTAAATGACCGTTATAATCCCAAATATAACCGTTGGTGATGTTGGGAGATGATTAGTGAAGGTTTTGGTCTTCTTCTCTCTCTACTCTTTGGTTAATCCAGCTTTGCAGAAGTTCAGAGTTGACTCTCTGACTTTTAATCTGTTGGAAGAGCAATTTGCTGGATGTAGAAGGCAAGCATTAACTTCTCCTAAATGTGTGGAGAATGTTTATCCAAAAGCATGCAATGTTTCTGCACTTTTGCATTTAATGTGCTGACATGCTTTTTGCTTTATCCTTATCTTCATTTAATCCTGTCTAAATCATCTGAAACTCACTAACAAACTGATTAAACATAGTTAGGAATAGTAATGAGTGATGATATAGAGTATTGAGATCTAACACAAAAGTTTCACAAATTCATTCTGTTCAAAATTCAAATTTCGCGATGGAAACTCGAGTTAGTTCATCCAAACTCAAGTTTTCAAGTTTCAGTGTTCTTTCAGCAAAAATCCGAAACTCGAGTTTTCAATCAAAACTCGAGTTTTCTCACTTCAGTGACAAACATCGCGATTTGGCATTTTGGACAAGTTTGGTGAACAGTGCAAAACTCGAGTTGTTAAGTGACTAACTCAAGTTTTGGACTCTTGATGAAAAATCATGTTTTAGTCCAAAATCTCAAAACTGGAGTTTCCAAATCTTAACTCGAGTTTTCAAAATGTTTAAACTTGACAAAGCTCTCTGCTTGGTCAAAACTCGAGTTTCCAAAACTAAACTCGAGTTTTCACATTCTTTGAAAACTTTGGAAACTTCTCTGTAAGTCCGAAACTCGAGTTTTGAAAACAAAACTCGAGTTTTCTCTTATATGAGAAAACATTGAAATACTTAGTCAATTTGAAACACGAGAGTTTTACAAGGTCAGAGATGAGCATTGTTTTCAGGAGATGGAAACTCGAGTTTTCTATGGCAAACTCGAGTTTTCATGAACTTTGAAAAACTGGGAGAACTCTTAGTAAAGCCTAAACTCGAGTTTCCAATGGAAACTGGAGTTTTGGATTCTTTGAAAAACTTGGTTGCTCTCTGTCTTGTCAAAACTTGAGTTTTCAAAATGAAACTCGAGTTTTCTTTGTTAGGCGAAAAACTCAGAAGCTTTCTGTATTGTCAAAACTCGAGTTTTGAAACCTTAACTCGAGTTTTCATAATCTTTGAAAACTTTAGCTTCGTTCTGTCAAGTCTAAACTTGAGTTTCCAAACTGAAACTCGAGTTTGCCTTTGACAGTAAGTTTTTCAACTTACAAAGACAAACTTCTTCTGTGTTTACAATTGTCCGTTATCATCAAAACCAATTGAGAACTAACAGAATGGAATGGAAATTTGGTTTTGAAAAGTATGATAAAAACCTCCTACACAAATGAATTTTATCTATCCTTACTTCAAAATAGTTTTAGGAGTGTGCTTGTTTGACAAAAGTGCTCAAAAGAACCTTTGAGCTAGCTTGAGTTAGGTGAATTAAAACTCTCACACCAAGCTAGACTTAATTCCTCTAACTAAAACCTAATTCATACCTCTAGTAAATGAAATTAATAATATGCATGACTCATGTAATCAAAAACCCTGGAATTACAAACATAATATATTGAAAGTAACTCCAATAAGCACAAGATTAACCAAGTCAATACACAAGAAATTGCTACTAATTAAGTTCAAAGTTTCAAGTGCAGAAAGTTAAAACTAAATACATATCTAATCTCAAGAAATTCTTAAAATTCTAATACAAAAAAGTCCAATCTTATATACTAATTAAACTTTAAACTTAAAATTTAATTAATACAAATGACAAAATATAGAGATTAGATAGTAGAACACTAAAGCTCAAAAATCAATCAGTTTGTCATCACAACTTCACCCAACACTTTCAAAATTCCAGACAATAAAGAACACCAATCAAGTAACCAATTAGCAAATAATTGAGGAAGATATGTAGCTGGATTTGAACAAAAAATCAGAGAGTGCCGCGAATGAGATGAGTACAAAAACAGAGGAGTTACAACCTGAGATTGTGGAAGGAGTTTGCCTAAAAAAATGGAGTTCCGATGGTGACAGTGGGAGATAACTGAAAGTGGTGGTGGTGTGGTGGAGGATGCAAACCAGCGGACAAGGAGGAAGGTGATTCTGGCATTGTGAAGATGAAGTCGGTGAAGGTGATGGTGATCTGAGCTTCGCCCCTATTCCACGGCCCTCTCGCAAGCTTCTGTGTGTCCGAGCTTCGTCGCGCCTTTGTCACAGCTCTATTGCAACTCAAATTGGGAGGAGATGAAGGACGACAAAGGGGGAAAGAGTGATGATCGGCAATAGAGGAAAGTGAGACTAGTGAAGGAAGGAGGTGATGGTGGTCTGATTCTGAGCTCTCGTTGTCTCCACGGAGCCTCCAAGCTTCACTCCCTACTCGACCTTGTCTTAGACACGAAGAAGAATCTCCAGCTCTTCTATTTGGGTCGGGGCCCTGCTCTACTTGAAGGAATCGGATCCCTGTTTTGACCAAGGGGTAAAGTGGAATATTTGAAAGTTTGTTGAGGAACTAAACATAAAACTTAAACACTTTGTTGGATCTAACTATAAGTTTAAAACTTTTGGGTACTTTTATGTAATGTTCTATAGTTTCTTTCTTCATTAATTCGCATTTTTTAGAAATTCTGGGCTCTTTTATGAAATTTTCCCCAAACTGATCTTCAATGAAAATAAACCCAAAATGTAATACCTTATATTCTAAAAATAAATCAATTAAACTAAATCATAAAATATATAACATTTCCATTTTTCAACCTTAATTTCATACAAACACCTTTAATCACAATTAATCATAAAAGAGACATTTTAAGCTCAATTATTATGACATAAACCCAAAATAAAATATGAAAATATATAATAAAAATAGGGGCTTGTCATTAGTCGTATTATTCATAACTAATAAATAGTTTAGATGCTTATAAATATTATCATGTATTTATAGATATATAGGCAGGGCATGTACAAGCTTGAAGCATGTCGTTATTAATTAATATTTCCAATAAAAACTCACTGAACAATTTTAGTTAATATTCATTTTAGAACCTAAAGTGGATTTTGTTCAAGGATAATCCGGAGGGAAAATTCTATTTAAATACCATCTGAATTTGTAAAACCCCCAGAAGTCTATTGAATTTGTAAAAAGACAGAGAGGTACCAAGGACCTATGAGGGATATGCAAATTCGTGTGAAATTACCCTTTTGCCCTTAGTTTTAAATAAATTAAAGCTCAGATGGTCTCTCAAAGATTTGCCATGTCTCCCAATATAACCAAGTTCAAAAATGATTTGTAGAAATAGGGAACCTGGGTCGTTTCCCCAACGAACTTGCAACGGGCTTAATTAACAACAATAATGAAACAGAATGGTAAAAGGGGGGATTTGGTTTAACAGATTAAAACGAAATTGAAGCAGAAGCGAAGCGAGAATCAAATAGATTGAAACAGATTAAGAGAACGACCAACCCAACGTTTAGATTCCGAAACTTCCTTCCTTGAGCGAAATATGAACGGACTCGCGTTTGGTTCTGGACGAACCGAGATCTCTGCATCCGTCCAGAAATTCCCTCGACTAGACGATCGCCTAGCATTTGTCCAAACAGCAGCGCCTCACTGTACGATCGCACAGCAACACTTTAACCTAGTTTGAACTCAGTCCTTGGAATGAACCAAACCGAATATTAAATCTAATATTCGAACTATTTTCAGAAATCGGATCCGATAAGATGAAAACTGAAACGAGTAACGTTATCGATTAAGCATAGGCTCTCTGGACGAATCATGGAATCCTCAACGTTGGGTTAATCGACGAAGTTTAGCCGAGCATGGCTGGAAAAACAGAAGAAAAGATGAAGAACGCGAAGAACATTTGAGAGAAAATAAAACTTCTGTCTTTAATCCAAAACTGTGTAAACGTGCGAATGAATGAATGTTTGTGTGGCGGCTGCCACACTTAAAGATAACCTAAAACGAATTAGGTCTAATGGTTCAGCCCAAAATGAAATTAAAATAAAAGTGGGCTTTAATTACAAAATTCGGGTCCAATTAAAATCCAGAATTGTTTGTCTGACTTTGGCTCCAAAATCGACCGCTCTCTTGTCCGAATTTGCTCTTCATGTCTTCATAACAATTGTAGCTCTTTGAATCATCTGAAATATGAGACAAAAATGAGGCAAATCCGATGTCTGGTTCAATAGTTATGGTAAAACTAGTGAAGCAATGCAAAACTGGAATTTTATTATTAAAAATGGCTAAAAGCTAATCAAAGGCCCAAAGCCCAAATAAGTATAAAAGCCATTATTTATTAACTAAAGAGTCCTAATTATTAATCAAGAGATAAAAAGAAGTGTATTAAATATTCAATTATCACCTACTTGTGAGGGTTCGGCTGACTTAGTCAAGATCAAGGGAGTGATCAAGCTAAGGTCGTCACGGTTTTGGGAGGGATTCGTCTAAGACCGTGACAACGTGGTATCAGAGCTTTGATTCAAAGCTTTGAGCGTGGTTCGTGGGAGCCATTGTGTAGGCAAGGATGTCAGGCACAACTAAGGACATTGTGATCGGTGGAGAAGAGAGCGGTAGGGAGACTCAAGCTCCTCACCAACCAAAGAAGGTTCGAGGTACGAGCAAGTCTCGCCAAGCCAAAGATGTAGCCACCTTGACGGTAAAGGTGGAGGCATTGCAAGAGGTCATTACTAGGGTAGACAAGGTGGAAAGTGACTTTACGACACTTGAAACCCACACCCTAGAACAATTAGACAACTTGAGGTCGGATCTTGATTTGCACCTCAATGTCGAGGAGGAACGCGCCGAGTCCATGAGGAGACTCGAGGCAAAGGTGATGGATGCCATCACTGCCATGCAGGGACAACTTAACTCTCTTAAGACTTCTTTAGAGAGTCAAGCCAAGACTCCATTGGTGGCTGGGACCAGTGGAGCGAGGGAGGTGAGGCTGGACCTCCCTAAGCCAAAGGAATTCAAGGGTGTCCGTGATGCCAAGGAGGTCGAGAACTTCTTGTGGCAAATGGAGCGATATGCTGAGAGCCTGAACTTGGCCAACGACACGGACAAGGTACGCACTGCTTCCTTATTCCTTACTGATAATGCTATGTTATGGTGGCGTAGGAAGCATGCCGACATGGAAAAAGGCCTTTGTACTATTACCACATGGGAAGACTTTAAGACAGAATTAAAGAAGCGGTTCTATCTTGAGAATGTGGTCTATGAGGCTCGAAAGAAGTTGAGGGAACTCAAACACAAGACCACAATTACCGACTATGTAAGGGACTTCACTACCCTCATATTGCAAATCCCCAACCTGACCAGTGAAGAATCATTGTTCTACTTCATAGACGGTCTCCAAATTTGGGCCAAGCATGAGCTTCAACGGCGTGGTGTGACGAATGTGGATAAAGCCATTGCCATCGCCAAAAGCCTTACCGAGTACCAAAGGGGAGAGAAAGGTGAGTCTTCCAAGCTTAAGTCTTCCAAACCTAACCAAGGAAAAGGTGGGGGAGACAAAAGCAAGGGGACCACCAAGGGAGGAGTTGGCAAGTCCTTCCACAAGAATCAATATGAGGAGAAGAAGAACAACAAGAACTATACGATAAGCTGCTTCGTGTGCAAGGGGCCACATATCATGAGTAATTGTCCTAAGCTCGGTACCTTGTCAGCCATTGTTGAAGGGCAAGATGTACCCAACGAGGAAGGGCCTAGTTCACAAATAGGGTCTCTCAGACTCCTGAATTCTCTCAAGGCTAAACTTGTGCAACCTGCTCCAAGAAGCAACAGACTGATGTATGTGGAGGCCAAGCTAAATGAGAAGCCCGTGAAGGTGATGGTAGACACTGGGGCAACCCATATACCTAGAAGCTCCACATAACCAAATTAAAGTGAGCCCGATTTAACTTGCATCTTAATCAATTGTGTGAGATATTGCATAATTAATTGAGGTAGGTGTATAAATGGACCGATATGCATTTATAAACATTAATACTCTAGATTAGCTGATTAAGTTAAGTTATGATTAATTTAGTGGGGGATACAATCTAATAAACAAATAAGGAATTGGTGACTCTAGGTTGTATTTCTTGATATTTGAATTTGTTCTCTATGAAAGTTCTTGATTTTATTAATTTCTTGTTCTTATTGCATTTCTTTTTATTATTATATAAAACAATTCTGATTTATTCAACTTAAATGAAAAAGGAAATTTAACACCTAATCACTAGTTGGATTGAGTCTCTGTGGGATGATGACCTTGATTTGACACTTACTATTTTCACAACCCATACACTTGCGGGGCTTAGTTAAATTTTAGTAGCATCAAGTTTTTTGCGTCGTTGCTGTGGACTCAAGGCAATTGGTGATTAGTATTAGATATCCTTTAGTAGTTTTAGTTTGAGTAATTTTTTTCTTTTCTTTTTAGCTTTTGGTGTTAGTTTGATACTTTGAGATTTATTTGGTTTTGCAAGTACTTTGGTACATGCCTCGTAGATCCAAAGCTACTAAAACACCATAAAAACAAGCAAATCCAAGAGCTTTTGGAAGCTACAACACCTTATAACCAAGAGGAGGAAGTAATACATACTGCAACTGAAGAGATGGCTGAGGATGAAAATGATAATTTGTGTATCAATGATTTTCTAGGAAGACAATCTCGAGCTATCAACCAGGAATCAAAGTGCCTGATTTTCAAGCCAACAATGTCAAAATCAGGCAGACTATGCTTAAGATGCTTGAACTACAGGGTCAATATTCAGGAAATGATTCAGAGGATCCAAATCGGCATCTGATACAACTCCTTGATGTTTGCAACTCATTCAAGCAGAATGGAGTTGCTAATGGTGTGATCCACATTCGGCTTTTTCCTTACTCTCTGCCAGGAAAAGCCAAAGAATAGCTCAACAATTCAGAAGATGGCAGCATAACCTCTTGGGAGACATTGGAAGAAAAGTTCAGATCAAGATTTTTCCCACATAACAAGATGGTGGATGCAACAGCCGCTCTTACTAATTTCTGTCAACAATTTGGGGAACATCTATATGAAGCTTAGGAGAGGTTCAAGTTGCTTGTTAGGCAGAGCCCTGGTCACAATCTAGAGAAGTAGGTCTTGCTTCAAATTTTCAGTACTCGGTTGACCTCTAATCTAATCAGAATTAAATGATGTCACAAATGGGGGAATTACAAAGCAACCGGTGAATCATGTCTAGAAATGCTTAGATGACTTATCAGCTGACTTTATACATAACAAAAATGAAAGAAGGCCAGTGAAATCAGGTGATAAAGTTATTAATGACCCTTCTTCACATTGGATGGCAATGTTAAATACAATCAACAAGAGGTTTGATCACTTAAAAGCTCAAGTAAACCAATCAAATGGTAGACACATGGGAGTAAATGTTATTCATGCTTCTTGTGATTATTATCGAATGGCCATGATAATGGACAATGCCTCATATCTCAATAGATAGAGCCAGTTGACTATGCAAGAAATTATTGGGGCAATAGCCGGAACAATCCATTCTCAAATACATACAATTCTGGGTGGCGTAAAAATTCCAACCTCTCTTGGAAATATGGTGCAACTCTTAATGAAGCATCAACCTCTAGTACAAAACAAGTGCCACCTCCTGGGTTTTTTCAATTGGAAAAGGAAGTCATTCCTACCCAAGAACCTAAATTTGATCTAGATACAATGATATCTCAGCTCGCAAGTTTTCAATTAAAGAGTACTCAGGATCAAGCTACTATTAATGGAAGAGTAGACTCATCTATTGCAGGAGTAAACTTGTCTATCAAGAATCTTGAGGTACAATGGGACAAATTGTAAATGCTGTGTATGTTTTACAACAAAGAGAATTACCAAGTAATACTGTGTCTAATCCTCGTAGAGATGTGAAAGAGGAATGCAAAGCTCTTACATTGAGAAGTGGAAAGGAATTACCTGAGATTTCACAACTAACGATGAAACCCTCAGCTTGTAATAATCAACCAAATCTTATGGTCACTGTAGAGCATGATAAAGAGGCTACACAGAAGGTGAATGGACAAGTCAATGAAGAGAAAGTTGAGATTGAGTCTAAATAGGGTGAGGTGAAAAAGAAGGGAAACCAAGAGAATCTTAAATGGTACCTCCTTTACCATTCCCTCATAGATTTCAGAAGAAAGCTTTAGATGAGCAATATAATAAGATTTTAGGGATTTTCAAGCAACAACACATTAACATCCCTATCCTTGAAGCGTTAGAGCAGATGCCTCAATATGTGAAGTTTCTAAAGGCGATGTTGAGTAAGAAGAGGAGGTTGTTAGTTCTCTATGTGTTTTGATGATAACTGACAATTGTAAACTCAAATTGAAGTTTGTCTTTGAAGTTGAAAAACTTACTGTCAAAGGAAAACTCGAGTTTGTAGTTTCAAAACTCGAGTTTGGACTTGACAGAGAGTTGCTCAAGTTTTGTAAACTTAGGCAAACTCGAGTTGATTAATTGTAAACTCGAGTTTGTGTCATACAGAAAGCACTCAAAGTTTTTCAAGTTAAGGCAAACTCGAGTTTGTATATGTAAACTCAAGTTTGTGTTACACAGAGAGCTTTCAAGGATTTGTAAACTTGACCAAACTTGAGTTGAGTTTTCCAAACTTGAGTTTATGCCTGGCCGAGAGTCTTAATGCCTTTTCAACTTAAGCAAACTCGAGTTTGATATGCCAAACTCAAGTTTGCACTTGGCCAAGAGTTTTCAAAGTTTTTTCATGTTTTGGGAAAACTCGAGTTTAGCATAGTAAACTCAAGTTTAGTCTTGGCAGAGAGTTTTCAAAGATTTCCATCTTTTAAGGAAACTTGAGTTTGTTTTAATTAACTCGAGTTTGTGCCAAGTAGAAAGCTCCCAACTATTTTTTGATTTTGAAAACTCCAATTTGCTTTTGGAAACCCAAGTTTTGAGCTTTGTGGACTTAAACTTATTTTCAATTTAAAAGTCTCAAACTCGAGTTTGTCACTTATTAAATCAAGTTTGCTCTTATGTTCAAAATGGTCTTCAATGCTCATATAGCGACATTCTTCTCTAGAAGGAGAAAACTCGAGTTTGGTTCCTAAAGAAGAGTTGCAAACTCCAGTTTGCTTAAACAAACTCGAGTTTGTATCGCTGTGTTCGAAAATCAAATTGCACGAATTTGTGAAAGCTTCATATTTGATCTAAATACTTCTTATCATCACTCAAAACTATGTTTAATCAGTTTGTTGATGAGTTTCAAATGTTTTAAAGAGTATTAAATGAAGATTTAGCTTAAAGCAAAAAGGTGATGTCAGCGCATTAAATGCAAAGTCCAGAAAACTTTGCACCCTTTTGGATAATCATTCCCTAATCAATGCAAAGGTTTAGATGTTTTGTTTCCCTATCAAGAAACTACTCTTCCAACGGATTTATTTCAAGGGAAGTCAACCAAAACATCTGGGCACCTGGATTAAGTGAATGCTATAAAGATAAAGGACCAAGTTGCTTCTAACAGCTAGATTAATGTCTCCAACGGTTATATTGATCATTCCAACGGTCATTAATTGCTTCCTTCATATATAAGCTAAAGCATCCAAGTCTCTACAACAACCAACTATCAGAAAACGAAAAGCATTCAAGTGTTCATCTGTATTTAGTGTTTTCACCTACTTGTAAAAGTATCTTTTGATACTTCTGTACTTCAGTGATTATTTCATTTACTCTTTGAGAGAGTTCATTTATTAAAATCATTTATTGTAAAAATCTCAAGTCGTGGGACTTGGAGATTGGGATTATCAGTTTACAACTTGTAAGGGGTAGTGTATCCTAGTGAGAGGATAACTTTCGAGTGTAGAGTGTGTAACTAATTTGAGAGTTAGTGGAAAACCCAAAGTGTCTGGGGACTGGACATAGGTCAAAGATTTAGACCGAACCGATATAAAATCTCTTGTGTCAAGCTTCTCTCCTTCTCCTCTGTTATACTCTGTTTTCGTTGCCTATTAACAAAGTATTTTAAAAGAATTTTTAAAATTCCCAATTCACCCCCTCTCTTGGTGATTTTCTCCATATACAGAGGTTTGGTGAGTATGAAACTGTAGCCTTAACTGAAGAGTGTAGTGCTATTCTTCTCAACAAGCTACCCCTTAAACAAAAAGATCCAAGTAGTTTTTCCATACCTTCCATAATTGGAGAAAAGTTCCAGGCAAGAGCATTATGTGATCTAGGATCAAGTGTCAACTTGATGCCACTATCTGTGTTCAGAAAATTGGAACTGGGTGAAGCTCAACCAACTTTTGTGGCACTTCAGCTAGCTAATGAAAGTTTAGCTTTTCAGAAGGGTATCATTGAAGATGTTTTGGTTAAAGTTGACAAGTTTATTTTCCTTGCTGACTTCATTGTCTTAGATTGTGATAAAGATAGAGATCTACTACTCATTGTGGGAAGACCTTTCCTTGTTACAGCTCGAACTCTCATTGATGTTGAAAAGGGAGAGATCAAGTTGAGAGTGAATGATAAAGAAGTTATATTTAACATGAACAAGGCATTGAAGTATCCCAAGGACATTATAGATTGCTTCAGGGTTGACATGTTTGATGAGGTGATTCAAGAGACTTTAGAGTCCTTTTCTATAAAAGAACCGTTAGCAACTGTTTTACTTGGGACTAATGAAGTTGATGAAGGGAATATAGTTGAATGTAAGAAGTTACTTGAAGCCTCCCCTTATTACAGTAAACCATCACAGCAATTTGAGTTGTTAGATATGGAATCAAGGCAAACTACTTCTTTGAAGCCTTCTATTGAACAAGTACTAATTCTAGCGCTTAAACCCTTACCACTGCATCTTGAATATGCATATTTGGGTGAATCTGAGACAGTACCTATTATCATCTCTTCTTCCTTATCTAAAGATCAAAAAGAATGGTTGCTGAAAGTGCTCAGGGGCCACAATTGCGCCTTTGGTTGGATAATTGCATATATAAAAAGTATAAACCCGTCAATTGTAATGCACAAGATACTCTTGGAAGATAATCATTAGAAATCTATCCAGAATCAGAGAAGACTAAATCCTATGATGAAAGAAGTGGTCAAGAAGGAAATTATTAAATGGTTAGATGCTGGGATCATTTACCCCATTTCTGATAGCTCGTGGGTCAGCCCAGTGCAATGTGTTCCTAAAAAAGGGGGTATGGCAGTGATTACTAATGAGCAATATGAGCTTATCCCTACTCGCACAATTACTGGTTGGCGTATTTACATGGATTATAGAAATTTGAATGATGCTACAAGGAAATATCATTTCTCACTTCCTTTTATTGACCAGATGTTAAACAAATTGTCTGGTAAAGAATTCTTCTATTTCTTGGATGGGTATTCAAGGCATAATCAAATTGTGGTTGCTGCAAAGATCAAGAGAAGACAACATTCAATTGTCCTTATGGCAATTTTTCCTTTAGAAGAATGCCATTTAGTTTATGCAATGCTCCCGCCACTTTCCAAAGATGTATGATAAGTATATTCTCTAATATGATAAAAGGGATAATGGAAGTATTCATGGATGATTTCTCGGTATTTGGTGAATAATTTGAAGAGTGCTTGATCAATCTGGATAAGGTGTTGAGGCAATGTGAGGAGACAAACTTAGTGCTCAACTAGGAGAAGTGTCATTTCATGGTAATTGAAGGCATAGTTTTGGGTCATAAAGTTTCTAAAAATGGTTTAGAGGTTGATAGAGCCAAGATTTCTGTGATTAAGCAGCTTCCTCCTCTTTCTAATGTCAAAGCCATAAGAAGCTTCTTGGGCCATGCTGGGTACTATCATCGATTCATTAAAGGTTTTTCCAAGATTTCAAAGCCCCTTTCACAGTTACTAGAGAAAGATACTCCTTTTCAATTTAATAAGGAGTGTATGAAGGCTTTTGAAGAACTAAAGAAAAGATTGACTTTAGCTCCTAATTGGTCACAATCTTTTGAAGTAACATGCGATGCAAGTGACTATGTTGTTGGAGCTGTGTTGGGACAAAGGCATGTGAAGATCTTCCATCCTATCTACTATGCAAGCAGGACCCTAATAGTAGCTCAAGTAAATTACTCTACTAGTGAAAATGAAATGCTTGTTATAGTGTTTGCTTTTGAAAAGTTTAGGGTATATTTGACGGGTGCTAAGATTATAGTTCACATTGATCATGCCATTAAATATTTGTTAGGGAAGAAAGAGCCTAAACCTAGATTGACTAGATGGGTCTTGTTGCTACAAGAATTTGATGTGCATATAGTTGATAGGAAAGGAATTAAAAATCAAGTTGCTAATCATTTGTCTAGAATTGTGAACCCCTCTGATCATGTGAATGATTTGTTGGTGAATGAATATTTTCGTGATGAGCACATCTTTGTTGTAAATAGTTGTGGTTTGCCATGGTATGCTGATATTATGAGCTATCTTGTGTGTGAAGTATTACCTCCTGATTTGAATTTCTATCAAAGAAAGAAGTTTTTGCATGATGTTATCTACTATATTTGGGAAAAGCCATTTCTTTTTAAGAGATGTGCTGATTTGATTATTAGAAAATGCGTGCCTGAGGTAGAACAAGAGGAAATTTTGAATGCTTGTCATGCATCTGCATATAAGGGACATTATGGGGGGCAAAGAACTGCATCGAAGGTTCTTGAATCTGGTTTTTATTGGCCTTCTTTGTTTAAAGATGCTACCAATTTGTTACCAAGTGTGATAGATGTTAATGAACATGTAATATTTCTAAGAGACATGAGATGCCTCAATCTGGAATCCTTGAGGTGGAGTTATTCGATGTTTGGGGGATGGATTTCACGGGTCCTTTCCTATCTTCAAGAGAAAACAAGTACATCCTTCTTGTTGTGGAGTATGTGAGTAAATGGGCTAAGGCTATGGCTTGCCAAGCTAATAATGCTAACACAGTGGTTCGATTCTTGAAGAAGTATATCTTGACAATATTTGGCACCCCTAGAGCAATCATTACTGATGAAGGGACCCACTTCAACAACAAGAATTTCAAGGCTCTCTTAGAAAAATATAGAGTGCACCACTGAATGTCACTAGCATACCATCCACAAACTAATGGCTTAAGTGAGTTGACTAACAGGGAAATTAAGAGATTTCTTGAGAAGATTATGGGTCCAACTAGAAAAGATTGGTTTGACAAGCTAGATGATGCTTTATGGGCTTATAAGATAGCTTTTCATACTCCAATAGGCATGTCACCATACCGTTTGGTTTTTGGAAAAACGTGTCATTTACCACATGGCATATCAATTAAACTTAACAGTTAAAATTAACGAAGAGGCAAAATTGCTACATTTTGATAACTTCCGTGGCAATTGTGCTCCAAAAAAACTTTCGTCCACCCAATGCTCCTCAACCAAAACTTCCGAGGCAAAAATGATACTTATCCCTAAATTATATATTAGTCAATTTAATCTATTAACACATTGCTTAATCCTTTTCACTAACAATGCTGCCTAATGTTACTCTCAGCAACTAACTTTGGGAGCCTTCCATTACCCAATGATAAAACTACATGATATTAACTCAAAATTCAATGACCACAGCCAGGTAAAAAGAAGTACCAAGTAAATAAAATTTTGTCAATATTAATTACATTAGGCATATTTTGAATGATTAATTTAAGCCAACGAACTGTTCAATCAGATTTTAGTTAATGGTCTAGTGGTTAAGTTGCAACAATAAATGACCACTTTTATCTCCTCTAATTTCTGGTTCTTTTTCTTTTTTCAGAGTTCTATTGAAATCTATTGTTAACTAGACAAGAATAATCTTATTATCCAAAATCATTGTATACAACAGAACTAATAAACTCTTCTAAAGTTTTTATTCTAGGAGATAAACCAAGTCATACAAAATATTACATATATTGTGCATTCAGCAACTATACTATTCAAAGATCGAGATGATCTTTCAACACTATGTTAAGATATAAATAATTCCTTTGTAATTTCCATTTAAAAACTTGCACTCTGTGTGGGTACCTTTACACTACTAAAAAATACCACAATGATGATGGAAATTTTAAGGGGAAAAAATCCATTGCAGCTTGCAATAGAATTTGCTACCGTCCCAAAATTGTGAAGGAAAACAGGCTGAAAAGCCGCCACGAAACTACTATCATACAATCCATGGCAAGTTTGTCGCTAGACCATCATAAGTTGCGACGGATAAAAAAAAAAAAGAAAACCATCTCAAAACCAGATCATTAGCGACAATTTTTTGCGACGAAACTATTTTATGACGAGTTAATCTCTCATACGACTTGGGTTGTGTTTTGTAAGGGATGCTGCGATGAAAAGCCATATTAAGTTGGGATGGAATTTATTTCTGTCCCAACTAAATGAATTTTATAAAGACTCCCTGCTCAGTCTTGTCTGCAAAGCCTCAAAACTCCAATCTCTTCTCACCCCAGGGCTCCTCATCAACCTTGGTTCGGTGCTGCCCGGAAGAACAGCAGATCCCGTGTTGTGCGCACGGCAATGTTATCCCTTGATCTTCGCCAAAGGTCCTTCTCTCTGGTCCTGATCTTCCCAAGCAATATGCCCTAACCACGTTCTATCCACCGGCACACGACGCACTTTCTTAAGCCTGGGATTTTCTAAGGAATATTCCCTATAGGAATTTGTCTTCTGTAGAACCTGGCTGCACTCAGAGAGCCTCTTTGTGAATTGTGATCGCGATAATGGAGGCATCACAAAGCGACAATCCCAATTTTAATCCAAAAACCTACTCCAATTGGGAATTCTTTATCGTCTTCAGTACATCTCTGGCCGACTATCGATGGTCCACTTGGCCTTTCTGAGGAAGATACACTCAGCTACGCTCGCAAATTTTAAGAGTTCAGTTTTGCACTTATTCCTTTGCTTTGGGCCGTCAATTGCTTTTACTTCTGGCCTGTTCTCCGCCATGCTCACTCCTTCGGTCGCATTCGCCGCTGTATGTTCCTTGTTCTCTATTTTAGGTCTTTTGTTACATGCTTGGTCATTCTTCTTCTGATTTTGTTACAAGTTTGGTGATTTTGCTTTGTTGTTCTTGCTTTTGGCTTCTACGGTTTTTATTTTCTTTCGGTCTGTCATTTCATAGTTGATTTAAGTTTCAATTGAGGGCTTTGCTTCTAACAAGATTCCAGCCATTTCCTATGAGGTAAGCTGTTTTTTTGTTGGCGTCATTAGAGTGAAGAGCTGGCTAAATTGATCTGTGCACTTTTGGAGAAAATGAAAGAGGAGGAAAAGAAAATAAAAGGAATTGAAATTGATATACAACCCAAAAAAAAGGATTTAAGTTGACACAAAATCTAGATATGATATATATATTAATTCATCACTGATTTTTATTTGTATCACTTTTGTTTCCTTGCTCTTTTCTTTCTTGAGCAGAGGTCGTGTTCTTTGCTAAATTTCTGATAAGTAACTAGTATCAGTGTCATGTTTGTCCAGCAGTAAAGAGTGTCATCTTCTTCACCCTTTTACTAGTTTCTGAACTCATTATGTTAGGTAAAGAACTGTGGAAATTTTTTAGGAGTAAAAACGGAAGTCTTCTCTTGAATTTTGTTATTATCTATCACCTTAGGAATCCAAACCAAAAATCTTACACATAATTTTGGACTTTTGGATGTGAGTGCTTTTTAAGATTGTATTGCATCTGGAAAAGTGAGTATTATATGATGAGAATTTTATTGTTTTGCAGCCAGCCCAAATCGTCATGATTCCAGTACTCCTCCGGTAGGTGACCTTCTTATTCATGTGCTTGATTTAAGAACTTAGGCTATTCATTTATTCTTTTATGTTTGAATATATGTCGGGGCTTCCTAGTTAGGCACACAGACAACTATTCGCTTGAAAATTTGGAGACATCTTTGACTTCTGGTTACATTCATTTTCCCTCTGGAAAGAGGCGAAATAAATTTTATATTTCTTGAAGATGATACTTGATTTCCCTAAACTGACTTAAAGCAGAACAGAGTTCTCTTTTGAATATGCTCTATATATAACTTGGAATACGTAGCTGAAAAGAGGAAAAAAGAGAAAAATACAAAATCAGTTCTGCAGTTCAAGCACTTAATTACACTAAAAGGTTAATCTATGCTATATTTCTTTTTTCCTAGCTTGGGACTTGATAAATTGATACCAGGATATACATTTTGTATCTTGTTCTTCAGAATTAATCTATTAACTTTTTCTGCATTGCTGCAGGTTATATGGCAAGACAATATCGATCCAGATAACATGACTTGTGAGGTTCGTGTTCCTAAAGATCTATATGTATCATGATGTTGCATCCTACTTACCGTGGCGGAGTCAGAAATTATTATTAAGGGGGGCGAATATTACAAAAGAGAACTCAAATATTTATAAAATTATATTTCAACCTAAAAACGTTTCAATATCTTCATTTTAGTCCCTTTTTGAAACAAATAATAAGAACTAAAATGAAAATATTGAAATTAGTATAAGACTAAAATAGAATTTTCTAAAAATTTGGGTCATATTTTGTAATTTTAGGGGGGCAGGGGCCACCCCTAGCACCCTACTCCCCTGCCTACTTAGACATATAAACACACAGTGTAAATGTTTTTGGAATTTTTAACTTCTTTTCAAACATTTGTTCGTCATGTTCTGTTTTCTTGGCTAAATAACATTTACTAAGAACTAGGGAAGTGTTTTAGTTTTAGGCATTTAGGACTTTGCTATATCTGAAGGTTAGTGAAGAGTCAAAGTTGACATACTAGATGTGCAGTCCAAATTTGTTTGCTTTCGTTTGATAGTATATATATTATCACATTTTGGGACACTGATTCCATCCAAATGTTTTGCATCTGTGCGATAGTAAAAGATTTAAGAAAATGGGGAGATCATAAGTTACGTATCTTCCTATACTTAAGTATTTATTGAAGAAAGAATATATTCTTATGTTAAGTTGGTAATTTCTTTGAAAATGTGTATTA
This sequence comes from Acacia pycnantha, assembly GCA_025563575.1. Lineage (NCBI taxonomy): Eukaryota > Viridiplantae > Streptophyta > Magnoliopsida > Fabales > Fabaceae > Acacia > Acacia pycnantha. The sequence continues at coordinate 2,635,002 of JAMWYP010000045.1, forward strand.
CCATGAGGATTGATGCTGAAACATGTTTTACTTTTTTGTAGGAATTGTCGAACTTGGGTGAGGCAGTTGGAACTCAGAGCCGAGGTCTTTCTCAAGAACTTATTGATTTGCTCCCAGCCTCGAAGTACAAATTTGGAAGCTTATTTAAAAGAAAAAATTGTGGGACAATGTATTTTTATTTGATCCTTACCTTTTATTTGGTAATTTTCTATTCACTTGGTGTGACGGGAAAAGGTAACAACATCTGTAGGTAAACATAATGCTTTTGAGCTTAATTGTTTTACATTTTCATTCCCTGGTTTGTTTAAATTAAGTATAAAAAATAAAGGGTAAAGGAGCAAAAATACACATGTACTTTACTCTCGAGAGCGCCCAACACCATATGTTTTTTTTAGGAGCAAAAATACATATATGGTTACCAAATGGGTGCAAAAGTCACACTTCTTGTTAAATGGAAACGTTGACCGTTAAAGAGAAAGAGTTTGACTAATGGATGGTGACTTGGCATATTTCAAGCTCCACGCTGACTCTTCCTCCGTTCGTCACCAACCTCCCCTCTCTTTCAACCATTGTACCACGGTCACAGGTTCAGAAATCTCATTCCCCTGTTCAGATGGGGACATTCTCGGCACCCCCACTGGCTTATCAACCACTCTCCCCAAGATCCATAGTGGCAATTTACTGGTAGAAGTGGCTCCTTTGTCTGGTAATTTTACTGGAAACAACCTAATCTTAAGAACCAGCCCAATTCCAACTTGAATGAATCTTGCGGCATCGTTTCCAATCCGCTGAAGCAGACGGCGAAATTAGCGAAGTTCTTGCGTGATTACCAAGAAGACAATACATGTATCCGGTCCTTCTCGCCTGAGTAAATCAGCTGGGATTGGATTTGGGAGGGATGAAAATTACGGCACCGTTCTTCTTCCTTCTTCACAAACTCACTATATAATATATATTATTTTTTGCTGCCTACATAAGACTATCTTGTTGGCTCACCTTCTTGATCCTTGTATATGTTCCATCCTTCGTCGTTCTTGCGTGGTCCCCTCTGACGCTTCGAACTTGCTTTTAACTTCAACTTATCGCAACCTAATTCCAAAGTTCACTATTACCTTCATATTCTCCCATAACGATTATTCTTTTCTATTTTAATTTAATACCCATGTCTTCTGGTATTGAATCGTGATTTTTATTGTTTCCTCCAATCCGGTTTCCTTCATGTTCAAAGAGAAAAGTTTAAACTAGGGGTGATCAAATCAAAACTGAAACCGAAAACCGAACCGAATAATTCGGTGTTCATTTTTTTCGGTTCTATTTTTTCGGTTTTTAGGTTCGGTTCGGTTTTTGCAAAAGAAATTCGGTTAAAACCGAATTTTTTTAACTTTTTTGTTAAAAAATCATAATTAATTCTACAAAATCATTTTCGAGTGCTTCAAAATTCCTCATGACCCTTGACATGTCTATTTTCAAGGAAAAATATTCTCATAAGCAAGAAAGTCACATATCATTCCCAGTTTAATATTTTCTCAACGCTGCCCAGTTTATAACTCCATAAATAAGGCTTAACTTCAAAAATATGTTACTACTTGTGTAGAACTCAAAATGCTACATAATTTATATATTTAGAAAGCCCTATATGTCTACTTTATTCATGTAAAATTCGGTTAAACCGAATTAACCGAAAACCGAACCGAAATATTTCGGTTTTCGGTTCGGTTTTTAAAATACACATAATTCGTACCGATTGCACAGCTCTAGTTTAAAGGGAAAATCCGTACTAGGGCCCTTTTAAACTCAGATATCCCACTGCAGGCCCTAAGAATCTGACATTTCCAGAAAAAGCCCTAGGGCCCTGATGGGGTTTAAGTTCAAACAGGAAATGACCATGTTGAGGGTTGAGGTAAGTTTTGTTCCTTTTCCTATTCGGTTTTCCTCGTTTCACCGTGAGTTTCGATTCTCTTTCTTTGCGTCTGCGTATGAATCGTTTTTCTTGCCTTTCTCTGCTTCGATTACGCAACCAGGGAGTTCGAAACTCTTGCCCTAAATTTGTTTCTCTGGGAGTTTGAAAGAAATTACAAGTCATTTCATACATTCAATAGGGACATGTTAGGGAAAAATATTGAATGCTCTTCAAATTTTGTAATTTTTCTTATAAATAGAAAACAAATCACACGCCAGAACTATAAATAGAAATGGACGGAGTGTCTTTTAGGAAGTTTATTTAGTAAACCGTATATGTTTCCCCACCTCTATATACACTTTCTTATTAATTGTCCAAGACATCTGCCAAGAAAAATGTGTGTGCAGACTTTCCTTCTTTTCCTATTGATATGTGATCGAAACCAGCATCTAAAACTAGACAATCTCCTAATTCAGCCCCTTCCCTCACCCATGAAAAAAATGAAAACTAGACTCTAGTATTTTATATTCTTCTTCATGCCAGAATCTTAAAGTTTGTTCTCTGCTATTACAGTGTTTGTGTTCTTGATTCGAATTTGGTTGCTTGTACATGTGCGGGGTTTGAAGCGAAATATGTTGATTTTCTACATCTATTCAATCATGGAAACTTTTTAAGGTCGAGTTATTGTAAATGGACAAATTCTCTTAAGACCTCGATATTATATTAATGTGTTATGATCATTTCTTAATATCTTTGAAACCTTGGAAGTAGCAATGGAGGGACTTTGGTTGAGGTATTGATTTTGAGGGATTGCATGCATACGAAAGAGGTGTGGGTTGTAATTCATATTCATTTGTTCCCTTCTTGCCAAACTATTCCTCTAAAACCTTAAACCCCTCGCAGGTGGAAGTTGCTAGATTGTTGTGACAATTCTTGCGGGAGATTTCAAGCTGTCTTGTACATCTTCTGGGTACATGGAAATATATATATATATATATATTAAAAGCGACATTATACTGAAATTCTGCTAGACCTCTTTTTTGCTTGTAGTTCTTGTGCTCAAATGCTTTTTCTCCAAGTTTAGTAATCAGTAGTCATGCAGGTAGTTATAGCTGCGACCATCAAATTGATAAATTGGTTTTCATCAAAGTAAACAAAAAAGGTAATAGTTTTCTTAATCATAGTTAGATCTTTATTGTGTGGGCATTATCCTTCTCTTATGTTACACAGTTTAAATCCAAGTTTCCAATTATTTTTAAGGTAGTACTTTTGGTATGAAAACCAGCTGTCTCATTTGACTTGTTTATATGGGGTAGCAGTGGGCTTTTACTAATATTCTCAATAGTCCTTAGATACATCTAAATTTTTTCAGTTTTCTATTCTTTCTTTTTTTTTTCCTTTTCTGAGCAACGAAATGTGTACAACTTTTACTCTAATTTCATTTCTATTAGTACATTTAAGGTGTCTCATTTATGTATTTTGTGTAATGATAGTTTGTTATTCTTTGTCATTCATGATTTAACAACTGATTTTTATTTTCCGGAAGTTCGCACCACATATTTCGGGCTTGGTCCTTTTGTTACTTCCTTCTATAGGGTGTATATTGGTTTTAGTTCCTCCACTTATCTTGAGTTCTTTGCTCGAACATTTCGGCATTTGATCTCAATAATTATTTTTGCTTCTTTTTTATTATTATTTCTTTTTGCACAAAAGTTTGGAAAGTCAAATTCGAAGTTGTTGGTCACTTGTTGCTGAATTTTAGAATTGTACTTTTCATTGTTAATGCTCCTTAATTGTGCATTACTTGAAAACATTAAATTGGCAATTTTTTTCATTTTACTACGAAACTTTTCTTCGCTGCATTTTGGAACTTCATCTACGCATTTGGGAAGCTGTGGAACCAGAGGTAGAGTAGAGAAGACATGAGTTATTCAACAGCAAGTTCGATTAGTGGGAGCAGGCGGAGGGTGGCGCGCTTGAGACGAGAATCGCGAGATTTGCAATACGAAGGACCAAGGAAGATCTGTCACTGTGGAATCGTGGCTCCTTTGTGCACTTCATGGACAGAACAAAACCCAGGGAGAAGATTCTTTGGTTGTCGAAACTATCGGCATGTTAGTGTTTATTTAATTGTTGGAAGTTAATTAATTGTATTTTGTTAATGGTGATGGCTGATGTAGGTTAATGTGTAGGGCAATGGCTGTGGGTTCTTCCAATAGCATGATGGTCAAATGGGTGAGAGGTCAACTGAGGTCATAAATGAGCTTCTTGGCCATGTTGATAGATTGTTTGATGACAATGTAATGCAAGGGAGAGGAGTTGATAACCAAGTAGATAGAAATGTTGAAGCAAAACTTTGGACATGTATTTGGTTATGGACAAGCTTGATGGCAGATTGAGGAAGCTTGATGGTAGATTGAGACTTACAATTTGTGGATTGGTTTTGACTTGGTGTTGATTGTTGTTTACATTTTGTCCTAAATGGTGTTGAATGCCATTTGTAATGTTCAATGTAAGTGTATTAGTTGTAACCATATGTGGAATGTAAGTGTATTAGTTGTAACTATATGTGGAATATAAGTTTCTTCTTTAGTTTGCATAGGTCTAATTTGTATGGCCATTGTTTCTGATGTAATGACAAAAATATTGTGTAAGCTGAATGAAGTATTGTGTATTGGTATTTTGTACTTTGAATAATGTATATGCTGTCATCATCAGCCCCCACTGACAACATGATCAGCCCCCACTGACAACATGATCAGCCCCCATTGACAACATGATCAGCCCTCACTAACAACATGATCAGCCCTCACTAACAACATCATCATCCCTCACTAACAACATCATCAGCCCTCATTAACAACATCATCAGCCCCCTATAATATCAACATCAGAACAAAAAGAACCATATCAGAAAAAAAAAATGCACAACTATATCAACCCCAATTAACAACCATATCGAAAAAAGCGACAACATGATCGGCCCCTCGACAACATGATCGGCCCTTGCGACAACATGATCGACCCTCACTAACAACATGATCGGCCCTCACTCACAACATCATCATCCCTTACTAACAACATCATCGACCCTCATTAACAACATCATCGCCCCTTTAATATCAACATCAGAAAAAAGAGCCATATCAGGAAAAAATGCACAACTATATCAACCCCAATTAACAACCATATCAGAAAAAACTGACAACATCATCAGCCCCCACTAACAACATCATCAGCCCCCACTAACAACATCATCAGCCCCCACTAACAACAATATCAGCCCCCTTTAAAAACATGATCAGCCCCATTGACAACATCATCAGCCCCCTTTAACAACATGATCGGCCCATTAACAACATCATCGGCCCAAACTAACAACATGATCGGCCCGGTCGACAACATGATCAGCCCCACCGACAACATGATCAACCCCACTAAAACATGATTAGCCCCCACTAACAACATGATCAGCCCCGACTGACAACATGATCAGTCCAAACTAACAACATCATCATCCCCGACTGACAACATCGTCAGCCCCTTTAATATCAACATCAGAAAAAAAAAAAAAAAAAAGAACCGCATTGAAATCCAAGAACCCCATCCTCCATGACTCCCTCCCCCGGAAGAATCAGCCGAAACGCCCATAAAAATAGAACGAGTTTATCCAATCGGGAATAACTTTGGGTTTGCTTTTGTCTTGCTCTTTCTTCCTCTTGGTTCACGACCACCAAACGAAAATGACGTGAAGGAGGATGATGACGCGAGTCTGGTGAGAGTTCTTTTCGGGATTTAAAGTCGTTATCTTCCTCGGTGGTCTCCATTGGTTTTCATTTCCCTTTATAATCTGTTTGGCCTATCATTCATTCGGTTCGTTCATTCCCAATCCCCTTTCCCCTTTAATTCATTGCAACGAGAATAGGAAAATCAAATCCCTTATGCTCCATGAAGAAAATCCCTATATTCACACCCAAGAAAGGGTTAAAATATGGAGACAAAAAGGAAGAACAGATTCTATACAAAATCCACTCACCTCCTCCAGTGACCAGAGGTGAGGCGAGAGAGACTGAGCAACGAGAGAGAAAGAGAGAGAGAGAGACTTTGAAATCAGAACTGCTTTTAGTTAGGGGTTTTTGGTCATTTCATTTAATATTCAAATGTCAAAAAGGGCCCTAGGGCCTCTTCTGGGAATGTCAGAGTCTTAGGGCCTGCAGTGGGATATCTTAGTTTAAAAGGGCCCTAGTACGGATTTTCCCTAGTTTAAACCCCACGTTCCCCTTCCGTCTGGGAACTCTAGCTGTCTCGCTCCTTGCACTGGTGATGCATGATTGTACTTCAGATCGGCATTTGTTGGTGGGTGTTTTGCATCTCTGATTAAGGTTGTTATCTCTTCACAAAGAAGCGAGAGGATATCTTAGAAGCATTCATGTTAGTGGGTTCTGATCAATTATGTGCTAGCTTCATGTGGGGTCCATCATATATCAAGCTTTTTGTTTTGCTTTGAATTTAGCTTCGATTTTCTCCTTTATTATCTGATCAATTACGTGCTAACTTTACGTGGGGTCCATCATATGCTAAATCACCATCCGTTAGTCAAAATAATAGTCAACGTTTTCTTTTAACCAGAAGTGTGACTTTTGCACCCATTTGGTAACCACATGTGTATTTTTGCTCCCAAAAAAAAGCATATGGTGCTGGGCGCTCCCGAGGGTAAAGCACATGTGTATTTTTGCTCCTTTACCCAAAAATAAACTTACTTTCTAATGATGTATTTGCAGATGATCTTAGGGGTGTATTTGGTTTGAGGGAAGGGAGGAAGGAGAGAGAAATTTTTTCTCTCATCTTGATTAAGTAGCCCATGAAGCCCAATGTGATTTCAATCTTTGCCCTCCCATTGAGCCAACAAGAGACTAGAAATATTTGCTAACTTTTATGGGTAATTTGGTAGAAATATTATCTCCCATCATCTTCCTGCAAACCAAACACACCCTAAAAGGATGAAGGCGATGGAACAAGAGCTCAGTACTACCACAGCTCTAGGCCTTATTGAAGAACAAGAAGGAAAACAATAAGGATAAGGGATCGGCTCCGGGTAATGATGATGAGGATGACCAGGCTTCTGACATTTGAAGCATATCTGCTTCCCTTCACAATTCACCCCCGGATGGTACTTCTTGCATTTAGTGCATGTTTGGGATCCCGGCTGTCTGGGGTAGTTCTGTTGCCCAGCTTGGTACGGCCTCTTGTTCCCACATCGGTTATTGTTCCAGGGCGCCTTCCTCTTCTGCGAGGAACCTCCACGGTTGGATCCACCGCGACCAGCATTGTTTCCCTCAAGGCTCCGGAATCTACGCAGTTCTTTCAGATTGCGCTCGGTCAGTCGGCAAGATTCCACAGCCTGGGCCATGTCAGGAAACTGCTGAGATACCAGTCTTGCCCGTATATCATACTTTAGCCCATACACCAACCTGTTAGCCTTCCAGCTTTCATTGACGTTGCTCTTCAGATATGATGAGTATCGAGATAGGTTGGTGAATCGGGCGAAGTAATCATCAAATGATTCTTCCTGACCTTGCTGGATATGCAGAAATTCCTCCTCCTTAATCACCTGAATCGAGGGAGGGAAATACTGCTCGTTGAATTTCTCAAGAAATGTCTCTCAAGTAACAGGGCAATGCAGGGTTTTAGAAACGCTCTTCCACCATCTGTGTGCATCGCCTTCTAGCTTATAGATTGCCAGCTGAGCCTTCTGATTGTCCGGGCATTCAATGACTTCAAAAATCTTGTCCAGACTTAGAAGCCAATCCTCAGCTAATTCATTCTTTCCACGGAAACCGGGTGGCTTGAGCTTGCAAAATTGGTTGACCCAGCTTTCTGTGGTCCTTTCCCTTCTTCCTCATCGTGGAGGTGATTGGGATCTATCGGATTCCTCAGACTCCTCAACATGTTCCTCATTTTGATTGTCATCATCCTCTTCACCATCTTCCTCATTGTTGTCCTCATCATTTTGCTCTTCCTGTTGTCTTTGTCTTTCCTGTCTTTCTGTCATCAGTGCATCGATAAGAGCTCTCTGCTCTTGCAAAGTTCGTCGCATCTCCTGTATATCGTTCTGTTGGTTCAGTAATTGATTTTGCTCGGGTAGGTCCTCTTGGTCTCGTCCAATTTCAGGTATCGCTCTAATCTGAGGTTGTCTGCCTCCTCTTCTACCTCGGCCTCGTCCTCGGCCTCTACCTCTACCTCTAGGTGCACCGGCACCTCTTATGTTGGACATATTTTAACTTTTCCTTTATTTAATCATAACAGATATAAATATTAGAAAAATAGCACAACAATTGGAACTAAAACATATATATTTTCATATATTGCATCAAGTTTGTACAATAGATATCGATTTGGTCACATCCTAATACAAGTCAGATATTACAATGTTTTTATTCAAAACGTATTTCACAACCTCTCGGGTTTCTAGATACACACTATATTATACTAGCTTCTACTAGTCCTTCCACAGCTCTCTTCAACCGCCGCTCCCCAGCTACATGTGTTGGCGAACCATACACTTCAGGTAAAGGAGATAGATACGGATAGCCAAGATAGGCCCTTCGTCCAGCAACTCATTTATGAACCTTGCCCAGAAATGGGTTCGAGGGAAATAGTACAGGATGGATTTGATCCAATCCCCAGCTGAATGACGGCCATAAATTGCTTAGTAGTTTTTGACTAAGTTTAGGAACATCAGATATCTCTCCCTAAGGGTTTCGGTGTGGTCCTCAGCATTCATGTAATACGACTGTAACAACTGTGTTAGAATCGCATTATCATTTAGGACATAATGGTATTCATCGGGGTCGGCTTCCTCATTGTCTAGGTTTTGGATTTCTGGGTAGTCAAAGTTGTCACCCACCGATGAATGGGTTGACCCGGTTGGACTTCCTAGTTCGGGTTGGTTCTCAGGTTATAACTCGTCCATGTGATCATCAGGGTACTCAGATGGGTCTGTGTATTCGGGTTCCGGATGGTACTCCGGTTCTGGGTTATTCCACTGTTCCATGGGAAATTTAGGGTTATAGGGAAAACCATTGTAGTACACATTGATAGGGGGTGCTAAAACAATTGGAGGTTCGGGTTCGGGCGGAGGGTAGATAGGGTCAGGGTTAAATCGCCTTCCTACCATCTCTGGTATTACATATCTTTGTGTCGTACGTCTCATCCTTCCGAAATAAGGGGTATACGGGTTATCATCCCTATCCATCTCTACACATTACACCAAGGTCATATCAGTACTCATTTTCAAAATGTGCTCAAAGTTAAAAGGCTTTTGAACATAACTTCGTTATCCGAACAGAATAGCCAGGTAAGTGTCTACCATGGGGGCCTCACCGACTTATACGGCGACTGATTGGCATACCCACGTAGACTAGCCTTGCCTTCGGCACCAAACTATTCGTAGTAACATAGTTAGGTTCATGCCAGAATGAATGCTCTGATACCAAAAATGTAACATCCCATTTTAAAAGCGGAAATTTTTTTTTCAATCAGAGTAGAGCATTGGAGCGAAAGAGTAACTGATACATATTCAAAATATAAACCAGAGTGTAACATAGTATGGATAATACAGTCATCCTACTGCTCCAAAAGTAAATACAAAAGCGGAATAGAAAATTCTCCGGCTAGCGGTCTAATTCTGATGCTTCCCCCGGTCTCCAACTCTCGGTCCTCCGGACCCTGAAGATCCAATTTACCACATTGGATCTCAGGTAACGGTTAACCTTATGCTCAAACAATACAGTATACAGACAACAGATATTCAAGACAATACAACAGTATATCAATACATAAGCATACAGCAGATGCATGATCAATATGACGACAGAACATAAGCACAGAGCAGTATGTAAAGCCCCACAAGGTAAACAAAAACAATAGCTTGTACAAAAACCAGTGCCACGATAACCACTCGTGTCCTCAGCGCTAGGAAAACATAACGGCATTATTATGACTATAACACGTATAAACTGTCTGTATATCAATCTCTGAACGTATCTATCACGCGGCACGTCGGACAGCGTAACGACAGCAGATCAAGATTAATGATATCCTATAATGATAATATCACAATTATTAATATTTGACATCATAACAGGCATTTTAGGTATAAATTACCATTTTGCCCCTATTCCCCTAATCGGCGGAATTTCGCCAGAGCTTCGCTACTTTGACTCCAACTTTCCAAAATTTTGCCAGAACTCCGACTCCATCATGATTTTTGAAATTCACACTTAAAATACCCCTAGCATATGATATCTAATCATACTTGGAAGTTTAAAGACTATACTAGCATTACTACTCTAACTACCGAAAGAACTATAGAAACTTAAGACTAAGTACCGAAGAACTTACTCAGAGCTTCGCTACAAAATTCCCCAGACTCCTTCCTTTCTCCTTGCTGCTCCCTATTCGGCCTTGGCTAGTGAGTTTTGAGTGTGAGAAATTATGAAGTTGCTAAGTCCTATTTATAGGCAATTTCGTGTCACTATTCACACTTTACCAAACCGGATCTCAGTCGTCGAATGGAAAACTTTTGAAATGGCTAATCCTTGGCCATGGGATCTGTTTGGTCGACATAGGGGCCTTATGTGGCAGCTTGTGACATCATTTTGGATGATGTCACATGGTTGCTTTATGCCTTTGACCTGACAAAAATTCCCCGATCGGTGTCCGAATCGCATAATCTTGCAAAATCTCAAAATTCCGGAATCATAACTTTGAAGATCTTTTCTTACTCATTAGAAATGTCTGGGCTAAATAAATTTTTGACCCCTTTCAGGTCTTCCACGGCCTGCTGAAGTTTATTGAAAAACGCGATCGGTTACGGAAATCATTTCCGGAATCATCAACTTCGGGACAAAAATTCACTGATTCCAAATATGTCCAGATATTTACCAACTCATCTCCAAATGTTGAGTTATAATTTATTTTCTACAAATTCCAATTTGTGACTATCTGCCTTTTTCACAGATTACCCTTTTTCGTCTTATTCCCCAAGTATTCCACCGATCACGGAAATGACTTCTGGGACAGTCTACTTCGAGATAAAATTTCACTCATTAATATTCTTCTCTGAATTTAGAAACTTTGTTCTTGGTTTTCTAGATAGGATTTAATTTCTATCGGTGGTCATTTATCCTATTCACTTTTACACTTAATTACTTTTTAATTAAGAGTTTTAGTTTTTCTTCTAACCAATTTCATCCACAATCTCCATCCCAATTGTGTCGGCAGCCACACACATATATTATATATTTTTATTTTATTTTTTAATTATTTATTTATTTAATATTATATTATTTAATAATTTTTTTACAAAATTCCCTATTGGTCCATACTTTGATTTAGGCTTTAAATTACTTAATCTCATATATTTTTCTTCATATTTCCCAATTAATTAGCGAATATATTTTATGCTAATTTTAGCCATAACCCACTAATTATAGGGTTTTACATAATTGTCTTTGGATTTTCCTTTGTTTAAACTCAAATAATTAGCCAATAATTACTTAATTAATTACCCACTAATTTTTGATACTTTTCTTAATTAGAACAACTCATTACCTTACAACTTTTGCACTGACATTAGTGTTTTATGTCTCATGCATTATATTAACATTTACGGAGGCATTTTGGTCATTACAATACTTTTTGATTCTTCCCCCCTTTATTTTTCCAATGTTATATTTTATTAAATTACCAAAATTAAAGACAATAACTCTCTTAATTTTAATAATTATTTTACTGCCTCCTAGGATTTTTCATAATTTCCTTAGGTTATTATATATTTCCCCAATGGTATTTTGGTAATTTTGGCACATTATTATTATTTTTTCCTAATTTCCAAGATATTTTTCCTACATAAATACGATAACTATCACATAGAAATTAAGACCACAAATTCACTTATCAGAAATAGTCATTTTATTTATTCGGGTATTACATTGTGTCCGAATATATCCGTTGCAATTTGCAAGGATTTTGGATTACACAAAATCTATTGCAAATTTCGTTTGCGAAGAGGGTTTTTGTAACGACCGTTTTTTCCATGTAAATTCCGTCACAAAAGGTATTTGCAACGGATTCTGTCTTTCTTGCGACGGATTTCTTCCGTCGCTAAAGGCTTTTTTTTTTTTTTTTGTACTGTTAATTTTTAAATAAAATATTTGTTATTGCATAGTAGATTATGAGCTTGAAAGGAGAATAATAACCTTAATTTACACATACCATTCATAATTACTAATAAAGAAAACGAGATGCTGAATTATAAAGGAAAAACCCAAACCACAAACAATAACAAAATATTGTCGTCTAATACAAATCTGACAAGTTAAAACTTCCAAAAAGTACCAGCTTTGACATCCTTTTTTCAATTGCAAGATGCTAATTTCCATTACTTGTTCCCTCACCGATATTACTATGAGAATATATAGAAATGGATGCTGTTTCATCATAGTTGGAGATGTCATCCACTAAAACTCTCTCATTAGGATATAGAGAGGGTTTTGGAGGCATTTGAAGACTTGAAACATCATTTGTTTCTAACATCTCTATTACTTTGTTCATTGAAGGACGATCAATAGGCTTTAACTGTATGCACCAGAGTGCTACTATGAACATCTTCTTTACTAAACCCTTTTCTTCTTCCTTCAAATCTTCCATTTCTATATCATTATGATCATCAAATTGGTCATAAATCCATAAGGGATAGTATAATTGGCTTGAATGTTGTGCTTGCAGATTCAAATTCCTTCTTTGACTTGCCATTTCCATCAGAAGCATCCCAAAACTATAAACATCAACTTTATAAGACACTCTTCCAATATTCCTGTAAAACAACTCAGGAGCTATATATCCCATTGTTCCCCTCGCGGTCAAAGTGGCAATATTACCATCAATTGCATATAAACGTGCTAGTCCAAAATCTGAAATTTTTGGATTGAAGTTTTCATCAAGAAGAATGTTATGAGGCTTGATATCGAAATGCAATATTTGCATCTCACATCCATGATGAAGGTAAGCAATCCCACGAGCCACTCCCAAAGATATCTCATGTATCTTACGATTACTCAATGACGTTTTTTTTTCTTTAGAAAAAATATGTTTATCCAAAGATCCATGAGACATAAATTCATAGATAAGAGCACGTTTAGTTCCTTCAACACAAAATCCTACAAGATGTACCACATTGAAATGGTGTATCCTCCCAATAGTTGCCACTTCACTCATAAAATCTTGGCCATTATCAGCTTTACTGGATTTACCTAACATTTTGATAGCAACGTCAGGTCCGCTCCTTAGCTTTCCCTTATACACAGTGGCAAAGCCTCCCTCACCCAACTTGTTCTTGAAATTTTCGGTCATTGTCTTCAAATCCTTATAAGAGTACCTTATTGGAATGAGGTCATGAAGTCTTATAAAATCTTCAATATCTTCATATATTGACAGGTGTCTTCTACGGCATGTATAGATCAACACCGTAAACAACAGTACAACACCACACAAAAATCTGACCGTGATAAATGGCAAAACAAATCTTCCAGTGGACACTCCTAATTCGACCAGAAGCTCTAACGGCCCATAATCATAGTGAGTGCGGTCGCTTATAGAAATGTTCGCTATCCGGCATAGTCCTGCAAATGTATGTTACTTGAGTGACAAAAAAGTGAAAATAGCGTTTGGGCTAACATCCTTTAATTTAGCCTTATTATTAATTCAACATAGAGTATGTGTGTGTGCGTGTGAGCTGAAGCTTGAAGGAAAACATGATACAATTTTTTTAATAAAAGAAACATGATATAAATTAATACCTAAGAATTCAACTTAAAATATGTGTATTTAAAATGTAAATAAACTAGTTAAAAGACTTCTAATAAAATTAACCGATGAAATAGGAAAAAATATAATGTATGCCCCAAATCATAGGTGATAGGAATAGGACCTTACCTTTCCAAATTCCCACGAGATAACCTGTAACAAAATTTTACTCAAGTCAACAACGGCAAAGGTTCGCAAAAAATAGCTATTAATTAAAAGAACGAGTAACCAATATTGGATGAAATGAAATTTTTTGATAAAATTCGGTCCTCTCACCTATTTGAACCGATGAATCACACACTTTTTTTTTTTTGATATCAGAATCACACTTTACTAGTACTAAACAAAATTTTTTTTATGAATTTTATATTAAAATTAATTTATTAATATTTATCTACATTGATGCTCAAATTTAAAATTTATTTTTATTTTAATTTAATTATATATTATTTTCTTATCAAATTGATAAAAGTGTCTCTTATATTACAAAATAAGACCACTCAGACTAAGATACTTATATTTTGTAGTCTAAATCTAGCTAGCATGATTATTAAGATACTGTTAGTTTGAGTCAGGGAAATAAAATGAAATGAGGTCTTAAATGTAGAATCAAATGTAAATTATCTATTAATGACTTTTATATGTGATATTGGCATGTGATGTGAAAAAATACAAAGCTCGAGTATGATTATCTATCTTGCTATTTTTATTTCATATTCACATTACTCCTTTTATATATATATATAACATGACTATCATATACTCCCTCTGATCCTTATTATAAGGCACCAACTAACTTTTCTCACAAATTAATAAAAGTAGTTACAGTCAATAAAGTTATCCTAGAATCTAAGTAATTTCCAATATTACCCCTACTAATTCCACTAAACTCTAATATTATATTAATTATTATTCTCACCCATTACCTTTATTAATTAGGGGCAGACATGGAAAAAAATAATCAATGCTAATTGGGAACAAGTAAGTGATTTATAAAAAGGACGAAATAAACTTGTTAGTTGGTGCCTTATAATAAGGACCAGAGGGAGTACCATTTTGGTCTTATTTATAAGTCCATTTTGACTAAATGTCACATACCAAGGAAATGTAATTGACACAATAATTATGGGGGTAAATTTTTAACTTTGCCCTAATTTATAATTGGGTATTTTTCAACTGTTTCTTCTCTCTCTATCTTCATGGGTATAATAAATATGGTAAAATTTTCACAATTTCATTTATTATATGAAACTGAATTTATAAATAGGATTAAATTTTTGTGGTATATAATTGAATATAAACCTAAGAATTACGGGAGATTGAGAGTAAATAGGTAATAGAAAATTGTTACCTGCTGCAAACATGAGCAGTCTTGCTGGTAGGTTTCCTACATGGCCCAACGATCAAACGTCGTATTAACTCAAATTCTGACTTATATCCGGGTAGCAAGGAAGTACCAGGTAAATGAGAATTCATCATTTTCTAGGTTCTGACCAAAAAAATTATTAGATCGGATTTCAGTTGATAGGTACCCCTTAGCTGATTTAGTTATTATTAAAAATTGTATCAAAAAGTTATTATTAAGAAATTTAGACAAACTATGTTGATGAAATGATTGTAATCACTTTCACATGTCAGATCCTCATCAAACTACTCATAATTAAATTAATATAATTTTAATTATATACTACCTGTTTTAAATATAAAAAGGAGTAAGCACGATAACACCATTCACAAAAAAAAAAAAAATCAGACAATGATAAATTTAAAAAGTATTAAATAATAAAAAAAGAGGAAAAATACATTTGAAAAAGTTAGTAAACATTTTATAATTTTAAAAATGAAATGAAATAATTATGTCATCTAACAGTTTTTGTTGATATTATCTATAATGTTTTTACTCACATATTTAGGATTGAAGATGGTATCAGAAAAGTTTTATTATTTGTCAATAACAAGTGAAAAAACAATCATTAACAAATTATGGATTTTTTATAATTTTTTTTTTTTTGTTGGGACCTTGATATCATTTTTCCTACTTATTTTTGTTAAAAGAGTACTAACAAGGATAAATTAAAAAAAAAAAAGATTGACAAATATAAGAAATGTGTTCTAATATTTAGAAGTAAGACCAGTTTCTTAAATATCTCCTATATACCACTCTGGTCCTATTTATAAGTCCCTTTTGACCAAAAAAATTTGGTCCTATTTATAAGTCCCTTTTGACCAAATAAATGAGATTGTGACAATTTTGCCCATATTAATTATCCAATGAAAATAGAGAGAGAAGAAAAAGTTGAAAGATACTCAATCATAAATAAGGGTAAAGTTGAAAATTTACCCCATAATCATTGAGTTAACTACCTCTCCTTGGTATGTGTGATTTGGTCAAAATGGGACTTATAAATAGGACCAGAGTGGTACATGATATTAAGTATAGAATGTTATGGTGATAAAAATATGGAGAAAAGTAAAGGGACTTGCCACAAGATTTATAATATATTCCCGGACACTTACCTCGAATGCAGTGCAGGCTTATATTGCCTTGATTTTCAAGGCTGAAACTGCATTCAGTGTAATACGGACACTTATAATCAGAACAAGCTTGTCGCAACCATGAAAGTTCAAATCCAGAGGAAAGGAGTTTGTGAATATCAGCGTAGGACTTGATTCCATCAGGAACCAACGATTTCCAATCTGAGGCTACGGGGGTCACAAATTCCAGACGACATTGAGGTTGAAACTGGCAAGCCAACAAGTCACCAGCCACGGCATAAAGATAGCCTCCTCCTTTCACACATGGAGCCGTATCCACATATGTTGTGTTGTCCCTCACCGGATCGCTGCATTTCAGGTACGCCACTTGCTTGAATACTAAAGAATTTGTCCAGCTGCGGTTTAGAGTACTATAGGTATCTCCATAATATTCGTAAGGACTGAGATCATGTTTGATGTCGTATAGGGATACGGAATAGAGAGGAAGGGATGAGCAATTGCCCGCGTGAATTCCTGGATCTACGAGTTTGATTTTGAAGTTGTGGTAGTTTATTTCCACCACTCTGTATTTTCCTAACACCTTGGCTAATCCTAACACCAAGTATGTTCCATTCATCAAAAATCCTTCATAATCACCATAATGATGTAAATGAAGGAAAGTGACGTTGTTTTCACAGGCTAGCTCGTAATTGGGGTTGCCGCAGTAGGGTGGGTCATGTGGTAGTCGGAATGGATATGAGATGTTTGTGATAGTGCCACACTGAGAGGTACAGGTTTTTTTGTTAAGTTCAGCACTCTCAACTCCCGCTAGTAGAAGCACAGAGGGACACAACACTAAACACCAACAACACCATAATCCTTTCTCTCTTTCCACCGCTCCTGGGCCTATGAATGCTTCCATCTACACCTTTTCTTTCTTAATCTCAGCTCCATCCCTCAATTCCTTCTTATTTATAGATTTATATGACTCAACTTAGCTTCCTCTTTTTATTTTGCTTCACCTATTTTTTTCCCCTTTTTAAGGAAATAAATATTTTGAATTTTTAACTACATAATTTTTTTTCCCGTAGCATTATGAAAAAGTATTTTGAGTTTAATTAAAAACAAACAAGAAAGGAAACAGTGGGACGAAAGGGATTGGTAAAGATTTTAATATTTGACTGACTTCTGCTTGCCAACATTAATTGCCTGACTTGTTATAAATAAGGGAGATGGCCCGGGCCCACATGAGATACGTTCTCTTGAATATTATTTTGGAGTTCGCTCTTCTTCCTCACTTCCCTATCCCTTTTCTTTCCTTTACTAAAAACTATTCCCTCTAGTCTTTATTATAAGGCACCAACCACCAACATATTTTGATCTTTATTATAATACACCAACTTACTTTAACTAACTCATTTAATACTATTTTTTCATTATGCCCTCATTTTTAACTAACTCATTTAAACCTACATCATTAAAATAGGGGTAAAGTTGGAAACATTTATTACTTTTAGACCTCATTAATGACTTAAGCTCCATTCCTTGGTCCGCGAGAAATGATAGTTGATACCTTATAATAAGGACCAGAGGGAATATAACGTTTTGGGTGTTAAAAAGAAAAAGTGAAAAAAAATAACATTTAACTAGTAACACTATCCTAAAATTATTGAACAGTGGAGGCTAGAGGGTACTTTTTCTTTAATATATATAAAAATTTGTTGCAGCTTTGACCACAAACTTAAGATGTAAACAGAAAATGATATAAGTGTTTAGCAACTCCTAATGAGTAGGATAATTAATGAACACTGAAGTACAAGATATCCAAAGATATTAATGAAACAATAGATTGCAATAAGTTCGAATTGAATGCACAGCGTTTCGGTAGGTGGCGGAATTGAATGTGATGAGCTTTTATAGTGACTGTCATTAATGTTGTTGTGAAGCTTTGAATGTAACTGTTGAGTGTCTTGAAACTTCCATTAGACACAAATGATTTACGTTGAGCATATTCGACCGTTGCTTCATTAAATGCTTCCTCGTCGATTGTATTTGTGCAGAGGGTGACTCAAAATGATAATCGGAATAAGTATGCCTCGAAAGAATGTTTTCGTCTACCACGAGGTTTAGTTCCGATTGTTGGCTCTGTTTCTGAGACGCATTAAATGCTACTGACAAGACGAACGATTTTTTGGGTAATCTCAATTTGAACAAGATTAATTTACTGTAAATCATTCATAAGGATGATTAGAAATAATATAAATGATATGTAAGTAAAGATATGAATGATAGCTCAATTAATCGTTTCATGATTACTGTATGTTCTGAAAGACGATTAACCATGCTCGAGTAGATGGTCTAGGCTGCTTGAGCAGGCATGAGAAAATAGCCTTTGCAGACATGAGAGTCACTGATGCTCGGGCAATATCGAGCCCATGTTCGAGCACCATGCTCGGGCACTCAAGTTGTCTTGCTTGGGTGTCATCAAAATCCTTAGTGATTTGGAAGAGCGTTCATGTCCATCTAACCGATTTCTTGGCATTTATAAATAGACGTGTAGATGACAGAAAATTTACTTAATTTTTGTCATTCCACTACCATACACACAGTATTTTGCATATTCCATATAATGTGTGATTACTCTGCATTTGGTTGTGTTCGTGGGGCTCCTGATCGATAGTGCTATCTTTCACTCAATCCGTTCTATTTTGGGGGACAACTGTCCGTTATCCTTAGGCCTCTGTATAAATGGAACAAATTGTCTTAAGGAGACAATATCATTTGGGCTCGGATTTCCTTAATTTCATCATTCATTATTTTTTGCACACTGTGAGTATTACTGTTTTTCCTTCTTGTGCAAAAGTGTATGTTTATAGATTGTGCCATCTTAAATACACACAGATTCTGATCCTTGTGAAAATCCTACTACTTTAGTATTTTCTACAACACAAAGTACAGTGACTTTTGAAGATTTTCCCCATCTTTTTTCTAACTTATTGAGTAAGTCAAGATATATTGTTCAAAAAAAAAATCAACTTCCACAACTCAACTTCATAAAGGCTGAAAATTCATAAACATTTTCTCCCTTTTTAACAAATTACAAACGAATTGTTGGTATACACAACATTTCATTTTACATTAAAATTGTTATATAATCCCCACTGAATTATCTGGCACGGTGTTGATTAACAGCCAATAAAAATAGATCTATTTCATAAGAAATTGACTTATAAATCATGTTGATGAAGACATTATTAGTGAGCGGCTTGTTTGTATACACTATTTAAATCTAGAGACATTCTCGAACACCCAACTCAATGAACTCATCTAAATCTTCTTTTGGATTTTTTTTTTTTTTAAAAAAAAATTCTTAGTAGATTCTGAAAAACTTGGGAAGCAAAAATATAATTAAGCTTATTCAAATATTAAGCCTACAAACCAAAACATAGAAATGAATTAACTGAATTATTATTGGCCCAACATCCAATTTTTAAGAGATCACACATTGGATGTCAAAATAGGTAATTATTTTTTGTATTCTTACATCTGTATTATAATTTTAAATATTATAATTAGTTCAGTTGATAAAACAATATAATGCACCTTTATTAAGTTGGGTTCAATTTTTCTGATGTAATTAAAAAAGAGCAATACAAGCAGTCAATTGTTTTCTTTTTCTTTTTGTTTGTTTTGCCTCCTTTTATTCTCTTTCAAATATTAATCATTCTTTTTGCCTTTATCATTCAACTTGTTTTATAATTCTAACGTTCTCATTTAATCCGGTCAAGTTTGCAACCAAATATCAACATATCACTCTGATCTTATTTATAAGTCCACTTTAATTAAAAAAAAATATTTTATTTATAAGTCCATTTTGACCAAATAAATGAGATTGTGACAATGTTGCCCATATTAATGAGGATGAGAGAGATTGGCTAGCCATGTTGGAAAGAGAAAAAGATGAGAGAGATTTGACAATAAATTTTAAAAGGTACCCATTCACAAATGAGGGTAAAGTTGGAAATTTGCTCCATAATCATTGAGATACGTAACTCTCTTTGGTATGTGAGATTTAGTCAAATTAAACTTATAAATAAGATCAGAGTGGTAATGCGGAAGATTAGAGACGGTTATTTTCCATATCCTTATCTAGCGTGATGTTTTTTTCCCAAAAGTGCAATGACATTTGAAGATATTTTTCGTCTACTTATCTAACTTATTTTGCAAGTCAGTTTTTTTTTTTTTTAAAAGACAATTCAAGTTCCACATAGGTCAACTTCATAATAAAGGATGACAATTCATATGAATTTTATATTTGCTGAAAAAAATTACAAATAAAATTGTTGAACTTCAAAACATTTCATTTCACACTTTAATTATTATTCACGCCAAATTATGTGGCATGAAAATGAAAATTCATATGAATTTTTATTTTTTTCAAAAAAAAAAATTGTTTGAAATATAAACATTTTATTTCACACTTGAATTGTTATTCACACCAAATTATGTGGCATGAAAATTCATATGAAAACAATTCACTTCATATTTGAATTGTCATTTACTCCAAATTATGTGACATAAAAATTCATAAGTTTACTTCTTTTTCTTTTTTCTTTCTGTAATACCCAGACAAATGATATGGCTATTTTTGGGATAAGTGAATATGTAGGCTCAATATCTGTGATATAGTTATTGTATTGTCTAGGGAAAAATCTCTTAGAAATTAGGAATGAATGATAATGGGTCAAAATTACGATAAATGCCCTTGTGGGCATAAATGACCTAAGGAAAATTATGAAAAATCCTAGGAGGCAGTGAAATAATTATTAAAATTAGGAGAGTATATTGTCTCTAATTTTGGTAATTTAATAAAATATAACCTTGGAAAAATAAAGGGGGGAAGGATCAAAAAATATTATAATGACCAAAATGCCCCCGTAAATCTTAATATAATGCATGAGATATAAAACACTAATGTCAGTGCAAAAGTTATGAGGTAAGGAGTTATTCTAATTAAGAAAATTATCAAGAATTAGTGAGTAATTAATTAAGTAATTATTGGCTAATTACTTAAGCATAAACGAGGGAAAATTCAAAGATAATTTTGTAAAACCCTATAATTAGTGAATTATGGCTAAAAATTAGCGTAAATATATTTGCTAATTAATTGGAAAATATTGAGAAAAATAAATGAGATTAAGTAATTTTGAGCTTAAATACAAGTATGGACCAATAGGAAAATTTTGTAAAAAAATTATGTAAAAAAAATTATTAAATTATATAATAATTAATTAAAAAATAAAATAAAAATATATATATTATATAATTATGTGTGTGTGCCGACAAGGGGGGAGGAAAAACAAATAATGGTGGAGTGTAAAAATAAAACACTTAATTAATTAAAGTAAAAAGTAAATAAACACCGATAGAAATCGGATCCTATCTAGAAAACCATGAATGAAGTTTCTAGAGTCAGAGTATAAAATTAATGAGTGGATTTTTATCTCGAATCGGGCTGTCCCCGAAGTCATTTCCGAGATCGGTAGGATACTTTAGTAATAAGACGAAATAGGGTAATTTGTGAAAAAGGCAGATAGTCACAGATTTAGAATTTGAAGAAAATAAATTATAACTCAACATCTGGGGATGAGTTTATGATTATCTGGACATATTTGGAATCAGTAGGTTTTTGTCCAAAAGTTGATGATTCCGGAAGTTCGTTTCGTAACCGAGCACGTTTTTCGAGAAACTTCGGCTGGACCGTTGAAACCCTGAATAGGACCAAAAATTTAGTTAACCTAGATACTTTTGATGAGAAACAGAAGATCTTCAAAGTTGCGAATCCGGATTTCTGAGATTTCCCAAGATTACGCGAGTCGGACACCGATCGGAGAATTTTACCGGGCGAGGCTTCTAGAAGGTGCAAGGTGGCACCTTCTGATTGGCCAAAATGGTGACTCATCATGCCACCTAAGGGGGATGGAGGTCGGCTGCCAAGTGGCATGGAGAGGATCTTGACACCTTGCGAAAGTGCAATCCGACGGTCTATATCCGGTATGATAAAGCAATGAATAGTGTCACATACTTTCCCTATAAATAGGCTTCAACCCCTTTGGAAATCCTCACACCATTTTCTTTGAGCAAAACCGAAAATAGAGAGAGGTTAGAGAGAAGGAGGAGCCGGGGAAATTTCGTAGCGAAGCTCTGAGTAAGTATTTTGGTACTTAGTATTAAGTTTCAGTAGTTAGAGTAGAAATACTAGATTAGTCTTTAATCTTCCAAGTATGATTAGATATCATATGATAGGGGTATTTTAGTCATGAATTTCGAAAATCATGGTGGGGTTGAAGTTCTGGCAAAATTTTGGAAGATTAGAGTCAAACTAACGAAGTGCTGGCGAAATTCCGCCGATTAGGCGACTAGGGGCAAAATGGTAATTTGTACCTAAAATGCCCGTTATGATGTCAAATATTGATGATGGTGATATTATCATTATAGGATATCAGTAATCTTGATTTGCTGTCGTTACGCTGTCCGACGTCTTTTTGTCGGCTCATTGTTTAAGTCAAAAGTGCGGTTTAGTCAAAATGTACCAGAAGTACCGTATATTGTCAACGGAGGTACGTTCGCGTACTGTAACACTAGCTCTGATGATTATTGAATGCATATTTGTGATGATATGTTGTGTGAATAGTTTGGTGCCGAAGGCAAGGCTAGTCTACGTGGGTGTGCCATTGAGTCGTCGTAAAGTCAGTGAGGCCCCCATGGTAGACACTTACCTGGCCATTCTATTCGGTGCTATATGCACCGTGTCTATGGAATCGTACATAGATGCACCGTGTCTATGAAATCGTACATAGATGCACTGTGTCTATGGAACCGTACTTAGATGCACTGTGATTAAGGAATCATAAATAGATGCACTGTGTCTATGGAACCGTACTTAGATGCACTGTGATTAAGAAATCATACATAGATGCACCGTGTCTATGGAATCGTACATAGATGCACTGTGTCTATGGAACCGTACTTAGATGCACTGTGATTAAGGAATCGTACTTAGATCACTATTACAGTTTTTACGGGTTATAGTCATGATAATGCTATATTGTTCATTGCTGTAATTCTAGAAATATCTGTTACGCATATGTTGTTTATAAGCATGAGGTTAACCGTTACCTGAGATCCAATGTGGTAAATTGGATCTCAGTTATAGCTTCAGGGTCTGGAGGACCGAGGGCCGAGGAGAGAAGCAAGCAAGCCACGTAGAAGATCCGGCTTAAGACTTTCTGTTATTGTCCTTTACTTCTGAAAACTCTCGGTCACTAAACCGCTTCTGTAAATAGCCAGTGGGCATTTTGAATATATATATCAGTTACACTCTTGTTCCGATGCTCTACTCTGATGGAAAAAATTTTATACTGCTTTTGGAAAACGAGATGTTACACTTTCAAGAAAATCATAAACAAAATTGTTAGAATTGAAAACATTTCATTATTTCACATTTAAATTTCTATTCACGCCAAATTATTAGCACGGTATTGCTTTTGGTAAAGGATTTGTGAACAGATTCTTAGAAATATGGGAAAGAAAAAATATTAAGCTGATTTATCCGAGAAAGGAATACCTCCATTGATTCCTCTCTCCATTTAGTGTATCCACCTTAAGATTAAGTTTTAATGGCTGAGTTTATTCTATTTACCACAGTAGATTTTTATTATATTTTAATGTTATAATAATATTTGTACATAATATCAAATCCCAACCATTAAAACTTAATCTAATGATAAATTCATTCAATGGAGGAAAAATGGAGAAAGAAATCAATAGAACTCAATTTACAATGATGCCTACAAACCAAACGATTAAAAGAAGGAATCACGTGAATTATTGGCCTTAACAGCCTATTTCTCAAAGGGGATATACATTGGATGTTAAAATAGGTATTTAGTTTTTTGATTTATACATCTCTATTATAATTACAAAGATTATGATTAGTTCAACTGAAAAAATACTACTACCTCTGGTCCTTAATTTAAAATATGCTTGACTAATTTGGAGAGATTAAGAAAGTAAAATAAATTATTTAATTATATCATGTGTTATATGGTCTATCTAAAATATTTATGTGTATCATTAGATTATATATAATTTATAAGTCATAAAAAGTAATTTGGAGAAAATGATAAATATAAATACTTTAAAATAATTTATTTAGTTTCTTTAATCTATCAAAATTAATTAACTGGATCTTATATTAGTATTGTATGATTTGTACGTATATTTTATTTCAACTGTTTTGGAGAGTACTGTTATGATATTAAATGAAGATGAAATTTAGGTTCAAAACAAGATTTATAAAGAAGGTTAATTATTTCTGTCAAACCTGTTTTATTGAGACGCATATGATGGGGAATTATAAAGAAAAGCCATTTGGAATGAGCAAACATCTCTTAATTTTACAGTGATATAAAAATTGGGTTAATATAATATTTGGTTCTCATAGTTTGTTTTCATTTTGGTTTTAGTCACTAATTTCAAACTATTGGTTTTAGTTCCTTAAGTGGCAAAATGGACCATATTTTTATTACAATATAAGAATTAACATTTTAGATAGAAAGAAACTTGAGGGACTAAAATATCAAAACAAAAAGGAGGCTAAATTATAAGGATTAAACATTATATTCCTATAAAAATTTGTTTTTTTTTGATATATTTGAGGAAAAGAATTGAATCTAATTACCAAGGGATAAAAATAAGGTTAGCCTTTTCCTATTATTCTTACAAAAACATGTGGAAAGATAATGATATCTACCACAAATTAAATTAATTTAGGGATAATGCCACAGCCCTCTGCTCTTTCTTTTTCTTTCTATCCTCTTTCCTCAGTAATGTCACCCTCTACCACTCTTTTTTTCTTTTCTTTTTTCCTTCTTCTTTTCTCTTTCACTTTCTTTTTTTTTTCTTCTTCTTTTCTCTCACACGTCCTCTCTTTCTTTTTTTCCCACTTCCATGAACAGGCCCAGGTCTTTCTTTCTCTTCTTTCCCTTGTCTTCCTCATGTCCTGTCCTCCGATTTTCTTTGCTTGTTTCTTCCTTTTTCATTTATGAGCAGAGGTTATAGAAAGCTTCGACTTTATTTCATATCACCCGTCTTCCATTAATAAATAACTTTGTGTTTTGAAACTAACACAGTAACACTTCTATGGATATATATGATCATATACTTATTTGATTATTTGTCTTCAATCCTTAGGAATCTTGCTTTGTTCGATTGAAGGCTGTTTTTTTCCTTCCTCTTTTCTCTTTCACTTTCTTTTTTCCTTTTCTTCCCACTTACATGAACAGCCCGGCCCCCTCTCTCTTTCTCTTATGGGAAAATTCATATAAGGGCCCAATTAAGGCCCAAAATTTTAAAAAAGGCCCAACAACTTTCACATACCAAAAAGAGCCCTAGGGCCTTTTCTGGTATAAACGTTAACAACTAAAACAGCCATATTAACAACAAAATCAATACCCTTAACAACTAAATCAGTCGTATTAACAACAATATTTTAACAACTAAATCAGTCACTTTAACAACAATATCAGCCTCGGTTAACAACTAAATCAGTCAGATTAACAACTAACGTTTTAATGAAAAATCCCAGAAAAGGCCTTAGGGCCCTTTTTGGTATGTGAAAGTTGTTGGGGTCTTTTTTGAAATTTTGGGCCTTAATTGGGCCCCTATATGAATTTTCCCTTCTCTTATTCCCCCTCTCTTCCTCATCATGCCCTGTCCTCCTATTTTCTTTGCTTGTTTCTTTCTTTTCTTTTTCATTAGAGATAAGATTATAAACTTGACCCGTAATCTCTCACTTATAGAAGTATTTATTGATGTATTGAATATCCAGTTTCCAATAAACAAGTGCCACTTGTATCTTTTCACAACATCATTGTTAACGGAGTATTTCACCGTTAATCTTTGACTCTTCATCCATTAGAAGGTAGCCATCTGTCTGCACTCTACACTCCACCCCTTCTTCTCCTTCATTTATTTGTATTGCCATTCAAGCCATTTATTTTTTTAAGTGAATAAATTATATCCATATTTTAATTTACTCTCAATTTAAAATTCTCAAGCAAAAGTTGTATCGTTTGCATCATCATCGATCAGAAGGTAGCGATAAAATCCATAGCCACCTCTGCTTCCGTTACCAATCATCATTTACGGAAGTTTCCTGAGATCAAAACTCAGTTACAATGTTCATTAAGAAAAGATGTCACTTTTTCATTGGAAAATTGGATATTCAATATATCAAGTACGTACTGGAAATAATTCTTTTCCTTTTCACATCATTAGGCAACAACACCATTTGATTTCTTTCTTTTTCTTTCCTCCTTTTCTCTCACATCCTCTCCTTTCATTTTCATTTTTTCCCCTCTTTTTCTCCCGGTCACTCCTTTTTCTTTCCTTTGTTTCTTTGTTTCTTTTCTCTTTTAGATCGCCACCCTCTCCCTCTTTGAATCTACATTAGGTGTTTAGAATTAGGTGTTTATTAGATATTTATATCTTTAATTAGAGGTATGGGCATATTTTTTTTATATATTATATTTATTTATATTTAAATTATATGTTGTTTTCTGAGATTTTTTTGCACCTAGTATCTCAAATTAATTAATTTTCATAATGCTGGTGTTACAAACAAATGCAAAACTGAAAATTAATTAATTTGAGATATTGGGTGCAAAAAATATCTCAGAAAGAGGTATATAATTTAAATTTAAATAAATACAATATATAAAATAATTAAAAAAATACTCATGCCTCTAATTAGAGGTATAAACACCTAATGTGGACTCCTCCCTCTCCCTCTCTCAGTCCTTTCCTTCACGCTAGTTTATATTAGATTGTCATAACATAAATTTATGTTATTTTCAACTTTTTGAAAATTTCATTAGACTTTTGGTTTCTCAATTACACTTCCTTTTAAAATAATTATGATTGAAAGGAGATTTTGATTATCTTTCAGCTGGGTAATTGAAAATTTCACCAATTTGAATTATATCCCCATGAGATATTTTAAAAAAGTTTTAGCTTTGGTAATTATTTATTTGATGTTGGGTCCTTGAATTAATATTATTTGAACGTAATTACTAATTACTGTATAACAATGTTGATTGGGCTTTATATCGTTTGGGATGGAGTCTTTTAAGCCTTGTGAGGTTATTTGATTAATTGAATGATAAGCATAGATGTCTCTTAGTTGATGTGTTACAAATCTTTCGATCAAAAAAAAAAAAAAATGTGTTACAAATCTCAATTTAAATAGAGTTAAAAAAATAAATATTAATAATATATTAAATTGTCTTTTGTGCTTGCGTGGATAAGGATTTGGTAAGACGTTCCACATCCTACCCCAACAGTTAAACAAGAAGGACACATGAAGATTGAAGTTAATGGGTTTCTCTTGCCAATGACAATAGTGGATGCGGGGGTGTTATTCGAGATAAGATTAACGTGTGGATTTGTGGTTTCAGCTGTATGACTTATGCAATGCCCCTAGCTATTCATTAGAGGACGCAATAGTAGTCATTTATTTATAGTCCATTTAGATCCTCTTATTTTTAAGTTAAAAGCTACTTTTAAGCTAAAGTTTAAATAAATAAAAAAACTAAAAATTGTTTGATGATTATATAAATTTTTTTAGTTTAAAAGATACTTAAAAGCTGAAATTAAAAATAAGCTGTTTGACAAAACTTTTGTCATAAGCACTTTTTGTAATAAAAATTATCATAAAAGGTATATTATAATAGGGTTGTGGCGGCGACGGTGGTGATGGTGGCCGCGGCGGCGGAGGCGGCGGTGGTGGTGGCAGCGGCAGCGGCGACGGCAGCGGCAGCAACGATGGCGGTGGCAATAGTGTTCGATCGAGAGATTACGGGTTCACTTTTTTTTTTTTTTTTAAAGAGCTTATAAAAAAAGAGTTTAAAAATAAACTCTTCATAGGAGCTTATTTTCAAATTCTTTTTTCTTTATTATAAAATAAGCTCTTATAATTATAAAAATTTATGTTAAATTTTGCTTCATCTATCTTATACTTAGAAGTAGAAGATAAGCTAAAAATAAGTTAGGCGAAGTGAGACATTATTGATAATGCCGCAGCCCTCGGCTCTTTCTTTTATTTTCTCTCACACGTCCTGTCTTTCTTTTTTTCCCACTTACATGAGCAGCCCCCCTCTTTCTTTCTCTTCTTTCCTCTCTCTTCCTCATATCCTGTCCTGTCATCTTTCCTCATGACCCGGAATCTCTCAGACTCACCCTCGCTAGCTCACAGCTAGGTAGCTGTGAATTTTCTTTTCTTTCTTTTCCAAGGTTCACGTGTTGTCATGTCTTTTAGGCTCACCTCGACAGCTCATAGATGCGTCACTTTTTTATTGGAAAATTGGATATTCGTATCAAGTACTGGAAATAATTCTTTTCCTTTTCCCATCATTAGGCAACAACACCGTATGATTTCTTTTTTTCATTTTCCTTTTTCCCCTTCTCTTTTTCTCACGCCCACTCCTTTTCTCTCCTTTGTTTCTTTTCTCTTTTAAGATCGCCACCCTCTCCCTCTCTTATTTTTCTTCTTTTCCCTCTTTCTCTCTCGGTCCTATCCTTCATGATTGTTTATATTAGATTATCATAACATAACTTTTTTATGTTAATTATTTTCAACCTTTTGAAAATTACATTAGACTTTTTGGTTTCTCATTTACACTTCTTTTAAAAATAATTATGATTTAAAGGAGATTTTGATTATCTCTCAGCTGGGTAATTTAAAATTTCGCCAATTTGAATCATATCCCCATGAGATATTTTTAAAACGTTTTAGCTTTGGTAATTATTTATTTGATGTTGTGTAACACCCCTAATTCCATACTACTGATAATGTACATTAATAAGCCGTATATAAGAATATCATTAGAGTGGAGCGGTAGAGTCCATGAGTAACTAGGTAACGTGGTTACAAATTTAAACTAATCGCGGCGTATCTGGTCGGATATAATGACTGTACATTTATCCCAATATTCAGATGCTAAGTATCTAATAGTGTGTGTGTGTGTATATATATATATATAATCCAAAACATTAAAACTCCTTCCGAGTTTTCACGCGTGCTTCTTACCCTTTATACCGACTCCCGATCCTCCATATCATGGTAGTTAAAATCTCGATTTATTACTGCGATTTTACGTTTTTACGATTTTTTTACATTTTTACTACGTTACGATTTTTTATCCCTCTTCCGATTTTACGTTAAATCTCGATTTTAACTACCTTGCTCCAGATTTTGAAGCTAGGGTTAAGTCTGAGATTCAATCGGATTGAATATCAAGTAACAATTAACCTCATGCTCAAGTATAAACAATATATATAATAGATATTCATTACATTTCAGCATTAATAATACATAGAACACAACAGATGTAATGTTACCAGCACAACAATACATATCACATAACAAATGTTCTTAATAGCGTTTGCACTTACTAGTGCCACGAATCGACGTGTCCTCAGTGTTAAGAAAACTTAACATGTGGCATTATCATGATTATAATCCACAACTAGCTGAATGTAAACAAACAGGTGGCCTAAGACCGAATCTTAGTCACAGTGCATGACCTAAGGCTTAATCTTGTCCATGACTCCATGAATCAAACAATCATATATAAGCATATAAACACATAAGAGTTAAAGTTACAGTACGCGTCCGTACCTTCATCTGCATAGCTAGCGGTACGTTTCACTTTTGGTACCAATTCCCGACTTTTTCCGGATATCCTCTAACATTTTCTCCGCATCATTTCCTGTATATGATAACGGATCCGGTTTCTCTCACATGCAAGTTTCTCATCATCCCTCCTCATCCTCCCTCCTCACCGTTAAAATCTTGATCCAAGGGCCCAGAAAATTTTTGGAAAAAACCGCATGCGGTTTTTTCAAAAAAATTTATGGGCCCTTGGATCAAGATTTTAACGGTGAGGATGAGGATGGGGAGGGATGATGAGAGAAGGGATGGGGAGAGTATCTTCTCCCATATGATAACATATTTACTTGGAATGATATCCCAAGAGATATTTTTTCCACTTTTGACCTTTTTATCCCTGGTGGATTAATTATACCATTTTTACCCTCACATTTCCTTAAAACGATATTTCAGCATTTCTGCCCATATTTTTCAATAACTTTGAAAAATCATAACTAGTTATAAAAAAAATCGAAACGATGTGCTTCTAAAGCCAAAATGACCCTTGACATGTCTATTTTCATGGAAAATTAACTCCAGAAACTCAACATTCCTGAATCATTCACAAGTTTAACGTTTTCCCTCACTGTTCCAGTTTCCAGTTCTGAAATATGGGTTAAATTGGAAAATTCACATCTTTTTTATACAAAACCCTAAAAATTATGTGTTATTCATGAATAGAAGTCCCTTCATGTCTACTATATCGCTGAAAAATTTCAGGATTTTTAGACACCATTTGAACGGCAAAAATTCATGCACAACAATTATTGTTCAGATTTAATCCTAGAAACGTGATCCAACTTCAACAATTTGTATCATTAGAACTCCCTAAATGTCTACTTTCTGCCTGGAAAATTTCATGATTGTTTAAGATCAATTTCTACATAAAATAATGGGTTAAGGTGCATTTTTGCCAACAAACTATTACGGAAAGAGCATCCAGCACAAATATTAATTAAGCGTATCTTAAATACCAACAAACAATTAAAAATGTGTAGAGTAGCCAACGAACTTTTAAAAAGGTGCAGTCAGCACAACGCTGTTAGAAAAAAGATAATGTCTGTTATCTAAGGTGCAGATTGGCCAATGAATTTTTATTCCAGGAGCACCCAGCACAAAAAAGTTTTACTCAAAAGCTCACAGCACAAAATTCTTAATTTCACTAAATTAAATATTTTTTTTTTGTCTATTATCATTATTCAAAACTACTTGTATAGATATCTATGGACAAAAATTACTCATTTGCTAAAATAAACAAAAGTTTTAATTAAAAATATAATTATATGATTTAAATAAAACTCAAGGTGTTTTATAATTTATTATATATGTTAAACAAAAAAATTATATGATTTATTTTTATTTTAGAAGAAATTTATGTGAGTTAAAAAATTCATTTAATGTTAATAAAATTTAAAAAATCTAAAAAAATCTATTATATCCGGAAAGAAATGAAACGAGTTTAATTTTTATTTTTATAAAAAGAGCTTAATGGATATCAACATTGACACTTAATAATATAAATCCGGCAACTTGATAACATTTTTGTTAATTAAATGATCTATTCATTATATGAATATGAGACTTGTTGAATTTGTTTTTTAAAAAAAACCCCATAAATAATTTGCTGAGGCTATTCCAAGATACTTAATTAATGACAATTTTTTTTCCAACAAGTCTCATATTGATATAATCAATAGATAATTTAATTAACCAAAATATCATCAAGTTGCCGGATTTATATTATTAAGTGTCAATCACTAGTGCAAAAAAGGGCTTTAAGACCGTCTCATTTAGACCGGATTATAGAGAATCAGGTCTAAAAAGTATGACCGGTGGCAGTTTCGTAAATATAAAGAACTTTTTGGACCGGATTATAAAAGATCCGGTCTTAAAAATATGACCGGTGGCACTTTCGTAAATATATAGAACACTTTTAAGACCGGGCTATAAAAGATCCGGTCTTAAAAGTATGATCGGTGGCAATTTTGTAAATATATAGAATACTTTTAAGACCGGCTAAAAATATCCGGTCTTAAATGTATGACCGGTGGCAATTTCCTAAATATTGTGAGAAGACGCTGATCAAGTCCGAGAATGCGATGATTTATTCCTTCGCTTAATTGAAATTATATACAGATGCTAATAAGTAAATAAACCTAGGTAGTTCCTATAATTTAGGGATTACAATCAGGAATATATTACGAAATTCATTAAACCATGATCTCGCTAACTTAATTCCTAAAATCTCTAACATCTTAATTAAGATGATTACAATCAAGAATTTAATTACGAAATTCAAAAAATCATGATCTCGCTAACTTTATTCCTAAAATCTCTCTAACAACTTAATTAAGATGATTACAATCAGAATTTAATTACGAAATTCAAAAACCTTGATCTCGCTAACTTAATTCCTAAAATCTCTCTAACAACTTAATTAAGATAATTGCACAATATAATCGTATACGCTAACTAATTAAATAAATAGAACCGGCTGTTTCAAATAGACGGTCTTTAAGACCGCCTGTTTGAAACAGACGGTCTTAAAAGTGTAAAAAAAAAAATTATATAGAACACTTTTAAGACCATTTGTTTCAAGCAGACGGTCTTAAAGTATACTTTTAAGACCGTCTGCTTGAAACAGCGGTCTTAAAAGTGTAAAAAAAAAAATTATATAGAACACTTTTAAGACCTTTGTTTCAAGCAGACGGTCTTAAAAGTGTAAAAAAATTATATAGAACACTTTTAAGACCTTTGTTTCAAACAGACGGTCTTAAAAGTGTAAAAAAAAAAATTATATAGAACACTTTTAAGACCGGTTGTTTCAAACAGACGGTCTTAAAAGTGTTCTATATATTTATGAAATTGCCAGCGGTCAAATTTTTTTTTTTACACTTTTAAGACCGGTTGTTTAAAACAACCGGTCCTAAAATATACTTTTAAGACCGGTTGTTTCAAAAACCGGTCTTAAAAGTGTTTAAAAAAACTACATTCGCTAAACCTGTTAAGTCCGTGAGTTTGCTTTGTCTTCTTGGTGATATAACATTTTCTTAGTTATAGATTCAACGAGTATCCCAAGAGCCTCACGGGCAAATCCTCAGCAAGAATGTCATCCTCTTCCTCTAACCTACTCGCAATCTTCGTAAGTCATCATAAGAGTCGCACAATCAAATCATTGGCAACGTTGGCGGTGAGATGCTTCGAGGGTTTTGCGATGGCGTCGACTCTAATCCTCAAGCAACAAATAAAGCGTACTACTTTGAGGATTCGGACGACGGCGGCTCCTTCCTCTTCGATCTATGGGTCCTTCCACGCCGCCTTCGTATAGATCCGGTTTGAAATCAAACTCGAGATATCTTCTTGCTTAAGTTTGTTTATTTCCTACATTGACCGCTCCTGCTCGATCTGGATTTCGATTTTGGTTGCTTGAAGCTTTGCTAGCACCGACAAGAGGATCTGCTCAAATTTGGTTGCTTTAAGCTTGTGATTTTTTTGTAGATCCGGACTTCAAATTCGATTTTCATGGTGAATGATTTCGTTTCTTGTTATTTTTGTTTATTTCTGGACTTTGTAATCATTTTTTTTGTTTTTCTTCTTGTTGTTGTTGCTTCCAATCTTCTCTTGGTTCTCCATCGTTGATGACGGAGGGACATTCAAAATGTTGCCAGATCTGATGATTTGGGACCGATTGTTTCATTTGAGTTTTTGTTTTTTTTTTTTTATTATTTTGAAACACTTTTAAGACCGGATGTTTAAAATGTCCGGTCTTAAAGAAACTCTTTAAGACCGTGTAAAAGTCCTGGTCTTAAAGGTCGACTTTAATACTGCTTTGGAACAAGATCGAGTCGCGGGTCCGGTCCTAATGTACCTGTTTCGTCCGGTCTTAAAAGCCTTTTTTGCACTAGTGAATGTTGATATCCATTAAACTCTTTTTATAAAAATAAAAATTAAACTCATTTCTTTTCTTTTCGGATATAATAGATTTTTTTAGATATTTTAAATTTTATTAACATTAAATGAATTTTTTAACTCACATAAATTTCTTCTAAAATAAAAATAAATCATATAATTTTTTTGTTTAACATATATAATAAATTATAAAACACCTTGAGTTTTATTTAAATCATATAATTATTTTTTTAATTATTTTTTTTTATTTTAGCAAATGAGTAATTTTTGTCCATAAATATCTATACAAGTAGTTTTGAATAATGATAATAGACAAAAAAAATTATTTAATTTAGTGAAATTAAGAATTTTGTGCTGTGAGCTTTTGAGTAAAACTTTTTTGTGCTGGGTGCTCCTGGAATAAAAGTTCATTGGCCAATCTGCACCTTAGATAATAGACATTATCTTTTTTCTAACGGCGTTGTGCTGACTGCACCTTTTTAAAAGTTCGTTGGCTAATCTGCATATTTTTAATTGTTTGTTGATATTTAAGATACCCTTAATTAATATTTATACTGGATAGTCTTTCTGTAATAGTTTGTTGGCAAAAATACACCTTAACTCTAAAATAATGACCTCAACGTAACTGACTTCAGTAAACCAAAAATCTGAACATTTCTTAATTTTCACAATTTTGACATATTGATTCCAAAAATTGTGTATCCTAAACCCATTGGAGACCTTAAAAATATAAAAAGGAATTTATTTTACAATTTCCTAGATTAAACTACAATTCTACTAAAAACTAAAAAGCTAATGCTCAAGAATATTACCTTTGATTTTTGATCCTCCTTCCTCTTGCTCAAACCTTTTCCATTGACGATCAGTCTAAAACTAAACGGCCGTTAGCTTGATTTTAACATCATTGTGCTAGTTACCTATTTTTAATTGTTGATTGGTACTTTTGGTCCATTCACAACTTATTTGTCCTAAGTGCTCTAGCGTAATATTTTGTTGGCTAATCTGCATTTAGAAAGTAACAGCTGTTACTTTAATTCTAATGGTATTGTGATATTTTACACTTTTTAATTGATTTTTGATAGTTATGGTCAATTTAAAATTTTTTTATGCTGAATGCTCGTGACATCACATTTTATTACTCAACCTGCATCTTAACTCTTTTACTATGGCAATTGTGTGTAACCTCTCTTAAACTTCCTTTCGGCAGTTCAGAACCATAGGCTACACCGGTACCCAGGGAAAAGTACTCAGTCAAAACCACAAAAGCACGTAAACTCTATAACTTTTCTGCAAAGAGAAATGTATAACCAATATAAGAAATTGATGGTTAGTAACAGAGAGACCCGACAAGAATATCATAGGGGTTCTTCAATACTGATAACAAATTCTAATTAAATTAGAATTTCACACCTAATATATGTCACTACATAAAATAAATTATCATATTTTTCTAAATACCAAACAAATATCAATACCCAATACACTTTTCCTTGTGATATTTGGAAAAAGGAATAAATTCAAGGACTTATTTGCAAGGGATAATTCTTGGCCTAAAATTTTAGAAAAGGAGAATATGGATCAAAGAGGATTAATTGGGATAATTTTATGTGGATCCTACAACACAATACACACCCTCTTCCATTGTGTTACCTAGCACTCTTTTTTTTGATAACATTACCTAGCACTCTTCTTTCACTATATCACGCAAAATACCAACTCCCTGTTCATTATCCATTCCTCATTATGATTCATTTCGGCCCAACAATAGAAATCATTTTGAAGAAAGACACAGCCCAATACTCATTCTCATTTCATTTCAGCCCAGCATGCGACTGATATATATCAGTAAGATATATATCCATACCTCTTCAATATCCATTATCTTATTGGCTTATAAACTCAATCCCAGCCTCATTGAATCGTGTTGATTCTCAGAGTTTTGATGACAACAATAATTAATTGATTAAAGCCCTTTCTTGAAAAGAAATTATGTTTTTGAATCAGTAAATATTAACCATATTAAGTTTATAATTACTCGAGTAAGTTATTTTAGTTACTCCAGTAATCCCCATCTAATAAAGTTGTTAAGTGTTCATAGAATGCAAAATAATCAATAGAAAATTACTTGAGTAATTTTTGGTATTACTCGAAGTAATGTCGATTTACAAACTTAGACCAAAAAACGTCTTTCGTGTTACATGAGTAAGTATAATTAGCTTCTCAAGTAATATCGCTCTGGAACAAACAATTTTTAACTTAGACAAAATTACTCAAGTAACAAAATGTTACTCAAGTAATGTTTGAAATTACTCAAGTAACAAAATTGTTACTCAAGTAATTTTGGTTCCAGACACCATTATTCGAGAAGTCATTGAAATTACTCAAGTAACAAAAATGTTACTCAAGTAATTTCGATTCCAGTCGTTCATATTCTAAGAGCTATTCGATATTACTTTTGGACCTTACTCAAGTAATATATATTTGCTTAGCAAGTAATGTCGCTACACGCTACAAACATGTCTATTTTGAAAACTTGAGATATCACTCAAGTAACATAATAATGTTACTCAAGTAATACCGTTCTAGAGAGCATTATTTTAAATCTATATGGATATTACTCAAGTAACACATTTGTGTTACTCAAGTAAGATCCTTCAAAAACCATATTACTTCGCTATATCATTAATCTCAATTCTAATCATTATGGGTCATTATCTATTTATTCTTAATCTCACTCAAACTCATTTATATTATTTCTAATTATTCTTTTGGTTGGATTTCAGTTGATTAACCATTTTTAATTGAGATTAGCCAAAAAGTTGTTGGTTGTGTCAGAAGCATTTAATGCAACAGAGGATACATATGGAATCAACGCTTTGAGCAGATGAATATAGGGGTGAGCAAATCAAAACCCAAACCGAAAACCGAACTGAATAATTCGGTGTTTCGGTTTTTCGTTTTTAGATTCGGTTCGGTTTTTCAAAGTAGCTTATTTTGGTTTTCAGTTCGGTTTTTGCAAAAAAAAATCGGTTAAAACCGAAAAATCGATTTTTTTAACATTTTTTTGTTAAAAAATCCTAATTAATTCTACAAAAATCGTTTTCGAGTGCTTCAAAATTCCTCATGACCCTTGACATGTCTATTTTCAAGGAAAAATATTCCCAGAAGCAAGAAAGTCATGGATCATTCTCAGTTTAATATTTTTTCAACGCTGCCCAGTTTATAACTCCATAAATAAGGCTTAACTTCAAAAATATGTTACTACTTGTGTAGAACTCAAAATGCTACATAATTTATATATTTAGAAAGCCCTATATGTCTACTTTATCCATGTAAAATTTCATAATTTTATGTAAAATTCGGTTAAACCGAATTAACCAAAAACCGAACCGAAATATTTCGGTTTTTCGGTTCGGTTTTTAAAATACACATATTTCGGTTTTTTCTGTTTTTATCGAAACCGAACCGAAAAACCGAATGCACAGCCATAGATGAATACATTCCTTTGAGGCATACTTATTCCAACAATTATTCTAAGTCAACTTCTGCACAAGTACATCAACGGCGAATACATTTAATGAAGCAACGGTCGACAGTATTCAACAGATTTCATCTGTGCCTAATGGAACTACAAAGGGACACAACGGCTATATTCAAAGCTTCACAACAACATTAATGGCAGTTTTGGTATAAAAGCTCATCACATTCAATTCCGCCAACCACCGAAACTCTGCACATTCATTTTGACTAACTACAATCTACTATTTCATTAGCTTCACTTAATATCTCCAGATATTTTCCTGTACTTCAGTGTTTATCATCTATCTACTCAGTGAGGAGTTTAAACACTTATTTGATTACTTGTTTAGTTGTTAAATCTTAAGGTTGTGGAACCTTAAGTGTGGCTGTACAATTACAGCTTGTAAAGTGGAGTGAATCCTAGTGTGAAAGGATCATCTCGAATACAGAGTGTGTAATTGTAATCGTGATTGTGAGTTAGTGAAATCCCAGAGTGTCTGGGGACTGGACGTAGGTCAAGGAGTTGAACCGAACTAGTATAAATTCTCTGTGTGCATTCTCTTTGTCTCTGTTTGTTTTAACTGTTTGCATTTATTTTCCGAGAAATATTTTTGAAATCCTCTATTCACCCCCTCTAGGTGATATTCTATCTTCAAAATGCAACGGGGAATATATCAGCAAAAAATATCACAGTGTGTAATACCCGGATAATCTTGTATCTGGAATGTTATATTGAGATAAATAAATGGCTATTTCTGATAGGTGAATATGTGGTCTCAAAGAGTATGTTACAATTATATTATTATTTAGGGAAAAATCTCTTGAAAATTAAGAAAAATAATATAGTGCCAAAATTACTAAAATGTCATTGTGAGGTATAAGATGGCCTAAAAATATTATGATAAATTCTAAAGGGCAGTGAAATAATTATTAAAAATTAGAAAGAATATTGTCCTTAATTTAGACAATTTAATAAATTATAACCTTGGAAAAATTAAAGGGGAAAAATCAAAAAGTATTGTGTGGGCTATAATTGATCCCATAATTTTTAAGATATTACATGGGACATAAAATACCAATGTAAGTCAAATAGTTGTGAGAAAATAATTAATCCTAAATAAGAAAATTATCAACAATTAGTAAGGAATAAATAAATAATTATTGGCTAATTATTTAAGCATGAATCAAGAGAATATTCAAGTAAATTATGTGAAACCCTTTAATTAAATATTAATTGATAAAATTAATTTAAAATATATTTGCTAATTATTTGGAAAAGATTAAGAAAAATAAATGAGATTAAGTATGTGAAAAATCCCTAATCCTAAAAGATCACTAATCATGTGGTTAAGACACTAATTAGACTTATTAATAAATTTCTACTAATTAAATATTGATCAATGGTTAGGATGTGATTTAAATAAGCAAGATCAATGGTTACAAGAATTCCTAACAATTTTAAAAGTCTAAATCCATGTAATTAAGAAAGGACCAATGGGAGATTTTCTTTCTAAATTATATTGGATAATTGAAATATGTATAATATTAATTAATTAAATAAATAATAAATAAATAATAATAATTAATGGGGGCAGCCGAAATTCATGGTGTGAAAGGGGTAAGAGGTTTTTTTCAAATAATATCATGATATTATTGATTATAATATTAATATAATTGTGATATTTTATGAAAAAACAAATAGGATAAATGACCACCGATGTAACATCCAATTTTCAAAAGCAGTATAAATTTTTTTTTCATCAAAACATCATTTCAAAACATCAGAGTAGAGCAACGGAGCAATTGAGTAACTGATGCTTGTATTTCAAATGCCGTAAGTCTGGCTATTTACAACAGTGGTACGATGGCAGTGTGGTTCAAAAGTGATGTAAACAACAAAATGAAGGCTTCGCCGAACAACAAAAGGAAGTCTTCATAGGATCCCTATGCGTCTTGCTTGTCTTTCTCTACGGTCCTCGGACCTCCGAACTGACGTTATATTAAGAGCCGAGATCCGCACCGGACCTCGTGTAACAGTTAACCTCATGTTTACATATACAGACATACAACATTTATGACACATAACCAAACATATCCCAGTAACACAGAAGCCCCCCGGAAAATGTGTCACACCTAGCAATCGTCTCACACCGAGCATCTCACACCTAGCACATATATCACACCTAGGAAATATATCACACCTAGCAAACGTAACCCAATACCCAGCAAGCATAACAACAGTATAAACATATCACAGAGATACTAACTACCACATAATTACATTCAATACACCTAGAACATATACGCATACCATAAACATCAGAATTAGTGTTATAGTACGCGAACGTACCTTCGTTGACGGTATTTCGGTATGTCTGTCAGAAAACGGTACGACAGTAAGTCAGAACGTAATCAGGGATATCCTATCAAGATAACAACGTATTTTTTAAGGATCTATCATTACGACGGACATTTTAACCAATATACATTCTTTCGAGGCATACTTATTCCAGCAATTATTCTGAGTCAACTTCTGCACAAGTACATCAACGACGAGCACATTTAATGAAGCAACGGTCGACAATACTCAACGGATTTCATCTGTGCCTAATGGAATTACGAAGGGACACAACGGCTATATTCAAAGCTTCACAACAACATTAATGACAGTTTTGGTATGAAAGCTCATCACATTCAATTCCGCCAACCACCGAAACTCTGCACATTCATTTTGACCAACTACAATCTACTGTTTCATTAGCTTCACTTAATATCTCCAGATATTTTCTTGTACTTAAGTGTTTATTATTTATCTACTCAGTGAGAAGTTTAAACACTTATTTGATTACTTGTTTAGTTGTTAAATCTTAAGGTTGTGGAACCTTAAATGTGGATGTAGAACTACAGCTTGTAAAGGGGAGTGAGTCCTAATGTGAAAGGATCATCTTGAGTACAGAGTGTGTAATTATAACTGTGATTGTGAGTTAGTGAAATCCCAGAGTGTCTGGGGCAGGGGTGGACTCAGAAATTTGCTGAGGGGGGGGCACCTGCCCCTGAATTTTTTTTTAAGGAAAGTTTTAAATGTATTAAAAACAAAAGAATATAAATAAGAAAAGAAAATAATATCAAAAAAATATTCATGAAATCAAGTGAACATTGATGATATGATAAGGGAGGAAATTATTTTACAAACCTGTCATTTAGAAAAGCAAGGCTAAGTGTTGTTAGAAATGCAGTTGCATAATTACAATGAAGAGTAGACATTCAATATGTTCAAGTACATATATTTTAATAACAAAAGTATATTACAATGAAAATAATTACAATGTCATCATTCTAGGCCTTATTTTTTAGAATTCCATCATAATTGCCTTATTATCAATGTTATCAAATACATCTTTTTCAATATAAGACACTAAACAATCATTCAACTATTCATCCTCTATTTGATTACGAAGTGTAGTCTTGATGTATTAATATATATATATATACACACACACACTTTTAAAAAAACATCTCAAATTTAAGGGGGGCACTTGCCCCCTTGTATATAACTTGGGTCCGCCCATGGTCTGGGGACTGGACGTAGGTCAAGGAGTTGGACAGAACCAGTATAAATTCTCTGTGTGTATTCTCTCTGTCTCTGTTTTAACTGTTTGCATTTATTTTCCGAAAAATATTTTTGAAAAACAGGGGAAT
The DNA here is from genome assembly GCA_025563575.1 of Acacia pycnantha. NCBI lineage: Eukaryota > Viridiplantae > Streptophyta > Magnoliopsida > Fabales > Fabaceae > Acacia > Acacia pycnantha. Next base: position 2,676,143 of record JAMWYP010000045.1, read on the forward strand.
ATATCAGCAAAAGATCACAGTGTCACTTACGTAAAATGCAGAAAGATCAGACATAGCCTTATCTCTTGCGTCAGCCAGTCAGTGAATTCAGACCCTCCATGCTTCTCTAGACCCCCCACCATGCATCTTGAACTCAACGCCATTTACCTCTGAGTATTCCCTTTCGGACCGGACCCTTAGTTTCTGATTTAAACGGTGCTTTTTGGCTTCCATTCATCCACATTGCTGTAACCAAAAACCAGAACCAAGCCTGAGAGAGAGAGAGAGAGAAATGTGATAATCTTTTACTCTGTTTTAGATTTAGAAAAACAGAGGCAAGAGTGTTGGTGAGAAGCATAGAGTTCAAACGTGCAAGGTAGAAGCCAACCGAAGGTAAGTCATCAAGCTTCTCTTCCTTATGGTTTCCAAGAATTACCAACATAAGTTTTGAGTATGAAACCTTGGTTGTTGATATATATATATATATATATATATATAAACGCTGCACACATAAAAAGAGAAGGAAAACTCGTTGTCATGAAAAAATATATATATTAACGTTGCACACATACTTGAAAGAAGGAAAACTTGTTGTCATGAAAAATACATGTATAACGTCTGCACTTGGGAAGAAAGAGAAGAAAACTTTGCTGTCATATATATATATATATATAAGACCACTATTCCTATTACTTCCACGCAGTGGCGGAGCCAGGAATCCAAGTTTATGGGTGCACAATTAGTGTAGGGGTTCCGGGGTTCGGGGGCAGCGCCCCCGAAATTTTTTTTTTTTTAAGGAAAGTTTTAAATGCTTTAAAATTGTATCGTTACCATTTTCTAAAAGGAAAAAGTTTGACAAAATTAAAGAACATGTTGCAACCTATAAGAAATCAAAGAATGAAAAATTATCATAACTAGAAGGTGGGCAAGCAAACCAAAATGCTGGCTTCATTCATCATAAACAAAAATCACAAGTTCAGCAAATGCATTAACCGGCAAAGGAATAAGAGAAGGATATTTACATCTTAATCAAAGCTTTCCATTTTCCCCTTTCAGTATGCCTTGTCCATAAATTTGTTATTGTCTAACCAGCACTAAAGAAATTCTAGCATGGACAGATAATGTTCTTCAGAAGATAACTGAACAAGTATGATATGGAGGTAGAAGAATAACACATATGTGAACCTTAGAATCAAGATGCTAAATTCCTTGAAAATAAAATCAGAAATCTGAATAAAAAGAAGACACCAAGCATGAAGGTTCACACAAATCCTAATGGAACTTAGATATAGCCCCTGATTGTATTCAAGATATTATCAATGTGAGGATGTTGGGAGTACTATTTTACAATCTGCCACTAGTACAGCTAGTTTCTCATTATCACATGCACACAAAAACTGCTCAATTAAAAAATAACCTCACAAACAAAAGAACGAACTTCTCAACAATGTCTCCCTAATTAAACATTGTTGTTTCCTACAAAAGCCGAAAGCATAGATCTTTATACATTATAATAATAGAGGACATTGAATATGTTTTGACTTTCTGGTCTCATTCATTTCAAAGCCCCATTATTGTACTCTTCATATCAACTCTTCATCCCGAGAAAATAGCTTCAGTCCCCACAACCCCACTTCTCTCATATCATTCCAAAACCTACCCTCTTCTTCTTCCTTCTCCTATACTTTCAATTTCTAAATATTGAAAACTATATGTGTACTTAAGATCTAACAAAAATGGCTCATTCGGTGGTGCTTATCTTTATCATCTCTCTTATTGTACTCTGTGTTGGAGAAGGCAGAGTCATTAGTCCAGATTCTGATCCTCACAGATCAGTTCATAATCCTCCTCATCTTCCAGCTTCATCACCTGTGTACTTAAGAGCTAACAAAAATGGCTAAATTCCTTGATTATTCTACTTACTATTTGGTCTCTAACTTATGCTTGCTAAGCCTACAATAGCTTCTGGGTTCAAAGTAGCTCTCACGGTCAGGGGCGAATCAGCGAATGTACAGGGCAGACATGCGAATCAGCGAATGTACAGGGCAGACATGGTTCAATTAATTCAACTCCGAAGGAAAAGGGAAAATTAAAAGATGCATAGTGTAATCCATCAATTACCCAGAAATCCAGAAGCTCGCCGAACCAAGAAGAAGAAATCGAGCAAGTTCTGAAAAGGAAACCAGAAATCAAGCAACGACAAAATACATAACTCAGCCAACTTGAAACCTAAATTATTTCCCAACCTTGAAAACGAAATCAGGCGACGGAATGATTTGGGGGCGAAACCAGAAGGAGAAATGGTGAGGTTGCCCAGTCGATTCGTGCGGGGTCGAAGTCGAGAGCTGCAATTTGAAGAACGACTATTTGAATCCTAAATCGGGTCAAAGCTCCCACAGGCAAGGAAAGGGGAGGAAAGGGGAGGAAAGGGGAGCGGTCGCCGGTGGGGGTAAAGGGGAGGAAAGGGGAGAAAATGAGCGGTGGGGGTAAAGGGGAGTGGTGCTCGCCTGCTCGGTGCTCTGAAGTCTGAAGGAGAAATGGGAGTGTGCTCGGTGCTCGAAGTCTGAAGGAGAAATGTTGAGGAAATAAAATTGCAAAAATATGGTGATAGAGTCGTTCGAACTAGGGACCTTTTGCTATTGAAACCGAACCTTTAACCACTTAATCTAATCACATTTATTGTAACACAATCCCTCACAAAATATATATTTTTAAAAAATTTTATGGGTTCACTTGCACCCATTGGCACAAGTGTGCCTCCGCCCCTGCTTCCACGTACAGCAATATGCATATATTTATAGATATAAGACTACTTTTTTCCTATCATTTCCAAGTTCAATGATATATATGTACATATACACTACAACATGATTTCCTTTATACACACACACACATGTCGCTGTACATGGAAATGAAATGATAGGAAAAAGTGGTCATATATATAAATATATAGGGGGACAAAGAGTACTAACGACTAGAATGTATTATTTTTAATCAATATAATGAACCATCTGCTGCAACATCAAAAAAAAAAAAAAAAGTAGATTGAACTTCACTATAATGAATTATTTATGCATGATTTGACCATGCTTGTGATATTCGGCCAATCTAATTTAATTATAAACACACGTGCGTGAATATCAGATATGTCGATGTAAATATACAGAATTAGAATGTGAAATAAAAAATGATGAAATGATCATCATCATTTCACCACTCAAAGGAAGAGGTAAAACTTAGTTTCTAGATAATAAATTACTTAAAAGTCCATTTCTATATGTTTTTCTTTTCCTAACTTTGTTATGAGATTTACAAAAACGAATACATATGCTTTGACACATTTTCCCCTTTTATTATTTAGTTTTACGTGTATTTTGGTCATGCAAAGATCTCATTAATTTTTACAGTTTTAATTTCCTCTCACGGTGCATGTGCATATTTTTATAAGTGACTTTATACAATACACACACATATATATGCATATCGCTGCACTGGAAACAATAGGGAAAAAACTTGCCTTACATATGTATACTTACATCTGTATATATGTATATCACTGCATATAAAAGTTTGCTGTCATATATAACGTTGCAGATTTGGGAAATAATAGGATACTTGATGATGGTATTTATTAAAACTAAGAGCTTGTTGTTCTATATATATATATATATGATGAAGCATATTTTACGTAGTACTTATTAACCTCAAAATTGCTACACACACACATATGAATTATATTTTACGTGATGTTAGTATTTATTAATTAAACTGCTAATTTAAAACGTTGATGTTATGTTTAATATTGGAATAACCTCTGGGAGTTTAAAATAATAGTAGAGTAATAATAAATTGTAAAATATTAATAGTAATAAATAAAAAGGGAATAAATAATAAATAGAAAAGAGAATTATTAATAAATAATGAATACGAAGGGGAATTAATAGTTACAATGGTCTTACTTTAGGACATTGAAGAAGTTCGAGTTCCTAACACTGGAGATTTTAATTATTCACAAAGTTGAGGTTGGTAACTTAATCTCCCATTCCTTATGTTTTTATATATGCCTTGTATGTTCACGTATTGTGGATTCTTGGCCAGGTTTGTATGCGCGAGGTGATAATTGAATATTCCATACATTTCTATAGTACTCTTGATTAATAATTTAGGACTCTTTAGTTAATAAATAATTACTTGTATGCTTATTTGGGCTTTGGGCCTTTCATTAAATTTTAGTCATTTTAATGATAAAATTCCAGTTTTACATTGCTTCACTATTTTTACCATAACTCTTGAACCATATATTGGATTTGCCTTATTCTTCTTTCATATTTCAGATGATTCCAAGGGCTACAATTGTTATGAAGACATTAAGGGCAAATTCGAACAAGAGGGAGGTCGATTTTGGAGCCAAAGTCAGATGTATATTTCTGGATTTTTATTTGGGCTCGAATTTTGTAAGTAAAGCCCATTTTTATTTTATTTTTGTTTGGGCCTGAATTGTGGATTGGAGCCCCATTTCATTTTTCAATTTTAGGTTAAGTTAAGCAACAACCACAAACACTTATGTCATCATGTTTTTACATATTTTCGGATTAAACACAGAAGTTTCATTTTCTCTACAATGTTCTTCGCGTTCTTCATTTTTTCTAGCCATGCTTAGCTAAATTCTGTGATTAACCCAACATTGAGGATTTCATGATTCGTCCAGAGAGCTTGTGCTTAATCGGTAACTTTACTCATTTCTGTTTTCATCTTTCAGATTCGATTTTAGGAAATAGTTCAAATATTAGATTTAATATTCGGTTTGGTTCATCCCAAGGACTGAGTTCGAACTAGGTTCTAGTTTTATTGTACGATCGTACAGTAAGAGCCACTGTTTGGAAAGATGCTAGGTGATTGTCTAGTCGAGGAATTTTTCTGGACAAACGCAGAGATTTCGTTTCGTTCAAAACCAATCGTGAGTTCGTTAATATTTTGTTCAATGATGGAAGTCTCTGGAATCCGGATGTTGGGTTGATCGATTTTAATCTGATTACTTTCATTTTGTTCTGTTTCTGTTTATTTCGTTTTTAATTCTGTTTGAACCAAAAACCCCCCATTTTTACTGTTTCTTTTTTGCTGTTACTGTTCAATCAAACCCGACTGTGAATTCGCTGGGAAAACAATCCAGGTTCCCTATTACTGCAAATCTTTTATTGAATCTGGTTATTTTGGGAGATACGGAAAATCTCTGTCAAAATATGGCGCTGCTGCTGGGGAATTTGCATCGGTTTGATTAGTAACAGTAGTGTAAATAGATAGATGTTAGTGTAGTTTTCATGGTTCAGGTGACCAGACATAAATTTTTTCTGACCCACGTCACTCAAATCAGGTCTTATTCACAAAGAATTGGGCATTCTAAGCAATAGTCACTTCCAAGTAGGAAGTGAGGTCTCATATAATTTCCCTAAATTCCAACATCTAGACCTCTTTTTCGTTGTTTTTAGTTTTAGTTTTGTGATTTCTACTAGGTCATTTTTTTCGGAGTATCTCTGAATGGTTTGAAATTTTGCCACTTGGTAGAAAATGGTCAAATGATCAAGACACTATGCTTGCGCATGTAGTCTTGAGATTTTAGCTAAATTTCATCGTTTAGACCACTTTTTCAATTTTTGAAGTTTTTTTATTCCATTTTTGGGTTCCCTAATGGTGTGGAAGTTGCCCTGTCCAAGTCCCATAAATTTTAAAAATCATTTAATAGTGTTTTAGACTTGTTTTGGTCAATGTCTAACATAGGTTTTTGCTTTTGTGTTGTCTTAGTTTTCTACTTTTTACCACTTCTAGTGGCATTTTTGTAATTCTGTGTTTTTGCTGTTTTGGTGGCATTTTCGTACTTTTGAGTGTCTGCAAATTCTGCCTTATATTTATGCTGCATGAGTACTAGGAGTACTACTAATCCAAAAGACTTGCTACCATTTGATCATGAAGTAGAAAGAACAATTCTTACTCCTAGAAGAGTTGTTAGGCTAAGTCATAGGATTAATACTAAACTGGACATTGAACTTGAGTCTGATTGTGAGCATTCTGATTGTGTCCATTATGTTGATATTTCTGATTGTGTTTCTGATAGTACTTCTGAAAGTCTTGTTGTTTTCACTTATTCTAATAGCAATTTTGCTAACTTAGAAATAATCATGGTAGAAGAAGCAGATCGTCCTACTTTGAAAGAATTAGCTACCCCTGATGTGGGCAATCAAAATTTTTGTATTCAATATCCTGAACTTGCTTCTAACTTTGAACTAAAATATGGTCTTATCCATTTGTTGCCCAAGTTTCATGGTCTTGCATGTGAATGTCCTCACAAGCATCTAAAGGAATTCCATGTGGTGTGCAACACGATGAAACCTCAAACAATTGATGAGGACCACATTAAGTTAAGAGCTTTTCCATTTTCCCTAGATGGTGTGGCTAAAGATTGGCTATACTATTTGCAACAATCATCTGTTGGGAGCTGGGCTGATATGTAGAAGTTATTCCTAGAGAGGTTCTTCCCTTCCTCAAGAACCACTGCTATTCGGAAAGAGATCAGTAGCGTTAAACAAATCAATGGGGAGAACATGTATGAGTATTGGGAGAGGTTCAAGTGATTGTGTGCTAGCTTCCCACACCACCAGATTACTAAGCAACTATTGATTACATACTTCTATGAGGGTTTATTACCACTAGACAAAAGTTTTGTGGATGCATCAAGTGGTGGGGCCTTAGACCTCAAGACACTAATCTGTCCGGGAGTTGATATCCATTATGGCTTCTAATTCTCACCAGTTTGGCACCAGAGCGAATAGTCTTGCTGTTTATCAGATTCAAACACCTCAAGTCCAGTATGATTCCCAGAGATTAGAGAATAGACTTGATGATCTGACTTCTCTAGTTAGACAGTTGGCAGTGACACAAACAATACAGTTTTCCCCTCCTCAGATTGGATACTCATATGGGTTCTATTCTAACCCTTATCATTCTACTGATTTTTGCCTTACCTTGCATGATCCTGCTTATCAAGACCAGTCGGTAGCTGCAGTGGGTACTTTTCCTGGAAAGCCACAATACCAGCAAAATAGTGCATTTTCTAATACTTACAATCCGGGCTGGAGAAATCACCAATTTCCATTGGAACCAAAATCAAATCTAGAGTAACCAATATCAGTAGAATTTTGGGAATTACCAGCAGAGACAGTATAAACCCCAGAATTTCCAGTAGCAATCTGCACCTACTTTTCCAGCACCACCTTCTCGACCAGCCATTTGTGCACCTCACACTATTATGTTTTCTTCGATAACAGTGGTTGTATTGTTTTCCTGATTGTGGTGACATACATGCATTGCATACACTTTACATATGAGATTCATGGTTACTCTGGGATTATATTATGAATCCCAGACTTTTATAAAGCTTCAGGTAGTTCATCTAGAGTGGTTCCGGGAGACCAATGTAAGAATGCGGAGCGAGATTGAAGTGTTTGTTGGTGACTGTTGGTGACTCCCTTTTGGTTGTTTATTTTGTTTTCTCCCGGATGACTGTATTATTATTTTGGCTATTTTGGGCATTATGGATCTGGATGACTGTATTAAATCCCTCCGGGAAAAAAAATTACTCTTCAGTATTTTATCTTTACCAGTATACTTTGTCCAAACCGATACGTGCTCTACTGCTGATACTCTGATACTTTACGTAATTAACTTGGGAATTGGAATTAAATAATTGAATTAAAATTGGACAAAGTTAAAGGACCACACTACCCGCCACCTGAAAAGGCGAGGCCGGTAGGGGTGTTACACTTGAAGTTTCCTAATCGCCAATCGGTAAATCTCGTTGATTATTTTCTTGTTTCTTTCTTTATTTCCTTCTTTCTGATTAGAATTTTTAACCCTAATTAGACAACTCTTTCTGATTAGCACTGCTGCCTTAGGGGTCAAATTTCTATATTTATATTTAGTATGATAATAGTTAATTATATTGTTTAAATTGTTTATAGGTTATTTGGAAAGTGATAAAATCTAATAATAGCTCAATGATGAAGAATAAAACAATTGATTCATTTTTCAAGAGGAAAGCTAGTGATCACATAGAGGAAGGTAACATAGTTTATGCATCTTTACTAGTTGAAAAGACTTGCCATGATGCTCTAAGGTTTGAATATGAGGAACAACCTTCTAAAATTCCTAAGGTTACTTCCAATGAATTTGATATTAGTCCCTTAGAGCGTGATCCGAGTAAACGCCCTCAAGTATGGCAACATCATGTGAATCAAAGAGATGAAGTTCGAATGGCTTATTTAAAATGGAGTCCATACCAGTTTAAAATTCAAAGTTATCCTCTTACAGGAAAGAATCATCCAAGAAGATTTAGTATTCTTGGTTTGGTATATTTCCTTCTTGGTTGGAGTATTCTTCTACTACAAATGTTGCTTATTGCTTACCATGTTTTCTTTTTACTAAACCAATTGGACGTTCTGAAGTAGATGTTTTTATTGTTAAAGGATTTTAAAAGTGGAAAAAAGTCCTTAGTGGAAAAAAATGTGTTTTTTTCAATCATATAGGAGAATATTCTTGCTCACCACATAACAAAGCAATGAGGGCTTGTGAAGACTTGCTGAATCAACATGGGCATATTCAAAATGTACTTAACATACAAAGTTCAAATCAAATTTTAACGAACCGACTACATCTTAAGGCTTCTATTGATACAGTATGTTGGTTGACATTGCAAGGATGCGCTTTTAGAGGTCATGATGAAACTTTGGAATCAAAAAATAGGGGTAACTTTCTTGAGATGATAAAGTTGTTAACATCATACAATGATGAGGTTGCAAAAGTTGTGTTGGAAAATGCACCATACAATTCCAAGTATATATACTTCACCTATAATTCAAAAAGAAATCTTGCATATCCTCTCAAGCAAAGTTCATAACCACATTCGTCAACAAATTGGAGATTCCAAGTTTTGCATAATTGTTGATGAAGCATGTAATACCCTAAAACCTGACTTAGGGTAAATATCATAAATTAATAAAATATACCTATTGAAAATAGGTGAATATGAGGTTTCAAATAATAAGTTATAATTATCTTATTTTAAGGTAATTTCTAGTGAAATTGGAAGAAATAGAGTGTTAAAAGGCCCTAAATGAATCTAGGAACCACAAAATAATGTGATAAATACTGAGAGACAATAAAATAATTATTAAAAATAGGAGAATATGTTGTCTCTAATTTAGATAATTTTTGGGATTATTTCCCTTGAAAAATAATGAGGGAAAAATCAAAAAGTATTGTGGGGCCATAATTGACCCCATGATTTTTAATATTTTATGTGAGGCATAAAATACCAATGTAAGTCCAATAGTTGTGAGAAAATAATTATTCCTAATTAAGAAAATTGTCAACAATTAGTAAGGGATTAATTAAGTAATTTTTGGTTAATTGTTAAGCTTGGATTAAGGGAAAATCCAAGGATAATTATGTAAAACCCTATAATTAGTGGTTTATGGCTAAAATTAGCATAAAATATATTTTCTAATTAATTAGAAAATATGAAGAAAAATATATGAGATTAAGTAATTTTAAGCCTAAATCCAAGTATGGACTAATAGGAAAATTTTGTAAAAAAATTATATAAAAAAATTATTAAATAATTATTTTATATAATATTAATTAATTAAAAAATAAATAAAATAAAATAAAAATAAATAAGGGCAGCCGAAATTTTGAGCAAAAAAATGGGATAAGATTGAAGCAAAATAATATCATGATATTTTGTTGCAAGTTGCAATATAAAATTAATAAAAAGGAATATTCTATGGAATATTATGTAAAAAGCAAATAGGTTAAATGACCACGGATAGAAATTAAATCCTATCTAGAAAACCATGAATAAGGTTTCTAAGGTCAGAGTATTTTATAGACAAGTGAATTTTTATCTCGGATAATTGAGCTGTTTCTGAAGTCATTTCCGTAACCGGCGGAATGCTTAGGGAATAAGATGAAAAGGAAGAAGGACAGATATTAGAAAGGAGAGTCTATGGAAAATAAACCCTAACTCAAAATCCTTGAATAAGTTGGTAAACATCTGGACATATTATGAATCAGTGAATTTTTTTCTAGAAGTTGACGCTACCTGAAGCGATTTCCGTAACCGAAGCGTTTATCCGAAAATCTTCAGCGGAACCGATGACATCCTGAATAGGATCAAAAATTTGGTTGACCCAGATATTTTGAAAGAGGAAGAAAGGATCTTCAGGCTATGTTCCCGGATTTTTGAGATTTTACAAGATGACGCGATTAGCACACCGAACCGGGGTTTTATCGGTAGAAACCTTCTAGAACAAAGCAAGGTGGCACCATGATGAGTGTTTTTGTGGACTTTTGGGGCTTGGGAGGTCGGCCAACATGTGTGTGTGGAGGAGAATGAAACCCTAAAATGTGTGGTTTAAATTGAAGAAGAAGGAATTGGGAAAAGACCGTTTTGCCCTTGCATTTTCTCTATAAATAGCTTGCCATTCCTTTTGAATTCTTCACACCAAACCATCTTGCCTATTTAGAAATTTCAAGAGGGAAGAGAGAAGTTAGAGAGAGGAGCTCTGGGGAAAGTTGTAGTGAAGTTCTTCAACGGGTAAGTTCTTCGGTTCTAGTCTTTAGTTCGGTAGTTCTTGAAGTTCTAGAGTAGATGTTGTTTTGATCTTTAATCTTCCAAGTATGATTAGATATCATGTTTTAGGGGTAATTAAGGTATTAATTTCGAAAATAATGTTGGAGGAAGAGTTATGGCAAAATTTTGGAAGATTAGAGTCAAAGTAGCGAAGCTCTGGCGAAATTACGGCGATTAGGGGAATCAGGGGCAAAATGGTCATTTATGCCTAAAATGCCTGTTATGATGTCAAATGTTAATAGAATGTGATATTATCCTTATAGGATATCTGTAATCACGAACCGCTGTCGTACCGCTGTCAATGTGTCGTTTTCTGTTTTTCGTCAGAAATACCGTTTATCGTCAACGAAGGTACGTTCGCGTACTGTAACACTAACTCTGATATTTATGGTATGCATGTATATTTTTAGGTGTATTGTATGAGTAGAGTTGTTATGCTGTTAGAGGATGATTGAACGTATGCATGCACTGGTAGTGATATATCTGTATTCACTGGGAGTGGTACGTCCTGATTCACTGGGAGTGGTACATCTGCATTCGCGGGGAGCGGTACATCTGCATTGGGTTGCGTGCTATTATGCTGTTATGTTGTGATTGACTGTAGTGCATGTACTGTATATGTACATATGAGGTTAACCGTTACCTGGGGTCCGATTGCAATGGACCTCACCCCTTAACATAGCTTCAGGGTCGGAAGGACCGAGGACCGAGGATAGAGGCAAGCAGTCCGCATAGAAGACCCGGCTGAAGACTTCCTTTTGTTGTTCTGGCGGAAACCTTCCTTTCTGTTGTTGTTCTGTACTTTTGAAATACTCGGTTACTGTACCGCTGTTGTAACTAGCCAGTGGGCATTTTGAATATATATATATATCAGTTACACTCTTGCTCCAATGCTCTACTCTGATGAAAAAAAATTTATACTGCTTTTTGAAAAACGGGATGTTACAAAGCACTTGATGAATCAAAAAGGGAGTAAATGACACTTGTTTTGAGGTTTGTTGATGAAAGTTGTTGCATACAAGAAATATTTTTTAATCTTATACATGTTAAAGACACTATGGCATTAACTCTTAAAAAAGAATTGTGTTCTGTATTTTCTAAGCATAATCTTGATATCTTTAACATTCGTGGTCAAGGTTTTGATGGGGCTAGTAATATGAGAGAGAAATGGAATGGTTTACAAGTATTATTTCTCAATGATTGCCCTTATGCATACTATGTGCATTATTATGCCCATCAATTACAACTTTTATTGGTTGTTGCTTCTAGAAAAGTTATTCTTGTCCATCAATTTTCTCAAATTTAACTTTCACTGTTAATATTATATGTCTATCTAGTAAATGACATGATGAGTTACAAGCTGCCAAGTTAGATGAAATTATACATTTGCTTGAAATTGGTGAACTTAAAACTAGTAAAGGGGCAAATCAAATTTGTACTTTGAAACGGGCTGGAGATACTTGTTGGAGTTCTCATTTTTACTCAATTTGTAGTATGATAAAAATGTTTGCAACAACTTGTTCTGTTCTTCAAAAGATAATTGTTGATGGATCAACTTATTCTCAGAGGGGATGCTGATACTGCTTATAATATTTTGACTTCATTTGAGTTTATATTGATCTTGCACTTGATGAAAGAAATCATGTGAATAACAAATGTTCTTTGCCAAGCTTTCCAAGAACAATCCCAAAATATAGTTAATGCCGTGGATTTAGTTGATACTACAAAAGTTCTCATTTAAAAATTGAGAGAAGATGGTTGGTCGGATTTATTGAAAAATGTGACATTATTCTGTGAGCAACATGAAATTGATGTTCCTAACTTTAGTGCTCAATATATAGCACAACAAGGACGCTCCCGTCATCAGAAAGATCATATTACAATGGAGCATCATTATAAAGTGAAAATATTTTTAGTTACAATAGATAAACTGTTGCAAGAGTTGAATATAAGATTTAAGGAAAAAACTTTGGAGCTTTTGACACTTAACTCTCATTTAATTCCTAAGGATGTTTATAAAGTTTTCAACATTGATAATATTTGCACTTTTGTTGCAAAATACTATCCTGCTGATTTTATTGAGCAAGAGAAGATAATTTTGAAGTCTCAACTTTAATATTTTGTTATTAATGCTTCTAGTCATCCAGATTTGAAGAATATATCAACTATACCTGAATTATGTTGTGCTTTGATGAAAACAGGGAAATCTAAGGTGTATTACTTGATTGATCAATTAATTGGCCTCTTATTAACTCTTCCAATTTCAATAGCTACCACAGAACGCACGTTTTCAGCAATGAAAATAATTAAGACAAAGTTACGTAACAAGATGAAAGATGATCTTATTGCAGATAATATGATAATTTATATTGAAAGAGAAATAATTGTTACTTTTACATTCAATTATTGATGATTTGAAGTCATTAAAAGAGTGAAGAACATTACTTTAAGTGAAGGTAATTTTTAATTGTTTCATTTCATATAGTGTTTTATTAATTTTATTATAAATTACATTGTTAACTTTTAATATTTTGATATATTACATAACATACAATCTTCTAAAATTTCATGATATCTTCTCATTTTGTAATTGATATGGCATTCATAAATATGTTATCTTATACTTTAGAATTGTTAAAATACTTTTATTATAACTCTGAAAATTTTAAACATGTTATATTCATAAATTTTTTTAATTAGTTAACGACTAAACATTTACCCTCTCAAATATTTATCCTGATATCCGCCACTTTATGTATTGGTTATCGTCTTCTACCCAGGGGAGCGACCATGGTTGAAAACAAGCTTATTGCTCCTCATTTTTCCTCACATCGGTACTGGGAAACATCGATTGATGTTTCTAAAAATTTCGAAAAGTGTTCAAATGGGGAAAAATAGTCTGTAAAAAAAAATAGATATAATATATTTTCATTCAACCCCTGTTTTAGTAATAGTAAAACAGAGTTATTTGGAGGCACTCCTCATATCTTATTGTTTCACACCGTAACACACTAACCGGCTATTTGTGCAGTAACACACACACACACACATTAAAAAAAGTAAGAAGGTTTTAGGGATCAAATTTTCAATAGAATATTCCTGACGGGGCGACAATATTAGTCACAGAGGATGAGATTGTGGGAAAACACATTACTTTGATGGATGTGTAGATGCAAATGGAGGAACAGAGCAAGAATATTTAGTATGTCCGAAATACAGCTTCTGAGGAACACAATACTCCAGAATCATTCAAGTGCTCTCTAGTTGGAAGACCAATCAGTTTGCTTTCCAACAATGGTCACTCTCTTGGATAAAATGGGCGACGAGGATGACCAAAATAGTTTGTTTTCTTTCTGACATTTTCAACACTGTTAGGCTTTAATTAACATATTTTAACTCGAGCAAGATCTAATTGCAGAAACTTAAAAGACTCGATAAAAAGAAAAAAATGTAGAAGGACCTCATTCAAAATTAATGAAAACTATAAGTACCTCTTTATATATTTTCTCAATTTTTTATTAATAATTTCTAATTTCGTTCTAACCCATGTCTGTACTCCCAAATCTACGAAGATAATACTAAGTATAAAAGGCTACAACGCTAAAATGAAACAACATGCATTGGTACTGCATGGTAAACAAAGTTCATTTGTGCAATCAACACAACACGGTATCATAAACTCATATACAGAATATTTCCCATTAGAAGTACAAATTACAAAGTTGGTGAGCATGAGGACGCTTCTTATTCTAATTCATGAATAATTTCTAACTCTAAATTTCTCGCCAGAACATTACTACTTCCTGCATTAATGTAATTTTTGGAGTCAAACTGAATTTGGGGCATCTTTAATTCATCACCTTCTCCTTCTAACATTTATATCATTGTTTTTATGGATGGACGGCTGATTGGATGCAATGAATGCACCAAAGTCTCACAATTGCTAGTCTTCTTGCAATTCTATTGTCATCTTCATTATCTTCGATGTAAATATTTACGTCTCCTCCTTCAATCAAAGTATGAATTCATTTTGGATATAGAACTTGGGAATCTTCTTGACTCTGTGTGGGTATGTTTTCTTCCTCCAACCATTTCTAAGAACAACATGTCATAACTATAGACACATTCTCAAAATTTTTAGAGAAAACTTCAGGGATGATATAACCTAGCGTTCCTTTTGCTTCTATTATTGACACAACACTCTGAGTTTTGGAACACAATTTTGCAAGTCCAAAATCAGAAATTTTGGAAGCAAAGTTATAATGTAATAACACATTTCCAAGATTGATATCAAAATGAATAATTTGATATTCACAGTCATGGTGGAGATCATCCCTTTGGCTATGCCAAGAGCTATTTGGTTCAATTTCAACCATTCAAGAAAATTTTCTTTGTTGTCAGGGGATGATATGAACTTTTGGAGGGAGCCATTTGGGAAAAATCCACAAACAAGAGCACGATGAAAACCCTCAGCACAAAAGTCCAGCAAACAAACAACATTGATGTGATGACTTTTATCCATAGTGCCTACTTCATTAATGAAGTCCTTACCATCGTCATCAGAGACAGAGTTATTGAGTACCTTCACAGCTACTACAATCTGATTGGATAGCTGACCTTTGAAGACTGATCCATGAGCTCCTCCTCCTATTTCATCCTTGAAATGGTTTGTAATTCTTTTGATATCAGCATAGGAAAACCTTGTAGGCTTGAGGGCTTCGTAATCCTTCAAAAACTTTTCAAGTCTTGCTTGATCATCTCCTTTCGTCTTCTAGTTTCGATATATTAGTAAAAGGAACACAACGCACAACACTGACAAAATCGAACCTGTGTAGTTACAGGGCACATCAATCTAACATTTTATTTCAATCCTAAGGAATCCTAAAACTAAAATGGGAAAGAATGAAGGTGAAGCAAAGTGAACTATTTTTACCTGAAGCTGTTATAACATAATTGAATAATATTTCCTTCAGCTTTCCGCCATTCCATTTGGGTTGGGACCACGTAAATCGAAATCTGTTCGACCGAAAATCAAATTCGTCTAATGGAGAATCTAACGGAAACATCTTGGTGCAAAAGGTTACTTTCTTCTTCAGGATACCTTCGGTGGAGCCAACAACATAAATCGAGCAAGCATGCATATCTTGGGACGGGAAATCACCATTTTTCAAGTATTTGGACCCAATCGAGGAGGGTAACATAGGAATTTTGGGTGGATGAGACCGATTCAAATTATAAATGAAGAAGTCGTAGATAGAGTTGGGGAGGACAACCATCAACATAACATAATTCTATGATGCGGGACTTATAGTCTTTTGATACCTCGGCGAGTTCAACTCCTTCAAGAGCTTGTACTCCTGGGAACCATTAACCGTCGACACGTTGATAGTTGTTGCATAGGAATTAAAACAGGGATTGCTACTATCAAGTTCCGCAGGTACGAGATGGAACAGAACACTTTCACGATGACGGACACAGTGGTTGTGAGCATTCCCCAGATTCATAAACAGCATCAACACCTGCATTATCACCAACCACAAAAATCTCTGAAAGCCAAACATTGTGGGGTTTAGTGTTGTCCACTCTTGCGTATCTAAGGCCCAAACAATGAGTTCTAAGGATCAGAACGCATCTTGTAATCCATCTCATTGCGGCATTATCACAAACATCTCACATTCGTTTCGTCTCCGAGGCTGGGAATACAACGTCACTCTGCTTCATCTCCATTCAGGAACATACCAGGTTCTGGGAATCAACTATCACAACTACATTATCCGACTCAGAGATCCTGGCATTCAAGCTGGCAATTGCTCCTCCCTCCCTCGCTATTTCTTATCCCGATCTAATTTCGTCGACAGTTATAATCGTTTTTATGATTATGGTTATGATATGCATAATCCCTGTGGTGCCTCTCTGGGACCAGAATCCGGTTTAGAACTTACAATCGACAACGTAATTTACCTGAAGTGTAGTGATCCGGTGAGGGATGACGCAGGCTACGTGGATACGGCTCCCCTCCTAGAATTGGGATCCAAAGGAGAAGGAGGAGGCCGTGTTTATGCTGTGGCTGGAGACTTGGGGGCTGACAGATTGAAACCTGAGTGTCATGTGAAATCAGTGGCCACCATTGCTTCATGTTAGTTATGTCACGCGAACCAATCGTTCCTCCAAGATTCATTGCTTTCTCCCAAACGATATCATTCCGATACGGTGTAACTCCAAGATCTAGCAAAGTCCATTGGAGCCCCGCAGCAGATTAGATGATGCTTGCCAAAAGCCCAAAATCGAAGCACGAAAAAGGTTAAAATTGATGATCTGGGATACCCGATAGGATTTGCACATCCTCTCTCGACACAATCACACCATCTTCAAGTTCCGGCGAGCAACCAAGATCAAGCCACACACGAACAGTGACCTTCTGGTTTGGAGAGCAGAGTTGGGCAAACGATGATGAGCATCCCCACGTACGGCACGACACCTCCAAGGAGGGGACAGATCGACGCCGGTGAAGACGGCGCGACACCCCTGAAGGAGGGGAGAGACGACGCCGGCGAAGAGGCAAAAGACCCACGTTGGAAAGAGGAAATAAGACCCACGTCGGAAAGATCGACGCCGGCGAAGAGGGAGAAGACTCACGCCGAGACCCACGATGCGATAGACTCACGGATGAAATACAAGAGATGCACGAAAGGCATTTTGCCCCTGCAATCTTCGGCAAGCACCGAGAAAGGAGGCCGAAAAAGGATGCTCCGGTTAGCCAGACGCACGAAAGGATTTGGTGAAGGAAGAGTTGCCGGTGCCAGAAAAGGATGGGGTGTTGGGGTCGATTTATGAAATAGCCATGTAGAAGAGATTATTTGCTACTCCGATTTGTTTGCTTTGGGAAAACAGAGAATGAAGCAAAAGGTGAGTTGGAAGATTTGACTACTATGAAGGAGTTCTGCATCAAGAGGTTTGATTGTTCTATTATTGAGTAGAAGCCCATCTTCATTCCTATTCTCATCCATTTAAATCTGATGAGATATTGGTGTTGGATGCATTATTTTTGAGTTCTTATTGTTTCCTGAAAATTCATAATTGGCTATCAAGGTGATTATAACTTTGAATCAATGCGGTGATGATCCGTTCACATTGCCCTGCGGTGGCAAAAGACTTTGCTAAGTCATCATGGTTTTGCTTCAATTTTTGTTTCACTAAATTTTGGTCAATTTATTGTTCCTATTGGAAACAAAGAATTTTTAAGAGGAAGGAAGGTATGGGTGGAGCTTGAGGACCAGAGGGGTATTGGAGATATCTGCCTCAAATATAATGATGCAATGTTATCCCTGACTTATTTCTTGGAGTTTGCTTATGTGCATCAATAATTGAATGTTTGTGGTGGCTGTGCATTCTAGATTTGTAATTGGTTAAACCTTTATATTGGTTGGTTCTGTAAATATCTGTGGCTGGACAATCTGCAATCACATGCATACTGAAACTCATGATAGAGGCAAAGAGTGTTGTTGATTTTGCTCAAAAGTTCAAGGCATGTGAGGAGATTTGAAGAAAGTGGTGGCATCTGAATTCACATTCTGTGTTCATTGTATCTGCAAGTGATGGTGTTGGAGAGTAGAGTAGAGAGCAAAGAAATGATGCCTCCTCATTCCGGTCGATTTAAGGGAAAGCAGAGTAGAGAGCAATGAAAAATAGCCTCCTCGCTCCTGTCGATTTAAGGGAAAGTAGAGTAGAGAGCAGTGAAGACTCGCCTCCTCGCTCCTATCAATTGTGACCATCAATTAAGCTAGAAGAGCAAGCAACAAACATGGAGAAGAATGTTATGAAAGAAGAAATTTTGAATTGAAGAAATCTTTGTATTGTATTTTTGTTGATTGTAAAACTAACTCAATTTAATTCTCCTTATCCCCTTATATTTTGTGTTGTTCAAGTTGAACACTTTGTTAAGTAGTGTTCAACTTGAGGGGGCGTGTTAGAATACAAGGGATTAAATGAGTTGGTTAAGGCCCATTATATTAAGGGCTTAGTTGTTGTAGTTCAATTGATTAGTTAGTGGTTAGTTAGAGGGTTAGTTAAATGCCCTAGTCTATATAAAGAGATCCCTACTCTCAACATTACTCTTAATCACATTACATACTTTGTAGAGCATATGGCTCAATTATCAATACATCATTTTCTCATTCCTATTTTCTTCCCTAATTATTCTCTCCAATTTTATTAGTTAACATGGTATCATAAGCCAGGTTGTTTTTTCAAAAAAAAAAAAAAAAAAGGCTAGCCTAAGTGGCTGTCATTACAAGTGTTTGAGAGCCCAAAATCAAGACCCGACGGATATTCAAGATCCAAAACCAAAAGAAGAGTGACAAGCCAAGACCCGATAGCACGGTGGTTCCTTTCCGATCAAACTCAGATGTTAACAAAGAGAACAAATTTCGCACGATATGCTCCGATTCAGGTCTTGGCATGCCAGTGGGTTCGCACCATACCCTTTCTCTTTTGACGCTGGGTTCTTGGTTCACATCGCGGTGGTTCACGGTTGTGTCGTGGTGGCTCGCGGTGGTTCGAATCCGACGGTGGTTCGCGGTGGTTCGAATCGACGGTGGTTCGTTCTTGATTTCATTTTCGCGGTGTTTCACGGTGGTAGAGACAGAGCGATAGGTTATGTTTCGCGGTGGTTCGCGGTCGCGGTTCGCGGTTTTTGCACTGATCTTAGACAGTGGTTCGCGGTGGTTGGAGAATCGCTGGTGGTTCGCGGTTCTTGTACAGATCGAGGATTTGGTGTTGCAATTCTTAAACTGATCTGGTTCGCGGTTTTGCACTGATCTTAGACGGTGGTTCGTGGTTTCTTGAATGTGGTGTTTGTACGTCGGAGTCTGTCGATGGAAGTCGCGATGTGTGGAGCTCCAAGTTTTTGTAGATATATGAATTCTTTGAGGTATGGCTTCTTTTTCTGGAACTTGTAGTGCTGGTTTATCTGTTGCTCCCAATAATTTTGGAGTTAGTATGGCATAAACAAGATATTTTGGATTTCATACGCGTTGATCCGTGGCTACTCAAGCAGCGAGAATCCAGAAAAGGAGTCAAATTTTCATCTGTTGAGGTTGATTTGCCAGCCATGATGGCACAAAAAGATAAAGCGGTTTCTAATCTCACTCGAGGTATTGAGGGCTTATTCAAGAAAAAACAAGGTAAACTATGTCAAAGGATATGGCAAATTTGTTTCTCCTTCTCCTTGTCAGAAATCCCCAAGAGACTTGTGGTCATTGGAGCAGGCTATATTGGGCTTGAAATGGGTTCAGTATGGGGCCGACTTGGCTCTGAGGTAACTGTTGTTGAGTTTGCACCAGATATTGTTCCCACAATGGTAAACTTGGAGGTTTCAAGATTCCACGTGTTTAGTGGTTCTTATTTCGATCATGGGTTAGTTTTCCAGATCGGTTGTAAATCCGGATGAAGTCCCCGGAGAGCAAAGTATTCTTTGCGAAGAGAATGATGATGTTCATGTATTCTCGCAGAGAAGAAAATCAGCTTTGGAGATGTTGATTCCTGCAAATGCTGTTGGTAAAGTGTTAGGTAAAGAAGGAACATGATGTTCATGTACCTAATAAAGAGAAGTTGAAGCAATGCAAGAGCATTGAGATAGAAGAAGTTGCAGATTGGTTTGGGTCAAGGAAGTATTAGAAAGGCAAAGAATGTTGATGGTCTTGTTTAGAAGAGAAAGCTCAAGCACAGGGAAGAATAAATTCAGGAGTACCTGGCAGAGAAAGCTCAAGAAGAGATATTTGTGAAAGAAGAAGGCTTGTAGATCCCTACTTCTTAGAAGAAGGATACTTGAAGATGTAGTTGATGATTAATGGCAAAGTTGCAATAGATTCATGTATTTGATAAAGAAAAGTTGAATCAATAGATTTTCAAGTAATTGCTTAGCAAGTTAGGTACTATAAATACATATAGCCCTAACTTGAGGGGGAGTGTTAGTATGTATAGAGTTAGGTGTGTGTATGCCTATATGCCTATATAAGGCTTTGATTGTACATTGATTGAGTAATGAATAATACAGTTTCATTCAGTTTAACACTTCATATTGGAGATCATTCCTCAAGGGGAAACCTACGCCGATATTCACAGACTACTTTCCCATGGATTTGAGCTTTCATGGTGGCGATAAGCTTGTTCTGAGCATCCTTGTGAAAATGACGAACAACACTTGTTTCTTCAACAATCGCACGCAAAAGGTCGATTGCTTAAAAACAAAGTATCTCTGCTACGCTTCAGATGGAGCACTTTATCTGTTTGGAGTTTGTGAGAGAATCTAGAATCAATTTTAGCTTCTTTTTTTTTTTTATCGTAATTAAAAAAAAAAATAAAACTAAAAATAATCACCAACAAGCTTTGATAGTAGTAGAAGCGGTTTTGGTATAACTTAAACATGAAGTCCAGATCAACAAATTGGTTAAGATGTGTTCTGTAATAGAACACAGATGTGTAGACTCGAGGGGCTAGGTATGATTGATATCGGATCTGGTGTAGCGCCCGCAGATATCTATGGAGGAGATAGCAGCGGTCGCTAATGGATCACTGTGCTACACGGGGGTGGCTATTCGCCTTGGAGTGATGTGTGTGCACAGTGAGACTAAATAGTAAAGAATGGACTAGTGAGTCTGGATGTGTACCTGGTCGGTAATCCCTATTTATAGAGATTACCTAGGGTTTCGTCCTTCTCTCCGCATTCTGTCGTCGTGCGCCTCCCACCTTCTGATCATGTGCTCTGCATATCTTGTATGATCCCTGCATTATCGGCACAATCATGGGTGATTGGCAGTTTGCCTATTTCAGGGAAGGTTTCCCGCCTAGCGCCTTTCAATTGGGCCTCGCACATATCAGGCCCATTATTTGGGTCCATAACAGTTGCCCCCAAGCTCGGAAGTTCGGGTTTCTGGGCTGCCGAGATTAACTGCTCTTTATCCTGGGATGTTCCTTCCCTATTTACCTCGGTATTAATTAAGCTCTGAGAACTAGTTCCCGACTTGTCTTCGTACCAGGTTCCTTTACCGTGACGCTTCGTCGTTTTTCTTAACCCGGCTAGCCTAGTTAACACCACGATGGTGTCTTTATGGCATCTGAGATTTGTCTTTTTCAGATTATATAAAGTTTTGTTGCTTTGAATTCTTCGCACGCCTATTGCCCTCAATCTTGGGTGAAATAGAGACACGTGGCATTGTCCGGTTGGATGACCTTTCGGCTTATCCACCTGACATCATACTATCAAATCCTGGCGTCCATTGGGCATTTTCGGCCGTTCTTGGTTTTTGCGCGCAGTTATCCCTCACGCTTTCCTAACCACAGTAATTATCGCTTTTATGGGAATCTGCAACGTCTTCTCCATTAAAGCACCATTTATGGTTCCGCGGTGCTTTTTTTTTTGAACAATTGGTTCCGCGGTGCTGGGCCTATAAATTCTTCTTATCACATTTCGTTCTCCCACACCACTGGTCTTCTTTGTCTTTTCTTTACTGGGTAAACACTCCATAAAAATGATGAACCTTCTTGTGAGAGTTTGAAACTCTATCACCCGCTGGCCCGCTTCCATTTTTCCAACCATGTGGGGAGGGAGAAAGAGATTCCGACCAGAGAGAACGCTGGTTTGGCCCTGTGGGTTTACCTTCAGATATAGTTGCTAGTCTTCCAGCATGTCGCTTGGTGGGTGCTTAGGATTCTAGATGTAGTTTCCAGTCTTCACGTCTGGTTCAACTTCGTATGGGATTTGGGAAGATGTTCGGGTTTTCATCGGAGCATCTTCTTAGTCAGAGCTTCTTCATCCACCAGGGAGGCCCGAGACCTGTTTAGCAGTCCTCCTGGACTTGTCTAAACTTCTCTAAGGACTCCAGCATACCCAACAAGCACCTTCCGCAACATGAAGTGATTTGTTGGGTAGTCGCTCGACCTTCACTGCCAGGTCTCTCCAACTTTGTGGGAGGTTTTTGGCCGTCATCACCCGTTGTAATTAGGGGATGCATAAATGTAGTTTCTTTCTTTGCATTGACCTTGTAATCGTCGCTGTTGACGGGTAGTTTCAATTTCTTTCCTTGTAAAAGAACTGTGTAACTTGACCAAGTATCAATATAAAGATGATTTCTATTTTCTTCATCCTTTTGATATAAGTTTGAGTGTATGCGATCACCGGTATTGAATTTTCTTCCAACGCCCGAGGTCAACTAAGCGCATTCACTGGGCTGCCATTTATTTAATTTTGTCCCAATATGCCTAATTTCTTTTAATAAGGACCCCGGCCTTCCTCGCCACTTTAACTCGGTTGTCATCATTGTAACTTCTATTAATAAGGACCCCGGTGTTCCGCGCCACCTTAACTCGGTTGTCACCATTGTCTGCCATACCGTGTTTTCAGTGTCGTGTGAATCCGGTTATAATCCTCAACTATATGAACCGTCATTTTTTCTCATCATGACTTTTCTGCAATCCGTCTGTTCACATTGATATGAAAAGACGTGTCCTTTTTCTATAGACTGCCGCATCTCTGCGTATCACCGCCTGCCCAGTCGTATGTGCTACGTCATAGGCGTTTGAAAGGCCCGAGCATTTAATGCCCACACTGTTTTAGAAACGACATCATTGCGCTTTTTAGGGTTGTCCTGACTTTTCGCCTTTCTTACGCAACTGCCCCGGTCGTTTCGAATTCAAAAATTTTCACCAACGTTTTGAATTTCCCCAAACCTATATATCTCATCTTTCTTCGTCATTTGGGCACTTTACTCGCTCGACGCTCTGTCTGTATTTCTGCATTGCCTCAACTACTGCCTGTTTCTGCCAATCTTTTTTGCTCGTTTCTCGCCTGAAATCTCATACCAGGTATGCCACGGCTCTTTACAAACTTCTTTAATTTTTGTACTCTCTATACCTTGTATTCAGTGTTGAGAAACTTTTCTGGATTCTTCATCACCGTTTGCGAGAGCGATTTCTTCGAGTTTCTGGGTTTGGGAAATGATCTTTGAATTGGAAGGCTTAAGAGCGATCTTCGCGTTTTTCTAGGTATGAACAAACTGCTTGCAATCAAATCCTCCACTTTGAACGCAATATTTCATCTTTTCTTCCATCTCGAATTGGTTTATTGCTCTCGTGAATCTTTAGGCCTGCACAACCCAAATGCTTGTGAACATTTTATTGACCTGGGACGTCTGTACCCTAGTATTGAATCGGGTAAATGCTTTTGCTAACTCGCTAACTCCCGCCTTTTTTCTTTTTCTAGGTATAGATGGCATCGTCATCCTAATCTTTGGTGCCATCCCAGGCGTACGAGGTTAGTTCGTCTGGATCAGTTAGAAACCCCAACTCCCCCAAGAAGGCTGTTAGCACGAGAGTTACCGACTTTAAGAACACCCTGACTGCAGAGGATTTTCCTCAACTCGGTATAGGTGCACGCGGGGCTGGATACTTCGTAGGCCTTCCCTTGGACGACGAGTCAGTTGCCGTTGCTCGGCCGAGGAAGAGCCAGCCTCACGAGCCTCACTTCTTTTTCTTTTACCGGGATGTTATTACCCTCCTTGGTGTGAAGTTCCCTTTTACCAACTTCCAAGTAGATCTTCTAAACCATCTGCACCTGGCTCCCTCACAGCTTCATCCCAATGGTTGGGCATTCGCTATCGCTTTTGAGAGCCTCTGCCAGAAATTGAGTATCAGCTGTACTATCTCGGTTTTCATGACCTTTTATGCCCCCTTGGAAACGAATACATTCCTAGGTAAGGGGACGTTCTGGTTCGGGTGGACCACATTCTGGGGGAGAGGCGAGCACAAGCTTTTTAAAGCCTTTATTGAGTCGTGGAAGAACTTCAAGTCGGTTTTTGTCAAGGTCACGGCCACTCCCTTTCAGTGTCCCTGGTTCCTTAAGAAATCTGATTCTGGGGTGCTGGAAGGGAGATTCCCTCTCTATTGGACGAACGTCCATCATAAGTTTAAGTCTGGGGATTACACTCCCAGCCCAACCACCTTACTCAGCGAGAGGAAGCGGCCGTGGAAACGCTTACCACCCTTTCCAGTTCCCTTTATTCGATGGATCCCTTGACTATATTACCACTTCTTCATTTAAACGACGAGCCCCCAAGGGTATGAGATTATATGCTCACTTGCTCTATGGTTATGGATGATCCCTTTGTGAAATCTTTTGTTAACTAACCTTCTCTTTTCTACGCAGGGCAACAAATGGGAGGGCCAGCACATCTTGAGCTCTTTAGAGAACTCCGTCTTCGTGCCAACCCTACTGGAGCTGCGCCTCCTCCTCCCGCCGATGAACCCACCGTGGGCAGCCAACCTGCTGTTCCGGAGGCAGCTGCTACCGCCAATGCTCCCCGCAAGCGCTCTGCTACCCAAGATGGATCCAAGTGGGAGAAGAAAAGGATGAGGAAGTCCAAGGATAAGCAGGTGGCTGCTACGACTGCTACGCCTGCCTCTCCGACTCCGTCTATCCCGCCTGCGGCAACTGCACAACCGGTTTCTCCGACTACTTCCTACCCGTCTACCTTTGCTATGCTTCATTCCCATGAAACCATGTCTGGAGGGGTTCTTTGGACTGACGGGGTGACGGAAGATATCAAAAACCTGGTACGGCTGCCTGCTCCGCTTTATTCCCCCACCAGGCCCACCAAAAAGGAGGAGCTTCATCTGGCCGAGATCGAACTGCACGCTCATCAAGCGGCTTCTTTGGTGCAGCCCTATGCTGCGCTACGGGTCCAGTATGCCCTTCGGTCGGAAGCACTTAATGATGTGTCAAAACAACTCTCGGAGATGACCGACCTCCTTAAAAGGGTGCAGAAGGAGAAGACCGACCTTGGGGTCGAGTTTGAGAAGCTACGTCGGGAGCTGGTTAGCACCAATGGCAAACTGGAAACCGCTATTGACGAGGCTGCCGCTACGCTCTCTAAACTGGAGGCTAAGGAAGCCGAGTTAGATGCGGCGCGGGATGGATTGCGTCATCTCGAGGTCCTTCGCCAGGAAGATGCCGCCGTGATCCAGAAAGTAACCCTTGATGGGGATAATTTGAAGGGCGTGCTCAGGGAAAAGGATGCGGAGCTTGCGGCTGCCAACTCCAAGCTTGTGCAGTATGGTCGGGTTGTCGAGCTGTCCTTCTAGAATGCGGTGGAACATATTCGGGTCCTGAATCCTGACATCGCTTTAAACACAGCTGGGCTGCACCTCGAGGCCTATGTCAATGACGAGGTGAAGCTGATTCCGCCTAGAGCTGACGAAAGCGAAGATGAGCAGCCTTCTCTGTCAACCACTGAGCCGCAGTCGCAACCCTGAACATTTATCTTGGCATGGTGCCTATAGGGGGACTTCTTGAGGTTGTAAATTTCTGGCCATAAGCCATGACTCTTGTTTTGTATACTTTTGCTCACTTGAACTATAATTTGTAGATAAATTCCTGATTATAGTGTTAGTTTGTCCCCGTGCAATTGAAATTACATGTTCACAATATGATTTCTAACAACCGAAGTCGTTATCATAAAACAAACAAATATATTACTTGCGATGCTCAAAGGCGAGCTTCTTTGCTCAGAATCCGAATACGCTTAGGTTCGTAACTAGCCTTGGAGGATGGGTTTAACTCCTCTATCCTTTATAGGCTTGGACGAGACATGATTTTCGCAGACTAGGTACCATCATCTACCCTCATGTTCGAATTTCGATATATGCTTTGGAACGTCGGATTTCGATATCCTGACTATTGCACATTTATATTATCTATGGTTTTGGAGGACAGATTTTTAATACCATGTCCTCTACATGATAATACACTACATGATTTTGGAAAACAGGTTTGTTGCCCTGAATTCATCATGTTTAGTTGTGACATGATCTGGGTGGAACGGGTTTCACTACCCTACCCTCTGCATGTCTGTGATGTGATTTTTTGAAACCGGGTTTAACTACCCTGGTTTCACCACATTTAAATCATACATGATTTTGGAAGCCGAATTTTTAACACCCTGGCTTCTACATGTTTATACTTTACACGATTTCTAAAAACGGGCTTGTTGCCCTGAATTCATCATGTTTAGTGGTGACATGATCTTGGTGGGACGGGTTTCACTACCCTGCCCTCGGCATGTCCGTGATGTGATTTTTTGAAACCGGATTTAACTACCCTGGTTTCACTACATTTAAATCATACACGATTTTGGAAACCGGATTTTTAATATCCTAGATTCTACATGTTTTATTATTAGAAGGCAGACGTTGGTCTCATTTGCGGAAACATGGCTAAGCCATTCTTTTATTAATAGATTCTAAACGTTTGTAAAACGTCTTACAAGAAACGTAAACATAAAGAGATAACATGCCGACATCCCACAAATAAGATCATGTTGGGTCCTTCTAATGGAACCGCCCTTCTTAGGACTGAAAACTTCAGCTATAATCAGCTTTCAATTTGTCAGCATTCCAAGTCCGCTTCAAAGCCTTCTCTTGCAGCGTCTCCAACTTATAGGCTCCTATACCAAGATTTTCAAAAACTCGGTATGGGCCTTCCCAGTTGGGAGCCATCTTCCCTTCTGCAACATTTTTGTTGCCAATATCCGCCCTTCTGAGGACGAGGCTCCCCTTGTCGAAAGACCGGGGTCGCACCTTTTTGTTGTACCGGGTTGAAAGTAGTTGCTTGGCTGCAAGATCCCGACAGTGTGCCACGATTCGAACTTCATCTATCAAGTCCAATTCAACCGCCATTGCATCATTGTTCTCTTCTGTATGTTGAAGGGCTATGATCCTCCGCCAAGATGACTCTCCAATCTCGACCAGGATCATGGCTTCACATCCATAAGTCAGCTTGAACGCCGTTTCTCCGGTTGATGATTGGACACTTGTTCGATATCCCCACAGGACATAGGGCAGTTGGTCCGCCCAGCTGGACATAGCATCCTCCATTCGCTTCTTTAATCCGTCTATAATGATCTTGTTAGCGGCCTCTGCCTGTCCATTTGATTGTGGATGTTCCATAGACGCGAAGGTTGCTGGATATTAAACTCGGCTACTAACTCTTGAAAACCCTTGTCAATAAACTGCGTTCCATTATCAGTAACGATTTCGGATGGTATACCAAAATGTGATATGATGTTCTTCTGTAGGAACTTCTGCACCCTGGCTGATGTGATCGTGGCCACTGGTTCTACTTCAATCCATTTTGTAAAATAATCGACCGCCACAATATGCCATCGCAGCTGTCCTGCCACTCGCTTGAAAGGCCCCAACAGGTCCATCCCCCATTTGAAGAATGGCCATGGTGCGGAGATTACCTGAAGGGAGGCCGGAGGTGATCTGATGATGCTAGCATGCTTATGGCAACTGTCGCATTTTTGGACATGAGCCTTAGCATCTGCCGCCATGGTAGGCCAGAAATATCCATCTCTCACCGCTTTTCTAGCCAACGCTTTGGCTCCCATGTGATGACCATTAATCCCCTCATGGATCTCCATTAAAACGTAACGGGCTTCATTTGCTGCCAAGCACTTCATCATTGGAGAATGCAAACCTTTACGATATAATTCGTCGTTAACAAGTGCGTATGAAGCTGCTGTTCTCATGAGCTTTCTTGCTTCTAGTGGCTCGTCAGGCAGGATTCCTCTTTCCAGATAATTTGCAATGGGTTTCCTCCAGTCGCTTGACTCTGAAATGACCATCACACAACTTGGTTCCGGAAGGTTTTGTTGGACGATAGTGCGGTGATTTTCAGGACTTTTGGTGCTTGCTAGTTTTAACAGAACATCAGCCCTTACATTGTCTCCTCTCGGAATGTGTGTCACCGTCACCTCGTCAAACTCGGAGATGATTTCCTTTACCTTCCCCAAATACTTAATCATTAGGGGCCCATTGGCTTGGTAGGTTCCATTGATTTAAGAAGCGACCAACTGAGAGTCAGTAGACACGTGCACTCGACGAGCCCCATTTTCCTTAGCTTGGACCAAACCAGCTATTAATGCCTCATACTCAGCCTGGTTATTGGATGTAGAAAAGTTGAATCGTAAAGACAACTCCAGCGAGACGCCTTCAGGACTTTCAACAATGATTCCTGCTCTGCTTCCTTTAATGTTCGATGAGCTGTCAACAAACAACCTCCAAATATTCTGGTCATCCTCCCCGTTTACCGGGGTTAGCTCCATCACAAAATTCGCCAACGCCTGAGACTTGATCGCACGCCGAGCCTCGTAAGTGATATCAAACTCAGACAGCTGAATGGCCCAACTCACCATTCGTCCGGCTAGGTCTGGCTTGTGAAGGATTTGCCGAATGGGCTGGTTAGTGCGGACCACAATGGGATGGCTCTGGAAGTACGGGCGGAGCCGCCTTGCTGCTACTAGTAGAGCATAAGCCATTTTTTCCACCTTCTGGTATCGCAACTCTGAACCTTGCAAGGCTCTACCTACGAAGTACACCGGGCTCTGGCCATCTTTGGTTTCTCTTACCAGCACGGCGCTCACCGCCTCATTGCCAACGGACAGGTATAATATCAAGCTCTCTCCTGTCTCGGGTCTGGTTAGAACTGGAGGCGATGCCAAGCATTGTTTGATCTTTTTAAACGCCGCCTCACATTCCGCATTCCACCTATCAGACGCTTCCTTCTTTAGCAGTTTGAAGAAGGGGAGAGAGTTTTCTGCTGATTTTGGTAGAAAATGAGTCAACGCTGCTAACCTTCCACTCAGCTGCTGAACCTCTTTTATTCCGTGGAGCCTCCATGTCTAGCACTGCCTGGCATTTTTCGGGGTTTACCTCTATACCTCGGTTTGTGAGCAAGAAACCCAGGAATTTTCCAGCAGGTACTCCGAATGCGCATTTAGTTGGGTTTAAGCGAATTCTATACTTCCTCAGCTTAGCAAATGTCTGCCGAAGATCCTCCACATGATCATCTTCATTCAAAGATTTGACGATCATGTCGTCAATGTATACTTCCATGTTCTTACCCAACTGGTCTTCAAAAACCCGGTTCATCATTCGTTGATAAGTTGCTCCTGCGTTCTTCAAGCCAAAAGGCATTACGTTATAACAATAGTTCGCCTTCTCAGTGATGAATGCGGTCTTCGCCAGATCATCCGGGTGCATTGCAATCTGATTGTATCCAGAATATGCATCCATAAATGAAAGTAATCAGAATCCTTGTAGTCCGTGCAGGCCCTCCATTTGCCATTAGGTTTTTTTAACGAGGACGACATTGGACAACCACGTGGTATACTGTATTTCACGGATGAAACCGGCCTCCAATAATTCCGCCACATGCGCATCTAGAGCGTTCCTTCTCTCTTCACCGAGTTTCCTCTTTTTCTGAGACACCGGGGTCGATCCTGGTCGAATCGCCAGCTGATGATAACAAAAGGCTGGGTCAATACCGGGTATCTCGGATGGGTTCCAAGCGAATACGTCTCTATTAGCCCTGAGGAACTTTTCCAACTCTTCGCGCCTTGCGAGATTCAATGCCTTGACGATTTTAGTAACCTGGCCGGGCTCTGTCCCCAGCAGAAAATCTTCCAACTCGCCGCTTGGCTCAGTTTTCATCTTTTCCTCTTCGCGGAGGTCCAACTCCACCACATTCACTGATTTTTCTTCTGACGTTTCTTCAAGGATTTCGCCCACATCATTCCGTGGCAGTCGGGGTGGTTCATGCCTGACCGTGTTGTAATAACACTACCGAGACTGCTTTTGGTCTCCTTTTACGGTGACCACCTCGTTCTTCTTACTAACCCTCTTGAGTTTTTGATGCTTGGACAATACCAACATATCCCAATTGTGAATCGTTGGCCGACCCAAAATTATATTGTACGACGATGGGAGGTCCGCCACCACAAACCGGACTCTCGCTGATTTGAAAGCTCGTGCATCTCCCAAGGTCAACTTGAGATCAACATAACCCTTTGGACGAGTATCCTGCCCATTAAAGCCGGTTAGGGTTGTCTTACATGGTTTCAGAACGTCAGAGTCAAAGTTCATCCTTTTATAAGCGTCCCACAAAATGATGTCCACGACACTCCTGTTGTCCACAAAAATCTTCTTTACTCGGCAATTTACAAGGGTTCCCGTGATCACCAAACCGTCATGGTGTCCTGGGGCAACATCCTCTAAATCCTTATTAGTGAAACATAGCACAGGAGACTTGGGTTTAATTAAGTCTTCCTTAAACTTTGGGGCGTTCCTTATTAGCAGTACCTCCCTGAGGTACTTCCGCCGCTGACTTGTTGAGTCTCCTCCACCGCCAAAACCTCCGCTGATCACATTGCAGTCGTACTTGGCTTCGGGGAACTCCTCATCACTTTCTTCGGGCTTCTTCTTCTCTTCCCTTTTTCTTTTTTCGGGGGGCGGACTCTTACTTCGGGCCTCACCCTGCCGCTTGCTACCCTGCTTTCCCTGGGTCTGGATGACGTATTTTCGGAGCTTCCCATCTCGGACAAACTTCTCGACCGCATCGCTTAAATCCCAGCATTGCTCGGTTGTGTGTCCGTGTTGATCATGGAACTCACAGAACCGAGTTTTGTCAGCAGTGGCTCTTCTACCGAGGGGCTGAGGTCTTTCGACCTTCTTCATCTCGGTCGTGCATACTTCTTTCCATAGCTTCGCCTGGGAAACCTTTAATGGAGTGTATTTTTCATATTTGGAATCTCGGTTCTTATCATTACTGTCCCGGGCGTGAAGATTTTTCTTGTGCGCCTCCTGACTCTCCCTTCCTCGATGCAGTGGGCTTTTAGGTCAATCTTTCACCGTATTGGCTGCCATCTCCATATGTTCTAACTCCAGATATTGTTGTGACCGTCCGTGAAAGTCGGCCAACGTTGTAGGGCGTCGCTTGATGATCGACTTCTTTAGCCGGGATGATGCGTCCAAGCCGGCTATTATGCAATGTAGGTGTACCTCGTCCTTCAACCCTGGAATCTGCAACGTGATATTCTTGAAGCGATCCAGGTACTTGCCAAAGGTTTCTCCTTGCCCTCGCTAACTCGAGCCAGCCGAACTCACTCTTTGGTTGCCGCCTACTCGTTGCGAAGTTTAGTAGGAACTTCTGCTCCAGCGTCTTCATATCAGGAATGGAGAGATATGGCAAAGAATGAAACCACAGCTGCGCGGCTCCTCTGAATGTTCTAGCAAACAACCGGGGTATCACATTTCCCCTTATTCCCTTTACCATAATCTCCATTTTAAAGTTGTTCAAAGGCCAAAGGGTCTCCGGGTTCCGTCATATTTTTTCAATTCCCTTGAATCTAGGCCCTTCGGGTACACGGTCGCCATGACTTTGTCCGTGAACTGCCCTAAAAAGGTATCTTCATCTGTCTGAGCTGGTGATTTGCTGAGCGGTGGGAGCTCCTCTCTGGTAGCACGGTCTTTGGCAGACTGCTTTTCTTCAGCCTCCTTCAAGTTGGCTTGATCGGATTGCTGGCCCCTTGACTGCTTGGTCCGCGCGTCACTGCTCTTTACGACTTTCTGACTGGCTTCCTTCTCCTGGTCCTTATCTCGGCCGTTGACGACCGAGGTCTTTCTTCGGGATTCCTCTGGGTCATCGGGTATAGAAGCCGAGTTGGCCGTGTGGTTAGAACCTTCGTCTTTATGCCCTTCATCTCGGGCTTGGTTTACTTTGGCATCATATTGCTCCTTTAGCATTTGTTGCATCTCCACCCGCCATGTGGCATTTTGTCGTTCCAATTCTTCCCGAATAACTCGGGTGTTGTCCTCCTGTTGGAGCTGATGCCGGTTTTCCATGTTATCCATCCGCCGAACCATCAATCCTACCGTGTTGTGCAGCAGGCGTATGTCAGGATGGTTAATCTCGTGCCGGGGCTGAGGAATGCCCTGGACCTGAACTACCGGCTGACCCCCCTACAGCATCCGACTGGGATGCGGGGAGCAGGCTGTGTCCTCAGTCTCGATCTCAACTCGCCCTTCCTCACGACGTTGTTCTGAGTTCTCCACATTCGAATGGTGGATCGCCCGATCCAGGAGTGAAGGTTGTCCTTCTGGCGGATGCAGTGGTCGAGGCACATTAGTGCGACTCCTGTGGAGGCAGCCATACTCAGTGATTACGAGTAGCTTTTAAAGTTCTGAGAATCGATCTTTTCGAAGATCCCCACGGTCGGCGCCAATGTTCTGTAATAGAACACAGATGTCTATGGAGGAGATAGCAGCGGTCACTAATGGATCACTGTGCTACACGGGGGTGGCTATTCGCCTTGGAGTGATGTGTGTGCACAGTGAGACTGAATGGTAAACAATGGACTAGTGAGTCTGGATGTGTACCTGGTCGGTAATCCCTATTTATAGAGATTACCTAGGGTTTCGTCATTCTCTCCGCATTCTGTCGTCGTGCGCCTCCCACCTTCTGATCATGTGCTCTGTATATCCTGTATGATCCCTGCATTATCGGCACAGTCATGGGTGATTGACAGTTTGCCGATTTCAAGGAAGGTTTCCCGCCTAGCGCCTTTCAATTGGGCCTCGCACATATCAGGCCCATTATTTGGGTCCATAACAAGATGTAAGCAGTCTTTAGTAAAACATAAGCTTGAGGAAACACACTTTTTACCTAGAAAGAGATTGACCTCAAATCTAAAGTGATTTGAGAATATGGGAAAAGTAGTAAAGTAGCAACTTTTACTAAAAATCGTATCAAATTAAAGTAGATAGAAAACATTTTACCAAAATAATGCAGTTAGTGGTGTCGCGTCACTAATGGCGTGAAGAACCTTAACGCCACTAGTAGTGGCGTTAAGGAAAGGCACGCTACTCATTTGAGTGACATGACAATTAGAGACACCACTATTTGGTGTATATAAACACTTTTATGCGGTACACTCTTTTATACAGATTCCAAAATCAATACTATTGTTATACAAATATTTGGTATATAACAAATATATAGATTCCCCGTTTTGGGATATGTTATTATAACTAAATTATACCGCGTAATCTTTTAAAGTGTATTCTTAGTGAGTTATTTCAACTCCATGCTTTCTTTCTTTTGACTTTAAATTAAATAAAGTAGAGCTTTAAATTATTTTACTTTTTTATTATTTTATTATTATATATTATTATTATATTTAATATTGATTTTTTATATATATAATTGCACGCCAATCAGTGGCGTATCTAATTGTCACGCCACTCAAATGAGTGGTGTGACTTTCCTTAACGCCACTCATTAGTGGCGTTAAGGTTCTTCACGTTATTAGTGGCGTCGCGTCAAATAACTGCATTATTTTGGTAAAATATTTTCTATATACTTTAATTAGATACAATTTTAGTAAAAGTGGCTACTTTAGTACTTTTTCTTTAAGAATATCATTGAGCAATTTTTTTTTTTTTTAAAAAATGAGGCCTGAAGTCGATATCCCTTTTGAATTTTGAAAACGAATTCTTAATTCTGAACCCTAACAATATGGGAGAGCATAATTTTCATTAGTGTGTGTGTGGATTTTTGTTGTTGTTGTTTTCCCTTTGTACATTGGTTTAAATCTAAATCTTACAGATATTCTTTTAGCATTCCTCCTATATTTGACTTTTGCAAAACTTCCTTTGCAGCATTTCTCGCTGGCATTCTTGCAGGTATTACCTCGAATTCATATCATATAATCTACATTACTTAGCTTCTTTAATTGTTTACATTCTATTGGCTTATTGTTATTTAGTATTGATTGATTTTAATTAATTTATACAAATGTGTTAACAGATTAAAAATATAGCCAGGACTTATTTTTGTCCGTATATAATGTTTTAATGACCATTTAAAGGATTCGCTCTCTTTGGGAGTATTAAATGTAGGAACTAGTGAGTAAATTCACTTTTATCCTATACATTTCAATCTTTGTCTTAATAATAATTTCAAAATTATATTCTTACCATCAATGATCATAGTTTCCAATATAGATGATTATAATAATGGATATTTGAGGAAAACTAATGCTTTTTTTTTTTTTCTTACTTATAACTAACATAATTCTTAATATGAATAAATTAGTTATTTTTCTTTACATATAAGATAAAAAGTAGTTTCTAATACTTATATAAATACCAATACCAAGTTACCAACTCAAGTTAGAGTTGTTTTTGTTGCAGGTTTTCCATCTTCTAAGGATATATGGAATTTGAAATATTATTTTTTATTTAGAACATAATGATATTCATATACTCCCTCCGTCCCTAATTATAGGAGCAAATTTTGGAGTTGGTTTTGGTCCTAATTATAAGAGCAAGTTTTAAATTTTGTCAATTTTTTCCTATAATACCCCTATTTATACTTATTATTAGGAGCATTATATATATGTGTGTTTACATATATATGTAGATTTGTGTTTATGTGTGTCAATATATATATGTGTAGATATATATGTGTGAACACACACACACATATATAAACATATATATATGTGTGTGTGTGTATGTATGTATGTGTGTAGATATATGAGTGTGTGTCTCTATGTATGTAGATAGATCTATATGTATACACATTATACACATGACTATATAAAAAGCAACTAATATACATATATAAACTAATATGTCATGGATATCTAACGTAAGGCAAATTAGAAACACTTATAATTAGGATAACTTGTGTCATTTTAAATTTATATAAGGACATTTTAGGAAAATGAGTAAAATTAACTAATTTAACTCCTCTCCTTAATTCTCCCAAAATCGATTAAATTGCTCTAATAATTAGGGACGGAGGTAGTATTATATTGTTTACAGAAAAAATGATAAGTATATATTTATAATTATTACGATATACTATGCCATGCTACAGCCGGACCTATTCATGAAAACCACACTATATAATTTATTTATCCTAAATATGCAATAGTACATTTTTGGGGTGACAGAAATAGTACATTTTTAATATTATATTAGAGCTACTATTTTATATATATTAAATTATTGATTAACCAGAAGTCTTTGTCAACAGATAAATATAAACTACTAGTACTTGGTATAATTCACTGTATATTATATAGGAAGCTATCTTTTTATGTTTCTATTCATAAGTTAAAAACCAAAATCCTCATATAAACGCTGAGCTGACATCAATTTTATTCCATTTATATATAAATAGTGATTTTTTTTTCTATTGCATTTAAATTTTTTATCTTACAACATTTTGTCTCAATATTTATGGCAATTTAAAATGATTAATTTTACCATGACCTTTTGTTTTGTAATATCCGAATAATTATTTATCTTAAATATTATCTTTTGATAAATAATACCTATTCTAAATAGGTGAATATGTGGTCTCAAATTTCTGTATTGTATTTATTTTATTTCTAGGCAATTTTCCCTAGAATTGGAAAGACCAAAGACTAAATTTTCTAAATCTTATTAGGGATCATAAAATACCCTAAGATTATCATAATTAAAGTATAATCTTGATTATGTTATAAAAGACAATTAAGTTTGCAATAATCAAAATACTTGTATTAATTTTCAAAATTTAGTTAAAAATGCATAATTAAGGATATCTAAACTTAATTAGCATCCAAATGATATCTAAGGACCAAGATTAGCACATGTGGGGTTGCTAATAATTATTATTAATATGGTAACCTGTCAATTAAGCCTTATCACATCTAAAAAACACTACCTTAGAAATATTAACCAAGATTAATTTAACCCTCCCTAATCCATTGAAGGTGGCAAAATTATGCCTAATTAAAAGGGAAAAGATGACATCAAAGATATTCTTATGAGCATATAAGATCTTGAACAAATATCAACAATAGTGTTTAGATTTTTCCAAATCAAAGGCTTGGATTAAAATTAATAAAACTAAATCCTAAGGCCTTAATTTAACTTCATAAAGTGAAATCCTTGTGAAGTAAAATCATCCAATGAGATTTTTCCTTCTAGATGATATGAGATTAATTAAAATATAACAAATTGAAGAGTAATAGGGGGTGGTTTGTAGTTAGTGTGTGTGTAGGTGTGTAAGAGTTGTGAGTGTTGTGAGCCTAGTGTAGGAGAGAGAAAAGTGTGTAGTTCTTTGTTTTGAGAGTTTAAAAAACCATTGGGATTAATTCAAGACACAAGTAAATGAGAATCTATAGAAAATAAATTGTATCCTGAGATACGTTAATCATAGATCAAATATAAGGATTTATTATGAACAAGCATATTTTAAGTTTGGAATAGGTTATCTCCAAAATCTTTTCCTCAACTTTTGGGATTAATCCTAAAATGATTAAAAGGCTAGTAAAAACCCCTAATGAAGCCATGATTGTGAGATTAGTAAGTTGAAGAAGAAAACTTAATTAAAACTACCATCTTTTCAACTAAACTACATAAGCACTTGGTATAACTAGGGATTGAAACAAATAACCTAAGGAGCAAAAAGGGGGAGGCGGTTTTTGTGAAGGAAAAAGGAAGAAAAATAGAAATAAAACTTGTAGTCTGTAACATCCCAATTTTTAAAGCGAATTTTTTTTTTTTTCATCAGAGTAGAGCATCGGAGCAAATAAAGTATTGAGTAACTGATACAACATGAACTGTGGCATAAATGTCTGTTCTTAAAGAACGATACATTTGTCAGTACATATCTTAAATATCTTCGGTCGGGTCTTCACGTGTACTGTTTACTCTGCTTACTCTTATCTTCCGTCCCCGGGTCTCCGAACCCTGAAGCTATAGTAAGAGCTGAGGTCCAATGCCCATCAGACCTCAGGTAACGGTTAACCTCATGCTTATATAAACAATATATGTATAACATATATTTCTAATATTACAGCAATGATCAAGCCAATCAGATGTATGATCAATTAATAAATGTACAATCAGATGTAAAGTTATCCCGGTCTGCACTATTCATCAGTGCCACGATGTACGGTCGTGTCTTCAGCGCTAGGAAAATTTATCGGTATTATTATAACTATAACCCGTGTAAAGCTGTAATTAGTGATCTAAGTCCCATACCTTAGTCACAGTGCATGTTCAGGACAGAGTCCCGTTCATGGCTTTATGAAAGTATCCATCATATAAAAGTATACTATAAGCATTAGAATCAGTGTTACAGTACGCCGCGAACGTGCCTTCGTTGACGAATACGGTACGCCTGTTAGTCGGAACGTGATCACAGATATCCTATAAGGATAATATCGCATTTATTAATTCATAATCCATATCGTAATAGATATCCTAGTCACAAATGACTATTTTACCCCTGACTTCGCTAACCGACGAAAATTTTGCCAGAGCTTCGCTACTCCGACTCCCAACTTTCAAAAACTATATTCCTATCATGTTTTTACCTCGTCAGGCATCTTTCAATGCAATGAGGCATAAAAACAAGAATAGGAATTCCACCCCTACTTCCTAGATCTAACTAACAGTTATACTAAGAACTACTAACAAAAGAGTATAACTTAGAAACTAAGGACCAAAGAACTTACCCAGAACCTTGCTACTCCTTCTCCAGAGCTCCTCCTTCTCACTACCTTCTCTCTAATTTCGAATTGCTCAAGGAAATTTGGTGTAAAATTTCAAATGGAATGGAGGGCTATTTATAGAAAAAGTCTTTGGCATTTTGGTAGTTTCATTGAACTTTCTCTCCTCCATTTTAGACCATTGGATCTAGGGTTTGATTTGAACTCTCATCTTCACCACTCAATCTCCCAAACCGTCCTCTCTCTCTCTCTCTCTCTCTCTCTCTCTCTCTCTCTCTTTCCTTCTTCTTCACTTTTCTTCAGGCCTTGTTGGCCTCTTCTGGTCCTCTCACTTTACTTTTTGCATTATTGGCCAAACACTCTCGTTTCAATTTGCATGTGCTTTATATATCACAAATACTTTTAGAGATAAAGTTTGAAGTTTATGTAGTCTCTTGAGAAGCACTTGAAATAACAAGAATTATGGTTCAATTTGGGGTTTTTACTAGTCTTTTTGTCATCTTAGGGTTAACCCCGAAAGTTACGGAAATGATTTCGGAGATAACCAACGTCGAGCTAAAAATACACTTGTTTGTAATAAGTCATTATATTTGATCTTTAATTAACAGATTTCTGTACACAATTTATTTTCTATCGGTTCTCATTTGAATTGATCCTAGTAGCTTTTGGAACTCAAAATATTTTCTTTCAATTGCTAGGCTCACACTTGGCCACATCACTCTTCTCTTTCCCACATCCATACACCAAAAATCGTCCCCCCCCCCCTTTTTGGACTTTTTAATTTGTTTTTTAATTAATTTATATCATTTTAGAAAGGAATTCTCCCATTGGTTGTTAGGGTTTCACTAGGATTCTTCTTTATGGTTGAATTCTAACATTTAGATCTAACTTTATGAGGTTTAATCCTAGCCCTTGATTTATGTTGACTTGTCAAAGTTTGATTAATAAGATTGTTTAGTGTCTTAATCCTATGCTTAGTAATGCTTTGTTGGTCAATTAGGCTTTAGGGATTTTATGTATTTAATCTTATACATTTCTTAATCATGCCTAATTTATTTAGAAATTATCTTTATGCTAATCTTGACCATCGGTCTCTAATTAGGGTCACACATCACTTTATCGGTTAGCGATTCCTGAAGTCAGGGGTAAAAATGCCAGTATATTATGTTGAAGATGAGGTTCTAAAATTCTGAGAACATTCGTGGCTAAAGTAGACATATAGGTCTTTTCAAATATACCTAGAGTGAATTATTTCAAGTTCTATGCTAGGAGATAAAAAATGTCCAAGGTTGGGCTACGTTTTCCGGAAATTTTCTGAGCAGAGGATGAACACGTGAAAACTGGGAATTTTCTTTAAAATCTAGGCAAGAACCTGTATTTTTATTAAAAACTAGACATCCTAAGGATTCCAAGGAATTTTACGGATCATCGTTTTGATTTTTGTAGAATTAATTATGATTTTTCAAAGTTAGGCGAAAAATCAGTCCAAATGCTGCCAACAGCGTTTTTACGAAATTTAAGGGAAAATGAATGAAAAATAAATACACCAGGGGTAAAATAGTCATTTGTGACTAAGATATCTGTTAGGATATTTTTTATGAATTAATAAATACGATATTACCTTTATAGGATATCTGTGATCGCATTTCGACCAACAAACGTACCGTATTCATCAACAAACACTACTACAAAAGATAGATTTTACTTCCCTAAAGACGTCCTATTTTAAAAATAGGAAGTAAAATGTGAACGCGGTGGCAATTTTGTAATTATCTGGTGAAAATTTGATGTATAAGACGTCCTATTATTTTTTAGAACGCGGAAAGTGTACTTAAAACGTCCTAATATCATACTTAGACGCCAAAAAGTTAATTTACGAAGTCTAAGTAATTTTCTAGGACGCCAATTTTGCCCTAATTATATTTATTCATTTACACAATCCATGATTTCCCTCCATTCCCCGCGCAAGTCTACTCTGCCTCCCCGCGAAAATCCCAAAAATTTCTCCCACCATCTCCCACCGTCTTGCTTCCACTCCTCCCACTCCGTCGACCACGTACGCCGTCCCTCTCCCACCGGCTTCACTGCTCAGCTCCTGCTCCTCTCAGTCCGTCAGACCACCGTACGTCGTCCCTCTCCCACCATCTTCACTGCTCATCGAATCCAGTGAGGTAAACCTCTTAAGCCTCCGCTCTTCTTTACATTTTGGTCTGAAGAGTTCAATGCTTGAGTGGTATCTTTTATTTGATACTGGGAATTCCAATTGGAAGTAAGAATTTTATTATTTGAGTACCCCGACCCAAATTGTAGCGTGCTCGTTTTTCCTCCCTTTTCGTTTCAATTCGTGGCTTTCGTCTTGCTCCTTTTCATTCTGCTCATGGCTTGATTTGAAGCTTCGTTGGTTTGGGGTTGGGCACTTGTTTGAGGGTTTAGGTTTGTGGGTCATTAGTTCGCTGCCGTGGCTTCACTAGTTAATGGGTTCTCGTACTTACAGGTGAGTAATCTTCATTGAAGTCAAATGGTAATATTTCACCCCCTGATTTTCCAGTTCAGTTCTACGCCTCCGGCTCTGTGGTATTACTATTAACCGAGTCCATATCATGTTTATTACATAGGAGATTTAGGAGGTAGCACCGGTTTGCATGATAATCCGAATAAGCCATCTGCATAATTCTGACGAATTTGATTTCTGGTACATGAAAACTGGTGTCCATATTTGATTCCCTTGCATTAATTTAGATCTGCATAAATTGATTACCTTGATAAAAATGAATTTTTTTCTAATGCGAGTTCTAGGACTGTTGGGTGATAATTTTAGATGCAGTTGAAAAAATTGCCTTGATGGTTATAAGCAAGCAATTTTTGTCTGATCATCATGGCTTTAATTCCCTAGATTCTTAGTGCATGATTTTGGTCAGTATAACTAAGTTTAGCTTGCATTGTGCCAATGTTGTGACTATGACTTTTATTTAAGACTGAGCTAGCATAAGTTTGTACTTTTCTTCTCTTGCTCATTTTCTTTACTGCATTGGTGTATAATTTGCATAATTTCCTCTTGGTGGCTCCACAGATAGATTATTTCAAGCTTAAGAGAATTTTTTCACAAGTTCTTCTTTTTTTTTTAAATAAATATCAGAAGTCACTTGTTTCCTTTTTGCTCTTTCTTGTGGTTCTAGTCTGGATGTGGCTATTTAGATCCTTTATTTAGTTGCTGGATGGAACTCCTGGATCTTGCTTTGATTTAATAAACTCAACTCATATGGTTACTAACTGCCACATTACACTTGTAGTGTGGAGCAACTTAAAGACTTGGGCTGCAAGTGGGTTATTCTTGGGCATTCTGAACGGAGGCATATTATTGGAGAAAATGATGAGGTGAAAATTCTCAGAAATCATTTCCAGCAGTTGAAGGCTTATGCAGGTGAGGTTTTTATTCTTGAAAAATCACTAGACACATATCAAAGGGCTATTTACATCATGAAAAGGACCTATGGTGAGTGTATTTTTCTTGCAAAGTTCTTGAAGGGAAGAAGGGATCTTGGAGCCCTCATATAACAATAGAATCACACATAGGTGAGCCTCCCAAGTCCCTTCCCATCTTCAATCCGTCTTTTGCTGCTGTTTGAAGTTAAGGAAAATAGTTGAATATTCATTCTGAAATAGGAAACAACGATTAAGGGTTCAAAATGGAAGCTTAAGGTAGATTAAATCCTGTAAACATGATTATTGGTGTTGCATGAATTTATTTGGTTCTGTTTTGCGATGGCTAAAGCTAAGATCTCTGTTTGTTTGGTATAACGTCGGTTTCTCTAATGGAAACATAAGAGAAAGTGTAAACGGTTCAAAATAGTACCCTGTTTCCATTTTAGGAGTGGAGATTTATTAATTATTCCTATACCCTGTTCAGTCAGCCCTGTTTTAATATAAAGGATGTAAGTTTTGTTTAATTTGATGCTTCTAATGGGTTTAGTTGAGAGTTTTGGGTAGGATAATAGGCAATTAACTTAGCTATGTCTTGGTGAGTATAATATATATAAGGATAATAAAATTATCATTGATGACCTATTACAAAATTTATAGGAATTACCAATTGCCTGAGTTTAACTATGTCTTGGTGAGTATAAATGGAAGTGCTTATTTGAGAGACTGTTTGCTTCCCCTTATCTCATCATGAATTTTCGTTCATCATGACTGTTCCAGAAAAACATGCAAATTCATGGTCTAAGTTCAAAAATCTATATCTGGAGTTCTAGGTGTCCAAATCAAGTGTTTCAAAAACCTATGAACTCTTTATTAAGTCTAGTTTCTGGGAAAATTCATTCCAATATCTGATCATATTCTAATATTTCCCAGATTTCAAAGATGTAAACACCGTTCACAAAACTTTTCAGAAAACGTTCCAAATTCCATACTTAACTTCGAAATTCATAATTAATTCTCTAGAACTCCGATTAAGGTGATTCAAATTTCTATTTGAATTTCTTCAAGTCTAGATTAAGGGAACAATAATCACCAAACCAGATAATGGCTGTATAATTCCCAGAAATTCGAAATAGGAACAGTATTCGAAACTGAAATCATAAATTTCCAGTTTTTCTGAACAAACTTTGGAAATTCATAACTGGAATTCTAAACGTCGGATTAATACATTCTAAGACTCTTTTTAAAGATTAGGAAATGTACTTTCTTCTTACCAATTTTCACATTGAGAGGAAGTCATTTGTTCGATCGGAGAAATATTAGGTAGTGAGTCATCCTTTACAATACTTGTCTAAGCTGCCAAGTAAGAATGAAATCATGAAGATTTCATCGTGCA
Source organism: Acacia pycnantha (assembly GCA_025563575.1). Lineage (NCBI taxonomy): Eukaryota > Viridiplantae > Streptophyta > Magnoliopsida > Fabales > Fabaceae > Acacia > Acacia pycnantha. Next base: position 2,719,026 of record JAMWYP010000045.1, read on the forward strand.
AGACCATCAACAGGAGGTGGGAATGTGAGGTGACTCATTCTATAAAATAATAGTGTGTGGGATGCATGGCCAAATACAATAATATTTGGTATAACGTCGGTTTCTCTAATGGAAACATAAGAGAAAGTGTAAACGGTTCAAAATAGTACCCTGTTTCCATTTTAGGAGTGGAGATTTATTAATTATTCCTATACCCCTGTTCAGTCAGTCTGTTTTAATATAAAGGATGTAAGTTTTGTTTAATTTGATGCTTCTAATGGGTTTAGTTGAGAGTTTTGGGTAGGATAATAGGCAATTAACTTAGCTATGTCTTGGTGAGTATAATATATATAAGGATAATAAAATTATCATTGATGACCTATTACAAAATTTATAGGAATTACCAATTGCCTGAGTTTAACTATGTCTTGGTGAGTATATATATAATGGAAGTGCTTATTTGAGAGACTGTTTGCTTCCCCTTATCTCATGAGGTGACATTGGTGGGTGCGTTTCTGCTTCATGCTTCCTTTTCCATTGAATTTAAGAATCCCACCGTCTACATTAGCTACTAAGATGCAGCATGCTACTCTTTACACGTCATGTATTTAAGTTAAAGCTTTAAAACAGTTTTGATTATTCCGTTTACTTCAAACAGTTTTGAAATAAATAATTCTAATGTTCAGAATTATTGCCTCTCGATTCTCTTTGTCTCTATCTACATTTGAATGAGTTAATCTAGTATGTGATTGTACATGAATATTTGCAGCTTCTTGAACCTCACGGCGTGAATCATATTCAGAATGTGCTAGACACTAATTTATAAAGCCTTTCTTTGAAGGAGAAAACATAGGTGATGTCACCGCTAAAGGAGAATGTGCTAGCAATATTGCTGACCTGGTATGTTTACGAGCTTTTCTATTAGTTGGTAATACATGGAGGAAGTTCTGTTGCATCATGAGATAAAATTAATTATTTTTGGCATAAATTTGGAAACTTGGATCTTAAATTTGGCCAGAAGGTAAATTGTCGATTGCTTCTAACCTTGTTAGAAAACCACTTCAACTCAAGCTTAAGCTCCGCTACCCCATCCCCTAACCCCCCAAAAGGGAAAAAAGAAACATAAAAATTGAAAGGCCTTGAACCTTAAAGTGAGGACAAAAGTGAGGCTAACCATATTGATGATACAACTACAATCAGGTAATTCTTGACTTCGTCCAAGCTAAAGATCTAATTAAGCTTAACATGGCTGTACTAGGTATCTATTTATATGAATAATTTGTTCCTTCTAAATTCTATTAGCAATGCAGGATGTAGAAAATAACACTACCCCGTTTTTGGGAAGGTGGTGTTTTATAGAGAAAATTATTTCACTTGTCTACAATTATTTCTATTTGGATTCGTGTGGTCTTGCTTTCAATGCTTCCTCTGATTTCATATATATGAATATGATTATGTTGGCTTTTCTTTTCATGTTTTGAGCCATAAATTAGTGCATGATTGAAGGATATGTTTCATTTTCGGCCTTTACAAAAGCCAAGGGATGCAACATGCTACTCTTTACACGTCATGCATTTAAGTTAGAAACTGCATTCGCAAAAATATTCATTTCCTATTTTTCTCGACGAATTATTTAGTGTTAGTGATTACAAGACATGGAAATTTGAGGTGTAGAAAAATGTGTTCCAAAAAGGTTCCAATTCTTCCACAACCCAACAATCACCGCCTCCTAGTTTTGGAGCCTACCGTATGAAATTTTCAACACTCAACATTACTACATTTACACTCACGCACGCTAAAAACTGTTTCACTAACATCCAAATGCTTTGAAATTTACAGGTTAAAGCGTTAAAACAGTTTTGATTATTCCGTTTAATTAATTTGAAATATATTATTAGATTTAGATATGCCACCTTTACTTTGAAAACCCGTCATCATTCATTTGCACATGAAAGTGGCAAAGCATCTGTATAACTTGGCAGAAATAAATTGCTGTCCAGTTTTTTTTTTTTTTTTTTTTTTTTTAAATTGGAACATCTTGTTTATTCTGAACTTAAACATTTTTCACACCTTTGGAATCTCTCGGTATGAACTAGAATATCATGAAGTATATTTTGATGCATAACAGAATTCAATGGCTTTGTAACATAGCAGTGGTTGTCATTGATGCATTTATTTATACATGTGGAATGCATATAGATTAAATTTTTGCTTAGTTTAAATAAATTGAAAGATTCATGCTTTTAAGTGGTGATAGGTTTGAGATTAATTATTTTTTATTTCCATTCATACATGTACTACTGATGACAACTTTGATCATTTTCAATTTTTAAATTTTCTTCTGCAGTTAATCTTGTTTTGTGTGAGTCGTCACTCTTGAGAAAATTTAATCTCGTAAGTTCTACCCTCTTGGTCAAAGATTTGAACGAAATTGTTACGCTCTCAAATTAGGTCAGTTGCTTTCCTTTTATTCACACACACACATTTTTCCTCATATCAATACCTTCTTACTGAGTGTAACACCCGCCTTAAATCCTATAATTACATATTTATGGACATCGAGTTAATACTAATCCAAATTCTCTATTTCTTCCTTATTTTCGGATTAATTCTGGAAATTGGCAGAATTTTCAATAAACTTTGAAAATTCACATTTAATTGTACAAAACTCCAATTGATGTGCTTCCAAAACTCAAGTGTTCCTTATCAAGTCTACTTTCAGGGAAAAATACATTTCACTGATAATTATACGTACACTGTTCCCAGAATTTTCGTTCATCATGACTGTTCCAGAAAAACATGCAAATTCATGGTCTAAGTTCAAAAATCTATATCTGGAGTTCTAGGTGTCCAAATCAAGTGTTTCAAAAACCTATGAACTCTTTATTAAGTCTAGTTTCTGGGAAAATTCATTCCAATATCTGATCATATTCTAATATTTCCCAGATTTCAAAGATGTAAACACCGTTCACAAAACTTTTCAGAAAACGTTCCAAATTCCATACTTAACTTCGGAAATTCATAATTAATTCTCTAGAACTCCGATTAAGGTGATTCAAATTTCTATTTGAATTTCTTCAAGTATAGATTAAGGGAACAATAATCACCAAACCAGATAATGGCTGTATAATTCCCAGAAATTCGAAATAGGAACAGTATTCGAAACTGAAATCATAAATTTCCAGTTTTTCTGAACAAACTTTGGAAATTCATAACTGGAATTCTAAACGTCGGATTAATACATTCTAAGACTCTTTTTAAAGATTAGGAAATGTACTTTCTTCTTACCAATTTTCACATTGAGAGGAAGTCATTTGTTCGATCGGAGAAATATTAGGTAGTGAGTCATCCTTTACAATACTTGTCTAAGCTGCCAAGTAAGAATGAAATCATGAAGATTTCATCGTGCAAGACCATCAACAGGAGGTGGGAATGTGAGGTGACTCATTCTATAAAATAATAGTGTGTGGGATGCATGGCCAAATACAATAATATTTGGTATAACGTCGGTTTCTCTAATGGAAACATAAGAGAAAGTGTAAACGGTTCAAAATAGTACCCTGTTTCCATTTTAGGAGTGGAGATTTATTAATTATTCCTATACCCCTGTTCAGTCAGCCCTGTTTTAATATAAAGGATGTAAGTTTTGTTTAATTTGATGCTTCTAATGGGTTTAGTTGAGAGTTTTGGGTAGGATAATAGGCAATTAACTTAGCTATGTCTTGGTGAGTATAATATATATAAGGATAATAAAATTATCATTGATGACCTATTACAAAATTTATAGGAATTACCAATTGCCTGAGTTTAACTATGTCTTGGTGAGTATATATATAATGGAAGTGCTTATTTGAGAGACTGTTTGCTTCCCCTTATCTCATGAGGTGACATTGGTGGGTGCGTTTCTGCTTCATGCTTCCTTTTCCATTGAATTTAAGAATCCCACCGTCTACATTAGCTACTAAGATGCAGCATGCTACTCTTTACACGTCATGTATTTAAGTTAAAGCTTTAAAACAGTTTTGATTATTCCGTTTACTTCAAACAGTTTTGAAATAAATAATTCTAATGTTCAGGAATTATTGCCTCTCTGATTCTCTTTGTCTCTATCTACATTTGAATGAGTTAATCTAGTATGTGATTGTACATGAATATTTGCAGCTTCTTGAACCTCACGGCGTGAATCATATTCAGAATGTGCTAGACACTAATTTATAAAGCCTTTGCTGAAGGAGAAAACATAGGTGATGTCACCGCTAAAGGAGAATGTGCTAGCAATATTGCTGACCTGGTATGTTTACGAGCTTTTCTATTAGTTGGTAATACATGGAGGAAGTTCTGTTGCATCATGAGATAAAATTAATTATTTTTGGCATAAATTTGGAAACTTGGATCTTAAATTTGGCCGAAGGTAAATTGTCGCTTGCTTCTAACCTTGTTAGAAAACCACTTCAACTCAAGCTTAAGCTCCGCTACCCCATCCCCTAACCCCCCAAAAGGGAAAAAAGAAACATAAAAATTGAAAGGCCTTGAACCTTAAAGTGAGGACAAAAGTGAGGCTAACCATATTGATGATACAACTACAATCAGGTAATTCTTGACTTCGTCCAAGCTAAAGATCTAATTAAGCTTAACATGGCTGTACTAGGTATCTATTTATATGAATAATTTGTTCCTTCTAAATTCTATTAGCAATGCAGGATGTAGAAAATAACACTACCCCGTTTTGGGAAGGTGGTGTTTTATAGAGAAAATTATTTCACTGTCTACAATTATTTCTATTTGGATTCTGTGTGGTCTTGCTTTCAATGCTTCCTCTGATTTCATATATATGAATATGATTATGTTGGCTTTTCTTTTCATGTTTTGAGCCATAAATTAGTGCATGATTGAAGGATATGTTTCATTTTCGGCCTTTACAAAAAGCCAAGGGATGCAACATGCTACTCTTTACACGTCATGTATTTAAGTTAGAAACGGCATTCGCAAAAATATTCATTTCCTATTTTTCTGATGAATTATTTAGTGTTAGTGATTACAAGACATGGAAATTTGAGGTGTAGAAAAATGTGTTCCAAAAAGGTTCCAATTCTTCCACAACCCAACAATCACCGCCTCCTAGTTTTGGAGCCTACCGTATGAAATTTTCAACACTCAACATTACTACATTTACACTCACGCACGCTAAAAACTGTTTCACCAACATCCAAATGCTTTGAAATTTACAGGTTAAAACAGTTTTGATTATTCTGTTTAATTTAAAATATATTATTAAATTTAGATATGTTACCTTTACTTTGAAAACCCGTCATCATTCATTTGCACAAGAAAGTGGCAAAGCATCGTATAACTTGGCAGAAATAAATTGCTGTCCAGTTTTTTTTTTTTTTTTTTTTTTTTTTTTTTAAATTGGAACATCTTGTTTATTCTGAACTTAAACATTTTTCACACCTTTGGAATCTCTGGTATGAACTAGAATATCATGAAGTATATTTTGATGCATAACAGAATTCAATGGCTTTGTAACATAGCAGTGGTTGTCATTGATGCATTTATTTATACATGTGGAATGCATATAGATTAAATTTTTGCTTAGTTTAAATAAATTGAAAGATTCATGCTTTTAAGTGGTGATAGGTTTGAGATTAATTATTTTTTATTTCCATTCATACATGTACTACTGATGACAACTTTGATCATTTTCAATTTTTAAATTTTCTTCTGCAGTTAATCTTGTTTTGTGTGAGTCGTCACTCTTGAGAAAATTTAATCTCGTAAGTTCTACCCTCTTGGTCAAAGATTTGAACGAAATTGTTACGCTCTCAAATTAGGTCAGTTGCTTTCCTTTTATTCACACACACACATTTTTCCTCATATCAATACCTTCTTACTGAGTGTAACACCCGCCTTAAATCCTATAATTACATATTTATGGACATCGAGTTAATACTAATCCAAATTCTCTATTTCTTCCTTATTTTCGGATTAATTCTGGAAATTGGCAGAATTTTCAATAAACTTTGAAAATTCACATTTAATTGTACAAAACTCCAATTGATGTGCTTCCAAAACTCAAGTGTTCCTTATCAAGTCTACTTTCAGGGAAAAATACATTTCACTGATAATTATACGTACACTGTTCCCAGAATTTTCGTTCATCATGACTGTTCCAGAAAAACATGCAAATTCATGGTCTAAGTTCAAAAATCTATATCTGGAGTTCTAGGTGTCCAAATCAAGTGTTTCAAAAACCTATGAACTCTTTATTAAGTCTAGTTTCTGGGAAAATTCATTCCAATATCTGATCATATTCTAATATTTCCCAGATTTCAAAGATGTAAACACCGTTCACAAAACTTTTCAGAAAACGTTCCAAATTCCATACTTAACTTCGGAAATTCATAATTAATTCTCTAGAACTCCGATTAAGGTGATTCAAATTTCTATTTGAATTTCTTCAAGTCTAGATTAAGGGAACAATAATCACCAAACCAGATAATGGCTGTATAATTCCCAGAAATTCGAAATAGGAACAGTATTCGAAACTGAAATCATAAATTTCCAGTTTTTCTGAACAAACTTTGGAAATTCATAACTGGAATTCTAAACGTCGGATTAATACATTCTAAGACTCTTTTTAAAGATTAGGAAATGTACTTTCTTCTTACCAATTTTCACATTGAGAGGAAGTCATTTGTTCGATCGGAGAAATATTAGGTAGTGAGTCATCCTTTACAATACTTGTCTAAGCTGCCAAGTAAGAATGAAATCATGAAGATTTCATCGTGCAAGACCATCAACAGGAGGTGGGAATGTGAGGTGACTCATTCTATAAAATAATAGTGTGTGGGATGCATGGCCAAATACAATAATATTTGGTATAACGTCGGTTTCTCTAATGGAAACATAAGAGAAAGTGTAAACGGCTCAAAATAGTACCCTGTTTCCATTTTAGGAGTGGAGATTTATTAATTATTCCTATACCCCTGTTCAGTCAGTCCTGTTTTAATATAAAGGATGTAAGTTTTGTTTAATTTGATGCTTCTAATGGGTTTAGTTGAGAGTTTTGGGTAGGATAATAGGCAATTAACTTAGCTATGTCTTGGTGAGTATAATATATATAAGGATAATAAAATTATCATTGATGACCTATTACAAAATTTATAGGAATTACCAATTGCCTGAGTTTAACTATGTCTTGGTGAGTATATATATAATGGAAGTGCTTATTTGAGAGACTGTTTGCTTCCCCTTATCTCATGAGGTGACATTGGTGGGTGCGTTTCTGCTTCATGCTTCCTTTTCCATTGAATTTAAGAATCCCACCGTCTACATTAGCTACTAAGATGCAGCATGCTACTCTTTACACGTCATGTATTTAAGTTAAAGCTTTAAAACAGTTTTGATTATTCCGTTTACTTCAAACAGTTTTGAAATAAATAATTCTAATGTTCAGAATTATTGCCTCTCTGATTCTCTTTGTCTCTATCTACATTTGAATGAGTTAATCTAGTATGTGATTGTACATGAATATTTGCAGCTTCTTGAACCTCACGGCGTGAATCATATTCAGAATGTGCTAGACACTAATTTATAAAGCCTTTCTTTGAAGGAGAAAACATAGGTGATGTCACCGCTAAAGGAGAATGTGCTAGCAATATTGCTGACCTGGTATGTTTACGAGCTTTTCTATTAGTTGGTAATACATGGAGGAAGTTCTGTTGCATCATGAGATAAAATTAATTATTTTTGGCATAAATTTGGAAACTTGGATCTTAAATTTGGCCAGAAGGTAAATTGTCAGTTGCTTCTAACCTTGTTAGAAAACCACTTCAACTCAAGCTTAAGCTCCGCTACCCCATCCCCTAACCCCCCAAAAGGGAAAAAAGAAACATAAAAATTGAAAGGCCTTGAACCTTAAAGTGAGGACAAAAGTGAGGCTAACCATATTGATGATACAACTACAATCAGGTAATTCTTGACTTCGTCCAAGCTAAAGATCTAATTAAGCTTAACATGGCTGTACTAGGTATCTATTTATATGAATAATTTGTTCCTTCTAAATTCTATTAGCAATGCAGGATGTAGAAAATAACACTACCCCGTTTTTGGGAAGGTGGTGTTTTATAGAGAAAATTATTTCACTGTCTACAATTATTTCTATTTGGATTCTGTGTGGTCTTGCTTTCAATGCTTCCTCTGATTTCATATATATGAATATGATTATGTTGGCTTTTCTTTTCATGTTTTGAGCCATAAATTAGTGCATGATTGAAGGATATGTTTCATTTTCGGCCTTTACAAAAAGCCAAGGGATGCAACATGCTACTCTTTACACGTCATGTATTTAAGTTAGAAACGGCATTCGCAAAAATATTCATTTCCTATTTTTCTGACGAATTATTTAGTGTTAGTGATTACAAGACATGGAAATTTGAGGTGTAGAAAAATGTGTTCCAAAAAGGTTCCAATTCTTCCACAACCCAACAATCACCGCCTCCTAGTTTTGGAGCCTACCGTATGAAATTTTCAACACTCAACATTACTACATTTACACTCACGCACGCTAAAAACTGTTTCACTAACATCCAAATGCTTTGAAATTTACAGGTTAAAGCGTTAAAACAGTTTTGATTATTCCGTTTAATTAATTTGAAATATATTATTAGATTTAGATATGCCACCTTTACTTTGAAAACCCGTCATCATTCATTTGCACATGAAAGTGGCAAAGCATCTGTATAACTTGGCAGAAATAAATTGCTGTCCAGTTTTTTTTTTTTTTTTTTTTTTTTTTTTTTTAAATTGGAACATCTTGTTTATTCTGAACTTAAACATTTTTCACACCTTTGGAATCTACGGTATGAACTAGAATATCATGAAGTATATTTTGATGCATAACAGAATTCAATGGCTTTGTAACATAGCAGTGGTTGTCATTGATGCATTTATTTATACATGTGGAATGCATATAGATTAAATTTTTGCTTAGTTTAAATAAATTGAAAGATTCATGCTTTTAAGTGGTGATAGGTTTGAGATTAATTATTTTTTTATTTCCATTCATACATGTACTACTGATGACAACTTTGATCATTTTCAATTTTTAAATTTTCTTCTGCAGTTAATCTTGTTTTGTGTGAGTCGTCACTCTTGAGAAAATTTAATCTCGTAAGTTCTACCCTCTTGGTCAAAGATTTGAACGAAATTGTTACGCTCTCAAATTAGGTCAGTTGCTTTCCTTTTATTCACACACACACATTTTTCCTCATATCAATACCTTCTTACTGAGTGTAACACCCGCCTTAAATCCTATAATTACATATTTATGGACATCGAGTTAATACTAATCCAAATTCTCTATTTCTTCCTTATTTTCGGATTAATTCTGGAAATTGGCAGAATTTTCAATAAACTTTGAAAATTCACATTTAATTGTACAAAACTCCAATTGATGTGCTTCCAAAACTCAAGTGTTCCTTATCAAGTCTACTTTCAGGGAAAAATACATTTCACTGATAATTATACGTACACTGTTCCCAGAATTTTCGTTCATCATGACTGTTCCAGAAAAACATGCAAATTCATGGTCTAAGTTCAAAAATCTATATCTGGAGTTCTAGGTGTCCAAATCAAGTGTTTCAAAAACCTATGAACTCTTTATTAAGTCTAGTTTCTGGGAAAATTCATTCCAATATCTGATCATATTCTAATATTTCCCAGATTTCAAAGATGTAAACACCGTTCACAAAACTTTTCAGAAAACGTTCCAAATTCCATACTTAACTTCGGAAATTCATAATTAATTCTCTAGAACTCCGATTAAGGTGATTCAAATTTCTATTTGAATTTCTTCAAGTCTAATTAAGGGAACAATAATCACCAAACCAGATAATGGCTGTATAATTCCCAGAAATTCGAAATAGGAACAGTATTCGAAACTGAAATCATAAATTTCCAGTTTTTCTGAACAAACTTTGGAAATTCATAACTGGAATTCTAAACGTCGGATTAATACATTCTAAGACTCTTTTTAAAGATTAGGAAATGTACTTTCTTCTTACCAAGTTTCACATTGAGAGGAAGTCATTTGTTCGATCGGAGAAATATTAGGTAGTGAGTCATCCTTTACAATACTTGTCTAAGCTGCCAAGTAAGAATGAAATCATGAAGATTTCATCGTGCAAGACCATCAACAGGAGGTGGGAATGTGAGGTGAGTCATTCTATAAAATAATAGTTTGTGGGATGCATGGCCAAATAAAATAATATTTGGTGTGATTCATGCTCCTTCAAAAAAATAATACGGTAATTGCAATGCTTTTCATACTTCAAATATCCACCGAATAATACAATAGGAAATTGGGAGTATTACTTGGACAATTAATTAATAGAAAGTGTTACAAACTTTCGATAGGGATGTTACACTGAGTGAGAACAACACTTGTCTTATGACTTCATGGTTTACCATTATGGACTTAGGTGCTTTTAATCTAGTACTTGAAAATTTTCTTTTGTCTTTCCTTTATCATTAACCATTTGAATTACATGAACTTGATTTAAAAGTGATGGCTTCATGGTTTACCATTACCATTGAAGTATATGTTAGTACGAATAATTCTAGTGTTCTCTTTGTCAATGAAAGTGCTGGATTTAATAGTTGATATTGTTCTGAATTGCCTTAGTTTTTGTTTGAATTAAGTTGAAATTGTTTGTTATTGAAATTTTAGGATGTCTTACTTTTAATGGGGAATGCTGCCGAATTTTTAAAAAAATATTGAGAAAAAACATGTTCTTGAAATTGTTATAAACTTGAGTGTTGTTGGAAATGTCTTAGGTGGTAATAAAATGGATCATAGTTGGATGAATGCTTTGAGAACTAGTGAAGAATATGAGAATGGGGTGGAAGAGTTTATTGAATTTGCTAGAAGGAATGTGGCTACAAAAGATGGGATGTATTTTTGTCCATGTGTGAATTGTTTAAATGATAATCGACGGGATATTGCTGATATAAGGGATCACTTACTTTGTGACGGAATAAACCTTCGATACACAGCGTGGATATGGCATGGTGAGGAAGTAACAACTGCTGTATCTCATGAAAATGAAGTTGAGGTAGATGATGATGGAATGGAGAGAATGATTCATGATGTTGAGGTACAATCTTTTGCACAACCGCATGCATATGATAGAGTGCGGAGTGATGCAGAGACACCTTTGTTCCCTGGGTGTACTAAGTATACACGACTGACAGGGACGTTACATTTGGTCAACTTAAAGGCAACTTGTGGGTGGACTGATAGTAGTTTCACAACGCTACTTGAATTGTTGTGTGATATGTTTCCAAACGATAATGTACTTCCAAATCGTATGTATGAGGCAAAGAAAATCTTGTCTGCGATGGGTATGGATTATAAAAGATACACTCTTGCCCTAATGACTGCATATTGTACAGAAATGAGTATGAAGGCCTTAGTAAGTGTCCGAAGTGTAAAACTTCACGATACAAAGTAAAGAAAGATGGTGGTTCTGGAGATGGGAAAACGAAAAGACAACCTTTAAAGGCGTTGTGGTATCTTCCAATAATACCGCGGTTTAAGCGTCTGTTTACTAGTGCATCAACGGCGAAGAAGTTGAGATGGCATTCTGATGAGAGAATATCTGATGGAAAATATCTTCGGCACCCGGCTGACTCTCTGCAATGGAAGAAAATTGATGAAATGTTCCCTCAATTTGGCAACGAGCCAAGAAACCTTCGGCTGGGGCTTTGTACAGATGGCTTTAATCCGTTTGGAACTCTTAGTAGCACCCATAGTGCATGGCCGGTTCTCCTTGTAATATACAACTTACCTCCCTGGCTATGTATGAAATGAAAGTTTGTCATGCTTTCTATGATGATTTCCGGACCAAAACAGTGGGAACGATATTGATGTGTACTTGGCGCCTTTGGTTGAGGATTTGAAGAAGTTGTGGGAGGAAGGTGTAGAGGTGTTTGATACATATAAGAAGGAGTCCTTCAAGCTGCGTGCAATGATTTTTACCACGATAAACGATTTTCCTGCTTACGGAAATTTGTCAGGGTACAGTGTGAAGGGGCATAAAGCATGTCCGATATGTGAAAAAGACACACACTTCCATCAACTAAAGCACGGGAAAAAAATGGTCTACCTCGGTCATAGGAGGTTTCTTCATCGGTTCCACCCATATCGTAGGCTGCGAAAGTGTTTTAATGGCTTACTGGAGCATAGAACGGCACCAAAGGCATTAACCGGAGAGGAAGTTTATAGTCGGGTGGAACATATCAATGTCATATTAGGTAAGAAACAAAAGATTGCGGGTGAGAAGAACATATGGAAGAAGAGATCAATTTTCTTTGACCTTCCATATTGGCGTAGTCTTGATGTGAGACACAGTCTTGATGTGATGCATGTGGAGAAAACGTTTGTGATAGTCTTGCCGTGCGCTTTTGCACGTACTGGGAAGACTAAGGATGGAATTAGTGCGAGACTAGACCTCGTTGATATGGGAATAAGAGAACGGTTACATCCACAAATAAAAGAAGATGGTAAGAGGGCATACATGGGGCCAGCAGCGCATACACTATCAAAAGCAGAGAAAAAAGTTTATGTGGGTGTTTAAATGACATTAAGGTTCCACAAAGGTATTCTTCTAATGTGAGTAGGTTTGTGTCAATGAACGATTTGAAGTTAGTGGGAATGAAGTCCCATGATTATCATGTGTTGATGCAACAACTATTACCAGTAGCTATTAGAGGCATTATGAAAGACGAAGTGCGAACCACTATAACAAAATTGTGTATTTTTTTTAATACTCTCTGTAACAAAGTCATTGACATTGAAAAGTTGGATGAATTGGAAAATAATGGTTATATTATTTTGTCCCAACTAGAGATGCATTTTCCTCCCGCATTTTTTGATATAATGGTGCATTTGATAGTGCATTTGGTAAGGGAGGTAAGGCTATGCGGTCCGGTTTACCTAAGGTGGATGTACCCAAAAATCCTTATCGACCGGAAGCCTCAATAGTTGAAAGATATGTAATTGAAGAAGCTATGGACTTCTGCAAAGATTATCTATCAGGGGCCATGGTACAACCTCAGCATGACGAAGAGATAAGGAAGGGAACTAGAGGACTCAAAATGAAGAATATGCCTCGTGAAGAGTTGTTGCGAGCACACTTGTATATATTGAATAATATGGAAGAAGTTCAACCTTACATAGATGAACACAGACGAGTTTGAAGAATACGAATCCAAGGAAGAGTGACATGCAGATTGCGAATGAGCAAAACAAGACATTCATAAAGTGGTTCGAGGAGAAGGTGTCACACGAGACCGGTGTGTCTGATACAATCGAGTGGTTCGCTTGGGGCCTTCTTTTCAAGTCATCACTTGGAGCGGTTATGATATAAATGGGTATTCTTTCTACACCAAAGACCAAGATGATAGAAGTTCTATGCAAAATAGTGGGGTAATGGTAGAAGCTGAATCCATGCACTTTTCGAGTTCGAAAGACAAAAACCCTGTATTAGCATCAATGGCCTATTACGGAGTTATTGAAGAAATATGGGAGATGACATACAATAAGTACAAAGTTGCTTTATTCAAATGTAAGTGGGTTAGCAATAATGCTGTTGTATTAGATCCACAATTTGGATTTGTCTCAGTTGATCTTCAAAGAGTTGGTCATAGAGATGAGCCATTCATTCTAGCAAGCCAGGCGAAACAAGTGTTCTATGTCACAGACCCTGCAAATAAAAAGATGTCCATTGTAATCCAAAGTAAACAAAAAAAGCATGGTGAAGAATTCTTTAACCTTGACGATATACCACCGTTCACAACATCATGAAGTAGAATTTGTAGATGATGAAGAATATGCTGTAAGAAATGATCATTGTGAAGGAATATGGGAAACCATTTAAAGTAAGACCTTAAGTTATGAAATAGTACTGTGTGATTTTGTTTACATTTTACCTGTTTGTTTATTTTATTCATTTAATTACAATTTAATAACCTATCTAACATTTATTTTGTCTTAACAAGAACATGGACAATTCTGATGGGTCACACAGCGATGGAGGTGAACCCGTTGTGAAAAGGGTTAGAGGCAGCACAAAGATGGGAGATTTGGTTGCACGTCATGAGAAACAACGGGAGAAGCTACATGTGGATTTTGATGCTAATAAGAATCCAATTGGTGATCAAGAAGACAAGTTCACTAGCTATGTTGGCTATTTAGCTCGAAGCAAAGTTCGCATTGTATATGCAACTTGGAGGTTGGTTCCACAAAAAACGAAGGAGTTGATTTGGCGACAACTTTTGGTAACTAACTTTTGATATATTTGCATTTGTCCAGTTAGTCATATTGCTTGAAATGTAATTATCTCATCATTTTCCTTGCAGCAAACGTATGATGTCCCAGACAACAAGGCCATGTACAAGCATTTAATGGGGCAAGTTCGTCTTCGATGGAAAGACTTTAAGAACAAGCTCTCCCAAAAGTATATTCGAGGGCCATATAAGAATGAGGATCCCTGTGTTAAATATACGTACATTTCTCCGGAGGACTGGAGGTCATTTTTGGCGTCACGGCAAGAGCCTCATTTTATTGTAAAATTTCTTTCAAATCTTATCTTATGTTTTAATTCAAAACACTTGACATCATTGATATAGTTTTCTTTGGTTTCGTTTCACAGGAAGTAAGTGAAGCGAATAAAGCAAAGCAAGCAGCAAATAAGTACCAGCATTATATGTCTCGACCTGGTTATAAAAAGCTTGAACGGAGGATAATGACAAACGAGTTGGAGAAAAGGAAGGAAGCTGCCAAATCAGACCCTAGCATAGTTGTTCAGTCCCCAGATCCTCCTCCACGTTACGAGAAATGGAAAGTTGCAAGGCTTAAGGGTGACAAATACATAAATCCTGTTGTTGCTGAGGTTGCTGCAAAGATCGTAAGTAGTTACAATTGAAGTATGTATTTTTGAAATTGTTTCACATTACAAGTATTTAATTTTCATTGGGTTAAAATTTTATGATGCAGGATTCACTTGAACAGCAGAGCAGCCAGGGTTCATTTACGCCGAGTCAGCGGATGGACATCCTATCAACAGCAATAGGGAAACCAGATAACCCTGGTTGTCTTCGAGGGGAGCCAAGAGGAGTTAGTGCCGGAAAATATTTTGGACGCACTCCACATTGTTGTTCAAATCCTACTCCGGAGCTTATGGCCAAAATTCGAGCGGAACTCCTTGGAGATATCATGAATCAGGTACGAGGTCAAGTGACATCTATGATGCAATCGTCGAAAGAACGCACAACCCAGATTCCCAGGCGTCCTCGGCCACGAAAGACGGTTATGACCCTCCTGATCCACCACAATGCGAACCTTCTCTCCCTCCACAGGGTGGAGTACCTTGCAAGCTATATGTGGATGTCCCACAACTTCGTATTGTTGCTGACGGTCTCGTTCACTCACAATTCACCACCCACCATAATAAACAAATTCCAGAAAATCAACGTAGGGTGACTGTGACGTGTGTTCGAGAGGGGGAAGGAGAAATAGCCCTCCCGATCCTTGATGACGAGGTTCCTAAACTAGGCGAGGCGATAGGATTATTCATCCTTTGGCCAAAGAAACTTATTAATTGCGCGACGACACCTCTAATGGTAGGAAATACCAACTATTACTTGAATTTTAGATGATTTCTATCATTCTTGTTGTGCTTATGTGTTTGAGAGAAAGTCTTGTGTATGACATCATTTTGCTGTGACTTTGGGATTTTTGTTGTCAAACCTAACCTTGCTTAAATTGTTGTATCTTAACATAAACTTGAACTACAACTGATTGCTACATTTTTTTGTCAACCTACTCATAATCTGTATTTTATGTTTTACTAGGATGAACACCATGCGACACAATTTCCTTTCTTAGCACGACTGCAACAGGTGTACAATGACATTAAAGAAGTCCCTATGCAGATGGCTGGGGGAATTCTCGGCTCAACAGTGTCATCGTATCCTTTTACAATTGACAACACAGATCTTTCGCAGTTTATTCATTTAGAGGCATTAGATGTATGTTGGCTTACACTTGGAGTCCTGTAAGTAAAATTTTCGCCTTTCAATTAATCATGTGATTTTTGTTTGTTTTATATATTCAACAATTCATTTATCCTTTTAATTCTATCATAGTTTCTTCCACAACATGTGCGTGGAGATCGGAAGAAATGAGTCATATGGATTGTTATGTCCATCGAACACAGCAAGGAGCCACAGTACCTTGGAATTAAGGACATTTTATGTGGGTTCTACAATGGCAGAGTCGAAATTGCCGTGTTATCTAGCACCGATTCATGAAGGGTACGTAATTTAGTTTTGTCTATTTAAAATGTATAATAATAAATTGTCTTCTTATCTTAACTTAATCTTATTTTTGTATGTGTTGTCTTAGTTATCATTATAGTTTGTGTGTTGTTTGTCCACCCATTAACACCGTCTATTGGTTCGATTCCATGGGTTGGAGGCCACACAAAGACATAAAAACCATGTTCAGCAAGTAAGTAAACTTTTTGCACAATCATTGATATTCTTGAATTAAATGAATTGTTATAATGTCTATTCATTTTCATTTTAATGATAGTGCATTGAAGGCATATAGAATGATTGCTGGGATTAAAGTGGGTCCAAGTAGAGAACCGGCGTGGGTTTATCCGATAGTAAGTAATTTGTTTCAATGCAAGTTATTTCATTGATAGTGGAATTCGATATGCCTTTATTCACTAAAAAGGAATTCAAGTAACCATTTGCTTTTGATTTATAGTGCCCTTGACAACCGGAGATCCGAGTGTGGATACTATGTTATGCTCTACATGTACTCCATCATTCGAGCGGACATACTTCAGATTTTGACAAGGTACTTGATCCTTCATTGTCAAATGTGATGTGGTAACTGTTTTGGCCAAAAAAAGTGATGTAGGAGAAAATGGAATTAAGTTTATGTAAACATGATCATAATAGCATTGTAAATGCTCATTAGTCTGATAATTAGGCATTGTTTTCCTTCGATGTCCTCAGTTTTTATTCAAAAACAGGATCAGTCTTGTATTGATTTGGTGAAGATGTTGTGACAAAGGGATGGTTTTCATAGGAAAACAGAATCTTCTAAATATAACCAAGAATTGATGTCCCTCATGTCATAAGCTTAATTCCTCATGTACGTAAGGTGGTGGTGGATATATATGAGGTGGTTAAAATTATATCGTACGATGAATTAATGCCATTATTCTTCTTCTGCATGGTCGTCAATTGGTTTTTAATGCAATAAGTTAAATTCTGTACCTTATGTAGTATTTGAAATAAGATATATATTTGGTTAAATATGGTAATATTAGAAAAGTAATGCATCGTATGGTATGAAAGTCGTCACTTTTGTTGAATTGAAGTTGTACTTTAGTTGTGTAATTAATTCACTGATTTTATCTTATACATTTTTTCCATTTTACAGATTTTTGGTATTAAGGATGCCTACTCGAAGGAAGAAATCGATTTGGTTCGAAACTTGTTGGTGGATATCTTTCGCAACACATAGATAATTGAAGTTGGTCTTTATATTGCATATAATTAGTAGGAGGTAGCTAGACAACTTTTTGACGCTTTGTGGTGATTGTTGTACATAGAAGTAGTAGTTACCACATGAATTAGTTGGAGCAAATTGGTTAAGATGAATTGAACTTAGCCACTTAAACTTTGTTGTTACTACTTTGCTACCTTTATGTCCAATTCATCAACTACGTCTTGGGATTTTGTTATATATATATACATGAATGTATTATGTTTCTGTCTTATGAAATGTGGCTCTAAACGTTTTAGCACATAGGTCTGTTGTTGTTGATATAAGGTTTTTATAAGGGTGCCCATCATATAAAGCTAAATATTAAAAAAAAAACAAAACTTATGACGTCTAATTGAAGGAATTAGACGCCGTAAGGACACACTTACGACGTCTAAGCAACGAAATTAGACGCCGTAGTTCTCACTTAAGGCGTCTAAGTACCAAAATTAGACGCCGTAACAGCACACTTACGACGTCTAATTCCTATAATTAGACGTCGTAGGTGTGGTATTTAAACGCCTTTATTACATACTTAAGGCGTCTAATAAAGGGAATAGGACGCCGTAAGTATGCCCTTACGGCGTCTAACTAAAAAATTAGACGTCGTACGTTCCGCCAACAACGCCCCCCAGATAGACGTCCCATCGAAAAAGGACGTTAAATGTACCAAAAATAGGACGCCGTATCCCTATTCTGTAGTAGTGAAAGGTACGGACGCGTACTGTAACCTTAACTATTATGCTTGTTGTATGTTTATATATGATAGTTGTATTCATAGACTAAGACTCTATCTTAGATGATTCATTATACATTCAGCTATATACGGGTTATGGTTATGTAATACCGTCAAGTTTTCCTAGCGAGGACACGAATATGTACATCGTGGCTTGGTGAAGAGTGCGAGACAAGGATAACATGCATGTGCGATGGCTATGTGTGGTTATTGTTTTACATATGTGATTATGTATCTTTGAGATGTCATGAATAAACTGTCATTCATATATTGTCTACATAAGCATGAGGTTAACCGTTACCTGAGATCCGATGGGCATTGGACCTCAGCTCTTACCTTAGCTTCAGGATCCAGGGGACTCAGGATCGAGGACAAGGGTAAGGAGCAAGCGTGAGAACCAGACGGAGACGTTATTATTTTGATGTATGCTTTATTATATTAAACACTCGGATGAATGTATTGCCGTATGAACAACTAGATACACTGCAAACAATGTTATTCAGTTACTCTTAATTTTGAAAAAAATTTCCGACGCTCAACTCTGATCAAAACGCTATGAAAATGTTTACGAAAACGAGGTGTTACAAGTTTTTTCCTGGGTAAAAAAATTGACTATGGATAAAATAACAAAAGTTGTCACAATTTATAAATTACTGAAGTGAAAATAACAAGATGATCTTAGTTGATACTAAAAAAATAGGCTAATATGTATGTGTATGAGTGTATATTATTATGCTAGCTCCTGTCTTAGATATTGGAGTTAGACAAGATTTTATTTTAGTTCTAAATATAAGATATTAATTTACTTTACCTCTTAAATTTATAATTTTTTTCCAATATATCCCTATCAATGGTACATCATATGGATGTTTCTATGATTCTATCAAAGGGCCCAATTATAACGCATATGATTATAAATCATATTTTAAAAAAATCAATCCACATTTGTTACCAATAACTTAACTAATTTCATTTATATTCACTAGTTAGTTATCTAGTTATTATATTACCGACTGGAGGGAGTATATACTTATGGAAAATTAAATTACGTAAGTTAACATATTTTAAGCATGAAAATAAATTATGCATGTATGTTGTACTATTTAAATTTACATATGAAAAAAGTGGCGTTTTATGTATTGGAATATCACACACACATATATAGAGAGAGAGAGACTTTGATTTAAGGAATGAATTTTCTTTTGAGTGACTTTGTTAATCATATTTTTGGGACAAACCAATTTCATGACCATTAATTTGAGGAAATGTACTCGAGCAGATGCAGAGTGGGTGCATTCTGCGATTATGGCAGAGTCTCGTCACGAAGATGGTGACGATTTCATTTGAAAACCAATTGCATTCGCCTCAGGAAAAATCGCAGGAATTATGTTTTGACATTCAGTGTTCTAAGATATCTAGTTGGTATATTATTATTGCTGTTCATCTTGTTTATTTACACATACCGGAGAAGGCACCAATCAATGTATGAAAGCATTAAAGATTTTATACGACTTCATAACCTTCGTCCAATAAGGTACTCCCACAAGGATTTAAAGACTATGACAAAAGGTTTCAAGGATAATATTGGTGAAGGAGGCTTCGTCACTGTATACATAGGCAAGCGAAGAAGTGGACCTGATGTTGCTGTTATAATTAATGTTGGGTAATAAATCCAAAGCTAATGGCCAGGACTTTATCAATGAAGTGGCAACTATAGGAAGGAGACATCATTTTAATGTGGCACGTCTTGTTGGTTTTTGTGGGGAAGAAAGAAACGAGCTCTGATTTATGAATCTATGTCCAATGGATCTTTGGATAAACATATCTTTTTTAAAGAAGGAAGTGTCTCGTTAAGTTATTGTAAAATACACGATATATCTTTGGGGATTGTTCATGGAATTCTTATCTTCGTCATGGTTGCAACATGAAGATATTGCAGTTTGATATCAAGCCCAATAATATTCTTCTTGACGACAATCTTACTCCGAAAATTTCAGATTTTGGGCCGGCAAGGTTATATTCTACTAATGATAGCATTGCTACTTGGATTGTAGTATGAGGAAGGATAGGATACATAGCTCCTGAACTATTATATTATACAAGAATATTGGGAAAGTGTCCCATAAAACTGATGTTTATAATTTTGGAAAGCTTTTAATGGAAATGGTGAGCCAAAGGAGAAACACAGATCTGCACTCAGAGCATTCAAGCAAGAGTCAGAAATGGAGGATTTGACGGAAGAAGAAAAGGCTTTGGTGAGGAAAATGTTCATAGTAACACTATAGTGTATTAAGTTTAATCCTGGTGATCGCCCTTCAATCAACAAAGTAATAGAGATGTTGGAAGTAGATGAAGTTGAAAGTCTTGAAATGCCTTCAAATCCTTCTATATATCCTGATGAAGATGACCAAGCCAACGGTGACCAAACAACATCTTCATTCTCCATATGCTATCATGGCAATGTAGGCAAGGATGCTTGTGATAAGAATTAATACTCTGCATTGTGTAAAACCCTAAAAATCTTAGTAAATAATGCCTAGTAAAAATAGGTGAATATGAGGTCTCAAACACCTTGTATTGAATTTAGGGTAATTTCTCTTGAAAGTAGATAATGTGCAGTTAGGTCCCTAAAACGTTTGAAAGTTTGCAAATAGGTCCCTAAAATATTTATGGGTTATAAAATACCCTGAAAATATTATATAGAGGCAAATAAATATTTATTTGAAATAGGGAAGAATATTGTCCCTAATTTAGGTAATTTATTAAATTATTACCTTGGAAAAAATTAAAGGAGAAAAATCAAAAAAATATTGTGGGGCCATAATTGACCCCATGATTTTTAATATTTTACATGGAGCGTAAAATACCAATGTCAGTAAAAAGTTTGTGAGATAATGATTAGTCCTAAATAAGAAAATTGTCAACAATTGGTAAGGGATTAATTAAGTAATTTTTGGTTAATTGTTAAGCTTGGATTAAGGGAAAATCCAAGGATAATTATGTAAAACCCTATAATTAGTGGTTTATGGCTAAAATTAGCATAAAATATATTTGCTAATTAATTGGAAAATATGAAGAAAAATATGTAAGATTAAGTAATTTTAAGCCTAAAAACATGTATGGACCAATAGGAAAATTTTGTAAAAAATTATATAAAAAAATTATTAAATAATTATTTTATATAATATTAATTAATTAAATAATTAAAAAAACCAAGAAAAAAAGACCAGGTTTGACCAAAATTTTTGGATAAGAATTGGTGAAGAATATTCTAAGGAATATACTATGGAATATGGAATATTCTATGGAATATTCTGTTAAAAAAGCAGATAGGATAAATGACCACCGATAGAAATTAAATTCTATCTAGAAAACCATGAACAAGGTTTCTAAGGTCAGATTATTTTATAGACAAGTGAATTTTTATCTCGGAGTGGGCTGTCTCCGAAGTCATTTCCGAAACCGACGGAACAATAAGGGAATAAGACGAAAAGGACAAAGGAGCAGTTGAGGAAATGAAAACCTATAGAAAATAAATCCTAACTCAATATCTGGGGATGAGTTGGTAATCAACTGGACATTTTATGAATCAGTGGATTTTTGTCCCGAAGTTGATGATTCCGGAAGTTACTTCCGAAACCGAGCGCGTTTTTCAAGAAACTTCAGCAGGGCCGTGGAAGACCTGAAAGGAGTCAAAAATTTATTTAGCCCGGACATTTCTAATTAGTAAGAAAAGATCTTCAAAGTTGTGATTCCGGATTTTTGAGATTAGTTAAGATTACGTGATTAGAACACCGAATAGGGGATTTTATCGGGTAAATCCATAAAGTAAGGGGTAGGATGATGTCATCAATGACATCATCAACTTGTTGAAGAAGTTTTTGATGATGTCATCAATGACATCATCAACTTGTTGGAGAAGTTGGGAAAATTGCAAAGTTGGCCCAACTTTTACCTATAAATAGCCTTCAACTTCTTTGAGAAATCTCACACCAAAATGCCTTGAGCATTTCGAAAATAGGGAGGAGGAAGAGTAGAGAGAAGTTAGAGAGAGAAGCTCTGGAGAAGTTGTAGTGAAGTTCTTCAACGGGTAAGTTCTTCAGTTCATAGTTTTAGTTCGGTAGTTCTTGAAGTTTTAGGGTAGATGTTGTTTTGATCTTTAATCTTCCAAGTTAGTTTAGATATCATGTTTTAAGGTTTAATATGATATATATTTCGAAAATTATGTTGGAGTAGGAGTTATGTTGAAATTTTGGAAGATTAGAGTCAAAATAACGAAGTGCTGGTGAAATTCCGCCGATTAGGGAGTCAGGGGCAAAATGGTAATTTGTACCTAAAATGCTTGTTATGATGTTAGATGTTGATATATGTGATATTATCCTTATAGGATATCTGTGAGCACGTACCGCTGTCGTAACGCTGTCAATTTACCGTATTCCGCCGAAATACCGTATAACGTCAACGAAGGTACGTTCGCGTACTGGTAACCTTAACACTGATGTTTACTGTATGCGTGTATGTGATAGATGATGACTTTATGTATGTTGTGTGTTTATGTATGTGGTGTAAGTACGTTCGCGTACTGTAACACTAACTCTGATACTTATGGTATGCATGTATATTGTTGGGTGCATTGTATGAGTAGAGTTGTTATCTTTGTTAGTGGTATGAAAGACTTGGCTATCACCCAAGAGGGGGTGAATTGGGTGTTTGATTAAAAACTTAGAACTTTAAAAACTTTCTCGCAACATATTGAAAGTAGTTTGAATGACAATAATAATTTATAAAGTGATAAGCAATCATTCAAACATATATCTTTGGAATGTAAGAGATAAGGGAAGAGAATATGCAAACCGTGATTTATACTGGTTCGGCCCAATCCTTGACCTACGTCCAGTCCCAAGCTCCACTTGAGAATTTCAATCCACTATCTTCTTTCAACTTGATTACACGTTTCGTACTCAAGTAATCCTCTCACTAGGACTTACTCCCCTTACAAACCGTAATCAATACACTGTTTGATTACACACTCTGCACTCGAAGATGATCCTTTCCCTAGGACTCACTCCCTTACAAGCTGTAATCAACACAATGTGTTTCCCACTCAAGATCACCCAATCTTGAGTAACTCACAGATATAATGATAGGATGTTTACAATGATTCTTCTCTCTCAGAAGTGTATGGATAAACACTAAAGTACAATACAAAACATTTCACTCTCTATGATATATAGACATTGAAAAACAGAGAGTAAATGATAAGCAGATCAGAGTAATAGCATGTTGAAGAGGTAGGCTTGTTTCTCTGCTTGTTGTTGTTTCTTTGAAGGTTTGTATGCAGCTCTATATATAGCGGCAAATCTTCATATGACCGTTGCTTCTCAATTCTGAATTCTCTCCATTCGAAATTCTAGCCGTTGGGACTCACGGCCTTTCTCGATTTCCAACTTTTGCTCGCATTGAAGATTATGACCGTTATGTCATTTAATGACTTTCCTTTATTTGTTCAGGGAATCATTCGAGTAATGGCTATATCAATTGTTTCCAAGTGAAGGATTTCTTCTTCTTGAATTTTCCTCTGTTTGACGCGTGAAAGTAAATGCTCGATTTTCCGTTTCGTCAACAACAGTGGTTGATTCCTGTCATGAACATTAATTCGAATGCTGAATCTGTTTGGCTTATGTCCGTTGGAGTATTTCATCATCTGAATGATTTAATCCTTTGGAGAAGCATTACAATTGAGTATTCAACTTCATTTCTGCAAGTTATCTGTGTTCTTTCCCATTTCTGAAATTCTCGATGCAGCAAGTTCTTCACAAATCTGTCACTTTGAGATTTGCTTCTAATCCTTCATTTTAATCACTGAAACTTATACATAAATGATATAAATAATGTTAAGAAGAAGTATAAGTTATTGGGTAATCATCTGGATGAGAAATGAGACTTTCGGAATGGTGTTTTTCTGATGCGGAGCGTGAACTCGAGTTTACATAAGTAGGCTCGAGTTTGCAAAGCTTTTGAATGTCTGGTTCAGGTGCAAACCGGAGGTTTAGAGACAAACTCTAGAGTTTGTAACATCCAGATCTAGGCTCGAGTCCATACTTATAGGCTCGAGTTTGGGTCTCTTCAAAATCATATTTTGCTCTCTGTCTTGTCTAGGCTCGAGTTTGTAACTTATAGGCTCGAGTTTGGATGATTTTCGCGACTGATAGCTCTCGTAACCCGCGAACTCGAGCTTGCCAACTAATAGGCTCGAGTTTGCTTCTCTTTAGCAAATTGCAATACCCAGAACAGACTGTCTACTTTCGGGGGCCATATCTCCCTGGTCTGAACTCCGTTTTGGTTGGTTCAACTATCGATTTTAAAGCCCTTTGAGTCTACTTTCCAATGCCACCGATTTCAGCTCAATTGGATTCTCCGTTTGAGAGTTATACGCAAAACATTGAAGGTTGGTCTGCTGGGTGACGTGAATATCACTGTCAACTTCATAAATTCATAGCTCCTTCACTTAAACTCCATTTGGCTTGAATTATATATCAAAATGACGCATTGGGAGTCTAGTTTCATATGCCACTGGTTTCACCTCAATCCGATCTCTAGTTTAGGAGATATCATCGAATTACCAGACGTCGCCCGAGTGAAATGTGAAACAGAGTAGCTGAAATGTTGAACACCGCTGTAAGCTCGAGTTTGCCAACTAATAGGCTCGAGTTTGCCTTGTCCAGAGACACCGAAATGCTGAAGACACTACAGGCTCGAGTTTGCTAATGATGGGCTCGAGTTTGGAGTTCCAAACCTGAGGTTTGAGTTCTAAGCTCGAGTTTGGCTTGTCCAGAGACGCCGAGTTGCCGAGGACATTACATGCTCGAGTTTGCTAATGATGGGCTCGAGTTTGCTCATCTTGGAACTGATTTTTGCTGGTTTTAACTCTGAATTGATCCGTTCCAATTCCCATATGATCTTGGAGACTTCTAGCATCAATATAAGAACTTGAGTAAAGATATTCCATTGCATTGCAAGTTCTTCCTTCTTCAATTTCTTCTCTTCTTCTAGATTATCCCCCAAAATCATTTGATAACTTCTTGCTTCCTTGATATTATAATATTCTCATTATATTGAGCAAGAACTTCTTTCTTCAATCAACATTCTCCATCATAAAACTTTGCATCTACATTAAATATAATAATTAGTCAAAATAAAAGATAAATGTAGTATGCAACCTTTTGCTATTAAGAATGACATCTATATAAGACATCATCAAAACTAATCAATACTAACATTCTCCCCTTTTTGATGATGGCAAATACTTTAAGGAAAATATGTATGAATATGAAAAGTATTAAACCCAACATATTTTTCTTGCCATTCTCTCCCCCTCATTTGTCATTAGCAAAAAGTTGAGTTTAAAGAAGAGATGCTTGTAGCGAGACAAGTATATAACTAAATTAGATAGAATCAAGGAATTGATTTTCTCTCCCCAATTTGAAATTGTTTTCATTCTTAATATGATGCAATAATGTTTTTATGAAAACAAGTTTGAAAGAGTTTGGAGAGGTTTTCAAAAACATCTTTCACAATTAAAGCATATAAATACCAAACATGTGCAAAGTTTCTAATGAATATAAAAGATAGAGATTAGAAATGCTCATGTTGATTTTGCAAATTGATGAATGATCAATGAAGTCCATTTGCTTGCTTTCTTCTTGTATGAGATCATTTTCATCATTCTCTTTTCCTTCATATAGCTCTTCTGCAGAACATGTCTCAGCTAGCTTCAAGAAGTTTTCTTCTTCTTTGTAAAGCAAATCACAGCTTCGGTGTGATTGAGACATCTTTCCTCAATGTAATGGTTTCTCCTTGTAGTATGTTGAGGAATGTCCTAGCACATAACAGAATCTCCTGCTACAAATTGAACACTTTCTTTGCCAAGAGATTTGTTAGTGCAGCATGATATCAAAATATCCCTTTCTATATGATATTTTCAAGTTAGGATGATGGAAGGAAAATATGATATTAATTCATCATCAAAACTAATACAACATAGTAGATGTAGATGAGAATGCTTAAAAGGGTTTTCTTCAAATAAAGGAGATGAGCTTTTAAGATATAAAACACATGTGAATGTGAAGCTCCCCCTTAATGAATGCATGACTAAGTTTGATCAATGAGCATAGAAAATCTTATCCATAATGATAAGCATTTATCAAATCATAGTTCATGAATGAAATCAGATTTTCCAAAAATGACTATGCAAATTGTTTCAAATCTGGAATGTTCTTTCAAATCATGATAATGAAATATGAAATCAAAATTTTGATGAATGAAAGAGTCATATTTGAAACATGCTTGAAAACAATGCTCACTTTAAAACATGGTGGAAGTTAACATGTTTAATGAATAAATCGAATGCTTCAAGAATAAGAGAACATGTTGAACATTTTCCTCAACAAAGCAAAAGTCATGAAGGTAAAGCATTAACGAAATATGCTTGACATAATAGAGATATATATGTACAATGACTTTGCTATGACAAGAGATAAACTTGCTTTTAGAAGAGAGTCTTGAAAGTATATGAACATTCAAAGCAAGAATTTGAATATAGTTACTCAAAGATGGATGAAGACAAGTTTATGTAATTGAGTAACAACATGACTACTAGGATTCATGAATGATGAAGCATAAACTCATTAGTTCAAATGACTAGAGTTTCAGAATATTATCCTAGTAAGTTATTCCTTTAATGGTTAATGCATTATCATTCAATGCACTAATGAACATTTATAAGGCTTGGAATAACTTGGCCAATGAGAATTTATAGAGTAGGCATAACTGTTTCACGATTGAAATCTTTTCTAGAAGATGGCTTGAAGCTCATATATGGATAACTCATTCAAGCAACACATTGAATATCAAAGATCAATATGTGAATGATAGGAAAACTCAACTAGACAAGTTTGAAGCATATCCAACATTCGAATACATTATTAACTTCCAATTTTTGAAACATCATTTGAATGCAATCAAAGTATGGATATGTTTTCAAAAACATTTGTTTGCATTTTCTCAAAGCAGTGTGAATTGAAATCCAAGCAAATTTAAGACTTGTACTTTTTCAAAAATATAAACTCAAAGAGTTATGCACAAATTCACTTGTTTGATCAATAGAAACTCACTAATTTGATTAAATACAGTTAGGAATATTAGTGATTGATGATATGGAATATATAGATCAAACAATAAGATTTCACAAATTTCGAGCAAGTTTGAAAAAATTTCTTAGCTTCTGTGCAGAGCAAACTTTAGAGTAAAATTGTAAACTCTAGAGTTTGTCAATTTTTTGAACGTCAGGATAAGCTTCGCGAAGGGCAAACTCTAGAGTAAAAATGTAAACTCTGGAGTTTGTTATTTTTCCAAAGGGACGAACTCGAGTTCATGAAAGTAGGCTCGAGTTCATTTCATTGTAAAGCATTTATCGCGAAAGCCAACCGAAATCACATTTTGTAAAATGGGCAAACTCGAGTCCATTAGTGAGCAGGCTCGAGTTTGACACTGTTCATGCCAAAATAAATTAGTTCTTCAAAACGTGAACTGGAGCTTAGATATAAACTCTGGAGTTAGAAATTCAACTTTACTCATTTTAAAGTACCAGGCTCGAGTTCATAAAAATAGGCTCGAGTTTGACACTATTCATGTCAAACCAAATTAATTATTCCCGAGAAAACCGGAGGTTTGAATATAAACTCTAGAGTTTGCGAAAATATAAAAACTTGGAAGCTCTCTGCCAAGGGCAAACTCTACACAAAACTCTGGAGTTTAAACAAACTCTACACAAAACTCTGGAGTTTAAACAAACTCTACACAAAACTCTGGAGTTTAAACAAATGGTTTTTAATTGGGAAACTTCGCGCGAGGCAAACTCGAGCTTGCATCTGCAGCTCGAGTTTACACATTTGTAAACTCTTAAAACTCATTTTTTTGAAGGATTAAAACAGAATTTGCATTTCTAAACTAAAGTTTGGTTTTGACAGAAAGATTGCTGATTGAAATTGATTAAGTTTCAAATCCTTTTAACCAAAAGCAAATCAAAAATGAATTTCATATAATCATTGTAAGAGGCAAGGATTAGATATCACCGTAATTCCTTTTATCTTCATAGAAGCTTGCTTGGTTGAGATGGGTTGATGTAGATAACTCCTTTTCCAATGTTCACCATCAACATCCAAAGCATAGGTTGTTTAGCTTTCTCAAGACTTGGATCATTTCTCTATGTTGCATCTTTGAGAAGCTTTCCTTGATCCTACAAAGCTGTATAAATCCTTTTCTTTCTTGGTATCCAACCTTCCTTGGATCCAATCTTTGTTAGCTTGTAGAGACCAAAAATTCACATGCTCTTATGAATATAATCAATTCAGCATAGATGAGCACAATGAATTAATCATGACTTTATGCATAAAAGAGATACTTTCTTTTCAAATCATCATGTATGCATACAGAATTAAGTTATTAACATTGCAATCCCTTTGAAGAATAAATCGGGATGTTAAAGCCCAATTTTAAAATAGTTTGCAATGTTCATTCCTAAGGTTACGAATACAAAACCTCAATGAATATTTCAAATGATAGAAAAGGAGGTTTTACCATTGTATACCTTTACCTTAGGTACTTGGAGTATTGCCTTTGCTTACCCATTGGTTCTTCATATATTTTCTTATGGGTGTGGGCAAGGCTCTCTCGGAAAATGTAGACTTCAAGAGTCTTCTATTTGATGCTTGAGAGGTTCTCCTCTTCTTGTTCTCCTCAAGATAGTTGAATGATACTCTATGGTAGTTTGTTCTTGAGGTGGATGATACTCTTCTTACTTGTATCCATTGCTTCCTTTGATGTTTAGACCTTGTAGTTCTAGCAATGGATGCCCTAAGGTTTCTCTTGCTTGATGATATGATCTTCTTCATTGGTGCATGAGAACCTCTTGGCTTCTTGTTCATCTTTTCTATACCCTTATGTCCATTGATTTTCAAATCATTCTCGCACACATAAAGCACTAGATGGATGTTTTGGTACCCATTTATACTTGGGTCCTTGACTGTTAGTAGTGGACCTTACTTGTCCTTTAGGAACCCAAACTAATTTATTTCTCATATTAGAATTTCTCCTAATATAGCATGTATGAGAGATATGTCCAGAATTTCCACAATAATTGCAAATAATAGAATGATGCATATTATGTTCAGTTTTGCAAGAATTGTATTGATCAAGCGGATGCAATGTCAAATGACCCATATTTGTATATTCTTTATTCCCACATGTTTTTCCAGCATGATTTTCGAAAACATGTTCATTTTTCAACATAGAATTAGTAAATGGTTGCAGAACAGTTTTATGCAAATGTTCATAAACATTTTTAACTACACAAGAAGAATTGGAATGGTTTACCATATATGCATCTCGAGCTCCAAGTAATTGTTGATCACAATCGTGAACAATGAGCTCTTCTTGGGAATCCTCACTCTCTTGTTCTTCGTATTGACTAGATCATGGAAGTGTTCTAAGATTTCTCCTTCTTTATTCTTCACTTCCAATTGTTCATCAAATGTGGATACACATGATAGTTTTAGATGAACTGTCAACACTTTCAACTTCAACACAATTGTTAGAAGCATAAATAGAATCAAGAGTATCCCAAATATCTTTAGCACTAGAGCAACATTTGATTTTCTCAAAATCTTTTTCGGTTAAAGACTTGTATAATATGTTCATTGCTCTAATGTTTAATGAAAACATTTTCATATCTGTTTCTGTCCAATCCTTTCTTGGAGTAAAGTCAAAAACGTTTGTAAAGACTTTCCACATATCAAAATCAGTTGCTTTTATAAAACTAGTCATTCTAGCTTTCCAAAACCAAAAATCAATATCTTTGAAAAGTGGTGGAATGGTAAAGTCAAAACCTTTCAAAACGAGCAGCACCCAAAATTAGCCATTTGATAACTCTTGAGACTGTTAAGTCCTTTAAACAAGAGCCTAGCTCGATACCAAATGAAAGACTTGGCTATCACCCAAGAGGGGGTGAATTGGGTGTTTGATTAAAAACTTAGAACTTTAAAAACTTTCGCAACATATTGAAAGTAGTTTGAATGACAATAATAATTTATAAAGTGATAAGCAATCATTCAAACATATATGCTGGAATGTAAGAGATAAGGGAAGAGAATATGCAAACTGTGATTTATACTTGGTTCGGCCCAATCCTTGACCTACGTCCAGTCCCCAAGCTCCACTTGAGAATTTCAATCCACTATCTTCTTTCAACTTGATTACACGTTCTGTACTCGAAGTAATCCTCTCACTAGGACTTACTCCCCTTACAAACCGTAATCAATACACTGTTTGATTACACACTGCACTCGAAGATGATCCTTTCCCTAGGACTCACTCCCCTTACAAGCTGTAATCAACACAATGTGTTTCCCACTCTAGATCACCCAATCTTGAGTAACTCACAGATATAATGATAGGATGTTTACAATGATTCTTCTCTCTCAGAAGTGTATGGATAAACACTGAAGTACAATACAAAACATTTCACTCTCTATGATATATAGACATTGAAAAACAGAGAGTAAATGATAAGCAGATCAGAGTAATAGCATGTTGAAGAGGTAGGCTTGTTTCTCTTGAAGGTTTGTATGCAGCTCTATATATAGCGGCAAATCTTCATATGACCGTTGCTTCTCAATTCTGAATTCTCTCCATTTGAAATTCTAGCCGTTGGGACTCACGAATATTTTTTCGATTTCCAACTTTTGCTCGCATTGAAGATTATGACCGTTATGTCATTTAATGACTTTCCTTTATTTGTTCAGGGAATCATTCGAGTAATGGCTATATCAATTGTTTCCAAGTGAAGGATTTCTTCTTCTTGAATTTTCCTCTGTTTGACGCGTGAAAGTAAATGCTCGATTTTCCGTTTCGTCAACAAAGTGGTTGATTCCTGTCATGAACATTAATTCGAATGCTGAATCTGTTTGGCTTATGTCCGTTGGAGTATTTCATCATCTGAATGATTTAATCCTTTGGAGAAGCATTACAATTGAGTATTCAACTTCATTTCGCAAGTTTATCGTGTTCTTTCCCATTTCGAAATTCATGCAGCAAGGTTCTTCACAAATCTGTCACTTTGAGATTTGCTTCTAATCCTTCATTTTAATCAATGAAACTT
The DNA here is from genome assembly GCA_025563575.1 of Acacia pycnantha. NCBI lineage: Eukaryota > Viridiplantae > Streptophyta > Magnoliopsida > Fabales > Fabaceae > Acacia > Acacia pycnantha. Next base: position 2,750,583 of record JAMWYP010000045.1, read on the forward strand.
ATACATAAATGATATAAATAATGTTAAGAAGAAGTATAAGTTATTGGGTAATCATCTGGATGAGAAATGAGACTTTCGAATGGTGTTTTTTCGATCGGAGCATGAACTCGAGTTTACATAAGTAGGCTCGAGTTTGCAAAGCTTTTGAATGTCAAGTTCAGGTGCAAACCGGAGGTTTAGAGACAAACTCTAGAGTTTGTAACATAGGATCTAGGCTCGAGTCCATACTTATAGGCTCGAGTTTGGGTCTCTTCAAAATCATATTTTGCTCTCTGTCTTGTCTAGGCTCGAGTTTGTAACTTATAGGCTCGAGTTTGGATGATTTTCGCGACCTGATAGCTCTCTGTAACCCGCGAACTCGAGCTTGCCAACTAATAGGCTCGAGTTTGCTTCTCTTTAGCAAATTGCAATACCCAGAACAGACTGTCTACTTTCGGGGGCCATATCTCCCTGGTCTGAACTCCGTTTTGGTTGGTTCAACTATCGATTTTAAAGCCCTTTGAGTCTACTTTCCAATGCCACCGATTTCAGCTCAATTGGATTCTCCGTTTGTGAGATATACTCAAAACATTGAAGGTTGGTCATTTGTGTGACGTGAATATCACTGTCAACTTCATAAATTCATAGCTCCTTCATCTTAAACTCCTTTGGGCTTGAATTGTATATCAAAATGACGCATTGGGAGTCTAGTTTCATATGCCACTGGTTTCACCTCAATCCGATCTCTATTTTAGGAGATATCATCGAATTACCAGACGTCGCCCGAGTGAAACGTGGAACAGAGTAGCTGAAATGTTGAACACCGCTGTAAGCTCGAGTTTGCCAACTAATAGGCTCGAGTTTGCCTTGTCCAGAGACACCAGAAATGCTGAAGACACTACAGGCTCGAGTTTGCTAATGATGGGCTCGAGTTTGGAGTTCCAAACCTGAGGTTTGAGTTCTAAGCTCGAGTTTGGCTTGTCCAGAGGCGCCAGAGTTGCTGAAGACATTACATGCTCGAGTTTGCTAATGATGGGCTCGAGTTTGCTCATCTTGGAACTGATTTTTGATGGTTTTAACTCTGAATTGATCCGTTCCAACTTCCATATGATCTTGGAGACTTCTAGCATCAATATAAGAACTTGAATAAAGATATTCCATTGCATTGCAAGTTCTTCCTTCTTCAATTTCTTCTCTTCTTCTAGATTATCCCCCAAAATCATTTGATAACTTCTTGCTTCCTTGATATTATAATATTCTCATTATATTGAGCAAGAACTTCTTTCTTCAATCAACATTCTCCATCATAAAACTTTGCATCTACATTAAATATAATAATTAGTCAAAATAAAAGATAAATGTAGTATGCAACCTTTTTGCTATTAAGAATGACATCTATATAAGACATCATCAAAACTAATCAAAACTAACATTCTCCCCCTTTTTGATGATGGCAAATACTTTATGGAAAATATGTATGAATATGAAAAAGTATTAAACCCAACATATTTTTCTTGTCATTCTCTCCCCCTTATTTGTCATTAGCAAAAAGTTGAGTTTAAAGAAGAGATGCTTGTAGCGAGACAAGTATATAACTAAATTATACAGAATCGAAGAATTGATTTTCTCTCCCCAATTTGAAATTGTTTTCATTCTTAATATGATGCAATAATGTTTTTATGAAAACAAGTTTGAAAGAGTTTGGAGAGGTTTTTGAAAGCATCTTTCACAATTAAAGCATATAAATACCAAACATGTGCAAGGTTTCTAATGAATATAAAAGATAGAGATTAGAAATGCTCATGTTGATTTTGCAAATTGATGAATGATCAATGAAGTCCATTTGCTTGCTTTCTTCTTGTATGAGATCATTTACATCCTTCTCTTTTCCTTCATACTGACTCTTTGCAGAACATGTCTTAGTGGCTTCAAGAAGTTTTCTTGTACTTCATATCACAGCTTCAACATCAAAATATCTTTCCTCAATGTAATGGTTTCTCCTTTTAGTATGTTGAGGAATGTCCTAGTACATAACAGAATCTCCTGCTACAAATTGAACACTTTCTTTGCCAAGAGATTTGTTAGTGCAGCATGATATCAAAATATCCCTTTCTATATGATATTTTCAAGTTAGGATGATGGAAGGAAAATATGATATTAATTCATCATCAAAACTAATACAACATAGTAGATGTAGATGAGAATGCTTAAAATGGTTTTCTTCAAATAAAGGAGATGAGCTTTTAAGATATAAAACACATGTGAATGTGAAGCTCCCCCTTAATGAATGCATGACTAAGTTTGATCAATGAGGATAGAAAATCTTATCCATAATGATAAGCATTTATCAAATCATAGTTCATGAATGAAATCAGATTTTCCAAAAATGACTATGCAAATTGTTTCAAATCTGGAATGTTCTTTCAAATCATGATAATGAAATATGAAATCAAAATTTTGATGAATGAAAGAGTCATATTTGAAACATGCTTGAAAACAATGCTCACTTTAAAACATGGTGGAAGTTAACATGTTTAATGAATAAATCGAGAATGCTTCAAGAATAAGAGAACATGTTGAACATTTTCCTCAACAAAGAAAAGTCATGAAGGTAAAGCATTAACGAAATATGCTTGACATAATAGAGATATATATGTACAATGACTTTGCTATGACAAGAGATAAACTTGCTTTTTAGAAGAGAGCCTTGAAAGTATATGAACATTCAAAGCAAGAATTTGAATATAGTTACTCAAAGATGGATGAAGACAAGTTTATGTAATTGAGTAACAACATGACTACTAGGATTCATGAATGATGAAGCATAAACTCATTAGTTCAAATGACTAGAGTTTCAGAATATTATCCTAGTAAGTTATTCCTTTAATGGTTAATGCATTATCATTCAATGCACTAATGAACATTTATAAGGCTTGGAATAACTTGGCCAATGAGAATTTATAGAGTAGGCATAACTGTTTCACATATTGAAATCTTTTCTAGAAGACGGCTTGAAGCTCATATATGGATAACTCATTCAAGCAACACATTGAATATCAAAGATCAATATGTGAATGATAGGAAAACTCAACTAGACAAGTTTGAAGCATATCCAACATTCAGAATACATTATTAACTTCCAATTTTTGAAACATAATTTGAATGCAATCAAAGTATGGATATGTTTTCAAAAACATTTGTTTGCATTTTCTCAAAGCAGTGTGAATTGAAATCCAAGCAAATTTAAGACTTGTACTTTTTCAAAAATATAAACTCAAAGAGTTATGCACAAATTCACTTGTTTGATCAATAGAAACTCACTAATTTGATTAAATACAGTTAGGAATATTAGTGATTGATGATATGGAATATATAGATCAAACAATAAGATTTCACAAATTTTGAGCAAGTTTGAAAAAATTTCTTAGCTTCTGTGAAGAGCAAACTTTAGAGTAAAATTGTAAACTCTAGAGTTTGTCAATTTTTTGAACGTCAGGATAAGCTTCGCGAAGGGCAAACTCTAGAGTAAAAATGTAAACTCTGGAGTTTGTTATTTTTCCAAAGGGACGAACTCGAGTTCATGAAAGTAGGCTCGAGTTCATTTCATTGTAAAGCATTTATGCGAAAGCCAACTGAAATCACATTTTGTAAAATGGGCAAACTCGAGTCCATTAGTGAGCGAGGCTCGAGTTTGACACTATTCATGCCAAAATAAATTAGTTCTTCAAAACGTGAACTGGAGCTTAGATATAAACTCTGGAGTTAGAAATTCAACTTTACTCATTTTAAAGTACCAGGCTCGAGTTCATAAAAATAGGCTCGAGTTTGACACTATTCATGTCAAACCAAATTAATTATTCCCGAGAAAACCGGAGGTTTGAATATAAACTCTAGAGTTTGCGAAAATATAAAAACTTGGAAGCTCTCTACCAAGGGCAAACTCTACACAAAACTCTGGAGTTTAAAGAAACTCTACACAAAACTCTGGAGTTTAAACAAACTCTACACAAAACTCTGGAGTTTAAACAAATGGTTTTTAATTGGGAAACTTCCCGCCGAGGCAAACTCGATCTTGCATCTGTGAGCTCGAGTTTACACATTTGTAAACTCTTAAAACTCATTTTTTGAAGGATTAAAACAGAATTTGCATTTCTAAACTAAAGTTTGGTTTTGACAGAAAGATTGCTGATTGAAATTGATTAAGTTTCAAATCCTTTTAACCAAAAGCAAATCAAAAATGAATTTCATATAATCATTGTAAGAGGCAAGGATTAGATATCACCGTAATTCCTTTTATCATCATAGAAGCTTGCTTGGTTGAGATGGGTTGATGTAGATAACTCCTTTTCCAATGTTCACCATCAACATCCAGCATAGGTTGTTTAGCTTTCTCAAGACTTGGATCATTTCTCTATGTTGCATCTTTGAGAAGCTTTCCTTGATCCTACAAAATTTGTATAAATCCTTTTCTTTCTTGGTATCCAACCTTCCTTGGATCCAATCTTTGTTAGCTTGTAGAGACCAAAAATTCACATGCTCTTATGAATATAATCAATTCAGCATAGATGAGCACAATGAATTAATCATGACTTTAAAAGAGATACTTTCTTTTCAAATCATCATGTATGCATACGAGAATTAAGTTATTAACATTGCAATCCCTTTGAAGAATAAATCGGGATGTTAAAGCCCAATTTTAAAATAGTTTGCAATGTTCATTCCTAAGGTTACGAATACAAAACCTCAATGAATATTTCAAATGATAGAAAAGGAGGTTTTACCATTGTATACCTTTACCTTAGGTACTTGGAGTATTGCCTTTGCTTACCCATTGGTTCTTCATATATTTTCTTATGGGTGTGGGCAAGGCTCTCTCAGAAAATGTAGACTTCAAGAGTCTTCTATTTGATGCTTGAGAGGTTCTCCTCTTCTTGTTCTCCTCAAGATAGTTGAATGATACTCTATGGTAGTTTGTTCGCGGGGAGCGGTACATTTGCATTGGGTTGCGTGCTATTATGCTGTTATGTTGTGATTGATTGTAGTCCATGTACTGTATATGTAAATATGAGGTTAACCGTTACCTGGGGTCCGATTGCAATGGACCTCAGCCCTTAACATAGCTTCAGGGTCGGGAGGACCGAGGATAGAGGCAAGCAGTCCGCATAGAAGATCCGGCTGAAGACTTCCCTTTTGATGTTCCAGCGGAAGCCTTCCTTTCTGTTGTTGTTCTGTACTTTTGAAATACTCGGTTACTGTACAGCTGTTGTAATTAGCCAGTGGGCATTTTGAATATATATATCAGTTACACTCTTGCTCCAATGTTCTACTCTGATGAAAAAATTTTATACTGCTTTTGAAAAACGGGATGTTACACATTGTCAACTTATTAATTTGTATTCCAGCTGGGAAATACTTGCTGTCCTGATTTGGGTTTTGCTCTTACATTTTAATATCTTAATTTTTACTTTTAACTATGATAGTATGATGTGCTATGTACATTGACTCTTAATCTCTTTGAACTCATAGCTTCGCATGGTTTAATGTTTGTGCTTTAATTTGCACATAATGTTAGAGATTAGTTGAAGAAGCGTGTGTTTCATGCCTTAGTAACATTTTCAAAATTAAACTAAGGATTTTAATAAAAAGAGCAATTGCATATCATCTTTTGATGAGTCTTTTATTAATTAACTTACAACTAAATGTGATGATTGTCATTAAAAAACATTGATTTGGATTTGAGTTTTTTAACTATCAAATAAGTTGCAATTAAATTAAAATGCTTCGAAAGAAAACTGATATTTTTGGAATAAAAGTGGAATGGAATGGAATTTTGGTTTTGAAAAGTATGATAAAAACCTCCTACAACATTGAATTTTATCTATTATTACTTCGAAATAGTTTTAGGAGTAGTGCCCAAAAAATCCTTTGAGCTAGCTTGAGTTAAGTGAATTAAATCTCCTACACCGGACAAGAGTTAATTCCTCTAACTGAAACCTAATTCCAATCTCTAACCAATGAAATTAATAAACAAACATAACATATTCATATCAACTCCAAGCACAAGTTTAACCAATTCAACACACAAGAAATTGCTACTAATTAAGTTCAAAGTGTCAAGTACATAAAGTTAAAATCAAATACATATCTAATCTCAAGAAATGCTTAAAACTCTAATACAAAACTCCAATATACTAATTGAACTCTAAAACTTAAAATTTAATTAATTAATACAAAAGATTAAATATAGAGATTAGATAGTAGAACTCAGCCCTAGTTCAAAAATCAACAAGTTTGTCATCACAACTTCACCCAACACTTTCAAAATTCCAGTCAATGAAGAACACCAATCAAGTAACCAACTAGCACATAATTGAGGAAGATTTGTAGCTAATTTGAAAAAACTAAATAAACCACAGAGTGCCACGGCTGAGATGAGTCCAGAAACAGAGGAGTCACAACCTGAGATTGTCGAAGGAACTCGCCTAAAAAAATGGAGTTCCAACGGTGACAGTGGGAGATAACCGAAAGTGGTGGTGGTGTGGTGGAGGATGCAAACCAGCGGCCAATGAGGAAGGTGATTCCGGCATTGTGAAGATGAAGTCGGTGAAGGTGATGGTGGTTTGAACTTCGCCCCTGTTCCACGGCCCTCTCGCGAGCTTCTGTGTCCGAGCTTCGCCGCCCCTCTGTCGCAGCTCCTCTGCAACTCAGATTGGGAGGAGATGCAGGAACTAAACTGAAAAGTTAAACACTTTGTTGGATCTAACTGTAATTTTAAAACTTTTGGGTACTTTTTTGTAATACTCTCTAGTTTCTTTCTTCATCAATTAGCAGTTTTTAGAAATTCTAGGCTCTTTTATGTAATTTTCCCTCAAATGATATTCAATGAAAATAAACCCATAATGTAATACTTTATATTCAAAAAATAAATCAATTAATGTAAATCATAAAATATATAACATTTCCATTTTTCAACCTTAATTTCGTACAAACACCTTTAATTACAATTAATCACAAAAGAAACATTCTAAGCTCAATTATTATGACAAAAACCCCAAATAAAAATAGGGTTTGTCATTAGTCATATTATTCTTAACTAATAAATAGTTCAGATGCTTATAAATATTATCGTGTATTTATAGATATATAAGCGGAGCATGTACAAGCTTGAGGCATGTCGTTATTAATTAATATCTCCAATAAGAACTCATTGAACAAGTTTAGTTAATATTCATTTTAGAACTTAGAGTGGATTTTGATCAATGATAATCCGGAAGCTAATTTTATATGCAAAGAAAAAAAAAAAACCTTCTAGTCTTTATTATAAGAGCTAAATAACTAATTTAGAGATATTAAAAAAATGTGTATTGTTTTCCTGAAAATATAAATATTTTTTTTTAATTATGTGTATTGTAATTTCACCTTGATGAGAATTACCTTACTACGTGTTAATATAATGGACACTTTAAAAAACAGAAATATAAGCTTTGGCGAAAGTATATTAGAGTTTTATATTTATTAAATGCGGTAATCTTTATATGTTTATTAAAAGAATGTCGCTTAACAATTTCAGACAATTGGTTTTATTTCATAGAAAGAATTTCATAATATTTTAGACTGAATTTTTCTTATATAAACAAAGCCAATTCAATAAGTAAGGATGGGATGTGGCAGATAGGGAAAATAAAGCTTGCTATAATCAACAATATTATTTAAAATATTACTCCCACGCTGCTTGATGTATTGAAATCATTTAGTTAATTATAAAAAAATGTGATTTTATTTTCCTAAGATATTTTTGTATGACATTATATTAATTATATATCTGTGAACTTTTATATATGAGTTTATCGTTTGTCATGTCACTATGATTATGTCAAGTGAGTCCAAAACTACGTCGTTTTGGGAGTTAAAGAAATTATTGAAGAGTGTTTTTGTATTTTTGTTTTAGTATTTATTATATGAATTTTATTAAAAGATCCTTCATTAATTCCCCTGACCCAAAACTACGTCGTTTTGAGAGTTCATTAATTCATCTAACCCCAAAACGACGTAGTTTTGGAGTGACTTGACATAACCTTATGTCAAGTGACATGACAAACAATAACCCCTTTATATATATACAGATAACTTTATACTACTATCAATTTTATGTATGCATATATAGCCCCTCAAACTTTAAAGCATTACCTTAAACTTTATTTATAACCTTTAAAGCGTTACCTTAAACTTTATTGTTTGCTGTATGCATACGTAGCCCCTCAAACTTTGAGTTATATACAAATAAACTCCTTAAACTTTAAGTCATTTGTTGAGATATAATGGATAAAACTAATAATTTGGATGTTATGTATGCATAAATGAAAAACTTTACAAAGGTTTATATTGTAAAATTTCAAAGGTTGTCAGGTTATTTATATATAGGATATAAAGTTCAGGGTTTTGAATAATTTAGCATACACACACACATTGAAATAGGAGGACCACATACGTGACAAGGTCGTTTTATTTAGAAATGATCATTCACGATTCACGCCATTATATTATATTATTATTAATATACTATCAAAGATTGATATCCATTGAAATTGACATTGCTATCAACGTATGTGATTATTTTACATGCTCTACCCAGGAGCCCGAGTGCACAAATTTCTTCTTCTTCTATAGGGAATACATGTCCTGGCTCGGTATTCGCTTCCCGTTTACCGTGTTCCAAATATCCGCTTCGAACTATCTTCATCTAGCACCTTCTAAGTTTCACCCTAACGGGTGGGCTTACCTTGCGGCATTCGAGTACCTGTGTGGCTCGTTGGAACCCGCCATTCCTTGAACCGCCACTCTTTTCTTCTATTTCTTCTGTACTTTCACCCCTCGCTCGGGTAAGGAGCTGGCCGCACTGAAAGGGATGACTTCTCTCTGGAGTGAAGCCGACAAAATTTTTTTTTCTTCCTTCTCTGATTCCTTCAAGCATTTCAAAAATGCTTTCTTCAAGGTGGTTGCCACTTTTGGTGAGCAACCTTGGTTTTTGAAAGGCCCTCAAGGCCCCGACGTGGAGTGGCGGTTTCCCCTTTACTGGACTTCTGACCATCACAAGCTCAACTCCTCCTCTTATCAAATCAGGGAGAAAGACCTCCTGGTTGAGGAGAAGGTGCATGTAGCTCGGCTAGCCTCTTACGTTACCGAGCACGGAGTAAAGAGCGCGGCCTTCTATATTAAGAAGGCTGGCGTGGATTCGGGATCGGGCTCCAGTACGACCTTGTTTATTTTAGTCTGTCGTTTATTTTATGCCATTTTCTTTATTTTCCAAGTGACTTCGGATTCTGACCTTCTCTTTAATTCTTTACAGATCTACGTCCTATGGAACCCTTGCCGGACTACCTTATGTATGTGAGGCCAGAGGGCGGGGCGCCAACCAAGAAGGTGCCTCGAAAGCGGTCCGCTGCCGAGCCCAAGAAAAAGAAAGCCGCTACAGCCGCGGCCCCTAAGGCGTCTCCGCATAAAAAGGTGAAGGTTGGGGAAAAACAAGTGGCTCCATCGTCCATTCCCTCATCTGCTCTTACTGGCGCAGCTTGTAATACCCTAAAAACCTGTATCATAATTTGGTAAAAATTATACCTATAGAAAGTAGGTGAATATGAGGTATAAAATATTAAGTTATAATTAGTATATTTTTCTAAGGAAAAATCTCTTGAAAATTAGAAAATCTAAGGGCCAAAGTGCCAAATGACGAAAATGCCCCTAAGGGACATAAATAATTTAGGAAAATTACGAAAAATCCTAAAAGGCAATAAAATGACCAAGTGAATTATGAGAGTATATTATCTCTAATTATGGTAATTTAATAAATTATGAACTTGGAGAAATTGAATAAGAATGCTCAAAAAGCATTAAAATGACTAAAATACCCTTGTAAATTATAAAATAATGCAGACGACATGGAAATGAAAATGTCAGAGCTAGAATTGTGAGACAAGGGGGGTATTCTAATTAAGAAAATTGTCAAATTGTGATAATTAAGTAATTGAGTAATATTGGGCTAATTACTTAAGCATAAGCAAAGGAAATTCATGGATAATTATGTAAAACCCAAAAAATGGTGGTTGTTGGTTTAAAATTAGTAAAAATATATTTTATAATTAATTGGAAATTTTGAAGAAAAATAGATGAGTTTAGGTATTTTTAAGCCTAAATGCAAGAATAGACCAATAGGAAAATTTTGTAAAAAATTATGTAAAAATAAATAATTAATTAATTAAATAATTAATTAAATAATTAATCAAATATTAAAAAAAAAACGAAATTAAAAAAAATGGGCAGAAAAAAAAAGAAAAAAAAGGAATAAAAAATAGAAACTTAGTATTTTATAATATAATTAATTAAAGTTATATTATTTTATAATATAATTAATTGTAGTGAATAGTAATGGAATAAATAGGAAACGGACCCTATCTAGAGATCTAGGAATGAGATTTCCAAAGTCAAGGTAAAATATTGATCAGTGGGTTTTTATCTTCCGTTAGACTCTTAGGAAGTTAATTGGAAGCCGATTGTGCATTTTCCTAATAAAACAAAATAGGGAAAAATGCAAATAGGCATATTTTTGGATCTGAAGAAAATAAATTCTAACTCAATATCTAGAAATGAGTTTGAAATTATCTGGACATATTTGGAATCAGTGAATTTTTCTCCAGAAATTGATGATTCCGAAACGAGTTTCAGAATTAGGACCGTACGGACACGTTTTTCGAGGAACTTCAGATTGACAATTGGAGCCCTATATGGAATCAAAATTTAGGTTAACTTGGACATTTCTAGTAAGTGAGAAAATGTCTTCAAAGTTGTAAATCCATAATTTTGAGATTTTTCCAAGATTACGCGATTCGGACACCGATCGAGGAATTCGACCGGAAAGCTTCTGGAATGGGCTAGGTGTCATCTTTTGATTGGCTCATCTTTGGCTTGGAGAGGGGCAGCACGTTTTGGAGCTTTCCATGGTCAAGAATTAAAAACCTTTTAGCTTTGAATTTACATGGTTATTAAGGAGGGAAAAATTACAAGTTTGGAAGGAGAAATTACCACATTGAACCCAAACTTTTCCTATATAAAGGCATGAGCACCTCTTGGATTCTCACATCCATTTCTTCCTTCCTTGGCCGAACCTAGAGAGGGAAAGAAGAGAGAGAAGCTCTGGGCAAAATTGTGCAGAAGTCTTCAACGGGTAAGTCCTTCGGTCCTTAGTCTTTCGTTCTTTCGGTAGTTTTAGTAGAGCTGTTAGTTAGATTTAGGAAGTAGGAGATGAGATTCCTATTCTTGTTTTTAAGCCTCATTGCATTGAAAGATGCCTGATGAGGTAAAAACATAGTAGGGATTGAGTATCTGAAAGTTGAAAGTTAAAATAGCGAGCTTTAAGCTTTCGTAGTTCTTTCAATAGTTAGAGTAGCCTTTATTTTTTCAAAGTATGATTAGATATCATATGATAGGGCTATTTTAGGCTAGAATTTCGAAAATCATCATTGGGTCGAAGTTCTGGCAAAATTTTGGGAAGAAAATTTGCAAAAGTAACGAAGTGCTGGCGAAATTCCTCCAAATAGGAGTATAGGGGCAAAATGGTAATTTTTACCTAAAATGCCAGTTATAATGTAAGATCACTAATAAAAGTGATACTACTCTTATAGGACATCAGAAACTCTGATTTGCTGCCGTTCACGGGTTATGGTTTTGATAATACCGTTATGTTTTCCTAGCGCTGAGGACATGAACGATCATCGTGGCACTGGTGAATAGTGCAGGCAGATAACTTTGCTTGTAGGGTAGTTGTTATTAAATGATCAAGGATCATTGCTGTATTTCTAGAAATATCTGTTGATCATATATTGTTATATAAGCATGAGGTTAACCGTTACCTGAGATCCGATGGGTATTGGATCTCAGCTCTTACTATAGCATCACATCAAGGTCCAGAGAGACCAAGGACGGAGGATAAGAGTAAGCAGAGCGGGCAGCACACATAAAGATGAAGACCGCGTGGAGACCCGAACAAGGACGTCTAGTATCTAAACAGATAATGTATTAATCTTTATGAACAGGCCATTACGCCACTGTTATTGTTATAATCAGTTACTCAATGTTTTATTCCGATGCTCTACTCTGATATATATATAAAAAAAATTTGGCTCTGAAATTGGGATGTTACACTTTTGGTATCAGAGCAGCTTTCCTGGCATGAATTTAACTATGTTACCACGAACAGTTTGGTGCCGAAGGCAAGGCTAGTCTACGTGGGTGTGCCAATCAGTCGCCGTATAAGTCGGTGAGGCCCCATGGTAGACACTTACCTGGCCATTCTGTTCGGTTAACTGAGTTATGTTCAAAAGCCTTTTAAACTTGGAGCATATTTGAAAATGAGTACGATATAACTCTAGCGTTATGTTCTAGAGATGGACAGAAACGAGGTCCTTTGCATAAAATTCTACGGTCGAAGAAAACGTACCGCACAGATGTCCGTAGGATAGGGTTAAGATTGAACCTGGAATCGATGTGTTCACCGTTTGGACCTACGCCGATATCAGATGCCTCTGATATCACCAATAACCTAGATAACTCTGATATCAGTCTCCGATAACCCTGATATCAGTATCTGATAGTTCTGATAACCCTGATAACCCTGGTAATGTCGCCTACCGACGACAATTTTGACTACCCGGGAGATCATAGACCTTGAAAATCAGTTCCGACACGAATTCTGATAACTCACTCTGATAACTCTGATAGTCGTCAGTTTGTACTGGACGATAGTTCTATCCTAGCACAAAGCTTGTAGGTGGAGCTAAGTCACGCCGGACGAAACTCTAAGACCGACGAATAGAAATACATGCGGTATTCGACCAATGTTAAAGACTTCTATCGGAATAACCATTACATAATTCCGTATCTTTCTGGAGTTTGGACTAGATCCACCCCTCATCATTTCTCCTTGAAACCACTTTTGAGTGGAAAGCACAAACGAGCTCTTAGGAGAAGGACTATCCAAAGTTTTCATCTGTTCATTCGTCATCTCAAGTGGCGGATAACCACAATATGTAAATAAACCAAAACGCAGATGACCTATAGAAGATAGATAAGGAATGGGGGAAAGCATAGCTGCGATGTTAGATCCCTGAGAAGTTATATAATTACAGATATAACCAAGTAGGGTCTGTATAGACTAAATTGACAAATAGGTAAGGAAGCGCAGATGACTATAACATCTTAATCATATTTTGAATCTGTATTTTGCTTCCCATACTTTTGATAACCTCCAACTTGACCTAGACTAAAACCTTCGAATGTATTCCCACCGGAGTCAGTATACAACACTGAACCCATACACGACTTGCTGGAAGCAGTGCTCGTCCAAGCTCATCAGCAAAACCTTCGCACGGAAAAGGATAGGGAATGTTCGTAATCATAAATGGTTGCAAAGCAGTTGCATCCTTCCATGATTGAGACGAATAGAATAACAGAATACCCATCCCTAAACACCTTGTTCCCTATGTTCCACTTAGTTTCATGTTCTCTTCTCGCCTTTATAGCAGGTCGGTTCGTCTTCTACGACATACACCTGTATAATCAATGGAGATCTCTTATTTATCTATCATTCATTCACCTATAGTTACTTGTTTGATACACTCAGCAATAGGAGCAATAACCTCCGTTTAACACATGGTTGGACTGGAAAGTCCAAAACTGTAAGGATAACATGTATGGACGGCACGACGAAACATCATGGGCGACAGTGTGAATTGGTAAAAAGCAGAACTCCATGGGAGCCCCAGTTGGGAAAGCCATGTCTTAAGCCTTGAGTAAACGAATTCCTTCACTTTAGGGCTTTTCGATTCAGAAGCAAAGTTCTTCTTGTCTCAAAACCGTTTCTGAACAAAACAAACAAATAAACTCCTAGATGAACAGCTTAAGATCGATGTCTACTTTTTTCTAAATCATTCTCAAAGGCTAGAATTAGATAACTAGCTAAATATTATAACACATCCTACCATGAACTCTATGTACCTTACCTGTTTACTTGGAAGATTAAATTATTCCTTAAAGACCATTGTTCTTTTAGAGAGATCAGATGGAAAATCCACAAAGAACCGGAGCTCAGGGAGGCCAAGGTCGAGGTGGAGATAAAGGCAGACAACCACGGGTGATACCAGTCCCAGTACAACATTTGAACCACCAAAGTGTGTTGCAAGAGCTGAGGGAACAACTTAATGAGCAGATAACTCGGATGGAAAAGCTTAAGGAACAGAAGACTCTGAACGAAAAACTGAAGGAGCAGCAGACTCTTATTGATACTTTCCTGGCTGAAAAACAAGAAAGGCAGATTGAGAAACAACTGAAATCCTGCCGTCTGATGGGGTGTAAACTGGAAAAGCTACGTAGTTCAAGGAATGTCAACGGTAGCAAAACAAGTCATGACGGACTTAGCCACAAAAGCCCCACACTGAAAAGAAAGTTATCTTGGGTCAACAACAAAGGAAAGGGCAAAGAGATAGTTCAAACTGAACAGCAGAGCTGTCCAAAAATGCCGAGACTCCTACCATGTTCAATTTGCGGGAACTACCATCCCAATGTTCGATGTAATAGGAGACGGATTTGCTACGGATGCCGAAAACCAGGACACATTATAGCCAACTGTCCTGAGGAAGCTACAGAGAAACGTGTTTGCTACCAATGTCTGGAGTCGGGGCACATTATTAAAGACTGTTTGGAGCACAGAAGTCACCACCAAGGTACTAGTAGCAACGGGCAGCAGTACAACCCTGGATTAACGGGACCCCAATCATGTCCCAGATGCGAAAGGTACCATCAAGGTACAGACTGCGATGGGAAGAAGATATGCTACGAGTGCCAGAAGCCTGGACACATCAGCTGGAATTGTCCTCTGAAAGCTGCAAAGAAAAGGTCACAGAACCTAAGCCAGAAGTCAGTCCAGACTGGACAGCGGAAACATAAACTACATCCATGCTAGAAATGCAGGAATTACCATCCCGATATTGCCTGTAATGTGAGACCAATTTGCTCTAAATGCCAAGAACCAGGACATATTGGCAAGGACTGTCCCCAGGTGGTTACGGAGTGTGAGTCACAGAACATGGACCAGATGTTAGCATCGCTCGGAGCGGAAGTCGGAGAATCCTCAGAGATGGTTCCGGATGCTATCGTTTAGTAAAAACTATTTCAGATATGAATCGATCCAAGTGCGCTAAACCGATCAATTCCTTTTTATGCTTGTACGGATCCTTTTGGGATGCATACATATATTTTCCTTATGATGTAATAGTAGCTACACCATTAGGTGAGCTTTTAGTTTGTAAAGCGTGTTTTGGAACCGAGTCGCGGGTATAATATAAATCTTTCTACTACTTCATAGCGTCAACGACACTCTCAATAAGTGTTAAACGAACGGTGATGAAGAACGGTGACAAAGGGAATATATGATTCTCACAAGCAGAGATAGAACTGATGCAGAAACCGAATCTTTAGTCAAAAACAACTTAGACACGAGTTAATCTTCTGATAAACTTACCTCCAGGAGGAGAAGTTCAAAAATTTACTATTGACTAATGCCTAGCATAAGTTCAATATCAAAATCGCCGTACCAAATTTCATGAACGAAATATCAAAGCTGAAATAGCAACTTGATTCCCAGTAAGGTTCTGAACGAAAACCAACGTATTATCTTTGAAATTCCCAGAAATATTCATATAGAAGGGGGAAGACCGGAGTTTTTAACGTAGTATCAACTACTGTTAAATGAACGGGGCAACTGTTCGGAAATAAATACTCACTTTCCAGGATCGACGATCTATTCCATTATCTAAATTCCTACATCCTGTCAAAATCGACTTACGCCCAGAATACTACCAGTTGTGAATCAAAACTAGCAATGTTTTGAAGATAGTCTTCGGGACTTGAATCGGGCACTTGAAAATTTCTTGTGAAACTTTGTACATTAACTAGTGCACCTATCATGCTCTCAGAGTGCTTAAGTAGAGTTTTTCTCTCGAATACATAGGCAGGTTAATGGAGGCATTGATTGACGATGTCCTCAACTATTCAGAATAAGAAGTGGAACGCCAAGAATAATGACAATCCGTAGTGAGTAAAGGATGTGACTCTTTACTAGATTAACAAAATGTGGGTGTTGGTCATCGAAATAAATTTTCTGGGCCATGTTACATGATGCAACGATGTTGTAAACTACTTTTAGGAAAAGAAGGATCATTTTTGGAATAAGAATAACCAGAAAATTGTAAACGTAAATGTGTAGCGTTGGGTCTAGTAGGATAGTACCGCAGATTCAAGTGAATTCTCGCTAGATACAGTTACTATAAGGCTACGGTATAGAAAATAGGTAGCAATCGGATAGAGAAAACTACCAAGAAGATACTCTCTACAAAAGATTGTACCGGTATTTCACATGACGAATCAAGGAAACGAAAGCTGCTTGGGTATGAAAGCTTAATCTTGACAAAGGAAATTCCCCGTGAAACTATAAATACACTCGATTAAGCCGATCTTCCAAGTTTTTCTTACAATCAAGATGCCACAGATTGACGCCTTGTATGGGCAGAAGTGTAAATCACTTATATTGCTCGATAGAATTGTCGGAGCAGAGATTTTATAGTTGGGATATGATTGATCACGTCTCTTGATAGTTTGTACAAGTCACAAAAGATCGTGAGAATCTTTTGGTGATTGAGATGATCGTATATCCCCAGATGTTGGTGTCAAAAGAACACCTCAAAAACGAACATGTAGTTCGCATCACATGAGAACATTTGAAGTATATGTTGGCAACAAACAAGTCGCTATGAGATAGCCTTATCCCCGAACCTGTTTAGACTTCCATACGACGTGACAAAATCTTTGTAGTCGGATTTGAGATAGAGTAGAGATCCGAAGTTAACAGTCCGAAGCTTAAGATAGTACGGAGTTTAGAGGATAGAGTACAAATTTCGAGGACGAAATTTTGTTTAAGGGGGGAAGAAATGTAATACCCTAAAAACCTGTATCATAATTTGGTAAAAATTATACCTATAGAAAGTAGGTGAATATGAGGTATCAAATATTAAGTTATAATTAGTATATTTTTCTAAGGAAAAATCTCTTGAAAATTAGAAAATCTAAGGGCCAAAGTGCCAAATTAGTATATTAAGACATGGAAATGAAAATGTCAGAGCTAGAATTGTGAGACAAGGGGGGTATTCTAATTAAGAAAATTATCAAATTGTGATAATTAAGTAATTGAGTAATATTGGGCTAATTACTTAAGCATAAGCAAAGGAAATTCATGGATAATTATGTAAAACCCAAAAAATGGTGGTTGTTGGTTTAAAATTAGTAAAAATATATTTTCTAATTAATTGGAAATTTTGAAGAAAAATAGATGAGTTTAGGTATTTTTAAGCCTAAATGCAAGAATAGACCAATAGGAAAATTTTGTAAAAATTATGTAAAAATAATTATTTAATTAATTAAATAATTAATCAAATATTTAAAAAAAACGAAATTAAAAAAAATGGGCAGAAAAAAAAAGAAAAAAAAAAGGAATAAAAAATAGAAACTTAGTATTTTATAATATAATTAATTAAAGTTATATTATTTTATAATATAATTAATTGTAGTGAATAGTAATGGAATAAATAGGAAACGGACCCTATCTAGAGATCTAGGAATGGGATTTCCAAAGTCAAGGTAAAATATTGATCAGTGGGTTTTTATCTTCTGTTAGACTCTTCCGGAAGTTAATTAAAAGCCGATTGTGCATTTTCCTAATAAAACAAAATAGGGAAAAATGCGATAGGCATATTTTTGGATCTGAAGAAAATAAATTCTAACTCAATATCTAGAAATGAGTTTGAAGTTATCTGGACATATTTGGAATCAGTGAATTTTTGTCCAGAAGTTGATGATTCCGAAAACGAGTTTCGTAACCGGACCCGTACGGACACATTTTTCGAGGAACTTCAGATTGACTGTTGGAGCCCTATATGGAATCAAAATTTAGGTTAACTTGGACATTTCTAGTAAGTGAGAAAATGTCTTCAAAGTTGTAAATCCATAATTTTGAGATTTTTCCAAGATTACGCGATTCGGACACCGATCGAGGAATTCGACCGGAAAGCTTCTGGAATGGGCTAGGTGTCATCTTTTGATTGGCTCATCTTTGGCTTGGAGAGGGGGCAGCACGTTTTGGAGCTTTCCATGGTCAAGAATTAAACACCTTTTAGCTTTGAATTTACATGGTTATTAAGGAGGGAAAAATTACAAGTTTGGAAGGAGAAATTACCACATTGAACCCAAACTTTTCCTATATAAAGGCATGAGCACCTCTTGGATTCTCACATCCATTTCTTCCTTGCTTGGCCGAACCTAGAGAGGGAAAGAAGAGAGAGAAGCTCTGGGCAAAATTGTGCAGAAGTCTTCAACGGGTAAGTCCTTCGGTCCTTAGTCTTTAGTTCTTTCGGTAGTTTTAGTAGAGCTGTTAGTTAAATCTAGGAAGTAGGAGATGAGATTCCTATTCTTGTTTTTAAGCCTCATTGCATTGAAAGATGCCTGACGAGGTAAAAACATAGTAGGGATTGAGTCTCTGAAAGTTGAAAGTTAAAATAGCGAGCTTTAAGCTTTCGTAGTTCTTTCAATAGTTAGAGTAGCCTTTATTTTTCAAAGTATGATTAGATATCATATGATAGGGCTATTTTAGTCTAGAATTTCGAAAATTATCATTGGGTCGAAGTTCTGGCAAAATTTTGGGAAGAAAATTTGCAAAAGTAACGAAGTGCTGGCGAAATTCCGCCAAATAGGGGTATAGGGCAAAATGGTAATTTTTACCTAAAATGCCAGTTATAATGTAAGATCACTAATAAAAGTGATATTACTCTTATAGGACATCAGAAACTCTGATTTGCTGCCGATACGCTGTCCGACGTGCCGCTGCAGTGACTAAGGTAATAAACTTAGATAATCACTATTACAGCTTCACGGGTTATGGTTTTGATAATACCGTTATGTTTTCCTAGCGCTGAGGAAACGACCGATCATCGTGGCACTGGTGAATAGTGCAGGCAAATAACTTTGCTTGTAGGGTAGTTGTTATTAAATGATCAAGGATCATTGCTGTATTTCTAGAAATATCTGTTGAACATATATTGTTATATAAGCATGAGGTTAACCGTTACTCGAGATCCGATGGGTATTGGATCTCGGCTCTTACTATAGCATCACATCAAGGTCCGAGAGAGACCAAGGACGGAGGATAAGAGTAAGCGAGCGGGCGGCACACATGAAGATGAAGACCGCATGGAGACCCGATCAAGGACGTCTATTATCTAAACAGATAATGTATTAATCTTTACGAACAGGCAATTACGCCACTGTTATTGTTATAATCAGTTACTCAATGTTTTATTCCGATGCTCTACTCTGATATATATAAAAAAAAATTTGGCTCTGAAATTGGGATGTTACACAGCTGCTTCAGCGGCCAACCCTCCAATGTCTGACAAGGGGAAGGAGGTGCTTACATCCGATTCGCCGAATCCGATCCTCATCCTAGCGGTCTCAAACGTAGTCAGGCCTGGGAGGGCGGGGTCTCAGAAGAGCTCGGTATGGTCTTCTTTCTGCCCCGTCATTTCTTGAGCCCCCAGCCTCTTTCTGTCGAGGATGAACGCGAGGTCCACAGCGTGCATGACCATCTCTACAAGGCCCTCAGACTGTCCCAGGCCTATCTCCACCTTCATGGCTATTAAGTCAGGGATTTGGGTGAAGTCCGACGCTTGAAACTGGACCTGGAAATGGTCGAAGAAAAGGCCAAGAGGCTTGAGGAGGAGAAGCAGCAAGCGAAGGAGGCTGTGGGATGGTCCGAGGAGGTGGCACGCCGCGCCCAAGAGGAGAGAGGCCGTGCTGAGGAGGAACTCGTTCGCTCCCAAGCCGCCGTTGGTAAGGCGACCGAGGAGCTTCTGCTGACCAAGGCCGCCCTGGAACAGAGTTACACCGATCTGGCTGACATAAGGTCGACTAATTCCCTTAGTATGGAGGCGGTGAAGACCTTGACGCAGCAGTGCAGGGATCTGTTCCAAGAGCTCGAGGCGGAGAAGAAAGCCCACCTGAAGGCGGTGGATACTGTGAGGGCGGCTGCGGCGGATTGTTTTAAAATGGCCCTTGCTCAGATTCAGCACCTTAACCCAGGGGTGGAGCTGAACCTTGCCGTCTATGATTACCAGTCCTTCATCCGAGATGGAGTTCTAATTCTGCTGCCCCCTTCTCCCGAGGACGAGTCGGTGTCAGTTGCCGATGATGATCAAGCAGGACAGGTCGGCGAAGAGGCTTCGTCCGCAGTCCATCCTGAGGGGGATGGGGCGCCTGTGGAGGAGGCGGCCCCTCTGAGCTGAGCGTTACTTTATCTTTTTATTTTTGTTCCTATGTCTGATATCGGATTTTCCTGTAATAGCAAGCACTTTTCTTGTATCTTGACTTTTTATCAATGAAAATTCAATTAAGTATTTCATCATGTGCTTCTTTAACCTTACACGCAAATTGCATGTCGGTATGGTCTGGACCGGGCCAAGGTCTTAAATAAACAGAGTCCACTAGTATTCTTCTGGTGAAAGAGGCCAGGTGTATGGGTAGGGTTTTACAAATTAACCACGCTACGATGTTCTGGAGTTGTTTTCCAGTGTCTTAACCATAATAAGGGCAAACTATCACATGCTCATCCGTGGTCGTTGGGACACACATTTAAACATTTCGACCTGATCAGGGTCAGTTGTGACTATTCGCCTTCTTATCTAGGTGTTATATTTGATGCATCAAAATTTGGCAAAGGCTGATGACAGCGGCCTTACATAGTTTAAAAGTACCCGAGCTGGTTTGTCCTGGTATCGGATTGGTACCTATGGAGGGAGTTATAACTGGGTCGTGCAACCCTAGTCTCGGTCTGATTCCTTATAGGTAGTCAGTATATCGTCAAGTATTCTTGAAATTGAACTTCGATTAAGGAACCGTTTATTAATTTAAGAAATGATTCGCTCTAATGAGCTAACAACTTGAAACGAAAACTTGCAGAAATGAAATAACTAAAACCAAAACTGAAATGGGAATAATTAAAGCAAAAACTAACTCGGCCATGATGTGTCCGTTGTGGGAGGCTTGCGGTGACTAACTCTAGCTATAGTAGACCTTCAGCTTGTCGGCGTTCCATGTCCTTTTGATTGGTTTCCTCGCCAAGGTTTTTAGAACATAGGCTCCTCTGTCGAGCTTTTCCTTGACCCGGTACGGGCCATCCAAATTTGCGGCCAATTTGCCATCTCTGGCGTTTTTGTTACCAACGTCGGCTCTCCTGAGCACTAGGTCGCCCTTGTCGAAAGACCGGGGCCTCACCTTTCGATTATATTTGGATGTGATGAGTTGTTTGGCCGCATATCTCGGCAGTATGCCGTGACCCTAACCTCGTCCACCCAATCTAGCACGGTTGCCAGTGCCTTGATGTTTGGCCCTTCCCCTTCATCCAAGGTTCTCAGCCTTCTCACGATAGTTGACCTATCTCGACTGGAATCATGGCCTCACATCCGTAGGTCATGCGGAAGGGGGTTTCCTGGGTAGCCGACTGAATGGTGGGTCGGTAACCCCATAATACGTTATAGGGTTGTTCCACCCAATTGTAGTCGGCGTCGTCCATCTTTTTTCTTAGCCCGTCTAGGATTACCTTATTGGCCGCATCGACTTGGCCGTTTGACTGAGGATGTTTGACAGAGGCAAAGTGGTGTGTGACACCGAGTTGGACCATCATGCCCTGGAAGTTCTTGTCAGTAAATTGGGTGCTGTTGTCGGTCACGACCTCGGCTGGGACTCCGAAGCGGGAGAAGATATTTTGTTGGACGAAGCGTCGTACCATTGCCGAGGTGATGGTGGTTAGGGGCTCGACTTCGATCCACTTTGTAAAGTAGTCGACCGCCACTATTAACCATCGTAGTTGTCCAGGGGCGGCTTTGAAGGGCCCCAGGAGGTCCATATCCCACTTGTAAAATGGCCATGGGGCCGAGATGTATTCCATGTCCGACGGAGGGGACCAAATGATTCTGGCATGCTTTTGGCAGTTGTCACACGTTTTAACGAACTCTTTAGAATCCGCCTCCATAGTCAGCCAATAGTATCCGGCCCGTAGCGCCTTCCTTGCCAATGCCTTTGTCCCCATATGCTGCCCGTTAATTCCCCCATGGATTTCTGCAAGAACGTATTTGCTCTCATTCATATCCAAACATCTTAGCATAGGGGTGTGTAGGCCTTTTCGGTAGAGGTGATCGTCGACCATCATGTATACCGCGGCCTCCCGAATGAGTTTCTTAGCCTCGGTCGTCTCGAGGGGGAGAATTCCTCGCTCGAGGTAATCTTCAATTGGCTTCCTCCAGTCGGTGGAGGTGGATATGGCCATGACACAGGTCGGTTCCTCTAGCTTTTGCTGGACCACGGTCCTGTGGTTGGCCAGGCCCTTAGTGCTGGCCAGCTTGGAGAAGATGTCGGCCCTGACGCTTTCTCTTCTTGGGATGTGCGTGACCGTCACTTCGTCAAAATCCGACTGTGCCTCCTTTACTTTGTTTAAGTATTTCGCCATTAGTGGGCCCTTGCCTGGTACGTCCCGTCTACCTAGGCGGCGGCGAGCTGTGAGTCGGTGAAAACCGTAACTCTCTAGGCTCCCAGTTCCTTCGTATGTTGGAGCCCGGCTAGGAGTGCCTCATACTCGGCCTGATTGTTTGACGTCATAAAGTTTAGCTGTAGAGAATACTCAATTGCGATTCCTTCGGGGCTTTCGATGATTATTCTGCCCCACTTCCCTTGGAATTTGAGGAACCGTCCATGTATACTTTCCAGAGGTCTAGGTCGCCGACATCCTTGTTTGTCAGGGTCAGTTCCCGCAGGAAGTCCGCCAACGCCCGTGACTTAATGGCATGTCGGGCTTCGTAGGTGACGTCGAACTCAGATAACTCTATGGCCCAACTGATCATCCTGCCGGCCAGGTCGGGCTTGT
Organism: Acacia pycnantha; assembly: GCA_025563575.1. Classification (NCBI taxonomy): domain Eukaryota; kingdom Viridiplantae; phylum Streptophyta; class Magnoliopsida; order Fabales; family Fabaceae; genus Acacia; species Acacia pycnantha. The sequence continues at coordinate 2,773,630 of JAMWYP010000045.1, forward strand.
GCAGCACCTGTCGAATCGGTTGACTGGTCCAAACCACGATTTTATGAGCTTGGAAATATGGGCAAAGTCTTCTTGCCGTTGTTAGTATGGCGAAAGCCAATTTTTCCAGCTTCTGGTTGTTGGAAATTATGCCCTAGGGGCAAGTCATTGTACTTATCAACGATCCCCATATGAATTGGGTAGTCGCAATGTCTTGCTAGAGGCCGCTTGCGACTTGTGGGCTGGTACAGTATTGGCCCGCCGCCAATCTCATGTGGAGCTGCAGGGTCGCACACAAGAATGGCCCAACACGAGCAAGAGTGTCCAGATTCATTGAATCTTAAATGTGTTTAAGATTTAATGAATACTTATTTAATCTAGGTTGTGTGTGTGTGTGTGTGTATATATATATATATATATATTAGTAAATTCGAAAATAATAATGATATTATTTATTGATAATAATATTACTATATATAGTATTTAATTTATTTGATAAATTAAATAACTATAATAAATTGAGATATTGTATCTCAGATTTAATTTTCAAATAAAGATATTGCATATCAGATTTAATTTGAATTGAGATATCGGATCTCATTTTAAATTAAATATAAGCATATCATATCTTGATTTAATTTATAAATATAAATTAAATCTGATGGCCTATTAATTCGGATCAAGTAGTTAGATTAGATCATTTGGACAACATTTAATTAATATTATTTAATCCAAATTCGAAATTAATTGATTTAATTTTGAATATTTTAATACGACATATTAGGGTTTTAGAAACCCTATAACAGATGATGATCTAGTCGTATTAAACTACGGATGAATTAGACGGCCGAAAAACACACAAAAAACCCTAGAGCGAAAAAGAGAGAGAGACGCGAGAACAAGAAGGCGCTAGCACGCTGCCGTCAGTGTTCGAGGCCATTCGTGTGGATACCGGTAGAGGGAGAGGACACGCGTAGTCTACTCCTGTCTGATCGAACAAGAAAGGCGTTAGCCCACGTGATCGAAAAGGACAAAAGGATGCCTCCTCGTTCAACGCGTACGACGTCGCGACGCTGAGGTTCCAGGCGCGAACGCCAACGGAACATTGAACCCTCCGCATAGGTATGATTCGGAAACCCTAAATCAGATTTAAACGCTATTGAGCGATCCGCCTAAAGGGATTCATAAAAAGTTTTATTCCGCTGCGTGTACGGACCCCTACACTGGTACCTCAGCTCCGAGCTATGCATGGCTTTGCTAACAAAGGATATGGGTTCCTGACCGTTCTCAGCTTCTCGGACTAATACCAAGCTCACTGCTTCTTCCCCGACCGATAGGTGAGGAACAGAGTCTCCCCGGGCTGAGGTTTGGATAGAACCGGCGGGGTTGCCAAGCATTGTTTGATTTTTTCGAATGCGGCGCCACACTCCAGGCTCCAGTCCCCTGTTGTCTCCTTTTTTAATAATTTGAAAAAGGGAAGGGCATTCTCTGTTGATCTCGGTAAAAACCAGGTTAGCGCTGCCAGTCTTCCTGTTAACTGTTGGACTTCTTTCTTATTTCTGGGCGCTTGCATGTCTAATATGGCCTTACATTTGTCCGGGTTGGCTTCGATTCCACGACTGGTTAACAGGAAGCCTAGGAACTTTCCAGCCGGGACCCCGAAAGCACATTTGGCCGGGTTCAGTCGGATTCTATACTTCCTCAGTTTATTGAAGATCTGCTCTAGATCTCGGATGTGGTTGTCGGTGTCATATGACTTGACGATCATGTCGTCCATGTAGACCTCGATGTTCTGGCCGAGCTGGTCCTCGAACACCTTGTTCATCATCTTCTGGTACGTTGCCCCGACGTTCTTTAGACCGAATGACATGACGTTATAACAGTAATTTCCTTTTTCGATGATGAAGGTCGTGGCCTCTTGGTCATCGGGGTGCATGGCGATTTGGTTATACCCCGAATAGGCATCCATGAAAGAAAGCAATTGGAACCTGGATGAGTTATCCACAAGTTGGTCGATGTTGGGCATCGGGTAGGCATCTTTTGGGCATGCCTTATTCAGATTTGTGTTATCCATGCATACCCTCCACTTGCCGTTTGGTTTCAAAACCATTACCACGTTGGAAAGCCATGTGGTGTATTGTATTTCTCGGATTAACCCTGCCTCCAACAATTCGTCCACATGCTTTTCAAGGGCCACTTGCCTATCTGGTCCCCTTTTTCTTTTCTTCTGGGCCACTAGTGTTGACTCTGGCCAAATGGCCAATCTGTGACAACAATCGATCCCAGGTATTTCGGCCGGGCTCCAAGCAAAAACGTCTTTGTTTATTGCTAGGAATTCCTCCAGCCTTATTCTCAAGTCCGGGCTCAGTGTTCTGCCTATCTTGGTAATTTGGTCTGGCCCATTTCGGACGATGAGATCTTCCAACTCTCCTTCTGGCTCAGGTCGGGGGACCTAGGGCTCGTCTCGCACGTCCAATTCTACCATATTAATTGGATGGCTGCACTTTCCCCTTTTCGGTCCTTCGAATTGGGTTGGATATCCTGAGGCTGGGAGAGAGGTGGTAGTGCTTTCTCGCCTTCCTTGATTGTCTCAAAGTAACATTGTTGGGACTCCTTCTGATCGCCCTTGATAGTGATGACTTGGTTGGCGTTACTCACCATTTTTAGCTTCTGATGCTTGTTGGACACCAGCATATCCCATTTGTGAATGGTCGGTCTTCCCAGTATTACATTGTAAGGGGAAGGGAACTCAGCCACAATAAACCTTACCCGGTCAGTCTTGAAGCCTTCCTTGGTTCCCAGAGTCAGTCGGAGGTCGATGTACCCCTTAGGACGGGAGAGCTCTCCATTAAACCCGACGAGGGTTGTCTTGCATGGCTCCAGATCTTCCTTATCGTGATTCATCCTCTTGAAGGCGTCCTAGATAATAATGTCAGCGGAGCTCCCGGTGTCTATGAATATTCTTTTGACCCGATAGTTGACTAGGGTTCCCGTGATTACCAAGCCGTCCTGATGGCCGGGTACCACGTCCTTCATATCTTCCTTCGTGAAGAGGAGCTGAGGTCGTTCTACCGTATTCGTCGTATCCAGGTCTTCCTTGAATTTAGGACGGTCCCTTACTGAGAGGACCTCCTTTAAGTATTTCCTTCGCTGGCTTTCCGTGTCTCCGCCTCCACCAAAGGCTCTACTGATCACGTTACAGTCGAACTCGGTCTTGGGAAATTCATCTTCCTCGAACCCCCGGCCTCTGCCGTTTTTCATCTTTCTTCCTATCGGGAGCCGGGCTGTCCTGTCGGTCGCCCTGTTTTCGCTTATCTCTCTTTCGCCCATGAGTCTTGATCACATATTGGCGTAGTTTTCCCTCTCTGACGAATTTCTCAATGGCGTCACGGAGTTCATAGCACTGGTCCGTGGTATGCCCCGGACTATCGTGAAAAGCACATAAATGGGTCTGGTCTGTACTGGCTCGTTTTCTGAGAGGCCGAGGTCTCTCAATCTTCTGCATCTCGGTCGATGCAACCTCCCTCCATAACTGGGAGCGGGGGACATTTAAAGGGGTGCATTTGTCGTATTTACCCTTCAACTCCGGCTTTGCACTGGGGGCTTATTGTCTGAGCTCCTTCCACGGTGATCTGGCTTGCGACTGGCGGACTGGTTCTTGTCCCTTGGCGACGTCTTCCTATCCAGGTCTTTCCGAGGAGCATTTGCCAGGCGCATTTGCTCCATTTCTAGATATTTCTTCGATCGTGTTATGAATTCGTTCAAGGTCTTGGCCGGCTCTTTAAAGAATGACTCGGCAAGCCCAGATTCGCTGTCGAGGCCGGCGGCTAGTAGTTGTAGATGTACCTTTTCATTTAATATCGATCCAGATAATATGACTTCTGAGGTTTGTGTTCCTAACGATCTATATGTATTATGATGCTGCATCCTACTTAGACATATAAAGACCCAGTGTAAATGTTTTCAAAATTTTTAATTTCTTTTCAAACATTTGTTGGTCATGTTGGTTTTCTTGGCTAAATAACATTTACTAAGAACTGAGGGAAGTGTTTTAGTTTTAGTCATTTAGGACTCTTGCTATATCGAAGGTTAGTGAAGAGTCAAAGCCGACATACTAGATGTGCGGTCAAATTTGTTTGCTTTCATTTGAAAGTATTATCACATTTTGAGACACTTATTCGCATCCAAATGTTATGCATCTATGCGATAGTAAGTGATCTAAGAAAATGGTGAGATCATAAGTTATGTCTCTTCCTACACTTTAAGTATTGATTGAAGAAATAATGTATTCTTAGGTTAAGTTGGTAATTTCTTTGAAAATGTGTATTACCATGAGGATTGATCTTTGAAACATGTTTTACTTTTTGGTAGGAATTGTTGGACTTGGGTGATGCAGTTGGAACTCAGAGCTGAGGTCTTCCTCAAGAACTTATTGATTTACTCCCAACCTCGAAGTTCAAATTTAGAAGCTTATTTAAAAGAATTTTTTTTTGGGAAAAGGTAACAACATCTTGATCCTTACCCTTTATTTGGTATTTTTCTATTCACTTGGTGTGATGGGAAAAGGTAACAACATCTGCAGGTAAACGTAATGATTCTGAGCTTATTTGTTTTACATTTTCACTCGCTGGTACATTTAAATTTAGTACAAAAAATAAACTTCCTAATGATGTATTTGCATATGATTTTAAAAGGATGAAGGTGTTGGAACAGTAGCTCAATGTTACCACACAGCAGCTGGATGCTACGACACAGCTAGTGAATCAGCAAGCGGAGATGATAAACAGATGCAGGAATAGCTCCAGGCCCTATTGGAGGACAAGAAGGAAAACAACAAAGATAAGGGGTTGGCTCCGGGTGATAATGATGTGGATGACCAGGTTGCTATTATATATCACTACTACAAAAATTGGATATTACTACCTAAAAAACGTCCTTATTTAGAAATAGGACGTCCAAAGTGAAGCGGTGGCATTCTTGTAATTATATTTAAGGAAGTTGAGCCTTCGGCGTCTAAATAAGAAATCGGGACTCCTTAAATTGATTTTGGTGTCTGAAATTTTCGGGACGTCTAAAATTGTTTCGCGCCACAAAAAATATGAGAAATATTTGTTTGGCGCCATAGAATTTAATTTTTTTTCAATAAAATTCATTTATGGCGACCTACATATATTTCAGGACGTCTTTAATGTGTCAATTTCTTCGCGCCCTGAATTTTTTGTTGGGCGCCAAGGATTTTCTTTTAATAGAAATTAGGAAATTTAATAATATTGGCGACCTGAATCAGAATCAGGTCGCCAATATTTTAATAATGGCGACTGAATCGAATCAGTCGCCTATATTTAATAATGGCGAAGTGGAATAATAGGCGTCACGATTGGCGACGAAGTCGCCAAAATGGAATATAGGCGTCTGAAATATGATTGGTCGCCTATATTCAATTTTTTAGGTTAATATACTCGCGCCTCTTCATTTTCCCTCACACACTCATACTCCGACGAGAGGCCGCGAAATCCTCTCATACTCACTCTCGTTCCGCTCTTCTCCAAGGCCGTCCCTTTCCTTGCCGTACGTCTCGCCGTCGTTCTCCTTCGTCTCCGCCGTCGTCTCCTTCGTCTCCGCTTCGTCTCCTTCGTCTCGCCGTCGTCTCCTTCGTTTCGCTCTTCTCCAAGTAAGCTTGTTCGTACGTTACTCTTAAATCTACTATTCCGTCTTGTTATTATTAGTGAGAAACCCTTGAATTAAATTTGATAACATTTGGTAATTGTCACTTTGCTCTGGATAGTATTGGTGAGAAATACGTATCGGATTTCTTTGGAATGTGTTTGATCAAGGATAGAACATGTTTAAGTAGCTCATTTTTGTTTGATGCCTTATTTTTGTAGCAAAAAGTGCTAAAGTTTGTTATATGTCATTTCGGTATTAAGTGGGGAAGTCATTGATTATAGGCCCGGGGTTGTATAGCCTCAAGAAATCGAAACTTGGTGGGTATCCAAGCGAGGAGTCTACCAATGACTTTCAAATTATATACGGGTTTTCTCCAAAAAGTTCTAAACTTTGTATACCATATCTTTCAATCAATTATTTCCCTTCAATTCAATTGCCATATCGGAAAAACAATCACACGCTACGAAATCGAAAGCAATTAGAGTTGTCTTCTAACAAATTATTGATGTTTGTCAGAATTATCTCGGGTCTTGGGTAATTCGGGAGAGTCTAGGATTAAATTCCTCCTTTGTGTAATTGGTATGGTTGTAATTTAGGCTTTTGCCTTCCTTTAATATCAAAAAAAAAAAAACCACATGATTAGCGTCACAACGTGTAGGTGGGATTCTAAACTTCTTTGCTATTATTTTTGTTTCAACTTTTAGATTTTCCTCACAATACCACTTCATGAATGAGATTATATTCATTCTAAGCTCTTCTCCAAATTGTTTAGATTAGATCTTAGCTTACTTATGTTCTCATGGATAAGCTAAGCGATATTCTAGATGCCAAATATAGGATATGGTTAAATGATGAAGAAGATAAACTATATCAATATTTACTTCTATTTATTGGCTTGTTTTTGTATGTTTTACGGGATGATCTTGTAACATGGGATGTCCTTCAAAACAGAAAGCTGAAATTGGTTTAGTTAGTAAGTTTTGTTGTTGAATTAAGCTGAAATTGGTTGTTATTGAAATTTTGGGATGTCTTACTTTTAAGGGAAATCTTTGCAGAAATTTACTTAAAAGAAAACATGTCGTTCTTGAAATTGACATGAACTTGGTGTTGTTGGAAATGTCGTAGGTGGTAATAAAATGGGTCATAGTTGGATGAATGCATTGAGAACTAGTGAAGAATATGAGAATGGGGTGGAAGAGTTTATTGAATTTGCTAGAAGGAATGTGGCCACAAAAAATGGGATGTATTATTGTCCATGTGTTAATTGTTTAAATGGGAGTCGAAGGGTTATTGCTTGATATAAGGGACCACCTACTTTGTGATGGAATACACCTTCGATACACAACGTGGATATGGCATGGTGAGGAAGTAAGTACCGGTGCGTCCCATGCAAATGAAGTTGAGGTAGATGATGATGATGGAATGGAGAAAATGATTAATGATGTTGAGGCGAGAATCTTTTGCACAATCGGGTGAATATGAAAGCGTGCGGAGTGATGCGAGACACCTTTGTTCCACTGGGTGTACTAAGTATACACGGTTGGCTGCGACCTTACATTTGGTCAACTTAAAGGCAACTTGTGGGTGGACCGATAGCGGTTTCACGTCATTGCTTGAATTGTTGTGTGATATGTTGCCGATTGATAATGTACTTCCAAATCGTATGTATGAGGCCAAGAAAATCTTGTCTACGATGGGTATGGAGTATAAAAAGATACACGGTTGCCCTAATGACTGCATATTGTACGAAGCGAGTACGAAGGCCTCGGTAATTGTCAGAAGTGTAAAACTTCACGATACAAAGTGAAGAAAGTTAGTGTTTACGGAAGCGAGACAACAAAAAGGCAACCTTTGAAGGCATTGTGGTATCTTCCAATAATTCCACGGTTTAAGCGTCTGTTTACTAGTGAAGCAACGGCGAAGAAGTTGAGATGGCATTCGATGAGAGAATATCCGATGGAAAATATCTTGGCACCGGTGACTCTCGCAATGGAAGAAAATAGACGAAATGTTCCCTCAATTTGGCGGTGAGCCAAGAAACCTTGGTGGGGCTTTGTACGAGATGGCTTCAATCCGTATCGAACTCTTAGCGGCACCCATAGTGCATGGCCGGTTCTCCTTGTAATATACAACTTACCTCCTGGCTATGTATGAAACGCAAGTATGTGATGCTTTCTATGATGATTTACGGACCAAAACAACCGGGAACAATATCGATGTGTACTTGGCGCCTTTGGTTGAGGATTTGAAGAAGTTGTGGGAGGAAGGCGTAGATGTGTTTGATGCATATAAGAAGGAGCACTTCAAGTTGCGTGCAATGATTTTTACCACGATAAACGACTTTCTGCATACGGAAATTTGTCGAGTACAGTGTGAAGGGGCATAAAGCATGTCCAATATGTGAAGCGAGACACAAACTTCCATCAACTAAAGCACGGAAAAAAACGGTCTACCTCGGCCACGGGAGGTTTCTTCATCGGTTCCACCCATATCGTAAGTTAAGAAAGCGTTTTAACGGCTTACGGAGCGAGAATACGGCTCCAAAGGCGTTAACAGGAGAGGACGTTTATAGTCGGGTGAAACATATCAATGTCACAAAGGAAGGCGAGTGAGAAGAATATATGGAAGAAGAGATCAATTTTCTTTGATCTTCCATATTGGCGTAGTCTTGATGTGAGACACAGTCTTGATGTGATGCATGTGGAGAAAAACGTTTGTGATAGCCTTGTCAGTACTCTTTTGCACATACCTGGGAAGACTAAGGATGGAATTAGTGCGAGACTAGATCGGTTGACATGGGAATAAGAGAAAGGTTACATCCACGAGTAATGGAAGATGGTAAGAGGGCATACATGGAGCCAGCAACTCATACACTATCAAAAGCGGAGAAGAAAAGTTTGTGTGGATGTCTATATGACATTAAGGTGCCACAAGGATATTCTTCTAATTTGAGAAAGTGTGTCTCAATAATCGATTTGAAGTTAGTGGGAATGAAGTCCCATGATTATCATGTGTTGATGCAACAACTACTACCAATAGCTATAAGAGGCATTATGAAAGATGAAGTTCGATCCACTATAACAAGATTGAGTATTTTCTTCAATGCTATATGCAACAAAGTCATTGACATTGAAAAGTTGGATGAATTGGAGAATGAGGGTTATATTATTTTGTCCCAACTAGAGATGCATTTCCCTCCTGCCTTTTTTGTGCACTTGATAGTGCACTTGGTAAGGAGGTAAGGCGTGCGGTCCGGTTTACCTAAGGTGGATGTACCCTTTCGAGCGATACATGAAGATCTTAAAAGGGTATTCTAAAAACCCTTATCGGTAGGAAGCCTCAATAGTTGAGAGATATGTAGTTGAAGAGGCTATGGAGTTACGCAAAGATTATCTATCGGGGCCGACGATACAATCTCGGCATGACGAGGGGATAAGCGAGGGAACTCGAGGAATCAAGGCGAAGAATAAGCCTCGTGAAGAGGTGTTGCAAGCACACTGTACATCTTGAATAATACGGAAGAAGTTCAACCATACATTGATGAACACGAAAGAGTTTGAAGAATATGAATCCAAGGAAGAGTGACATGCGAGATAGCGAATGAGCAAAGAAGACGTTCATAAAGTGGTTCGGTGAGAAGGTATTGCACGAGGCCGGAGTGTCGGATACAATCGAGTGGTTAGCACAGGGGCCTTCTTTTGGTCATCACTTGGAGCGGTTACGATGTCAACGGATATTCTTTCTACACAAAAGACCAAGATGACGAAGTCTTTGTGCAAAATAGTGGGGTGATGGTTGAAGCTGAATCCATGCACTTTTCGAGTTCGAAAGACAAAAACCCGGTGGTAGCATCAATGGCCTATTATGGAGTGATCGAAGAAATATGGGAGATCAACTACGGCAAGTTCAAAGTTGCTTTATTGAAATGTAAGTGGGTTAGCAATAATCTTTGTTGTAATAGATCCTAAATTTGGATTTGTCTCGGTTGATCTTCAAAGACTTGGTCATAGAGATGAGCCATTCATTTTAGCAAGTCGGGCGAAACAAGTGTTTTATGTTACGAGACCACTGCAAATAAAAGAATGTCCATTGTACTTCAAAGTAAAAAACGAAGTATGGTGAAGAATCCTTGAACCTTGACGATACACTCCCTTTCACAACAAATCCACCTACAACACGTGAAGTAGAATTGATAGATGATGAAGAATATCTGCAAGAAAGGATCATTGTGAAGGAATATGGGACACCATGTAAAGTAAGATCTTGATTACAAAATGATGTGTTTAACTACTATGTTCTTTTTGTGGTCGTTTAACATGTTGGTTCATTTTATTAATCTGTTTATTATTTAAAAACCTATCTAACATAAATGATTGGTCTTTGATGAACAGGAATATGTCTAGCTCGGACGAGTCATCGGGAGATAGGGTTGATATGCCGTTGTGAGAAAAGGGAGAGGTAGCACACACATGGGTGAGCTAATTGCTCGCCGTGACGATCGAAAAAGAGGCTGCATGTGGAGTTTGATGAAAATATGAATCCGGTTGGCGAGAGAGGAAGACGGCTTCATTAGCTATTTAGGCTATCGGCTCGAAGCAAAGTGCGTATTGTTTACTCGGCTTGGAAGTTCGTTGATGATAAGACGAAGGATTTGATTTGGACACAGATTTTGGTATCTCACTTTCGATATATCTGCATTTGTATCTTTAGTCTTATTACTTGATTTTGTCATATCTTCTCTTTCACCTTGCGGCAAACATTTGATGTCCCTAACACTAAGGCCATGAGGAAGCATTGGATGGGCGAAGTTCGTCTCCGTTGGAAAGATTTTAAGAACAAGGCGACAAAAAAGTATATTCGCGGGCCAAAGAGGGACCGGGATCCATGTAAGACCTATGATTTCATTTCTCAGGAGGCTGGAGGGAGTTTGTGGCGTCCGTGAGAATCTGAATTTACGGTAAAATTTCTGTCATATCTTATCTTTAATTTGAATCTACTTGAATTCGTACGATCGGTTTTGTTTGTTTTCGTGTCACGAGAAAACAAGCCAAGCCAATAGAGAGAGGCAAGCGAAAAATAAGTATCCGCATTGCTTGTCTAGAGGTGGCTACGAGAAAGGCTGGAACGAAAGATGATGGAGGAAGAGGCTGCGGCGAATGAAGGAAGCTTCCCAATCCGATCCTTCCCTTGCTATCCAGGCCCCCAGCGTCCTCCTCGTCACAAAAAATGGAAAGGCTGCGAGGATGAAGGGGGACAAATACATCAATGAAGATGTTCTTTGCGGTTGCCTCAAAGATCGTAAGTAGTTGAATTAGAAGTATTAAATAGCCTCGGTTGTTTCATACTATATAAGAGTTTAGTTATTATTTATGAAAAATCTTATGGTACGGGATTCACTTGAGCGCGAGTAGCCAAGGCTCATTCACGCGGGTACACGGCGGGACATTTGTCGACGGCGATTGGGAAGCCGGATTACCACGATCTTTGTTCGAGGGAGACGAGGGAGTGAGTGTCGCAAAATTTTCGGACGACGTTCACGTTTGTATGGCGAGAGAGCCGGCGGGAGCTTGAAGCGAGTCGAGCAAACCTTATGAAAGATGTTATGGCACAACTACGGGGTGAAATGCAAGCTATGGTACAACGACAACGTACAACCGACGAATCCCGAATATCCCGGCGGCAAAGATAGTTTTCGGCCTCCGAGGTACATATTAGCGGACCTTCTCCCCCTCCGAGAGGTAGTTATTGGCGGGACCGTCTCACCTGCGAGAGGTGCATATTAGCGAACCGTCTCACACTCAGAGGTAGTTATTGGCGGACCGTCTCACACTCCACGGGGAGGTATAGCTTGCACTCTATATTTGGATGAATCACGCCGGCGGATTGTTGCCGATGGTCTTGTTTACCAGAACAAGACAAACACCACGGCAAGCAAATTCCGAGAAAACCAACGTCGGGTGGCGTGACGAGTGTGCGAGAGGGGAAGAAGACACAGCCGTCCCGATTGATGATGAGGAGGTTACCACACTAGGCGCTGCCATCACATGGTTCATCCTTTGGCGGCTCATCTTATTGAGATGTGGACGACACTGCGATGGTAGGAAATACATTGCGATTGAGTGTGAGTTGTTTCCCGATTGATTTTCATTGCTCATTCACTCATAATATGTTTTTATGTTTTCATAGGATGAACAAGCTGCGGGCTTATTTCCGTACTTAGCACAGTGCGAGAGATGTACAAGGACATCGGCCTCATAAGCTTGCGAGATGCCTCAGGGCATTGTCGGTGCGAAAAGACATATCCGATGACATTTGACAAGAAAGATTTGATGGAGTTTTTGACGATGGATTGTTTAGATATACGGTTTCTTCAACTTGCAATCTGTAAGTTTGTTTAACCCTTTAATTATGTTAGTACTCTTTTTTTGTTTAAGATCTTCAATAACATTTATCATTTCATTTCATAGTGTCTGCAGTGAATTATGCGCCGGCACACCGCGGCGAGTTCGTATGGATACTTATGTCTGGATGCACGGCTTCGGCTCGCAGTACGTTACCCAGGAGGTCAATTTATGTTGGTCTAACAATGGGCGACGGAGGGTCGTCTTGTTATCTAGCGCCAATACATGAAAGGTGCGTACTTTTGTTTTGTCTTATAAGATTTTTGTGAATAAATTGCGGTCTTATCTTAATTTAATATTAATACGTATATGTTGTAGTGGTCATTGGACGTTGTGTGTTGTTTGTCAGAGCAAGAACTCCTGTTATTGGTTCGATTCGGTAAATGGCAATCCTACAGAGGATATCAAAAACATGTTTGCCAAGTAAGTAAATTTTTTTCGAATCATCGATTCTTCTTTTAAATGAATGGTTTAACATGTCATTAATTTCCATTTTAATGATAGTGGCCTCAAGACGTATAGACGACTTATCAATGCAAAAGAGCGGGGTGGACCGAAGTGGTTTAAACCGACGGTGAGTAGTTTCAATTCAAGTTATTTCATTGACACGGTAGCTTTAGATATGCCTTTATTCGTTTTTAACAATTTGCCTTTGATTTATAGTGCCATCAACAACCGGGGAGCACCGAGTGCGGATATTACGTTATGAGTTGGATGCAATCCATCGTTAACGACGGACGTACTCAAGGTTTTCAAAACGTACGTAATCGCTCTGTGATTCTCAAGTTTATTTAATTTTTGTTGTTGTACTTGAGTTGTTAATTATTTCCTTCACTTAATTGGTTTATCTTATACCTTGTTTCCCCAATTTACGGTTTTGGGTACTAAGGATCCGTACTCGCGAGGATGAGATCGATTCGGTTCGAGACATGATATCTAGATATCTTCTTCAACACATAGCGCCTAGTTAGTAGTGAGCATGATTAATATGTTATTGTGTTAGTGATTCTTTAATTTGCTCTTGTTGTTCATTTGTATCTATTTGGTGTTTTGTACGTACAAAATATGCAATTTTGGTGTTATATATATATATTGTTTATGTATTGTGTTAGTGTGATTCTTGTGTTGCTTGGTGGTTTTGGCTGATGCAAATTAAAAACTTGGTAGATATCTCATAGTTTGTAGTTTATTTTAAAAAAAAAATTCAATAAAGGCGACCTGATTTTGAAATCAGTCGCCTTTGTTACAATAAGCGACTGAATAGAAGATCGGGTCGCCTTAATTTCAACAAAGGCGACTGATTTTGAAATCGGGTCGCCTTTGTTATCATAAAGCGACACGAATCCAAGATCGGGTTGCCTTATGAACTCATTAAAGCGACGATTGAATATAAGGTCGCCTTTAAAGCGAACTCTATATTAATCGGGTCTTCTTAAGGGCGACTGATTTGAAATCAGTCGCCTTATTTACCTATATAAGGCGACGATCCTAAATCTTAAATCGCCTTATTAGGCGACGATCTTAAATCAGGGTCGCCTTAATAAGGCGACCTTATTTAGGATCAGGTCGCCATTTTGGAAATTTTCCTCTACCCCCTCCAAGACGTCCCTCAGAAAAGGGTCGTTAATTGGGTCTTATTTAGGTCGTTGTTTAGCATTTTTGTAGTAGTCCTTCTTTGACTTGCCATTTCCATCAAAAGCATCCCAAAACTATAAACATCAACTTTATGAGACACTCTTCCAATATTCTTGTAGACCAACTCAGGAGCTATATATCCCATTGTTCCTCTTCTTTGTCAAAGTGGAAATATTACCATCAATTGCATATAAACGTGCTAATCCAAAATCTGAAATTTTTGGAGTAAAGTTTTCGTCAAGAAGAATGTTATGAGGCTTGATATCGAAATGCAATATTTGCATCTCACATCCATGATGAAGGTAAGCAATCCCGCGAGCTACTCCCAGAGATATCTCATATATCTTATGATAAGTCAAGGACATGTTTTCTTCTTTAGAAAAAATATGTTTATCCAAAGATCCATGGGACATAAATTCATAGATAAGAGCACATTTTGTTCCTTCAACACAAAACCCTACAAGATGTACCACATTGAAATGGTGTATCCTCCCAATAGTTGCCACTTCACTCATAAAATCTTGGCCACTATTAGCTTTATTGGATTTACCTAACATTTTGATAGCAACGTTAGGTCCACTCCTTAGCTTTCCCTTATACACAGTGGCGAAGCCTCCTTCACCCAACTTATTCTTGAAATTTTCGGTCATTGTCTTCAAATCCTTGTAAGAGTACCTTATTGGAATAAGGTCATGAAGTCTTATAAAATCTTCAATATCTTCATATATTGACAGGTGTCTTCTACGGCATGCAGGGACGGAACCAGGAGTGAAATTAAGGGGGGCGAAAATTACATAAGAGAACCCATAATTTTATGAATGTGTATTTCAGCCCATAAAAATTTTAATATGTTTATTTTAGTCCCTCCATGAAACTTTTAATAGGGACTAAAGTAAAAATATTGAGATTTTTATGAGGCTTAAATACAATTTCTTAAAACTATGGGTTGAACTCTGTAATTTTAGGGGGGGCGGGGGCCACCCCTAGCCCCCTCTAGGTCCGTCCCCGACGGCATGTATAGATCAACAAGGTAGACAACAGTAGAGCACCAAACAAAAATCTGACCGTGATATATGGCAAAACAAAAGTTCCAGTGAGACATCCTAATCCGATCAGAAGCATTGATTGCCCAGGATAATTGTTATATTCGTAGCTTAGACGATTGTTCGCTATCCCGTCGTCTAGTCCTGCAAATGTATGTTACGTAAGTGACAAAAAAGTGAAAATAGCATTTGGGTTAACATCCTTTAATTTAGCCTTAGTATGAATTCAACATATATAATAAATGTCAGCCGAAGCAATCATATATATCAAACAAACATAGCATTAGTTCACGGACAGTAACGGAAGCTGAAGCTTGAAGGAAAACATGATACAATTTTTTTAATAAAAGGAACATGATATAAATTAATACCTAAGAGTTCAACTTAAAATATGTGTATTTAAAATGTAAATAAGTTAATTAAAATACTTCTAATAAAATTAACCCATGAAATAGAAAAATATAATGTATGGTGATAGGACCTTACCCATCAAAATTCCCGTGAGATAATCTGTAACAAAATTTTAGTCAAGTCAACAATGGCAAAGGTGAGAATAGCAAAAAAATAGATATTAATTAAAAGAACGAGTAACCAATATTAGTAATAAATTTATTTGATATAATTAAAATAAAGCTCCTATTTTTTCACTCTCAAAAATAATAAAAATATTAAATTTTCAATGCAAGTTGATTAATTTAGACTCTCAATATATATAATTGAATAAGGTGAAGGAGCAATTTTAGCTTTTCCTCAGGGAGCGCCCAGCACCACGAGCTTTTTTTTTGGAGCAAAAGTACACACGTGGTTACGTTTTGGGAGTAAAAATACCACGGGCCGTTAGTTGACTAGACGTTGACCGTTAACTTGGATGGAGTGAACAGTAACGCGGGTGAAATTACTCTTTTGCCCTTAGTTTTAAATAAATAAAATACCCCCGTCGGTAGGCCCCACCACTGGTTGCCGTCGCCGGCATCCGGCCACCCCACTGCCAGCCGCCAGCGGTGGGGTGGCCGGTGGTGGGGCCCCCCGACGGGGGGTATTTTAGTTTTTATTATTATTTAAAACTAAGGGCAAAAGAGTAATTTCACCCGCGTTAATGTTCACTCCATCCAAGTTAACGGTCAACGTCTAGTCAACTAACGGCCCCTGGTATTTTTACTTCCAAAACGTAACCACGTGTGTACTTTTGCTCCAGAAAAAAGCTCGTGGTGCTAAACGCTCCCTAAAGAAATACTCATGTATAAAATTGCTCCTTCACCCAATTCAATATAAGAGGGAGAATTACAAGAGATTGAAAGTAAATAGGTAATAGAAAATTGTTACCTTTTGCATACCGGAGCAGCCTCTGTAGTAGGTTTCCTACATGGCCCAACGATCAAACGTCATATTAACTCAACATTTTGACATCATATCCGGGTAATAAGGAAGTACCAGCAAAAAGTATAAGGTTGCAAAGACCAATGTACCAATTGCGGTACAATAGAGTTGTAATTCCAGCTAAATGAAAATTCATCATTTTGAACCAAATTATATTTAATTTTTGGGAAAAACACTTCTCATGTTGTAGGAGAAGTGTATTCTCATATCACACACACATGAAATGGTGGGACCTACGTGTATATATATAATTAGCATTATATATATATAGGTCCACAATTTCATGTGTGTATAGGAGTCTTCTTCTTCTCATGCAACATGAGAAGTTTAAATCCTTTAATTTTTATTCTTGGTTCTGACCAAAAAAATTATTAGATCGGATTTGAGTTTATCGGTATCCCTTCGCTGATTTTAGTTATTATTAGAAAAGTTAGACAAGCTATATATTGATGAAATGATTGTCCAATGACTTTCACATATATGTCGAATCCTCATCAAATTACTCATAATTAAATTAACATGATTTTAATTGTATACTACCTGTTTTAATTTTTTTTTTTTGAAAAAAAGAGTAAGCACGATAACACAATTCACGCAAAAAAAAAAAAAAAAATCATGACCAGACAATAATAAATTTAAAAAATAATGAATAAGAATAAGAGGAAAAATACATTTGAAAATGTTAGTAAATATTTTATAATTTTAAAAATGAAATGAAATAATTATGTCATCTAAAATATCTATAGTTTTTGTTGGTATTATCTATAATGTTTGTACTCACACATATCATAACCCTTCTAAATATTTAGGAAAAATACATCAACTTCCCAATCAAGAAAAACAATATTACCTCTCATCTTAAATATAAAACCCAGTTAATTTTTTTTTTGAGAAGATTAAAGAATCTAATTAAATTACTTTAAAGTATTTATATTTATCATTTTTTCTCCAAACTAATTTTGTCTTACTTATAAATTGATATATAATTTAATCATATACTAACACACATATAATATGGTTAAATAACTTATTTAGCTTCTTTAATCCCTCCAAGAAAAAGTCAACTAGATTTTATATTTAGGACTGGAGGTAGTATTAAAAATAGTCTCATTACTTGTCATAACAAATGAAAAAGCAACTATTGATAAGTTATGGATTTTTATAAAAAAAATTTGTTGTTGGACCTTGATATCATTTTCCCAACTTATTTTTGTTAAAAAAGTATTGGTAAATTAGAAAAAGATTGATAAATATGAGACTTGTGTCTTATACTTAGGAATAAGATTAATTTTTTAAATATGTCTTATTAAAGATTAAGTAAAGAATAATATGGTAATAAAAGTATTGAGAAAATTAAAGGGACTACTTGCCACAAGATTTATTATATATTCCCAGGGGACTTACCTCGTCGAATGCAAAGCATGATTCGATTTTCAGGGCTGAAAACGCAGACACTGTAATCCGAACACTTATAATCATCACAAGCTCGTGCCCACCATGAAAGTTCAAATCCAAAGGAAAGAAGTGTGTGAATATCAGCGTAGGACTTGATTCCATGAGGCACCAACGATTCCCAATCTGAGGCTACGAGGGTCACAAATTCCAGACGACATTGAGGTTGAAACCGGGGAGCCAACAAGTCACCAGCCACGGCATAAAGATGGCCTCCTCCTTTCACACAAGGAGCTGTATCCACATACGTTGTGTCGTCCCTCGCCGGATCGCTGCAAATCAGGTACGCCACCTGCTTGAATAGTAAAGATCCTGTCCATGTGTCGTTTGGAGTAATATGGGTAAGTTCTTCATAATCGTAAGGACTATCGAAATAGGTGAAGTGGTATAGGGATAAGGAATAGAGAGGGAGGGATGAGCAATTGCCCGATTGAATTCCTCGATCTACGAGTTTGATTCTGAAGTTGTGGTAATTTTTTCCCAACACCCGGTATGTTCCTGCCACCCGGTATGTTCCATCAGAATAATTATATAGATGTAAATGAAGGAGAGTGACGTTGTTTTCACAGGCTAGCTCGTATTTGGGGTGGCCGCAGTGGGGTGGGTCATGTGGTAGTCGAAATGGGTATGAGATGTTTGTGATATTGCCACACTGAGAGGTACAGGTTTTGTTGTAAAGTTCAGAACTCACAGCTCCAGCCATGAGAAGCACATAAGGCCACATCACTAAACACCAACAATGCCATAATCCTTTTTCTCTTCTCATCGCTCTTGCGCTTACGAATGCTTCCATCTATGCCTTTTCTTTTTTAATCTCCGCTCCATCCCTCTATTCCTTCTTATTTATAGTTTTATATGACTCAACTTAACTTACTTTTCTTTTTTTTATCTTGTTTAAAATAAATATTTTGAATTTTTAACATTGTAAAATAAAAATATTTTTACCTGTAAGTAGTTTTAATAAAAAAAACATATGGGTAATTTATCTGTGACATTTTTTTCAAAAGCTTTTATGATTAAAAACTGAAAAAATGGGTCAATCCAAAGCTGTTGCAAGCGGTAAACACATGCCAACATTAGTTGACTGACTTCTTCTTGCCAACATTAGTTGACTGACTTGTTAAAAATGAGGGAGATGCCCCCAGGTCCACATGAAATACATTCTCTTGAATATTATTTTGGAGTTCGTTCCTCTCCCATTATTTTCCATTAATTTTCTCACATTTACCTAAAAGTCTAAAACTACACCGTTTTGGATATTAAAAACTAAAAAGGGAGGTTGTGCCCCCCCCCCTCTCTCCTTTTTTTTCAAAAGTACCATTCAGCACCTTAATGTTTTTTTTTTTTAAATGGCATTTATTACCCTAAAATAATTTTTAATGTACTAATCATCCTCAAATTCTTTTTTTAGTAGTAACTACTCCCTCCGGTCCTAATTATAGGAGTAAATTTTAGAGTTGGTTTTGGTCCTAATTATAAGAGTAAGTTTTAACTTTTATCAATTTTTTCCTATTGTACTCTTATTTATACTTATTATTAGGAGCATTTATATATATGTGCGTACATATATATGTATATTTGTGTTTATGTGTGTCAATATATATATGTAGATATGTGTGTGTGTCAACACACACACACACATATATATCTGTGTGTGTGTGTGTGTGTGTGTGTGTGTGTGGAGATAGATCTATATGTATACACATGACTATATAAAAAGTAACTAATATACATATATACTAAATTAATATGTCATGGATGTCTAACGTAAGGCAAATTAGAAACACTTATAATTAGGTTAACTTGTGTCATTTTAAATTTATATAAAGACATTTTAGGAAAATGAGTAAAATTAACTAATTTAACTCATCTCTTTAATTCTCTCAAAATCGGTTAAATAGCTCCTATAATTAGGACCATAGGGAGTATTATCTAGCAAGCTACACTCTAAAATATTTTTCTTGTAACACTCAATATCATGAATTAATTTTTAACGCACTCATCATCCTAAAAAATTTTTTCAATAAATCCCAGCATCCTAAAATAATGTTTTTGGCATTTAAGCACCTAAAATATTTTTTTTCATCAGTACTCCTGCATTTTCAGTTTAGACTACTCGTTGTGATTAGAAAAATATTTTAAAGAGCTGGATGCACAAAACATTATTTTAATATACCAAGTGTTGCTGAAAAAATACTTTACAGTGCTAAATATTATTTTTGAAAAAAAAAAAGGCTCAACTTAGAGGATATATGAATTTGTTTGAGACTTAGAGATTGTTCCCACTAATTAGTTTACTTAATTTCATTTCATTTTATTTAATCTAGTTTATATTATTATTGCTTAGTGATTGGCCATGGCATGTTTTGAGGATTTATAATTGAACTTGACAAATGAGATCTTAAATTGACATTGAAATTAAATAAAGTGGAATTAGATTTTAATTTAATTTACATCTAAGATAGATAACCCTAGAAATTCCTTGTAGTTGTGGTAGTTTATTCCCACCACTATGTATGTTACATGATCATCGTATCTATATCAATGGAGGAGAGTGACGTTGTTTAAAAGGCTAGCTCGTAATTGGGGAGGCCGCAGTAGGGTGGGTCATGTGGTAGTTGGAATGGAAGTCAAGCCTGTTTAGTTGTAACTTTTAGAGAATGATTTTTACGATTTACAAGGTAAAACTAACTTTTAGAGAATGATTTTTGAAATTTACAAGGTAAAAATTATTTTTGGAAAATAGCTTTTGGATAAAAGTTATAGTGTTAGGATAACTTCAAAACCTAAGTTTTGACAAAAGTTTGCCAAACACCTCAAAATTGTCCGAAGCTATTCTGCATCAAAACCTAGGTTTTGACAAAAAATTTCGAAACACCCCTATTTTTTTCAGGTATCAAAATTTAGGTTTTGTCATAAGCTTACCAAACACCATTGGAAGGGAGATGTCCCAAGACCTACACGAGATACATTTTCTTTAGTATTTTTCAGTAACACTTAGTATTATGAATTATTTTTAATTCACTCAACATCCTAAATAATTTTTTCAATAACACTCATTATCCTAAAATAATTTTTTTTGGCATCTAATCCCCTGATTTTTTTTTTAAATATTATGAAAAAGTAATTTGAGTTTAATTGGAAAAAAGAAGAAGAATAAGGAAACAGTGGGTTGGTAAAGTTTTTAATAGGGAGAATTTTAGTGAAGTTCTAAGGAAGAAGAGGATTTATCACAATAAAGTTCCTTAAAATCATGAAATAGCTTACAACATCTAAAGGATCTAAGGACCTGGCTATAATTAAATCTAAATATATAATTACTAATATGTCCTTCTCTCTAATTCTCTTGTAACTATTCTCTTTCCAGAGGCATTTTCTTCGGGGAAAAGCACCAAAGTAATAATTTTAACAAAAATTGTATCAAATTGGAGCAATTTTGGAAAGTTTTACCATACTAATGCTAATGCCATTAGTAGCTCACGTACAACGCCGCTGTGCTGTGGCGTTAATAAGGCTCACGCCATTTGTGGCGTGAGAAAGCATCACACCACTCTTTATCACACCACTATGTGGCGTGAATTATATATTAATTCACACTACAGAGTGGCGTGATTTGTAAATATATATATATTAAAATTATAAATAATAATTCTAATTAATTATAAATAATAAAAAGAATAAATAATAATTTTAATTAATAATTAAGGAAATTAAAATATCTAAAATTTATTATAAACCTTAGGAACAAGACTAATTAGTAAATTAATTAATTAGTGAATTTATTATAAACTTTAAGATAGATGGTTAATTATTTAATATTTTGTACATTAACAATTTAATATATAAAGTACCCTAAAATATATAATATAAGCTTAAATAGAGAATAATAATTAGTCAAATAATTAATTTTTTATTGAGACTGAGAGAGGGTGAGAGATTCTCGAGAAAAACACCATTGTAGCAATTTTTAACAAAAATTGTACCTAATTAGTCAACTAATTCCAACTAGTCCGGTAAAACTTTAAGTGCTCCAATCTGAATTATTGCCCCCTTTTTTATTAGATATTTAAAGTTTCTGTGGTTATCGTTATATCTGTTAGTTCTTGAAGTTAAAATTTGTTAAATAAAATAATGCCTAACGGTGTTATAAATCTCTGTTAGAAAGAATATGTATATATATATTGGTCATCGACAGTCATCGCCTAACTATAAGTACCTCTATGTATATTTCCTCAATTTTTTTATTAATAATTTCTAATTTCATTCTAACCCATGTATGTACTCCCAAATCTACGAAGATATTACAAAGTATAAAAGGCTACAACGCGCGCTAAAATGAAACAAAATGCATTGGTACTGCATGGTAAACAAAGTTCATTTGTGCCATCAACACAACACGATATCATAAACATATACAGAATATTTCCCATTACAAGTACAAATTACAAAGTTGGTGAGCATGAGGATGCTTCTTATTCTAATTCATGAATAATTTCTAACTCTAAATTTAAATGTCTCTCCAGAACATTACTACTTCCTGCATTAAAGTAATTTTTGGAGTCAAACTGAATTTGGGGAATCTTTAATTCATCACCTTCTCCTTCTAACATTTATATCACTGTTTTCATCGATGGACGGCTGATTGGATGCCAATGAATGCACCAAAGTCTCAGAATTGCTAGTCTTCTTGCAATTCTATTGTCATCTTCATTATCTTCGATGTAAATATTTATGTCTCCTCCTTCAATCAAAGTATGAATCCATTTTGGATATAGAACTTGGGAATCTTTTTGACTTCGTGTGGGTATGTTTTCTTCCTCCAACCATTTCTAAGAACAACATGTCATAACTATAGACACATTCTCAAAATTTTTAGAGAAAACTTCAGGGATAATATGGTAGCGTTCCTTTTGCTTCTATTATTGACACAACACTCTGAGTTTTGGAACACAATTTTGCAAGTCCAAAATCAGAAATTTTGGAAGCAAAGTTATAATCTAATAACACATTTCTAAGATTGATATCAAAATGAATAATTTGATAATCACAGTCATGGTGGAGATCATCCCTTTGGCTATGCCAAGAGCTATTTGGTTCAATTTCAACCATTCAAGAAAATTTTCTTTGTTGTCAGGGGATGATATGAACTTTTGAAGGGAGCCATTTGAGAAAAATCCACAAACAAGAGCACGATGAAAACCCTCAGCACAAAAGCCCAGCAAACAAATAACATTGATGTGATGACTTTTATCCATAGTGCCTACTTCATTAATGAAGTCCTTACCATCGTCATCAGAGACAGAGTTATTGAGTACCTTCACAGCTACTACCATCTGATTGGATAGCTGACCTTTGAAGACTGATCCATGAGCTCCTCCTCCTATTTCATCCTTGAAATGGTTTGTAATTCTTTTGATATCCGCATAGGAAAACCTTGTAGGCTTGAGGGCTTCGTAATCCTTCAAAAACTTTTCAAGTCTTGCTTGATCATCTCCTTTCGTCTTCTAGTTTCGATATATTAGTAAAAGGAACACAACACAACACTGACAAAATCGAACCTGTGTAGTTACAGGGCACATCAATCTAACATTTTATTTCAATCCTAAGGAATCCTAAAACTAAAATGGGAAAGAATGAAGGTGAAGCAAAGTGAACTATTTTTACCTGAAGCTGTTATAACATAATTGAATAATATTTCCTTCAGCTTTCCGCCACTCCATTTGGGTTGGGACCACGTAAATCGAAATCTGTTCGATCGAAAATCAAATTCGTCTAATGGAGAATCTAACGGAAACATCTTAGTGCAAAAGGTTACTTTCTTCTTCAGGATACCTTCGGTGGAGCCAACAACATAAATCGGGCAAGCATGCATATCTTGGGACGGGAAATCACCATTTTTCAAGTATTTGGACCCAATCGAGGAGGGTAACATAGGAATTTTTGGTGGATGAGACCTATTCAAATTATAAATGAAGAAGTCGTAGATAGAGTTGGGGAAGACAACCATCAACATAACATAATTCTATGATGCGGGACTTATAGTCTTTTGATACCTCGGCGAGTTCAACTCCTTCAAGAGCTTGTACTCCTGGGAACCATTAACCGTCGACACGTTGATAGTTGTTGCATAGGAATTAACACAGGGATTGCTACTATCAAGTTCCGCAAGTACGAGATGGAACAGAACACTTTCACGATGACGGACACAGTGGTTGTGAGCATTCCCCAGATTCATAAACAGCATCAACAGCTGCATTATCACCAACCACAAAAATCTCTGAAAGCCAAACATTGTGGGGTTTAGTGTTGTCCACTCTTGCGTATCTAACGCCCAAACAATGAGTCCTAAGGATCAAAACGCATCTTGTAATCCATCTCATTGCGGCATTATCACAAAAATCTCACCTTCGTTTCGTCTCCCAGGCTGGGAATACAACGTCACTCTGCTTCATCTCCATTCAGGAACATACCAGGTTCTAGGAATCAACTATCACAACTACACAATCCGACTCAACGATCCTGGCATTCAAGCTGGCAAATGCTCCTCCCTCCCTCGCTATTTCTTATCCCGATCTAATTTCGTTGACAGTTATAATCGTTTTTGTTCTAGTGTAGAACACAAATGTCTAGCCTCAATAGGTTAGGTGATGTTAATATCGGATCAAGTGTCTCCTCCAAGGTACCTTATGGATTAAGCACCGAGGAAGGTTAGAACATTCACTGATATCTATCAAGGAGGTATTAGAGAATGCTTGCAGATCACTGTGCTACACAGACAAGGCGTTCTGCCAAAAGGGGTGAGATGTGTGCATAGTGAGACTAGATAGTAAATAATGGAATAGTGAATGAAGGGTAGAGCCGGGAAATCGGGCCAAGCCCATCGGGCCGACCCGTTTAGGCCTTGGCCCTGCAGGGCTCGGGCTTAAAAAATAGGCCAGGAATTTGAAATTGGCCCTGCAGGGCCGGCCCTGTAAGGCCTCGGGCCAGCCCTGCAGGCCCGTTTAACTGTAGCTTTTTTTAAAAAAAATAATAATAATTACCTAGACTTCCACTTAATAAATGTGTTTATTTGTAATTACTTAAATTTTTTAGTTTAAAATATAACCCTCTTTTTATGTTTATTATTATTCTATATTAAAACACATAATTAGTTATTATAAATTTTAAAGAAGGGATGTTTTCAAAAAAAAAGGAAAAAAAAAAACATATTCTTTGTGTTTATTTATTTTTTATCACGAGTTAATGAATGTGTTTATTTGTTGAATGATTTATATTGTTTAGATATTAATGTTGATAACATTTATTTGATAGATTAGAACTTTAATGGTTGCAATTTACCAATTATATTTCTTTAAAAAAAATTGAAGGAAAATTAGTTAAAATTTGGAATAGTAATTTTCAGCCTCTGTACGGCCGGGCTTTGAAAAACAGATGTTTTCCTTTCTCCAGGCCCTGTAGGGCCGGCCCTGTCAGGCCCAGGCCCAGTAGGGCCAGGCCCTATCGGGCCAGGCTGGCCCTGATTCCCAGCTCTAATGAAGGGGGGCACTTGCCCCCAAGTGATATACCTCGGTCCGCCCATGTATGTATATATATATATATATATTTATATATATATATATATATATATATATATATATATATATATATATATATATATATAGAGAGAGAGAGAGAGAGAGAGAGAGAGAGAGAGAGAGAGAGAGAGAGAGAGAGAGAGAGAGACTTTGATTTAAGGAATGAATTTTATTTTCTTTTGAGTGACTTTGTTAATCATATTTTTGGGACAAACCAATTTCATGACCATTAATTTGAGGAAATGTACAAGAGAAGATGCAGAGTGGGTGCATTCTGCGATTATGGCAGAGTCTCGTCACGAAGATGGTGACGATTTCATTTGAAAACCAATTGCATTCGCCTTAGGAAAAATCGCAGGAAGATATGTTTTGACATTCATTATTCTAGATATATAGTTGGTATATTATTGCTGTTCACCTTGTTGATTTACACATACCGGAGAAGGCACTTATCAATGTGTGAAAGCATTGAAGGTTTTATACGACTTCATAACCTTCGTCCAATAAGGTACTCCCACAAGGATTTAAAGACTATGACAAAAGGTTTCAAGGATAATATTGGTGAAGGAGGCTTCGGCACTGTATACATAGGAAAGCGAAGAAGTGGACTTGATGTTGCTGTTATAATTAATGTTGGGTAATAAATCCAAAGCTAATGGCGAGGACTTTATCAATGAAGTGGCAACTATCACTACTAGAAAATGCATTATTTGCGACGGAATTTGCGAGGGAATTTTTTCCGTCGCAAATTTTGGTTAATTTGCGAGGGAATAATTTTTCCCTCGCAAAAATGACATTTTTGCGAGGGAAAAAAAATTCCGTCGCAAAAATGACATTTTTGCGAGGGAAAAATTCTTCCCTCGCAAAAATGTCATTTTTGCGAGGGAAAAAAACTTCCATCGCAAAAAGATCAATTTTTGCGAGGGAAACTTAGTTTCCTCGCAAAATGCACTACTAGAAAATGCAAAAATTGCCGCAGAATTTGCGAGGGAACATTTTTCCCTCGCAAATTTAGCAACTTTGCGAGGGAACCTATTTTCCCTCGCAAACTTTACTCATTTTGCGAGGGAACCTAGTTTCCCTCACAAAATGACTCAATTTGCGAGGGAAACTTATTTTCCCTCGCAAATGACTTAATTTTGCGAGGGAAATTTTGTTCCGCCACAAAAGTTCGTGACTTCTTAACCCTAATCCACCACTTTTTCTCCCTGGTACGCCTCATATCTATTTCTCTCCTTCGGTCCGCCTCTTTCTCTCCCTCGATAAGCCTTAGATCCACCGTCAATCGTGCGCTTCTTCTCCCTCAGGCCTCCGCAAGTCCGTTCCTCAACAGTTGAAGGCCAACCTCATCTAGTCCTCCGCCTCGATCCGCCGCCGCCGTCCCTTGTCTCCCCCACCATTCCTTTTTCCTCTACTTTGTTAGTTTTTTATTTCATCGGCGCTGTGAGATTTCTAGTATGTTTTTAACGTGGTAGGTACAAGTTTCTTTAATTTGAGGCGGTCCTTTGGCAGGTTGTAGAGTGAAAGGAAGGGAAGTGTGTTACTGGCAATGGAGGAGCCGAACAAGCTGAGGCAGGCTATTATTGATGCTTCGGTTGGGGCAATCTCGGGTGGTATATTTTGCATTGTTTCTTCATAAAGAATAATAATTTAAAGGAATATTTGTATATTGCATTATTGCTATATTTTAGCGCCCTTTTCCCTCTTTTAGATCGAATGCAGGAAAACATTTCCGACTTCTCTCTCCTTTTGATTGATTTGCGTAATTCATTCGTTGATTTTCATCGACGATTCAAGTTATGGCTCCAAAGGATCCGAAGCAAGCCGCTGCTGCTGGCAGCAGTGGGGGCTTCTTCTCTTCGATAGCTTCCTCTTTGTCCAATTTCGACAGCGCCATGACCAAATCCGTTAATGGGTATAATTTTTCTCGGCTTTTTTAGCTATCAGAATATTGGTAATTATTGGATTTCACTTTTCCCTCCTGTTCTTATCAAAATTCATGTTTGTGAGTCAATTCAAGATCGTGCCCTTTTCCCAATTTAGTATTATCTTAATTGATCTCAGATCACAGCTGTATAAATACTCTTTCAATCGATTCGCAGTTCTTTAATCAAACCAATTGCATGTATGTTAAATTCTGGTTGTTCATTCAACTTCATAGATGTATAATTAGTTATTGAACTTCTTAAGCGTAATTATGCATGGATTGCTCATCTTATTTTATTATTAATCTGCGTCGTACACGGCTATTATGGTTTCCCCATAAGTTGCATACAGGAAATGTGGCTTGTAATGTTATTTATCCCTCGAAGCTTGTGTTCCACTGCATAAGTTTCATGAAACTATTTGTTTGTTATCATTCAGGTTAATGGCTATGAGGGGCTGGAGGTCATTAATCCAGAAGGAGGCACTGAAGATGCTGTTGAGGAAGCAAAAAAGGGACGATGGAAACAAGAGGTATGCTACTTACCACCATCTTATGTACGTTGTGTGGTATGACACAGTGATTGCAGGAAACTTGCGTTGAATCAATTATCATGATGTGTTTGTCATTCATACACTAACTTTCATTTATATCCTGAAATTGTGACGCAGGATCCAAGCGTCAAAGCTTTTCACTTTTCATTCATGACGGTCCCAACACAATATGAAATTTGGCATGGTGAGTCATCCTATTTGGTCTGTTTGGAATGTTCATGCACCTTTTTTGCTGAGACATGTTGTGGCGTGTTGAATTGCTGATAATATGCAATGCAAAATACGTGGTTCTTTTGTTTGCTTGAACACATTGAACATGAACTCTTCTTGTCCATTTACTTCTAGCATGATCCTTTTGGAAACTTTAAATAGTTGAGGTGCTTCTTTCCAAGCAATGCACCTAGTAAACCCAATCAAATGATTTTCTCTGTGTTCCTTGATTTTTCTATTGAGGATGCAAAATATGCTCTTACATGGGGATGCCACAAGTCTGTTGCCATGCTCATTTCTGCTTGACAAAATTCCATTTTTAATTCTTTTAGATGGTGAATAAATTTGATTTTTTTGACATAATATTTGTTATGACAGGATCCAAATGCATTCTCTTCATTTATCATGGGGATTCTTTCAAGGTATTGGCAATTTCTTTGTTTCCTGGTTTTAATTAAATTTTCTATACCATGTAGGATAATAATTTCTTAATTATTATTCTGATTTAGATCAGGTAATTAACATTTCTGGTTTGTTCAGGTAATTAACAAGCTGGTAGATTTAATATTTTCAATGTTATAATTTATTAATTTGTCACTTAGCCTTTTTGGGATTTTGGGATATTACCGGATAGAAAATTTTGATCAAAATCTCTTTTTAGTTGGAATCTTCACTTTTGATCATATTGTTTGGAATTATGCTCAACAGCTGGAAGCACTATATCCTGATGTTTATAGAAACGTCCATGAATATGGTAACAGATACTGCAAAGGTGTAAGTTATTTCTTTTAACATATAGGTGAGATTCTTTAAACTAGCCAATTCTTTTTCCGTTATTAATTTTATGTTTGTTATTAATTTTATGTTTGTTATTGTCTACATTTTTTTATTTTATTGGTCTTCCAGGGATTATTTGGACAATACCAAGGTGCAAGTAACCATGAAGAATTGCACAATTTGATTAAGGCAACAGTGATGATTCAAAGGCTTTAAAAGGATGTTCTTTCTCAACTTCT
Organism: Acacia pycnantha; assembly: GCA_025563575.1. Taxonomy (NCBI): domain Eukaryota; kingdom Viridiplantae; phylum Streptophyta; class Magnoliopsida; order Fabales; family Fabaceae; genus Acacia; species Acacia pycnantha. Next base: position 2,802,462 of record JAMWYP010000045.1, read on the forward strand.
GTAAAGCGCGAGCACAACTTCGTATACGATATTAGAATTGGAACCATGAATTATTCTCTGTGTATGATATTAGAATTCGAACCATGAATTATTTTTTTCCTTTTGAATGCATACGTGTGAAGCACAACTTCTCTGTATATATATCTGGTATGTAGAGGGATCTACTTTGGCTTTGATATACAAGTTTTTTCTTCTAATTTTTAGTATTTTTTTTTGTAATTATTTTATTTTTCTGATTTTTTATATTTTTTTTTAAAAATAAATTGGAATTTGCGAGGGAAAAGTGTTTCCCTCGCAAAATCCTGAAAATTTGCGAGGGAACAACTTTTCCCTCGCAAATTTCATGATTTGCGAGGGAAAATTCTTCCCTCGCAAAATCCAGAATTTGTGAGGGAAAAAATCATTTTTGCGACGGAAAAATGATTTGCGAGGAATATTTTTGCGACGGACATTTTTCCGCCGCAAATTCCGTCGCAAACTAATTTTGCGACGGAAAATAGCTTTTTTGCGAGGGAATTTTTCCGCCGCAAAAACCAGTTTTTTTTGTAGTGTATAGGAAGGATACATCATTTTAATGTGGCACGTTTTGTTGGTTTTTGTGCGGAAGAAAGAAACGAGCTCTGATTCATGAATCTATGTCCAATGGATCTTTGGATAAACATATCTCTTTTAAAGAAGGAAGTGTCTCCTTGAGTTATTGTAAAATACACAATATATCTTTGGGGATCGTTCATGGTATTCTTATCTTCGTCATGGTTGCAACATGAAGATATTGCAGTTTGATATCAAGCCCAATAATATTCTTCTTGATGACAATCTTACTCCAAAAATTTCAAATTTTGGGCCGGCCGGCAAGGTTATATTCTACTAATGATAGCATTGCTACTTTCTTTGTAGTATGAGGAAGGATAGGATACATAGCTCCTGAATTATACAAGAATATTGGGAAAGTGTCCCATAAAACGAATGTTTATAGTTTTGGAAAGCTTTTAATGGAAATGGCGAGCTAAAGGAGAAACACAAATCTACACTCAGAGCATTCAAGCAAGAAAATGTCAGAAATGGAGGATTTGACGGAAGAAGAAAAGGCTTTGGTAAGGAAAATGTTCATAGTAACACTATAGTGTATTAAGTTTAATCCTGGTGATCGCCCTTCAATCAATAAAGTAATAGAGATGTTGAAAGTAGATGAAGTTGAAAGTCTTGAAATGCGCCTTCAAATCCTTCTATATATCCTGATGAAGATGACCAAGCCAACGGTGACCAAACAACATCGATTCATTCTCCATATGCTATCATGGCAATGTAGGCAAGGATGCTTGTGATAAGAATTAATACTCTGCATTGTCAACTTATTAATTTGTATTCCAGAGCAATACTTGCTGTCCTGATATGGGTTTTGCTCTTACATTTTAATATCTTAATTTTTACTTTTAACTATGATGTACTATGTACATTGACTCTTAATCTCTTTTGTAACATCCACAATTTTATGTAAATTGATGTATTGGATGAATTAATGGAATACATGAATTTTCATCAAGCCTTTAGTTTATGATATTTAATTTCCAAGTGAATAATTAAGCTAGAGAGAATGATGTGGAATTTGAAAATTTGGGTAATTAATGTGGTTTGGGAAATTTAAGAAAGGAGATGACAATGGAAATCAAAACATATATTTTCCCTTTTTACCCTTGTATTTTCGGCCAAAGGGGGAAAATAAGAAGAATATGGTGAAATTCTAGTATAAAACCCAAGAGGTATACATGTGGTGGATCATGAATTTAAGGTCATTGGGCTAGGAAGTAAGACAATTCTTGGGAGCCCAAGAGGGAGCCCATTTAAGTGGAGGAGAGAAGAAGGGGAAAAAAAGAGAGGCTCATGAAACAAGTACACCTCTAGAAGTCTGTTGGAGCCAAAAAAAATTTAAATTTAAATTTGGAGTCAACTTTGAAATTTGAAATCGGAGTCAAAGTTCAAATTTGAAATCATGTGGAGTCATTGTTTTTAAAAGGCACTCCCCTCTCATTTTAGCTCCCACTTTTGGTTTAGAGAGGAAAGAAAAGAGAGAGAGCAAGAGACATTTAGCTAAGGCACAAGGGTTCAAGAAGCAAGAAGGAGAATGAAACTAAGGTAAGTATGTTGGACTCATACCCTACTCTCTCTTCTACCTTCTTCATCATGATAAACATTAACAAACAAACTCTTCCTTGATGATGGAAGTGAAGGCCAAAGGAAGGACGAAGGAGAACAAGGATCAAGATTTTCAAGAGTTCAAAGGAAGCTAAGTCAAGTAAGTAGTCTTTGAACTCCCTTGTGATTTCTAGCTCATGGTGTTGATGATGGTTATTCTCTTGAATATTTATGCATGATTTGGGGACTGTTTTGGATGAAGAAAGGGTTAAACATGTGGTTGAAGTTTAGAACTATGGTTTAAGAAGTAAAACAAGCATGATTAAGAATGAGTATCACTACTAGAAAATGCAATATTTGCGACAGAATTTGCGAGGGAAAAAAATTCATTCGCAAATTTGGGTTAATTTGTGAGGGAACTACTGTTCCCTCGCAAAAAGGACAATTTTTGCGAGGGAAGACATTTTCCCTCGCAAAATGAGTGCTTTTTGCGAGGGAAGAAGGGTTCCCTCGCAAAATGGCGGCTAATTGGCACAAAGTTTTGCGAGGGAACAAGTGTTCCCTCACAAAATGGGTATTTTTGCGAGGGAACCCTAATTCCCTCGCAAAATGGCGCCAAAACTCAATAAGTTTGCGAGGGAACAATGGTTCCCTCGCAAAAATCACCCATTTTGCGAGGGAAACCGTTTTTCCCTCGCAAAAATTAGTGATTTTTGCAAGGGAACCCTAATTCCCTCGCAAAACGACGCCAATTTTGCGAGGGAACAACGGTTCCCTCACAAAAACCCTAATCTATTCAATTAGAACTTCGCGTCAGGTCCGTCATTGTGTGCGATTCTTCGGCTGTCTCCCTCGATCGGCGTCATCTTCTCCCTCAAGCACGGCGACTCTGTTTGTGCGCAACCACCGTCAACCTCCTCTCCGTTTGTACTGGAGAGGCTAATTATGCAATCCAGTCAAAACAGCATCTTTTGTGTGTCCCTTGCAGAGCAGTCAGTATGATTCCCTCTCTCCCTCTACGATTTGTAGGCCACTCCTCCTCCTTCTACGGTTACTCAGGTCCGTACAGTTCATTTTCTCTTCCTCTTGTGCTCCTAAAGTTGCTTCATCTCTTCACTTATTTGGGATTTCTCACTGAACTGGTTTTTGGGTTTAGCAAAATGTTTTTATTGTTAAGAAATGATTACTCCATTTGTAAATTCATATTGCTCATGCTTCCTTTTCCTCTGCAAGAGGGAATTAATGTTCGGGTTGTGCTCGTTCCTTCATAAATTCTGGTGTCTTCTTTCTTCTGCCGTTTATTTGGGGCATAAAAAACTATTTGTTTTTGTTTTTGCCTGCCATTTGATTATTGTTTTTTGGGGTTATTTCTGATAAATGTATAGTCATACGCTGGTTATAATTTCTATGTTGGTTCGAATATTGAAAGCGGTGATCGGGTACTGTGATGAGATTACTCGGAAGTGACAATGGGGAGGATAGCAAATGAAGTTATTATTTTGTTTGGTGGCAACCAACAATTGATTATAAACTTTTGCTACCTCTAGCTATTCAAGATAAGCTTCCGGGGTGTGTTTCTCGTTAATGGAGACTTTTAAATGGTCGTCACTCTATGTGTGTGTGTAGTGGATTTCACTCATGTTTTCTATGCATATATTATATGCTTTAGAGTTTCTGATTGCTTCAAATAGTTGATATTTGGTTTTTGTGCGTAGAGAGAGGGGAAGGTGGTGTTCATTACTAACGCTACGATTGTTCTCTAGTCTAATCATCTGAAAGATTCAATCTACATATTATGAAAACTTTTTCATTTGAAAAAGTGTTTGTTTATCGATATACCTGTCATTTACATTCTTCTATTATTTTGGCAAGTGCAGGATATCTTAACTGCAGGCTATATTGAGCCTGCATGCTCAATCTGAATGTGAGCATTGTATTATCTTTTATGTATTAGCTACATGAGATTGTTGTTGAGACAATACAACTGAGAAGAAGCTCTTATTTTATAACTTGAAGTCATATTGATCCTTGCATGTGCTGCTACCTGTTCACTCTTGTTTCAGTCCAATGCTCTGGTTTATTTTTTATTTCTTCAATGGGTTAAGTTCCTGTTGGCATTGATTCACCTTCCAATGGCTTCTTATAACACTTTTGAGAAAACTATATCTTTTAATGGATTTAGTGTTGTACAATTTAGTCTATATATTTACCGATGCCAAAACTGGTTTGCGTCGTCTTCAAACTGGCCTGTAATCTGAGTATTCTGATCTAATTGAGTGCTTTGTGATGTGATTCCGTGTAATGAGTACTACATAAATATAGTGTGTGTGACTTTGATATGTATTAAAAAGCAATTGCAGTGGAAGTGTAATAATTTAATGGGAAATATAGTAATTGAATTGGGAATCTCTGGGAGAACTTGCAGCATTTTCTGCTTTTTTGTATCAAAATCAGATAGAAAGTAAGTTTATGGAGATGATGAGAGTTTCCATGCTTAGTAATATGACATTTTAGTTAGTTTCAATTGACTCTTTAACTGCTTCAGAGAAAGTTATCTGAGACACACAACTTAAGACTACGGTTTGAGAAGGGGCACTTTGCTTTGCTTATTTGTGTATCTGTTAGGATGCTTCTAGTCTTACATGTTCTATTCTGTCTACTTCAGGTTCAATGTTGCTTGTAAAATGCGCAACAATAACTCCAGGTCAGTTTTTTTTGGCTTTATTGAACAAAATGTTCTGTTCCATGATTTATTAGCAAACAATCGTACTTAGAAATTGGCTCAATTGAGTGGTCCCCATTCTTGCATATTATATAGTATTTTACATTGTGCATGCCATGTTGGTGGCACTGCTAAATTTTGATTTTATCATAATTTTTTTATGGATCAAACTTTTTTTCCCTCTATGTCAACCTTTCAGATGAGACCAGAGTCAAAGAATTTGGACTGAAGTCAATGTGGAGGAGCCCCAATGGCACAATTAGAAACATTTTAAATGGTTTGTGATATATTTACTAGCTTTAAAACATTAGAATGCATGTGTAGCCTTGTGGAGTTTTTTTGTCATGTTTCTTCATGTTATAAAGTGGACTATGTTTGTTGCGGATGGGATGTAATAAGCTCAAGCAGATATTCTTTTCTTGGGAAAAACAGCTTCATTGATTTTACCTGTTGTATTTCTATTTTTGCAACTTATTTTGGAAATACGAGCGGATCTGCATGTATCTTGCTCGTAATTGTAGTTATTCTCTTCATTGGATGAATTGTGCTAACTGAAGCTAAAATACAATGAAGTTCCTAATATAGACATTTATAACTATTTGATGGGCACATTATATGTCGAGAAATTATTGTTTATGCAACTTTTTGGTGCCTCCCTTGATCATTTTTGTTTATGTGGAGCCTGCCATTGTTCAAGGAGACTTATCTTGAAGGGGAAATTTATATTTTATTCCTAGGGCTTATTCCAGAATGGGACTTAGTGATTCATATATGGTTCTGACACCTTGATTGAAACCTCTATCATTTTGCAGGTGTAACAAGAAAATATTTATGATATACAAGTATTTTTTTCTTCTATTTTTTTTTATATTTTTTTTTCTGATTTTTTATATTTTTTTAAAAATAAATTGAATTTTTGCGAGGGAAAAGTGTTTCCCTCACAAATTCTGATTTTTTTATATTTTTTTAAAATAAATTGAATTTTGCAAGGGGATTATTTTTCCGTCGCAAATTTAATGATTTGCGAGGGAAACTTGAATTTTTCCGTCGCAAAGTGATTTGCGAGGGCCATTTTTGTGACGGAACTTTTTCCGCCGCAAACCAATTTTGCGACGGAAAATAGCATTTTTGCGAGGGAATTTTTCCGCCGCAAAAAACAATTTTTTTTGTAGTATATGTTGTTAAAAAAAAAAAACTTGGTGTGTTATTTGTTCATTATGATTTTTGGCCAGCCCTATATACTTGAAGATTTGAGTTGATTTTGGATGTTTTGATGCTTCCAAAGTGTTTAAAATGAGATTTTGTATAAGAATGAACTTGGATCATGTTGTTTGGAATCAAGGATAGAAGCTTTAAAAACGTGGAGAATCTGTTTTCGGTAGAAACAGAGGAGTCAGTTGGCTTTCTCATGGTTTTCTACTCAGCAAATGAACTTGAAAAATTCTGAAATTTTAGAGGCATAAATTAGACATCTCAAGGATTAATTTTGTATATAATTTGTAATTTTTTTAGATCTAGACTAAGAGAAATGAATTTTTGAAAATAGCCCAGAAAACTGTACTCTATTTCTGAACAAAGGTTGGATTTTAGACACAGAAAAATTGTACGAATTTTTATGGTCTCTGGAAATATTTTTAGCCAAAACTAGGCATGTTAAGGGTAAGTTGGGATTTTGAACCATTCCAAAAGGATTTTTCTAGAATTAATTATGAAATTTTGAAGTTCAGTCACTGTTACTAAAATTTCTGTGCAACCCGAAAATAAAAGGGGTTTTCACCAATAATGAATTTTCAAATGAGAAAAGGATTTGGAGATTTTGGAAGATTGGAAAGGCCTTATTTCAAATCAAGAAGTCAAATATTTATTAAATTGAATTTTCTTTAGTATTGGGAATTTATTTGCATTATTGTTTATTCTAGGGCTATTTTTGCCATTTACGTGTGGGAAAAAAATTACTAATATTTGTGGTCGACTACCAAGGAGTAACTTTAATCTTCATATGCCTTGTGTTACTTTGTATGTTTGATTTTCCATAATTGTGGATCCATGTCTCGTGAGAGACACACGTTTGTATGTGCATTTAGTGTGGTCTGAGTTTGAGGCCCGGCCACTATGATTTTCCTAGCGTTGTGGATCCGAGGCTTGCTATGTTGAGCAGTCCTACGTTTATTAGGACTTGGTCCTTCCGCAGTAAATATTGCATGTGTGTGGTATGCTTTTATTTTACTGTGCGTGATTACTGAATGCTGTATGATTTATTGTTTTCCTGATTGTGGTGTGTAACATCCCATTTTTAAAGCGGATTTTTTTTTTCCAATCAGAGTAGAGCATTGGAGCGAAAGAGTAACTGATCCATAACAAAACATCAACCATAGTGTAACATAGTATTGATACAGTCATCCTATTGTTCTTGAAAGTAAATACGGAAAACGATAAAGAGAAATCTCCGTCCGAGAGCCTACTCGTGCAGCTTGCCCCTATCTCCAATCCTTGGTCCTTCCGACCCTGAAGCTACAGCTGAGATCCAATTTACCCCATTGGATCTCAGGTAACGGTTAACCTTATGCTCAAATAAAACAGTATACGGATGACAAATTTTCATGACATACCAGCAGCATATCAGTACAAAAGCATAAAGCAGATGCATGATCAATAAAATGACAGCACATAAGCAAAGAGCAATATGTAAAGTCCCATAAAGTGTCTGCACATAAACCAGTGCCACGATGTACGGCGTGTCCTCGGCGCTAGGAAAACTCAAACGGTATTACTATGTCTATAACCCGTGTGTGGCGTATGTATAATCGGTGACCCTAAACAGAGCCTCTATCCGTGAATGTATCTATCACATATATGTATATGAGCAGCACAGAGTTAGTGTTACAGTACGCGAACGTACCTTCGTTGACGGTATTCTGGTACGTTTGACGGAAAACTGTACTTTTGACGGAAAACGGAAAACAGCACGTCAGACAGCGGTTCGACAGCGGTTCGAGATTACAGATATCCTATAAGGATAATATCACATTTATCAGTGATCAACATCATAACAGGCATTTTAGGTACAAATTACCATTTTGCCCCTAGTTTGACTTATCGGCGAAATTTTGCCAGAGCTTCGCTACTTTGACCCTAATCTTCCAAAATTTTGCCATATCTCCAACTCCAACATGATTTTCGAAATTAATACCTTAAATACCCCTAACACATGATATCTAATCATATTTGGAAGATTAAAGACTAAACTAGCAGTTCTACTATAACTACCGAAAGAACTACGGAAGCTTAAGACTAAGGACCGAAGAACTTACTCAAAGCTTCGCTACAAATTTCCCCGGACTTCTTCCTCCTTCCTTGCTCCAAGAATTTCGAACTAGACAAGAGTGGAATGGTGTGAGAATTGTGAATGGAGGTCTTGGCTATTTATAGGGAAAAACCGGTTACTATTCACACTTTGTCAGACGGATTCTGGACCGTGGGATCGCACTTCATTGAGATGGCACAATCTTGGCCATCCAACCCACCTCCTTACATCATCATTCAAGTCCATGATGTCATGCCAATGATGTCATCAACTTGCTTGAGAAGTTTCCTACCGATAAGTTTCCTGTTCGGTGTCCTAATCGCGTAATCTTACAAAATCTCAAAAATGGGTTAACTAAATTTTGATCCCATTCAGGGCCTCTCCTATTTATTTGAAGATTTTGGATATTCGCCTTCGGTTGCAGAAATCACTTCGGGTAACAACATCTTCGGGACAAAAATCCACTGATTCATAAAATGCCCAGATGTTTACCAACTCATTCTTGGATTTCAAGTTATGGCTTGGTTTCTATAGATTTTCATTTATCTGATTTGCTTTTTGAACATCAGATAGATTCATAGTCAATCTAGTATTACCTTTTCGGTTTAAAATAACTTTGAGACAAACCTACTCCGAGGTAAAAATTCACTTGTTTAGAATATACCCTGACTTTAGAAACCTTGTTCATGGTTTTCTAGATAGGATTTAGTTTTTATCGGTGGTCATTTATCCTATTTGCTTTTTCACAAAATATCACAATTTATATTTATATTATATTATAAATATCATGATATTTTTTTCATTCAAATCTTATCCTTTCCCCTTCAAAATTTTCGGCTGGCCTTCTCTTTTATTATTATTATTATTATTATTATTTATTTAATATTATTTATTTTATTTATTTAATAATTATTTTATATAATTTTTTCACAAACTTTCCCTATTGGTCCATACATGTTTTTAGGCTTAAAATTACTTAATCTCAAATATTTTTCTTAATATTTTTCTAATAATTAGCAAATATATTTTATGCTAATTTTAGCCATAAACCACTAATTATAGGGTTTTACATAATTATCTTTGGATTTTCCTTTGTTTAAGCTCAAATAATTAGCCAATAATTATTTAATTAATTACCCACTAATTTTTGATAATTTTCTTAATTAGAATAACTCATTACCTTACAACTTTTGCACTGACATTAGTATTTTATGTTCTATGCATTATATTAAAATTCGCGGGGCATTTTGGTCATTATAATACTTTTTAATTTTCCCCCTTTATTTTTCAAGGGAAATAATCCCAAAAATTCTCTAAATTAGAGACAACATACTTTCTAATTTTTAATAATTATTTTATTGCCTCTAAGGATTTATCGCAATATTTTATAACTCTTAGTTCATTTAGGGCATTTTAGCACTTTATTTCTTCTAATTTCACTAGAAATTGTCCTAGAAATTATGATAAATCCCTTCCCATATTTGAGACCTCATATTTACCTATTGTCAAGAGGTATAATTTTCCTAATTTTTGATATTTACCCTAAGTCAGTTTTTAGGGTATTACATGGTGACATACATGCATTGCATACACTTTTCATATGTCCACGGCCCTCTCGCGAGCTTTTATGTGTCCGAGCTTTGCCGCGCCTCTGTCACAGCTCCTCTGCAACTCAGATTGGGAGGAGATGCAGGACGATGGAGGGGAAAAAGTGATGATCGGCGGTGGTGGAAGGTGAGGCTGGTGAATTAGGGAGGTGATGGTGGTCCGATTCTGAGCTCTCGTTGTCTCCACGGCGCCTCTGAGCTTCACTCCCAACTCGATCTTGTCTCAGACGCGAAGAAGAATCTCCAACTCCTCTTTCCTGGGTTCGGGGCCCCATTCTGCTTGAAGGAATCGGATCCCCGTTTTGACCAAGGGAGTAAAATAGGAACTAAACTGAAAAATTCAACACTTTGTTGGATCTAACTGTAATTTTAAAACTTTGGGTGCTTTTCTGTAATGTTTTATAGTTTCTTTCTTCATTAATTCACGGTTTTTAGAAATTCCGGGATCTTTTATGTAATTTTCCCCAAAATGATATTCAATGAAAATAAACCCATAATGTAATACTTTATATTCAAAAAATAAATCAATTAAAGTAAATCATAAAATATATAACATTTCCATTTTTCAACCTTAATTTCATATAAACACCTTTAATCACAATTAATCACAAAAGAAACATTCTAAACTCAATTATTATGACAAAAACCCCAAATAAAAATAGGGGTTTGTCATTAGTCATATTATTCATAACTAATAAATAGTTTAGATGCTTATAAATATTATCGTGTATTTATAGATATATAAGCAGAGCATGTACAAGCTTGAGGCATGTCGTTATTAATTAATATGTCCAGTAAAAACTCATTGAACAATTTTAGTTAATATTCATTTTAGAACCTAGAGTGGATTTTGTTCAAGGATAATCCGGAAGCTATTTTTATATGCCAAAAAAAAAAAATCCTCCTGGTCTTTAGTAAAAGAGTTAAATAACTAATTTAGAGATATTAAAAAAATGTGTATTGTTTTCCTGAAAATAATTTTTTTAATTATGTGTATTGTAGTGTAATTTCACCTTGATGAGAATTACCTTACTATGTACGTGTTAATATTATGAACACTTTAAAAAAAATATAAGCTTTGGCGAAAGTATATTAGAGTTTTATATTTATTAAACGCGGTAATCTTTATATGTTTATTAAAAGAATGTCGCTTAACAATTTCAGACAATTGGTTTTATTTCATAGAAAGAATTTCATAATATTTTAGATTGAATTTTTCTTATATAAACAAAGCCAATTCAATAAGCTAAGTAAGGATGGGATGTGTTGGCTTTATATTAGTTTTGATGATGTCTTATATAGGTGTCATTCTTAAGAGCAAAAGTTGTTTGATATATTTATCTCCTACATTGACTAACTATTATATTTAATGTAGATTAGTTCAAGTTGAATCATAGCTCAAGAAGGAGATAAGAGATTTTAGAAAGAAGAAATTGAAGAAAATGTCAAGTTAGGAGATATTGAAGAATTAAATTGTGGAAAATGTTCAAGAGAAGAGGAATGAAGAAGACTTGCTAAATGGAATGATAAAATCATCATACAAGTTGTTAGATTGATTCTACAAGTCTCCACCATGATATGGAAGTTGGAATGACTTAATTTGGAGTTAAAATAAGTGATTTTCGCCTTTGGATGATGTTACCTTGAGCCAGCCATCCTTCAGCCTCGAGTAAAGCATTCTACAGTGATTTTGCTACAGTGGACGAACTACAGGACAGGTTACCTCGAGGCAACCATATCTGTGCCTCGAGTTAGCTACCTCGAGGTGAGATTTCAGCAGCCTCGAGTCAAATGGAGTTCTGGAGCACTCTGTTTGACGTTCAGCTTCGGGCGACCTCTGGTAATTTGATGATATCTCCCAAACCAGAGATCGTATTAAGGTGAAACAAATTTTGTTGGAAACTAGACTTCCAAAAGATCCTAGTCGCACAAGAATAAAGTCCAAAGGAGGTCATATGAGAGAGATATGAATTGTTGAAGATGACAGTGACATCACCGTCACACTGCTGACCAAGCTTTAATGTTTTGAGTATATCTCACAAGCTACAGATCCAATGGAGATGAAATTTGTGCCATTTTAAAGAAGACTCAAAGGGATTTCCATCAAGACTTGAACCAACCAAAATAGAGTTCTGACCAGGGAGTTATGATCTTCCAAAGTGGACACTCGAAATTCTGGAAGCAACAGAGATCCAATCAAAGATCAAAAGAATTGATAAGGAGCAATTTGCCTCGAACTAGCTGTGTTACCCCGAGTCTATGTCCAACCAGAGAGTTTGAAGAATACAGAAGACTTTTTAACTCGAGCATCCTCAAATGTAACCTCGAGTCTCCAGACTCGAGCCAAGATATCTTGCACCTCGAGTTGAATCAATTCTGAATTAATGATTAATTGATGATTTGCCTTGAGCCAGCGTTGCTGTTACCTCGAGTCAAAGCCAAACAGAAAGATAGAAGAAATGAGAGCAGTTTTCACCTCGAGCCAGTAAGTGTGCCTCGAGTCAGTGGCTGGACGATTTTTGAAGAATAGAAGAAGGATTTTACCTCGAGTTAGAAATCTCACCTCGAGTCGACAGTTTGAAGAATAGAGAGCAGTATTTGACTCGAGCTAACCAATATGCCTCGAGTCAAAATGGAGACAGAGAGTTAGACGAATTGGGAGCAGTTTTTAACTAGAGCCAGAATCTTCACCTCGAGTCAACCACGTAGAAAACAGAAACGTACAGTGACAGCAACATAGAGCGTACAGTAGCAACTTCTGAATTTTCTGAAATGATTCAGAATTGTTATTTATCAATAAATTTCTACTTGCTACACTTCTCAATGTTATTAATCATGTGTGTTAGTAAGTTTCAGATGATCAATTGAATAATCAGAAGCAAAACTCAAAAACTCAGATTAGTGCCAAAAGCTTGAAGATGATCTCTGCATATTTCAGAAATGTGATAGAAGACAGAATTCAATGAATTCAATGAGGAGCTTGAAGAAATGAAGCTGAATACTCATCTATAATGTTCTTCAATGAATTAAAAAGCTCAACTTGTTCATCGGCTTCAAATGCTACGATTTGAATATCCAACGGTAATATTTTCCAACAGCCATATTCTAAAATGGAAAGAGTTGCTCAAACGGACAAATACTCTTCATCCACTATAAAAGCAGAAGCATTCAAGAAAGAAGGGTTAGAGACACGAGCTTACATATTGTAAATGCCAACACTCTGATTATACGCATACTCTCTACTCTCTGTTTCTCAATGTCAATATAGTTTACAGTAGAGTGTGATGATCAATCGTACTTCAGTGCTTATTCATCTTCTCTGTTAGAGAGAACATTTCTGATTATGGAATCATTGTAAGAATCTCAAGTCGTGGGACTTAGAGATTGGGTTATCAGTTTACACTTGTAAGGGGGAGTGTATTCTAGTGAGAGAATAACTTCGAGTACAGAGTGTAACTGTTTGAAAGAAGTATCTCGGTTGAGATTTGGCTTCACAAGTGCCTGTGTAAACTTGTGGGTTTGTAAAGGCTTCTCTTGTGCCCGGTTCAAACAAGAGGATAGTGGATTGAAAATCTCAAGTGGAGCTTGGGGACTGGACGTAGGTCAAGGATCGGCCGAACCAGTATAAATCTCTGTTTGCATATTCTCTTCCCTTATCTCTTATGTTCCAACTTATATATTTGACTATCGTTTGAATAATTGACTATCGTTTTATAAACCACTTCTGTCATATAAGTTGCGAAAAGATTTTCAAAGTTATCTAAAGTTTTATCGGACACCCAATTCACCCCCCTCTTGGGTGATAGCCAGGACTTACAGGATGTGGCAGCGGAAACTAGAGCTATTATTGCAGAAAAATATAATTAGAAATTACGTTTCTAGGTCAGGTCCTAAGATCTCACATTTGATGTTTGCTGACGACTTGTTTTTGTTTGGAGTTGCTACTATTTCACAGTCTAGATGTATGCTGAGCTGTTTGCAGGATTTTATGGTGGCTTCGGGAGGAAAAATTAATCAGGCTAAATCGTCGCTGTTTTTCTCTCCTAGAGTACCTTTGAGTACTAAGCTGTTAATCAAGAATATGTCTCAGATGAATATTTCCTGTGAGATAGGGGCCTATCTTGGTTTCCCTTTGTCGCGTAACAGGAGACGGAGGGGTGATTTTTCAGTACATTATTGACAAAGTCAGATCCAAATTGAGTGTTTGGAAAGCCAAATGCCTATCTATGGCTGGAAGAGTAACTTTAGCCAAATCTGTAATCAGTGCTATTCTGTTATACCCTATGCAAGTGGCTATGCTACCAAGGAGTGTTTGCCATGAAGTTGAGAGGTTGCAGCGCAACTTCATTTGGGGCCATGATGACTCCTCTAAAAATCTCCACTATAATTGGGTGGGATCAGTTCACTCGCCCCAAGGAATATGGTGGATTGGGCTTTTGGAAGCTTTCAACTATGAATCAGGCATGTGGAGCTAAGTTAGCTTGGAAATTAACAATTGGATCGCAAGGCTTATGGGCTAACATTCTCTGTAGAAAGTATATGCTACGTGACGAGGAATCCCTGTTTAACCATCGAAAAGGTGATTCTCGGCTCTGGAACTTTATCTGTTCACAAAGGGATATTGTGGATAAAGGGGCTAAATGGCAAGTGAGGAATGGTGGCATAGTTAACTTTTTTCATGATTGTTGGTTGGGTGTTGATATCAAGCTGGTAGACTTTTGTTTGCGGCCTTTATCTGAGGATGAGACTCTTCGGTGGTGGGTGACTGGATTATGGATGGGTCTTGGGACGTAGCTCGTCTTTCTCTCATTATTAATTAGACTGGTATCAATTGTTTGGTGGCTGCTTTGCCTCCTCGTCCTGATTCTGGAAATGATTTTTTAATCTGGGGTGCATCGGTTGATGGGAATTTTTCTATTAGAAGCTCTTATTTCTTAATAGAGAAAAATCCACCTCATTTGCGTAATTCCTTATTTAAGTCTGTCTGGAATTGGCGTGGGGCTGAAAGAATTAAACTGTTGCTATGTAAGGTGTGCCTAAATAAACTCCCAACTAACTTGTGGAGGAGTTCTTGGTCTCAAACTTCAGCTCTCTGTGGATTTTTTAACTCTGATTCTGAGGATATTCTTCACATATTTAGGGATTGTTCTTATGCCAAGAACATGTGGCTGGATGAAGTAGAGCCCAGATTTATATCATATTTTTTCTCCGCTAATCTTTTGCAATGGGTCAGTTTAAACTTAAAAGGTTCGCTGGGGAAAAGGTGGGGCAGAAGATTGAGTCTTTTCTTTGGTGTGGCTATTTGGCATTTTTGGGTGTGGAGGAACTGTTTTATCTTTGATTGTAATTTTCAGAAACCTCAAAATCCTGGTGCTGTCATTTCTTTATTATGGCCACGGTTTGTTGCATCTGATTCTGATCTTTTATTAGCGGAAATCAATGTTTTGGAGCATAGGGGCTGGTTGAAGCCACCTCCTGGTTGGCATAAAATGAATGTGGATGGAGCCATGGCATTACACTCCTCCATGGCTGGTTGTGGGGGAGTAATCAGAGATGAGAATGGGAATTGGATGGTTGGTTTTACTAAAGAGCTAGGGATCAGTCACCCTAATATTGCTGAAGAGTGTGCTATTTTAGAAGGGCTCCAATTGGCACGGGACTTGGGTTTAAGGAAGCTGATAGTTGAATCTGATGCTGAGGAGTTGATAAAATTAATTCTGGATCACAACCACTGTTCAGGTAGTCTCCAGATTTTGAAGATTAGAGACCTTCTTTGTAGAAGTTGGCAAGTGGAGGTTCGCTATATCCAACGTGATTACAATAGGATTGCTGATGCCTTGGCAAAAATGGGTATCTCCAAAACTATTATTTTGAGCTTATGTCCTTTTTATTTAAGGTATTGGCTAGATCAAGAATGTTTGGGATTAATTTCCCCTTTAGTGTAATTTCCCTATTTAATAGAGGCGTTTAGCCATTGTTTTATGTAACATCCCCGTTTTCCAAAAGTAGTATAAAATTTTTTCATCAGAGTAGAGCATCGGAGTAAGAGTGTAACTGATATATTTATTCAAAGTGCCCACCGGCTAATTACAGAAACGGTTCAACAATCGAGAGTTTTCAAAAAGTAAAGGACAATGACGGTAAGTCTTCAGCCGGATCCTTGAACCTGCTGCTTCCCTCTCTCCTCGGTCCTTGGTCCTCCCGACCCTGATGCTATGTTAAGAGCTGAGATCCGCACCAGATCTCAGATAACGGTTAACCTCATATTTACATACACAACATATGCATTATAGAAAATCATACAGCAACCAAGCATATCCCAACAGTACATAACCCCTAGTACATGTGTCACACCTAGCTATCGTGTCACACCTAGCAGCCGTTTCACACCTAGCAATCGTTTCACACCTAGCATTTCACACCTAGCAAACGTATCCCAATACCCAGCAAGCATAACAACAGTACATGAACATAACACAGAGCTAACAACTTCCTCACTTAAGCATACCATACACATAGCACATACACGCATACAATAAACATCAGATTAGTGTTACAGTACGCGAACGTACCTTCGTTGACGTTTTACGGTATTTCGGCACGACGGTTGGTCAAAACGTAATCAGGGATATCCTATCAACATAACAACGTACTTTTTAAGGATCTATCATTACGACGAACATTTTTAGTCAAAATGACCATTTTACCCCTGACCCCCTAATCGGCGGAATTTCGCCAGCACTTCGTTACTTTGACTCCAATCTTCAAAAATTTCAACATAACTCCTACTCCAACATGATTTTCGAAATATAAATCATATTAATTAATTATTTACGTCATAACAGACATTTTAGGTAAAAATTACCATTTTGCCCCTGATGCCCCTAATCGGCGGAATTTCGCCAGAGCTTCGCTATTTTAACTCTAATCTTCCAAAATTTTGCCAGAACTTCGAACCCACCAAGATTTTCGAAATAATGACTAAAATACCCCTAACATATGATATCTAATCACACTTGGAAGATTAAAGACTAAACTAGCATTTCTGCTCTAACTACCGAAAGAACTACGAAAGCTTAAGACTAAGTACCGAAGAACTTACTCAGAGCTTCGCTGCAGAATTCCCCGGACTCCTCCTTCTCTCTTCCTTCTCTCTAGTTTCGGCTTGCTCTAGTGAGAGGTGGTGTGAAATTTCAAATGAAGGTGGAGGGGTACTTATAGAGTTTTGAAGTTACTATTCACACTTTACCAGACCGAATTCTGACCGTCGGATCGCACTTGGATGAAATGGCTTGATCTTGGCCATCCACCCCCTTGGTCGACATAAATGGGCAAGGTGGCAACCCTGTGATGTCATCTGGATGATGTCACAGGTTGCTTTATGCCCTGGTCCGACATAAATTATATTCTCCGATCGGTGTCCGATTCGCGTAATCGCGTAAAATCCCAAAAATCCGGAATTACAGCTTTGAAGACATTTTCTCACTTATTAGAATCTAGGTTAAACAAATTTTTGATTCCATACAGGGTTCCAACGATCCTACGGAAGTTTCTCGAAAAACGTGCCCGTTTACGGAATTCACTTCAGGAATTGTCACTTTCTGGACAAAAATTCACTGACTCCAAATATGTCCAGATAATCATAAACTCATCCCCAGATGTTGAGTTACAATTTATTTTGTTCAAATTCTAATTTTATGACTATCTGCTTTTTTATCAGATTTTCTCTATTTCGTCTTATTACTAGACTCTCCTACCGATCTCGGAATTAACTTCTGGAACAGCCCAATCCGAGATAAAAATCCACTTAGTAATAATATACTCGACTCCGAAATCTGTTCCTGGTTCTCTAGATAGGATCCAATTCCTATCGGTGTTTATTTACTTTTTCACTTTTTACTTTAATTTATTCTTTAATTAAGAATTTTAATTTTACACTCCAACCATTTAATTTTTTTGTTTCTTCCTTCCCCATGTCGGTACACACATAATAATATACACATATATTTTATTTTATTTTCTAATTAATTATTATATAATTTAATAATTATTTTTACATAATAATTTTACAAAATTCTCCTATTGCTCCTTACTTGTATTTAGGCTCAAAATTACCTAAGCTCACCAATTTTCCTTCATATTTCCCAATCAATTAGCAAATATATTTATGCTAATTTTTAGCCATTACTGTAATACCCTAAAAATCACACTTAGGGTAAATATCATAAATTAGGAAATAATACCTATTAAAAATAGGTGAATATGTGGTATCAAAAAGAATGTTAAATTTATCTTATTTTCTAAAGAAAAATTTCTTGGAAATTAGGAAAAATGTGATAATGTGCCAAAATGACCAAAATGCCCTTATGGAGCATATAATGACTTAGGAAAATTATGAAAAATCCTAAGAGGCAGTAAAATAATTATTAAAAATTAGAGAGTATGTTGTCTCTAATTTAGGAAATTTTTGGGATTTATTTCCTTGGAAAATAATGAGAGAAAAATCAAAAAAAGTATTGTGGGGCCATAATTGACCCCATGATTTTTAATATTTTACATGGGATATAAAATATCAATGTCAGTAAAAAGTGTGTGAGATAATAATTGATGCTAATTGATAAAATTATCAACAATTAATAAGTGATTAGATGAATAATTATTGGCTAATTATGTAGATATGAGAAATCCATGTAATTAGCTATGAACCAATGAAAGAAATTCTTGCTAATTAAATATGAGGTAATTGGAGGATAATGTGAGTTATTGAAAAACAAAATACATGGCCATGAAATGCCCAATATTTTCGAAAATAGAACAAGAAAGAGAAGAAGAAAAGTTGAAGAAATTAGAGTTGGAATATTGAACAAGTCACACATGATTTAATGGTGAAGACTTATGGGTAATAGAAGAGGATAAGGTAAAATCATGGAAAGCAACATCCTTGTCAAAATTAAGCCTTGTATTTCCGAAAATGGGAGAGAGAAATAGGAGGAAAATTTTGATTAAATAAACAATACAATTGGCTTTGTAAAAGCATACAAGCATATTGATTAACTAGGATAGGAAAAAGATGTCAGTCAAGCATAAAAGGTGTTCCTTTTCAATTAATGAATCAAAGACAAAGTTTGAAAAAGTCAAGAATTGAAATTGGCCAATGGAAGCATATAAGCAAAAGGATATTTATTAAAGCATTTGTGATTTAACCAAGGGAGATGTCGGCCAAGCATTAAAGGATTTCATTATCAATCAATTAGTCAAAAAGCAAATAGAAAAGTCAAATTGGAGGAAGGAGCCAAATTGATTGTTGCCTTTATGTATAAACCGAAATTGTAGAATTGAAATTATGTGAGCATGGGAGGTCGGCAATAGCATCCCATGGTGGAGAATTGAAGTTGCAAAATACCCTAGATCCCATGGTTATAATTGAAGATTATAAAGTATGAATAGTAATTCTTTTGGCTATAAATAGACCCTTCCTCTTCACTTCATTCTTCACAATTCTAAGAGTAAGTTCGAAAATAGAGAGAAGGAAGAGAGGAGGAGGAGTCCGGGGAAATTCACAGCGAAGCTCTGAGTAAGTTTTCGGTCCCTAGTCTTAAGCTTCCGTAGTTCTTTCGGTAGTTATAGTAGAAATACTAGTTTAGTCTTTAATCTTCCAAGTATAATTAGATATCATATGTTAGGGGTATTTTAGTCATTAATTTCAAAAATCATGATGGGGTCGGAGTTATGGCAAACTTTTGGAAGATTAGAGTTAAAATAGCGAAGCTCTGGCGAAATTCCGTCGACTAGTAAGGATAGGGGCAAAATGGTAATTTGTACCTAAAATTCCTGGTATGAAGTGAATCACTAATCAATATGATATATATTTCAAAATTATGTTGGAGTAGGAGTTATGTTGAAATTTTGGAAGATTAGGGTCAAAGTAACGAAGTGCTGGCAAAATTTCGCCAATTAGGGGGTCAAGGGTAAAATGGTCATTATGACTAAAATTGTCCGTCGTAATGATAGATCCTTAACAAATATGTTGTCATATTGATAGGATATCCCTGATTACGTTCTGATTACGTTCTGACCAACTATCGTACCGTCTACCGTCAACGAAGGTACGTTCGCGTACTGTAACACTAACTCTGATGGTTATTGTATGCATACGAAGGTATGTTCGCGTCCTGTCATGTCTGTACTCCGATTGTACTATTGTCTGTACTCTGATTGTACTATTGTCTGTACTCCGATTGTACTATTGTCTGTACTCTGATTGTACTATTGTTCGTACTCCGATTGTACTATTGTCTGTACTCTGATTGTACTACTGTCTGTCATCCGACTGTATTACTGTCTGTTGTGCTTTAACCTTACATCCGATCTGTATTGTTATTGCCATACATATCTGATTATGTATACACTATGTCTGACCATAGTAGATGTTGCCAAAATTCTGTGGATGTCTGTCGTACATATATGGTGTATATAAACATGAGGTTAACCGTTACCTGAGATCCGGATGCATCGGATCTCAGCTCTTAATATAGCTTCAGGGTCGGGAGGACCGAGGATCGAAGAGAAAGGCAATCAGCCCGAGTAGAGACACGGCTGAAGACCATCTTTTGTTGCCACGGCGTAGAAATCGCCAGGGAGACGCTTTCTATTGTTCTTTACTTTTGAAAAATCTCGGTTATTAAACCGCTTCTGTAAATAGCCAGACTTACGGCATTTTGATTATATATATCAGTTACTTAATCGCTCTCGTGCACTACTCTGATGTTTACAAATGATGTTTGATGAAAAAAAAAATTATACTGCTTGTGAAAACGGGATGTTACAATTACCCACTAATTATAGGGTTTTACATAATTATTTATGGATTTTCCTTTGTTCATGCTTAAGTAATTAGCTAATAATTACTTAATCAACTCCTTACTACTTGTTGCTAATTTTCTTATTTAGCATAACTCATTACCTCACAACCTTTACACTGACATTAGTGTTTTATGCCTCATGCCCTATATTAAAATTTACAGGGCATTTTGGTCATTATAATACTTTTTAACTTTTCCCCTTTTATTTCTTTAAGGTAATAATTTAATAAATTACCTAAATTAGGGACAGTATTATTCCCTATTTCAAATAAATATTTACTTGCCCTTTTTATAACTTTCACATGGTATTTTATAACCCGTAAATGCGTTTAGGGACCTGTTTGCAAACTTTCAAACGTTTTAGGGACCTAATTGCAAATTATTCTTTTTCAAGAGAAACTACCCCAAAAATAAGATAAAGTCTCCACAATGTCTTTGAGATCATAAATTCACCTATTTCCAATAGGTATTATTTACTCAATATGATACTTATCATAAGTGAGATTTTCAAGGTATTACATTTTATATAATAAAAAAAAAAAAAGTTGTGCTACATATATATCTTCTAGTGAGACATATGTTATATATCTATGGCAGTTTTATTACCATTCCAATAATACATTTTTTGGGGGGCAAACTACCAGTCCAATTCATAATCACTGTAGTACAAAGGATGTAACCAGTGCTTGCCTAGCTACATATCATCAATAAACAAAATGTATTTATTATGTATTTTACATACATTTAATTAAAAATGACTGGCCAAAAAAAAATAAAAAATGAGTCCGTGGATAATTACATATAGGGTTAGGGTGTAGATTTGCCAACCAACTATTACCCGATGAGCGTCTGACACAAATAACAATTGAAGGGACCAAAATTGCCAATCAACAATTAAAAAGTTAAAAAAAAAAAACACCAAATAACTATTTAAAAAAAATAACTACCACAATTAAGTTAAAATATGAGGCATTGGCGTAGGACGGTGGCGGAAACGCTGGAGAAAAGAGCGGTTAAGCTTTCTTGTTGGATAAGGCAAACACCAACAGAGATGGGACCCATGGGAGCAGGCGGTGTGGCAGCGGCGGTTGCTGCTTGTGGCATCAGAGGGATGGAACCAGGGTGTAAGATGCGTGCCGGTCGAAAGCTATGGACTACTGGATGAGTTTAAGAGGGTGAGTGGAACACCCAACAACAATGGAAGCTTTGGAGATACCGACATCGCCGACACTGTGACAGTCAATGAAAGACGGAGACACCAAGACAGTGACGGGGTAATAGTTCGTTGGTGAATCTGCACCAAATTGTGTTTTTTTCACTTTTTAATTGTTGATTGATAATTTTGGTCCCTTCAATTATTATTTGTGCCAGACGCTCCTCGGGTAATAGTTGGTTGGCAAATCTGCACCTTAACCCTTACATATATTCCAAACACTTCATAATTCATACACACACATTATGAGCGTGCGGATCAAATTATTATACAAAGCTTTATGTTCTACGTAAAGAACTTTAATAACCTTTAAAGCTGTACCATAAATATCTATGAACTTTTATATATATACAGATAACTTTATACTATTATCAATTTTATACTCTTAATTGTTTCCTGTATGCATATATAAGTATATAACCCCTCAAACTTTGAGTTATATACAAATAAACTCCTTAAACTTTAAGTCACTTGTTGAGATATAATGGACAAAACTAATAATATGGATGTTATGTATGCATAAATGAAAAACTTTACAAAGGTTAATTTATTGTAATATTTCAAAGGTTAGGTCAGGTTATTTATATTATATATGATATAAAGTTCAGCGTCTTGAATAATTCAGCGCGCACACAAACATTGAAATAGGAGGACCACATACGTGACAATGTCTTTTTATTAAGAAATGGTCATTCACGAATCACGCCATTATATTATATTATTATTAATATACCATCAAAGATTGATATCCATTGAAATTGACATTGCTATCAACGTATGTGATTATTTTACATGATCGGAAGCAGCTTTCATGGCATGCGTTAATTAATTAATTTATTTTTAAATGAAGTTATCAATATAATAATCATAGAAATTGGTCAAAACTTTATAATATAATATGATTAAAAAAACGATGCATACCAATGAGAATGAGCATACCAATGTTTTGCAAATTACATATAATACTATTCATCCCAATTGAAAGAGATCTCTAGACTTTCAAAACAAGTTAGAATGATATGATAAATTTCCAAAAGTGAAAGTAAGTATCAAAAGGCATAGAATTTGAAAATGATATCCAAAACACAAGCCTCTCATTTTTCACATGACAGATATTATATTTTAGGGAAATACACTTCTCATATTGTAGGAGAAGTGTATCCTCATGTCATAGATACTTCGATTTCCGTGCTTGAGTTTTTTTTTATATAAAAGATGTGGGTCCCACCATTTCATATGTGTGTAGGAATCTTCTTCTTTTCATACAATATGAGAAGTGTAAACCCCTATATTTTATTGATAAAATTGTCCCTTCTATTTATTGCTAGTATTTCGAGTGCAACAAATAGATGATAAAGTTTCCCCAAACAAACTATTATCATAAACCAATGCAATATCCTTATGCCATATTTATTATAGTTCTGTGATCGTTATTTATTACTTAATATCATAAGCCATTGTCTTTTCGTATTTTATGGAATCATCGATGAAGTTAATCACAAATTCGGAGGGGGAAGAAGATTTATGAAGGGGGAAGAAGAATGGGTTTTGAAGGAATGAAAAGAAGGAAACTGTGTAACATCCCAATTTTGAAAAGCGGAATAATTTTTTTTCATCAGAGTAGAGCATCGGAGCAAATAAAGTATTGAGTAACTGATACAACATTAACTGTGGCGTAGCTGTTTGTTCATAAAGAACGATACATTTATCGGTACATATCTTAAATATCTTTGATCGGGTCTTCATGTGTACTGTTTACTCTGCTTACTCTTATCTTCCGTCTTTGGTTCCCCGAACCTTGATGCTATAGTAAGAGCTGAGGTCCAATATCCATCGGACCCCAGGTAACGGTTAACCTCATGCTTATATAAACAATATATGCATAGCAGATATTTCTAATATTACAACAATGATCAAGCCAATCAGATGTATGATCAATCAATAACAGTACAATCAGATGTAAAGTTAACTAGTTTGCACCTCCCGTAGCACGATAGCATGTCGTGCCCTCAGCGCTAGGAAAACTTATCGGTATTATTATGACTATAACCCATGTAAAGTTGTAATTAGTGATCTAAGTCCCATACCTTAGTCACAGTGCATGTCCAGGACAGAGTCTCATTCATGGCTTTATGAAAGTACCCACATCATATATAAGCATACTATAAGCATCAGAGTCAATGTTACAGTACGCGTCCGTACCTTCGTTGATGAATACGGTACGTCTGTCGGTCGGATCGCAATCACAGATATCCTGTAAGGATAAGATCGTATTTATTAATTCATAATTTATATCCTAACAGATATTTTAGTCACAAATAACTATTTTACCCTTGACCTCAGAAAATCGCTAACCGATAAAATTTCGCCAGAGCTTCGCTACTCCGACTCCCAACTTTCAAAAACTTACTTCCTACCATGTTTTAACCCTGTCAGACATCTTTCAATGCAATGAGGCTTAAAAACAAGAATAGGAATTAAGTTTCCTACTTCCTAAATCTAACTAGCATTTATACTAAGAACTACTAAACTAAAGACTAGAACTTAAAAGCTAAGGACCGAAGAACTTACCAAGAACTCTGCTCCTCCTTCCTGCTTCTCTCTCTAGCTCTCACTTCTCTCTAGGATTTCGAATTTGGTGTGAGAATTGCAATGAAATGAAGGCCCTATTTATAGGGAAAAGGTGTGGCAACTTTGGTAATTCTTTTGAACTTTCTCTACTCAAATCTAGACCATTAGATCTAGGGTTTCCTTCATCTCTTCATCCTCACCCTCCAATAAAAAAAAAACGTCCCTATCCCTCTCTCTCTCTCCCTTATCTCTTCCATTTTCAATGAAATCCTATCTCTTTGGATTTCCTCTTACCGATTAATTCCCCTGCTCAGTGTTCTAATTGTATGTACTTATAAAATCACAAATATTTTTAGAGGTAAAGTTTGAAGTTTATATAGTCTTTTGAAAAGCACTTGAAATAACAAGAATTATGGTCTAATTTGGGGTTTTTACTAGCCTTTTTGTCATCTTAGGATTAACCCCGAAAGTTACGGAAATGACTTCGGAGATAACCTACTTTGAGCTAAAAATACACCTATTTATAATAAGTCCTTATATTTAATCTATAGTTAACATATTTCAAGATACAATTTAATTTCTATAAGTTCTCATTTGAATTTAATCCTAGTAGCTTTTTCACAAAATATCTTCTTTCACTTCCTTGGCTCTCATGCATCCACATCTCCTCATCACACAACCACACACATCACACACACACTCTCTTAATTTCGTCCCCCTCCCCCTTTTTCTTTTTAATTTTGCATTTTATTTTATCTAATATTATTTTAGAAGAAAAATCTCTCATTGGTGGATTATGGTTCACAAGGATTAAGCTTTAGGAGGTTAATTGAAGGCCTTAGGATCTTGCTTTATTAATTCTAATCCAAGCCTTTGATTCTAGTTTGACTTGTCAAAGTTGTTTAGTATCTTAAACTTATGCTTAATAATCTTTAACATATCCTCTATTGGCCAATTAGGCTTTAGGGATTTTATGTAGTTAATCTTATACATTCCTTATTCATGCCTAGTTAATTAGCAATTATCTTTATGCTAATCTTGACCCTTCATTGGCCATTGATCTTTAATTAGGGTCATACATCTCTATTTGTACCTTTAAAACATGCTATTTAATTAATTATGAAGACTTAATTAATTATCTACTAATTGTTGACAATTTTCTTTAATTGGATTGATTATTTTCTCATAACTTTTGGGTTTACATTGGTCATTTATGCACCATGCATTATTTTAATAATCATAGGGCAACTTATGTTCCCTTTTTAAATAAATCATTACTTAATTTCGAAAACTACATAAATATATTTTTTTATTGCAAATTTAATTGCCTAATAGTTATTGCTAATTTTCTCTAATTGATTTAGGTATTTTGATGATATTTAATTACTCTTTTATGATATAATTAAGATTATACTTAATTATGATAAATCTTAGGATATTTTGTAATCCCTAATAGAATTTGGAAAATTTAGCCTTTGGTTCTTCTAATTCTAGGGAAAAAATTGTCTCTTATGATTTAATCAAATACACTACAAAATTTGAGACTACATATTCACCTATTTCCAATAGGTATTATTTAATATAATATTTAAGATAAATAATTATCTGGGTATTACAAACTGCAAACTCAAACATACAAGTACGTATTAGACCACATTAATTTTTATGTTTCTCTTGTTTATGTCACTAAAAACTTTTAGACAATATATTTTATTACATGTCACAAATATATTAGATTTATAATCTTCTGATAAACACGAATTAGGTATTATTATATCTTTCGCTACATTAATTTGACAATGTTATATATGTGAAATATTACTATATGATAAACAGAAATTAAGCATAAATGGGCACATTGGTAATAGAAGGATTCATAAATCTTGCAAAAAAAATTAATAAAAGTAAAAGCTATATATATTTGGCAAGCCAACATATATATTTCTTCTAATTCTTGAATCACATCTAACTCTGAATTCAAATGTCTTGCAGGAATAATGACACTTGTATTGGTTGAGGTAGTAAAATGAAATGGAATAGGAGGCACCTTTAATTTATCTACCATTGAATGCACCAAAGTCCTACAATTGCTAGTTTTCTAACAATTCTAATGGCAACTTCATCATCTATGCAAATAATCATGTATCTTGCTTCTATCAAATTATAAACTCATTCTGGATATGAAACTTGAAAAGTTTCTTTATCTGGATCAACATTTTTCCTTCCACTAACCATTTCCAAAAACAGTAATTGAAAATAACATTTTCATCTTTTTTGAAAGTACCTCTCATACTTTCTCGCGCCTCCGACTCTTTCTCCTTCGATCTCTCTCATGCTTCTCCCTCCTTCTCCATGTTTGATCCACCTCCGAGCCCTAGTCCAACAAAATCACATCATCCGGTCTCCTCTCCGACCCTAGACGTGACCTCCGGCCCTTTAATACCCTAAAATTTGACTTAGGGTAAAAATCATAAATTAAGAAATAATACCTATCAAAAATAGGTGGATATGTTGTCTCAAAAGAATGTTGAATTTATCTAATTTTCTAAAGGTAAATTTCTTGGAAATTAGGAAAAATTAGTGATGTATCAGAAATGACCAAAATGCCATTGTGGGCATAAATGACTTAAGGAAATTATGAAAAAATCCTTAGAGGCGATAAAATAATTATTAAAAATTAGAGAGTATGTTGTCTCTAATTTAGACAATTTTTGGGATTTATTTCCTTGGGAAATAGTGAGAGATAAATTAAAAGTATTCGGGATCATTGTTGACCCCGTGATTTTTAATATTTTATGTAGAACATAAAATACCAATATAAGTCCAATTGTTGTGAGGAAATAATTATTTCTAAATAAGAAAATTATCAACAATTGGTGGGGGATTAATTAAGTAATTATTGGCAAATTACTTAAGCATAAACAAAGGAAAATCCATAGATAATTATGTAGAACTATATAATTAATGGTTTATGGCTAGAAATTAGCATAAATATATTTTCTAATTAATTGGAGAATGTTGAGGAAAAATAGTGAGATTAAGTAATTTTGAGCCTAAATACAAGTATGGACCAATAGGAAATTTTGTGAAAAATTATGTAAAAATAATTAAAATAATAATTAAAATAATTAATTTAAAAAATAAAATAAAAATATATAATAATAGGTGTGTGTGTGCCGACATGGTGTGATGATTGGAAGAAGAAAAATAAGGTTGGATGAAAAATTGAAACTTTTAATTATTAATTAATTAAATGTAAAAGTAGAAAAAGTAAATAAACTCCGATGGAGATCGGATCCTATCTAGAAAACCATGAACAAGATTTCTAAAGTCAAAATATAATATTGATGAGTGGATTTTTATCCTGAATTGAGCTGTACCTGGAGTCGTTTCTGAGATCGGTAGAAGAAGTTAGTAATAAGACGAAATAGAGAAAATCTGAGAAAAAGGCAGATAGTCATAAAATTAGGATTTGAACAAAATAAATTATAACTCAACATCTGGAAATGAGCTTATAATTATCTGGACATGTTTGGAATCAGTGAATTTTTGTCCAGAGGTTGATGATTCCGGAATTCAATTCCGTAACCGAGCACGTTTTTCGAGAAACTTCGGCTGGACCGTTGAAACCCTGTATAGGATCAAAAAGTGAGTTAACTTAGATACTTCTAATGAGAAAGAGAAGGTCTTCAAAGTTGTGAATCCAGAATTTTGAGATTACGCGATTCGGATACCGATCGGGGTTTTATCGGTATAAAACCTTCTTGAACAAGTTGATTACATCATCATTGATGATGCAATTTTGTGCCACATCAGCCATATATGTCGACCAAGAGAGAAAGAAGAGAGAGAAAACTTGTTTGAGAAGTTTTCAAAAAGAAGGAAAAATTACAAGTTTGGAAAGGGAAAATTACCAAGTTGGACCCAAAACTTCTTCTATAAATAGGCACCACTTCTCTTTGCATTCTTCACACCATTCCCTCTTGAGGAATTCGAAAGTTAGAGAGAGGTTTTAGAAAGAGAAGCTCTGGAGGAAAAAGCAGCGAAGCTCTGGGTAAGTTTTTCGGTACCGAGTCTTAAGCTTTCGTAGTTCTTTCGGTAGTTAGAGTAGAAATGCTAGAATAGTCTTTAATCTTCCAAGTATGATTAGATATCATATGTTAGGGGTATTTTAGTCATTATTTCGAAAATCATGGTGGGGTCGAAGTTCTGGCAAAAATTTTGGAAGATTAGAGTTAAAATAGCGAAGCTCTGGCGAAATTCCGCCGACTAGTAAGGGTAGGGGCAAAATGGTAATTTTTACCTAAAATGTCTGTTATGATGTAAATCATTAATTAATATGATTTATATTTCGAAAACTATGTTGGAGTAGGAGTTATGTTGAAATTTTGGAATATTAAAGTCAAAGTAACGAAGTGCTGGCGAAATTCCGCCGATTAGGAGGTAAGGGGTAAAATGGTTATTATGACAAAAAATGTCCGTCGTAATGATAGATCCTTAACAAAGACATTGTTATATTGATAGGATATCCCTGATTACGTTCTGATTACGTTCTGACCAACCGCCGTACCGAAATACCGTCAACGAAGGTATGTTCGCGTACTGTAACACTAACTCTGATGTTTATTGTATGCATATATGTATATTGTATGTACTCTGACTGTACTATTGTCTGTACTCTGACTGTACTATTGTCTGTACTCTGATTGTACTATTGTCTGTCATCCGAATGTATTTCTCCGATCAGATTCACTGTCGTTGTATTGTTGTTGCCATACATATCTGATATGTATACCCTATGTCTGACCGTAGTAAATGTACCCTATGTCTGACCGTAGTAAATGTTGCCAAAATTCTATGAAGGTCTGTCGTACATATATGATGTATGTAATCATGAGGTTAACCGTTACCTGAGGTTCGATGCATGGACCTCAGCTCTTAACTTAGCTTCAGGGTCGGGTGGACCGAGGATCGAGGAGAAGGACAAGCAGCACGCCTAGGAGTCGCGGCTGAAGACTTCTTTCTGTATTACTTTTGAAACACTCTTGTACCGCTGTTTAAACAGCAAGACATGCTACCATGGGTATTTTAATATATATATCAGTTACTCAATCGCTCCGGTGCTCTACTCTGATGTTTACAAATGATGTTTGAAAAAAAAAATTATACTGCTTGTGAAGACGGATGTTACAAGCCCCTTCTCCGACCTTGCCCTCCATCCAATCGTGACCCCTCTCCTCCTTGACCTTGCACTAACACACATTGTGTCGTTGACGCCCTCTGCCCTCTACCCCTCCAATCACATCCTTGGCATCACACAGTCGCCAACCCCGTCACAATCTACTTTCCAAAGTCAACACCCTCCTAGTGTCATGATTTACTCTTTAGTCTCATCTCCTCCCCGTAGGTCTTCAATCATGTAAGTGTGCTATGTCCTCTCAACATAGTCTTTTTTCTTGATTTTTCTTTGGCTTGTTTTCATTTTGGCTTATGGGTTTTACTATAATGGCATGTTCCGAGGATGAGCTTTGTCCTTTATCTTTATTGGTATGAACTTGATAGAATATACAAAACTCTAAATTTATGGTTACACATGGGTAGTTAGCATCAGTTGATCTATTAGAGGCATTATGAACTTGTATTGATGAAATTGCTATATTAAATTATTGATATTATCTTGAATTGCTTCAATTAGTTTTGGTTAAATTAAGTTGAATTGGGTTGTTGTTGAGATTCTTGTATGTCTTACTTTAAGGGGAAATGCTATTGAAATTTTTGAAAAATGAGTAAGGCAGCCCCTTCCTTCACCCATATTCACATGTCAGAGTGCTGTTGAAAATGGATTAGGTGGTAATAAAATGGATCACAGTTGGATGAATTAATTGAAAACTAGTGAAGAATATAAGCATGAGGTGGAAGAATTTATTGAATTTGCTAAAATGAATGCACCTAGTAAAAATGGGAAGCATTTTTGTCCTTGTGTCAAGTGTTTAAATGAAAGTAACGGGACATTGAAGATATATGTGATCACTTACTTTGTGATGGAATAAATATTCTTTGGTACACAAGGTGGATATGGTATGGTAAGGAAGCAACTGCTTACATCCCACAAGAAGGAACTTTTAGATGTCGTAGATGATGATAGAATGGAGAAAATGATTTATGATGTTGAGGCATAATCTTTCACACAATCACGTGTATATGATATAGCATGAGAAGTGATGTAAAGACACCTTTGTACCCTGGGTTTACTAAGTATACACGCTTGTTAGGTATTTTGTATTTGATCAACTTAAAGGCAACTTGTGGGTGGATGGACAATAGTTTCACATTGTTACTTGAATTCTGTGTGATATGTTTCTAGAGGATAATGCACTTCTAAATAATATGTATGAGGCCAAGAAAATTTTGTCTAGGACGGTATGGAGTAAAAAGATGCTTGCTTTCCCTAATGACTGTGTATTGTACAGAAATGAGTATGAAGGACTAAATGAGTGGTCGAAATGTAAAACTTCACAATACGAAGTGAAGAAAGATATTGATTGTGGTGATGAGACAACTAAAAGGCAACATTTAAATGTTTCATGGTATCTTCCAATTATACCACAATCTAAGTCAATGTTTGCTAATGCAAAAGATGCAAAGAAGTTGATATAACATTCTGAGGAGAGAATATGTGATGGAAAATACCTTCGCACCCGGTTGACTCTCCACAATGGAAGAAAATAGATGAAATGTTTCCTAAATTTGGCAGCAACACTACTAGAAAATACTGAAAGGGCGACAGAATTTACGAGGAAAAAAATTCTGTGACAATTGGCAATGGAATTGGCAACAAGAAAAAAATCCGTCGTAAATTGCGACGGAAAATAAATTTTGTCACAAATTTTTTGCAATGGAACAAAAATCGCAATTTGAAACGGATTTTTTTTTCCGTCGCTAGAAAAAAAAAAGGCAATCAAAACGTGTCCTAAATTTAAACTACCACTCCCCGATGTGGCACCTTGGTCTTCCTTCCTCTTCTCAGTCTCGCATCTTCTTCCCCTTCTTCTTGATCTCTTACGAGCATATCTACAATGCCTTCACCGGCGAGCGAGCCTTTAATCGCACATCAGAATTGTCATCATCTTCTCTACCTTCGTCGTCTTCTTCTTTAACCTGCCTCTACGCTGGCGATTATGCAAGTATGATCTCTCTTGGCACTCTCCTATTTTAACGTTCTCAAATTCTTCAAAGATCTGGGTTCGGTTTCTTTTTTTGTTTCCCCTCCCCTTCTTCCTTCTCAGATTTGATATCCGAAGAGGTTGAAAGGTTGTTAGGTGGGGCGTTTACTGTAGGATCTGTAATACCCTAAAAATGACTTAGGGTAAATATCAAAAATTAGGAAAATTATACCTATTGACAATAGGTAAATATGAGGTCTCAAATATGGGAAGGGATTTATCATAATTTCAAGGGCAATTTCTAGTGAAATTATAAGAAATAAAGTGCTAAAATGCCCTAAATGAACTAAGAGTTATAAAATACTGTGATAAATCCTTAGAGGCAATAAAATAATTATTAAAAATTAGAAAGTATGTTCGCTCTAATTTAGAGAATTTTTGGGATTATTTCCCTTGAAAAATAATGAGGGAAAAATCAAAAAGTATTGTGGGGCCATAATTGACCCCATGATTTTTAATATTTTACGTGAGTCATAAAATACCAATGTAAGTCCAATAGTTGTGAGAAAATAATTAATCCTAAATAATAAAATTATCAATAATTAGTAAGGGATTAATTAAGTAATATTGGCTAATTATTTAAGCATAAACAAGGAAATAATCATGGTAAATTATGTAAAACTCTATAATTAGTGGTTTATGGCTAAAATTAGCATAAAATATATTTTCTAATTAATTGGAAAATATGAAGAAAAATATATGAGATTAAGTAATTTTAAGCTTAAAAACATGTATGGACCAATAGGGAAATTTTGTGAAAAAATTATATAAAATAATTTTTAAATAATTAAAATATATAATATTAATTAATTAAATAATTAAAAAACGAAAAATAAAAATAAAAAATACCAGATATTGACCGAAAATTTTGAATGGGAAAGGATAAGATTTGAATGAAAAAAATATCATGATATTTATAATATAATATTAATACAAATTGTGATATTTTGTGAAAAAACAAATAGGATAAATGACCACCGATAGAAATTAAGTCCTATCTAGAAAATCGTGAGTAAGGTTTCTAAAGTCAGAGTATATTATAAACAAGTGAATTTTTAGCTCGGAGTAGGCTGTCTCCGAAGTTATTTCCGTAACCGGCGGAATGCTGATGTAATAAGACGAAAAAGAAATAAGGCAGATAGTAGAAATGAAAACACATAGAAAATAAATCATAACTCAATATCTGGGGTTGAGTTGGTAAACATCTGGACATATTATGAATCAGTGAATTTTTGTCCAGAAGTTGACGCTACCCGAAGCGATTTCCGTAACCGAAGCGTTTATCCGAAAATCTTCGGTGAAATAGGAGAGGCCCTGAAAGGGATCAAAAATTTAGTTGACCCAAGTATTTTGAAAGAGGAAGAAGAGATCTTCAGGGCTATGTTCCCGGAATTTTGAGATTTTACAAGATTACGCGATTAGAACACCGAACAGGGACTTTATCGGTAGGAAACTTCTCAAGCAAGTTCGTGACATCACCTTGTTGATGTCACTTGGTTGAAAGATGATGTAAGGAGGTGGATTGTGTAGACAAGATGAAGCCAACTCAATGAAGTGCGATCCTACGGTCCAGAATCCGTCTGGTAAAACATGAATAGTAACCTGAAATTGCCTATAAATAGCCTTCAACCTTCTTCATTATTCTCACACCAATTCAAGAGCTCTAGTTCAAAATTTCCTAGAGAGAAGAGAGAAGGAAGAGTCCGGGGAAATTTGCAGCGAAGCTCTGAGTAATTTCTTCGGTCCTTAGTCTTAAGCTTTCGTAGTTCTTTCGGTAGTTAGAGTTGAAATGCTAGATTAGTCTTTAATCTTCCAAGTATGATTAGAAATCATGTTTAGTGGTAATTAAGGCATTAATTTCGAAAATATTGTTGGGGTTAAAGATATGTCAAAATTCTGGAAGATTAGAGTCAAAGTAACGAAGTTCTGGCGAAATTCCGTCGATTAGGGGATCAGGGGTAAAATGGTCATTTATGACTAAAATGTCCGTCGTAATGATAGATCCTTAATAAATGCGTTGTTATCTTGATAGGATATCCCTGATTACATTCTTTCGACGTAAATATCGTTCATCGTCAACGAAGGTACGTTCGCATCATCGTAACACTAACTCGATGGATATAGTATGCATGTATGATATGTGTGTATGGTATGATGTGAGTAAGGTATGTGTATATGTGGTGTGTTGTTGGAATGCATATTATGTTAGAAAATAACTGTATGCATGCTGGGAGCGATATATCTGTAAGGTTGGGAGCGATACATCTGTAAATGCTGGGAGCGATACGTTTGCATGCTGGGAGCGATACATGTGCATTGGTTGGGTGTGATTCATATGTTGTGTTAATGTTGTTCTGTAACCCATATGTGTGTATGTAAACATGAGGTTAACTGCTACTCCGAGATCAGGTGCGGATCTCAGCTCTTAACATAGCATCAGGGTCGGGAGGACCGAGGACCGAGGAGAGAGGGAAGCAGCAAGCTTAGAGACCGGCTGAAGACTTTCTGTTGTTGTTCTTACTTTTGAAAACTCTCGGTTACTGTACCGTTTCTGTAATTAGCCAGTGGGCATTTTGAATATATATATCAGTTACTCTTCCGCTCCGATGCTCTACTCTGATGAAAAAATTTTATACTACTTTTGAAAAACGGGATGTTACAGGATTAAGCTAACAAACAGCGAAAGCAGTGTGTTTTGGCTTTGGGGCGCCACCACTCATTTACATTGCAATGCAAAACTTTGATTACCGCCTCTGCAGAACTTCTTCATCACCATGTAGCATACCTTCTGGCGATCCATCGATTGCTTATACAGACAACCCTTTATATTTTTTTGTTTTTTTGGCAGACACTTTTTTGGTTTATATCGTTCCTTTGATCTCTTGTCATAGGATGTAATCAAGGTCCTCAAAATATTTCACTATAACTAGTTTACAAAGGGTTTGTTGGAGGTAGATACTACCGTTGAACAAGATGAAACGAGTTCTGTGGGAATGGCTTCTTTGTTTTTAGAACTAGCAGGTGTTATACCTGGAATTGATGAGACAATGAGCTTTGCTGAGATGTTGAAGTAAGAAATATGTGTTGTCTTATTGATTTTGTTTTGACTTGAATTTTATTCAATACTGTGTGCTTAAATTTGAAACTTATCTGTACAAAGTTGTGTTTATGATAGTGTAGAGTTGTAATTCATTTGTGTTCTCATTGTTTTCCTTCCTCCTTTAAGGTGTTTGGTGTTGAGCCTATTGAAAGTGTCGTGCTCTCTGGTGGACAGTCTGGTGAGTTATAGCATTTGTTATGCTCATTTACTTCTTCGTTGATAGTTGATTTTTTAATATCCTATCACATATGACAAACCATAATAATTTTTCCTTGCATGTTGCTTTGGAATTTGATTGTGTAACATCTGGGTATCTGTATGCTATGAGATTAGAGTATATTGTTTTGGTTCAATTGATTTCCTCGGAAATACTTTTCAATTGAACCCCATTTCTAGTCCTAAACTTTACAAAGGAGTGGGTTGCCTTTTATCCTCCTTAAAAAAAAAATCGGGGGCAGGACCCACAAACTTAAATTCCTTGCTCCGCCACTGACTGGACCCCTTACTTATGCCTACCATTTCTTTCAGGAGCTAGTGATGGATTTATTGCAGTCCATTGTTGAGATAGTCACCTATGGTGATAGACAAGATCCTTTCATTTTTGAGTATGAGTCCCCTAAGCAACATGACATTCTTGTCTTCTGATTTTGTTCTTTTATCTTGATGAAATCTGTATACTCCTGACTGATTGTAATTATTCAGGTGAATCATGGAACACCAAGTACTAGCAGAATTTGTTCGCATTCTAAAGATCAGCAAAAATTTAAACTTGAGGCACCTTTGCTTCAATATCTGAGCATACTGATCCAAAATATGGATAGTGAACATTCGATCTGTAAGATGCTTAATTAATTGTTATGCATGGTCAATATCCTAAAATTTTAAGTTTGACCTGTTTCTGCATATTTGAATTATTATCTCAATAGTGTTCAATTAACCAGAGCAGGATTACGACTGTTACTCCTGTAAAATTGATTTGTCATCTTTACATGTTGCAGACTATTGTTTCAGCAATGGTTATATTAACAACATAATTTCATATCCTTACATCTTTGGTGGGGGAGACTTAGCTCCATACTACGTTTCTTTTCTAAGGTTTTGATCCATTCATTCTTTCCTACGTTTTTCTCTCTTTCCTTACTTTTGTTTTTACTCTTCTTCTTTTTGTTTCGATATTCATTCAGAGCTGTTAGCAGTAAGGTAAACAGAGACAAACTTGCCTTCTCGTGAAGGTTCAAGGGGTAGGTTAAATATCATAATTTTATTGTCTTGCTGCTATATGTTTAACCAACATCGTTGCTGTCTCACTTTTGAATGGGACCTAGGGCACAACTTATTTCTGTTGCATTTATTATTCCACGGTTTTTTTGGCTTGGACCATTAAAGATCTTATTTTGGTATATAAAGCATGTCATCAGGCATCAGCAGATAAAATATACTGTTATGTACTTTTCTGTATGTTTGCATAATTCTAGGGCACAATTCTAGTATGTTTGCATAATTTATGTAGCTTTCCGTTTAGGTTCCATCAGAACGAAAGTTGATGAGTATCTAGACATTCTCTAACGAAATATTTATTGCTGCAGGGATGGAATACTTGCATATATTTTCTCTGACCATTATGTCATGCTGCTAGCTTCTCTATTTTTATTACTTATTTTGTCATAAAGTAAAGGTAATGTGATTTGATTCCCTGCGTGTAGCCTGGCAGTAATCTTCATATGAGTAATTTAAAGTTTGTTAAGTCCACCTTTTGATTGCAGATCTTGATTGTGCGATAGCTCCAGTGATTGGGTCATATAAGGTGTGAAATATAATTGTATGCCTGATATTAGTTACATGTTGCCTTGAGATTAACTGGACATGCTTTATGCCTCTTATTCTATTTTTGGAACCTTTCCTCCTACTTACATGTATTTATTATTTAACTAAATTCAATGTGCTACATTTTTCTTTCTCTTCTTTCTTCTCTCTCTGTGTTTCAGCTACATACTAACGTTTTTCTGTTTTGGGGATTTATGATTGAACTTGACGAGAGAATCTTAAATTCACCTTGGATTAAATAATGTGAAATTAGATTTTAATCTAATTTCCGTTTAGGATAGACATATACCTAGAAGCTCCGTATAACCAAATTAGAGTGAGCCCGATTTGAATTGCATCTTAATTAATTGTGTGAGACGTTGCATAATTAATTGAGGTAGGTGTATAAATGGACCGACATGCATTTATAAACAATAATACTCTAGATTAGCTGATTAAGTTAAGTTCGGATTAATTTAGTGGGGATAAAATCTAATAAACAAACAAGGGATTAATCTATTAACACATTGCTTAATCCTTTTCACTGACAAAGCTGCCTAATGTTACTCTCAGCAACTAACTTTGGGAGCCCTCATTACCCAATGATAAAACTACATGATATTAACTCAAAATTCAATGACCACAGCCAGGTAAAAAGAAGTACCTAGTAAATAAAATTTTGTCAATATTGAATTACGTTAGGTATATTTTGAATGATTAATTCTGGCCAAGGAACTGTTCAATCAGATTTTAGTTAATGGTCTATTGGTTAAGTTGCAACAATAAATGACCACTTTTATCTCCTCTAATTTCTGGGTTTTTTTTTTTTTCCAAAGAGTTCTATTAAAATCTGCTGCTAACTAGACAAGAATAATCTTATTATCCAAAATCATTGTATACATAGAACTAATAAACTCTTGTAAAGTTCTTATCCTAGGAGATAAACAAAGTCATACAAAATATTACATATATTGTGCATTCAGCACCTATACTATTCAAAGATTGAGATGATGTTTCAACACAATGTTAAGATGTAAATAATTACTTAGTAATTTCCATTTAAAAACTTGCACTCTATGTGGGGACCTTTACACTACTAGAAAATACCGCAGGGCGACGGAATTTCCAAGAGAAAAAAAATCCATTCCAATATGCAACAGAATTTGTGACCGCTCAAAAATTGTGAAGAAAAACAAGCTGAAAAGCAGCCACAAAACTACCGTTGCAGAATCCGTGGCAAGTTGCGACTGGAAAAAAATCCCTCGCAGAAACAGATCATTTGCAATAGACTTTTTCGACGAAACTATTTTACGACGAGTTAATCTATCGTACGACTTGGGAGCACATACTGCAAGTGGTTTTGTAATAAGGGGTTTTGCAACGAAAAGCAGGTGTAAAATGGAATTTATTTCTGTCCTAAATATGAAATATAATTAAATGAATTTTATCATGACTCCCTCCTCATCAGTCTTGTTTGACAGCCTCAAAACTCCAATCTCTTCTCACCCCAGGGCTCCTCACCAGCCGGTGCTACTTGGAAGGACAGAAGATCCCGTGCTGTGAGCTCGGCGATGTTCTCCCTTGATCTTCGCCAAAGGTCCTTCTCTCTGGTCTTGATCTTCCCAAGCAATATGCCCTGACCATGTTCTATCCACCGGCACACGAGTAAGCATGGGATTTTCTAAGGAATTCTCTATAGGAATTTGTCTTCTGTAAAACCTGGCTGCACTCAGAGAGCCTCTTTGTGAATTGTGATCACGATAATGGAGGAATCACTAAGCGACAATCCCAATTTTAATTCAAAACCCTACTTCGATCGGGAATTCTTTATCATCTTCAGTACCTCTCTGGCCGACTATTGATGGTCCAACTTGGGCTTTCCGAGGAAGATGCACTCAACTACGCTTGCAAATTTTAAGAGTTTGGTTTCGCACTGCTTCCTTTGCTTTGGGCCGTCAATTGCTTTTACTTCTGGCCTGTTCTCCACCACACTCACTCCTTCCGTCGCATTCGCTGTTGTATGTTCCTTGTTCTCTATTTTAGGTGTAATACCCTAAAAATCCTATTTATCATAAATATTATATTTTGATAAATAACACATATTAAAATAAGGGTGAATATGTGTCTCACAATTTTGTGGTTTGTTAATCATAATTTTAGGCAAATTTTCCTTGGAATTAAATAAACCAATGGATAAATTTAAAGACCACATTTAAGGATTATGAAATATGATATAATTATCATATTAAATCATGGTTTCTCTATAAACCAAAATAGGCAAGAAAGTGTTATGAAAACACTTAAATTAGTTAGAAGGAATTTACAAGAAAATAGTGAGCAATTAAGCTTTCACTAATTAAAGCAATCATGTAATCCTTCATAATTCATCAAATGGAAATTAAACTCTTGATTAGCATGATAATTAAGAGATGCTAATTAAATGTTGAAAAGTCAACAAAGTGCAATTAGGATTAAATGGCCAAGATTAAATCTAATAAAGCTAAATCCTAAGGCCATAATTAAACCTCATAAAGTGTAATCCATGTGATTGTTGGGGGACCAATGGGAGTTTTCCTTTTAGATAATATAAGATTAATTAAAAAATATCAAGTTGAAGAGCAAAAAGGGGGAGGGGGAAGGTTTGTGTGTGTGTGTGTGTGAGTGTTGTGAGAGTTGTGAGCCTAGTGTAGGAGAGAGAAAAGTGAGTTGTGAGAGTTGTGTGTGTTGTGAGCCTAGTATTAGGAGAGAGAAAAGGGTGTAGATATTTTGAGAGTTTAAAAACCATTGGGATTAATTCAAGACACAAGTAAATGAGAACCGATAGAAAATGAATTTTATACTGAGATGTGTTAATCATAGATCAAATATAAGGACTTATTATGAACAAGTATATTTTTAGCTTGGAGTAGGTTATCTCCAAAATCTTTTCCTCAACTTTTGGGATTAATTCTAAAATGACTAAAAGGCTAGTAAAAGCCCCTAATGAAGCCATAACTATGAGATTAGTAAGTTGAAGAAGAAACTTAATTAAAAGTATCATCTTTTCAACTAAACTACACAAGCACATGGTGAGGAATTGACCAACAATGCAATATTCTTGATAAAACTAGCATAAAGTAAAAGTGTGGAGATAAAAGAAGCCAACAGGGTTTGCAAAAGTGGAAGAGATAAGGGAGAGAGAGAGAGGACGAATTGGTGGAAGAGAGAAAGGGAAAATATGTGATTTTCAAAGAGGCCACATATGTCTCATCTTAACCATTGATGAAAAGATGATCCAAGAGTTGAAATCCTTAGGCTTTTGCTATAAATAGAGGGGTTGCCTCTTCATAATTTTCACACCAAAATCATTCTAAAAAGTAGAGAGAAGTGGGAGCTAGTGAGAAGCAAGAGGGAGGAGGAAGTTCTTCAAGAGGTAAGCAAGCTTTTAAGTTTCTAGTCTTTTGTTTAGTAGTTCTTAGTATAATGCTAGTTTGATCTAGGAAATAGGAAATAAAATTCCTACTTTTGTTTTTAAGCCTCATTGCATTGAAAGATGCCTGACGAGGTAAAAACATGCTAGGAAATAGTTTTTGAAAGTTGAGAATCAAAGTAGCGAAGCTCTAGCGAAATTTTATCGGTTAGCGATTTCTGAAGTCAGGGGTAAAATAGTCATTTGTGACAAAAATATCTGTTAGGATATGGTGTATAAAATAATAGATACGGTATTACCCTTTAGGGTATCCGGGAAGACCGGAGTCGGGATCCAAGGACGAACGCCTTGGTAAATACACGGTGAAATGTACGTTCGCTGCGTACTGTAACACTAACTCTAATGCTTATAGTATGTTTATATATGACAGTGATATTCATAAACTAAGATGTCGTCTTAGTTCATTACTTTCACATTCAGCTTTACACAGGTTATAGTCTTATTAATATCGTTGAGTTTTCCTAACGCTGAGGACACGAATGTACATCGTGGCACTAGTGAATAGTGCAGACCGGGATAACATATATGCAGGGGCTGTGTATTGTTATTGCCTTACATATGTGATTATGTATTTCCTACATCTCTTATGGGCTTTTGTAACATCTCATTTTCAAAAGCCGAATAAAATTTTTTTTCCATCAGAGTAGAGCATTGGAGCAAGAGAGTAACTGATACATATATTCAAAATGCCGTAAGTCTGGCCAATTACAGTAATGGTACACGTATAAACGTAACTACGTAAACAGAAGAAGTCTCCAGTCGGGTCTCTATGCGTGCTTCTTCCCCTTCTCTTCCGCCCTTGGTTCTCACAATCCTGAAGCTATGTTAAGAACTGAGGTCCAATGCACCGGACCTCAGGTAACGGTTAACCTCATGCTTATATATACAATATATGAATTACGGACGTTCACAACATTAACAG
This sequence comes from Acacia pycnantha, assembly GCA_025563575.1. Taxonomy (NCBI): domain Eukaryota; kingdom Viridiplantae; phylum Streptophyta; class Magnoliopsida; order Fabales; family Fabaceae; genus Acacia; species Acacia pycnantha. The sequence continues at coordinate 2,843,391 of JAMWYP010000045.1, forward strand.
CATATGAGCACACAATACAAGTATCACACAAACAAGCGTATCCCGACAGCACATAGGCCCCCTACAAGCATATCTCGACAGCACATAGGCCCCCTACAAGCGTATCCCGACAGCACATAGGCCCCCTACAAGCGTATCCGGACAGCACATAGGCCCACTACAAGCATATCCCGATAGCACATAGGCATACAACAGATTATTAACCACATATATGCATACAATACTCATAACACATATACGCATACGATAACCATCAGAGCTAGTGTTACAGTACGCGAACATACCTTCGTTGACGAAATATGGTACGTCTGTCGGTCGATACGTGATCACGGATATCCTATAAGGATAATAGTGTTTTTATTACTCAAACAATATCCTAACAGATATCTTAGTCATAAATGACTATTTTACCCCTGACTCTGCTAACCGGCGAAATTTCGTTAGAGCTTCGCTATTTTGACTCTAATCTTCCAAAAGTTTGCTATAACTCTTTCTCCATCATAATTTTTGAAATAAATATCATATTTAACCCTAAAACATGATATCAAAATTAAACTTAGAAGATTAAAGATCAAACTAACATTTCTACTATAACTACCGAATGAAAAACTAGAACTTAAAACTAGGGACCGAAGAAATTACCCAGAACTTCGCTACTCCTTCTCCAGAGCTCCTCCTTCTCTCTAACCTCTCTCAAATTTCGAAATGCTCTTGTGAATTGGTGTGAAAAACTCAAAAGAATGAAGGGCTATTTATAGATAAAGGTGAGGGCAAGTTGGTAAACTCCTTGATTTCTCTTCTTCCTTGTAGACCATTGGATCAAGGGTCCCTTTTTGAGATCAAATCTCCTCCATACACCTCATGGCCGACCTCCCCCTTACCTCACCCTTCCAAGAATGATGTCATCCAAGTGATGTCATCCCCTATACTTTATGGATTCAACCGATAAAATCCCCTCTCCGGTGTTCTAATCGCGTGATCTTAAATAATCTCAAATATTCCTTGACATAACCTTGGAGTTCTATGATATCACTTGAGAAATATTTGGATTAACAAATATTATGGTCCCATTAAGGGTATTTCCTAGCCTGTTAGTCATTTTAGTATAAACCCCGTCGGTTACGGAAATGACTTCGGCTATAACCCACTTCGGGATAAAAATTCACTTGTTCATAAAAAGTCCTGATGTTTGAAACCTAGTTCAAGGATTTCAAGATAGGATTTAATTTCTATCGGTTCTCATTTATCCTATTTGCTTTTTATCAAAAATATCTTTCTACTTTATCTCTTTTCTTCCAACTTGTTTTTGCATTCACACTTGCCACATCTTTTTTCCTTCTTTTTCAAGAGAAATTACCCTAGAAAAATAAGGTAAATCCCACACAAGATTTGAGACCACATATTCACCTATTAATAATAGGTATTATTTATCAAAATATAATATTTAAGATAAAAAAATTATCCGGGTATTACAGCTTTTGTAGTGATTATTGCTGAAATGTCATGAATATCTGTCATACATATATTGTTTACATAAGCATGAGGTTAACCGTTATCTGAGGTCCGATGGGCATTGGACCTCAGTCTTAACTAATAGTACAGGAAAGGATCAAGGATCAGAGAGGGTACCGGTAGATGGAGTCGTGAAAAAGTACCGAAGTACGGAGCCGTGAGGAGGCACTGGTCGAGACAAGAGCCGGAAGAAGTTATCAGAGCCTATTGTCAGGCATGGATCTAATAAGGTTACTACGAACAGTTTGGTGCCGAAGGCAGGGCTAATCTATGTGGGTCAGCCAATAAGTCGTCGTGAACTCGGTGAGGCCCCCATGATAGACACCTACCTGGCCATTCTATTTGGTTAACTGAGTTAGGTTCATTGCCCCAAGTCTAGTTAAGGCTTGGTCTAGATTATATAGTTACCATGTAAAAGTTTGTAATTATACAAAGCTCTGTATATTGTATCACATGAATATTCCTTCGGGATTTTCAATTTAACCAGCATACGCCAGGCATCATCATATGTCGGGGTATTTTATTTCAGTTACCCATTGTCCAATTATTAGTGCATGCTCTCAATTTCCACATTACTCTGATGTAGCACCTCAAACTCTATTGATTTTTCTAAAACCAAGTGTCAACCGACACATTTTGAGGTATGGAATTTGGGGTGTTACATTAGGTCTTTTGTTAAATGCTTGGTCATTCTTCTTCTGATTTTGTTACAAGTTTGGTGATTTTGCTTTGTTGTTCTTGCTTTTGGCTTCTACGGGTTTTTATTTTCTTTCGGTCTGTCATTTCATAGTTGATTTAAGTTTCAATTGAGGCCTTTGCTTCTAAGAAGATTTCAGCCATTTCCTATGAGATAACCTTTATTTTTTTTTTGGCATCATTAGAGTGAAGAGCTTGCTAAATTGATCTGTGAACTTTGGGAGAAAATGAAAGAGGAGGAAAAGAAAATAAAAGGGATTGAAGTTGATATACAACAAAAAAAGGGATTTAAGTTGACACGGAATCTAGATATGATGCATATATTAATTCAGTACTGATTTTTATTTGTATCAATTTTGTTTCCTTGCTCTTTTCTTTCTTGAGCAGAGGTCGTGTTCTGTGCTAAATTTCGGATGAGTAACTAGTATCAGTGTCATGTTTGTCCAGCAATAAAGAGTGCCATCTTGTTCACCCTTTTACTAGTTTCTAAACTCATTATGTTAGGTAAAGAACTGTCGAAATTTTTTAGGAGTAAAAACAGAAGTCTTCTCTTGAATTTTGTTATTATCTATCACCTTCAGAATCAAGACCAAAAATCTTACACAGAATTTTGGACTTTTGGATGTGATTTCTGTTTTAGATTGTATTGCATCCGGAAAAGTGAGTATTATATGATGAAAATTTTATTGTGTTGCAGCCAGCCCAAATCATCATGATTCCAGTACTGCTCCGGTAGGTGGCCTTCTTATTCATGTGCTTGATTTAAGAACTTAGGCTATTCATTTATTCTTTTGTGTTTGAATATATGTCGGGGCATCCTAGTTAGGCACACAGGCACCTATTCGCTTGAAAATTTAGAGACATCTTTGACTTCTGGTTACATTCATTTTCCTCTGGAAAGAGGGGAAATAAATTATATATTTCTTGAAGATGATACTTGATTTCCCAAAACTGACTTAAAGCAGAACCGAGTTCTCTTGTGAATATGCTCCATATAACTTGGAATTAGTTAGCTGAAAAGAGGAAAAAAGAGAAAAATACATAATCAATTTTGCAGTTCAAGGACTTAATTACACTAGAAGGTTAATCTATGCTATATTTCTTTTTTCCTAACTCGGGACTAGATAAATTGAAACCATGATATACATTTTGTATTTTGTTCTACAGAACTAATCTGCTAACTGTTTTTCCGCATTGCTTCAGGTTATATGGCAAGACAATATCGATCCAGATAATATGACTTCTGAGGTTTGTGTTCCTAATGATCTATATGTATTATGATGCTGCATCCTACTTAGACATATAAAGACCCAGTGTAAATGTTTTCGAAATTTTTAATTTCTTTTCAAACATTTGTTGGTCATGTTCGGTTTTCTTGGCTAAATAACATTTACTACTAAAAACTGGGGAAGTGTTTTAGTTATAGTCATTTAGGACTCTGCTATATCTGAAGGTTAGTGAAGAGTCAAAGTTAACATACTAGATGTGCAGTCCAAATTTGTTTGCTTTCATTTGAAAGTATTATCACATTTTGAGACACTTATTCGCATCCAAATGTTATGCATCTATGCGATAGTAAGTGATCTAAGAAAATGGGGAGATCATAAGTTATGTCTCTTCCTACACTTTAAGTATTGATTGAAGAAATAATGTATTCTTATGTTAAGTTGGTAATTTCTTTGAAAATGTGTATTACCATGAGGATTGATGCTGAAACATGTTTTACTTTTTGGTAGGAATTGTTGGACTTGGGTGATGCAGTTGGAACTCAGAGCCTTCCTCAAGAACTTATTGATTTACTCCCAACCTCGAAGTTCAAATTTGGAAGCTTATTTAAAAGAATTTTTTTTGGGAAAAGGTAACAACATCTTTATCCTTACCCTTTATTTGGTATTTTTCTATTCACTTGTTGTGATGGGAAAAGGTAACAACATCTGAGCTTATTTGTTTTACATTTTCACTCGCTGGTACATTTAAATTTAGTACAAAAAATAAACTTCCTGTTGATGTATTTGCATATGATTTTAAAAGGATGAAGGCATTGGAACAGTAGCTCAGTGTTACCACACAGCAGCTGGATGCTACGACACAGCTAGTGGATCAGCAAGCGGAGATGATAAAGCAGATGTAGGAATAGCTCCGGGCCCTATTGGAGGACAAGAAGGAAAACAACAAGGATAAGGGGTTGGCTCCGGGTGATAATGATGTGGATGACCAGGTTGCTATTATATATAGACCTTATCTATGATTTTTGTGCATTTTAGTTCATTTTGTTGGCAACGTTGATTATATTTCGTTTTGTTTATGTATAATTTGTTAGGATTGCTGCTATATTTATTTCTTCATATGCACTTTTTTAATACATTATTCATTATTGTTTACTTCATAATATTTTTTTCTTATTTAAGTGACCGTTGAGGAAAAACCCTTATAATTATAATATTGTTTTTTTTCTCGTTCCTCAACTTAGAACAGATTCTTTTTCATATTTCATCGTAAATTGTCATATCAATTGAGACAAAATATTTTATATCGTTGCAATTTGTGACGGAAATTCTGTCACATTTTGCAACAAAAGAACATCATGGCGTGCATACATGTTGCAAGGGATTTACACAATTTTGTGTCTGAATATATCCGTTGCATTTTGCAACGGATTTTGGATCACATAAAATCTGTTGCAAATCTCATTTGCAATGAGGGTTTTTGCGACAACCATTTTTCTCACATAAATTATGTTGTAGAAGGTATTTGCAATGGATTTTTTCTTTCTTGCGATGAATTTGTTTTGTCACTAAAGGTTTTTTTTTTTTTGTAGTGTTAATCTTCAAATAAAATATTTGTTATTGTGTAGTACATTATGAGCTTGAAAGGAGATTAACAGCCTTGATTTACACATAACATTCATAATTACTAATAAAGAAAACAAGATGCTGAATTATGAAGGAAAAACCCAAACCATAAGCAATAACAAAATAGTGTCATCTAATACAAATATGATGAGTTAAAACTTCTTAAAGGTACCAGCTTTGACGTCCTTTTTTCAATTGCAAGATGCTAATTTCTATTACTTGTTCCCTCACCAATATTACCATGAGAATGTACGGAATCAATGGATGTTGTTTCATCAGAGTTGGATATTTCATCCACTAAAACTCTCTCATTAGGATATAGAGAGGGTTTTGGAGGCATTTGAAGATTTGAAATATCATTTGCTTCTAACATCTCTATTACTTTGTTCATTGAAGGACGATCAATCGGCTTTAGTTGTATGCACCAGAGTGCTACTATGAACATCTTCTTTACTAAACCATTTTCTTCTTCCATCAAATCTTCCATTTCTATATCTTTATCGTCATCAAATTGGTCATAAATCCATAAGGGATAGTATAATTGGCTTGAATGTTCTGCGTGCGGATTCAAATTCCTTCTTTGACTTGCCATTTCCATCAGAAGCATCCCAAAACTATAAACATCAACCTTATGAGACACTCTTCCAATATTCTTGTAGAACAACTCAGGAGCTATATATCCTATTGTTCCCCTCGCTGTCAAAGTGGCAATATTGCCATCAATTGCATATAAACATGCTAGTCCAAAATCTGAAATTTTTGGAGTGAAGTTTTCGTCAAGAAGAATGTTATGAGGCTTGATATCAAAATGTAATATTTGCATCTCACATCCATGATGAAGGTAAGCAATCCCACGAGCCACTCCGAGAGCTATCTCATATATCTTACGGTAACTCAAGGACTTGTTTTCTTCTTTAGAAAAAATATGTTTATCCAAAGATCCACGAGACATAAATTCATAGATAAGAGCACGTTTTGTTCCTTCAACACAAAACCCCACAAGATGTACCACATTGAAATGGTGTATCCTCCCAATAGTCGCCACTTCACTCATAAAATCTTGGCCAGTACTAGCTTTATTGGATTTACCTAACATTTTGATAGCAACATCAGGTCCACTCCTTAGCTTTCCCTTATACACAGTGGCGAAGCCTCCTTCACCCAACTTATTCTTGAAATTTTGGGTCATTGTCTTCAAATCCTTATAAGAGTACCTTATTGGAATGAGGTTATGAAGTCTTATAAAATCTTCAATATCTTCATATATTGACAGGTGTCTTCTACGGCATGTATAGATCAACACCGTAGACAACAGTACAACACCAAACAAAAATCTGACCGTGATGTATGGCACAACAAATCTTCCAGTGAACACTCCTAATATGAACAGAAGCTCAGAACCATTGTAAGGGTTTAGGTCAATGTTAATGTTCGCTATCCGGAAAAGTCCTGCAAATTAAATGTATGTTATGAATTCAACATATAAAATAAATGTCAGCTGAAGCAATCATATATATCAAACATACATGGCATTAGTTCACGGACAGTAATGGAATCTGAAGCTTGAAGGAAAACATGATACAATTTTTTTAATAAAAGAAACATGATATAAATTAATACCTAAGAATTCAACTTAAAATATGTGTATTTAAAATGTAAATAAACTTGTTAAAAGACTTCTAATAAAATTAACCGATGAAATAGAAAAAATATAATGTATGCCTTCTACAGTAATATAAACTAGGTGATAGGACCATACCTTCCAAAATTCCCTGGAGGTAATCTGTAACAAAATTATACTCAAGTCAACAATGGCAAAGGTGAGAATAGCAAAAAATAGCTATTAATTAAAAGAACGAGTAACCAATATTGGAAGAAAATAATTTTTTGATAAAATTCGGTCCTCTCACCCATTTGGACCGATGAATCACACACTTTACTAGTACTAAATAAAATATTTTTTTTTATGAATTTTATATTAAAATTAATTTATAAATATTTATCTACATTGATGCTCAAATTTAAAATTTATTTTTAATTTAATTTAACTATATATTATTTTATAATCAAATTGATAAAAGTGTCCCTTATATTATAAAATAAGACCACACAAACTAACATACTTATATTTTGTAGTCTAAATCTAGCCCGCATGATTACTAAGATATTGTTAATTAGTTTGAGTCACAAGGAGCCACCTTTGCTAAAAAAGGGTAGCCTCAAACCCCAAACTAGAATAGTGAGTTGCTTATATACTTTGTAATAGAATTTAAAAAAGTGTTGGATACCAGTTGATAATATAAAAATATATATAAAGATAAAGGAATGTGTATTCTCTTATGTTAGTAATAATTTCAGCAATAAATAATTTCTACAAACATTTATTTGATATAATATAATTAAAATAAAGCTACTATTTTTCACTCTTAAAAATAATAAAAAATATTAAATTTTCAAAGCAAGTTGATTAATTTAGTCTCTCAATATATGTTAATCCTTCTTGTGCCTTTACTGAACCAAATTGCAAAGTTATCTCCATGTTAAATCAAAGAAGGTTACATGTGGAAAACAAAAATGATATATAATGTTAGCCGAGTATAAATACCCCTTCAACTTTAAATATAAAAACTTGACAATTAATTCACATGACTCCTTTTATACATACATACATATACATATATGTGTGTATTTTCACATTACAGGAGATTGAAAGTAAATAGGTAATAGAAAATTGTTACCTATTGCAAATATGAGCAGCCTTGGTAGATTTCTTCCTACATGGCCCAACGATCAAACGTCATATTAACGCAACATTCTGACATCATATCCGGGTAATAAGGAAGTACCAGTAAATGAAAATTCATCATTTTGAACTCAATTATATTTAATTTTTATTCTTGGTTCTAGCCAACAAAATTATTAGATCGGATTTGAGTTGATAGGTATCCATCCCTTCACTGATTTTAGTTATTATTAAAAAATTAGACAAGCTATATTGATGAAATGATTGTCAAATCACTTTCACATTTCGAATCCTCATCAAATTACTCATAATTAAATTAATGTAATTTTAATTGTATACTACCTGTTTTTAATTTTTTTTAATTTTTTTTAAGAAAGGAGGAGGCACGATAACACAATTCAAGAAAAAAAAAATCATAACCAGACAGTAATAAATTTAAAAAAAATAATGAATAAGAATAAGAGGAAAAATACATTTGAAAAGTATTAAATATATATTTTATAATTTTAAAAATGAAATGAAATAATTATGTCATCTAAAATATCTATAGTTTTTGTTGGTATTATCCATAATGTTTGTACTCACATATATCATAAGCCTTCTAAATATTTGGGAAAAATACATCAACTTCCCAATCAAGAAAAACAATATTACCTTTTATCTTAAATATAAAACTTAGTTAAATTTTTTTTAGAAGATTAAATAATCTAATTAAATTACTTTGAAGTATTTATATTTATCGTTTTTCCCCAAACTAATTTTGTCTTACTTATAAATTGATATATAATTTAATCATACACAACATATAATATGATTAAATAACTTATTTAGCTTCATTAATCCCTCCAAGAAAAAGTCAACTGGATCTTTTATTTATGATTGAGGTAATATTAGAAAATCTCATTACTTGTCAATAATAAGTGAAAAACAATCATTGACAAGTTATGGATTTTATAATATTATATTTTGATTGGTTGGGACTTGTTAAAAGAGTATCAATAAGGATAAATTAAAAAAGATTGACAAATATAAGTACGATCAATTCTTTAAATATATATTATATCAAACACATGATATAGAATGATACGGTGATACAAAATATTGAGAAAAGTAAAGGGACTTGCCACAAGATTTATATTATATTCCCAGGGGACTTACCTGGAATGCAAAGCAGGCTTTGATTTTCATCGCTGAAACGGCAGTAAGTTCCATCCGTACAATAATCAGCACAAGCTTGTCGCAACCATGTAAGTTCAAATCCAAAGGAAAGGAGTGTGTGAATATCAGCGTAGGACTTGATTCCATGAGGCACCAACGATTCCCAATCTGAGGCTACGAGGGTCACAGATTCCAAACGACAGTGAGGTTGAAATCGGGGGGCCAACAAGTCATCACCAGCCACGGCATAAAGATGGCCTCCTCCTTTCACACAAGGAGCCGTATCAACATACGTTGTGTCGTCCCTCACCGGATCGCTGCAGTTCAGGTATGCCACCTGCTTGAATAGTGAAGATTCTGTCCCTCCGTTGTTTTCATAATTATCGTAATGACTCTTGAAATAGTTGAAGTCGTATAGGGATAAGGAATAGAGAGGGAGGGATGAGCAATTGCCCGCCTGAATTCCTGGATCTACGAGTTTGATTATGAAGTTGTCGTAGTTTATTCCCACCACTCTGTATGTTCCTAACACCCGGTATGTTCCATTCTTAAAAAATCCTTCATAATCATCATATAGACGTAAATGAAGGAGAGTGACGTTGTTTTCACAGGCTAGCTCGTAATTGGGGTTGCCGCAGTGGGGTGGGTCATGTGGTAGTCGGAATGGAAATGAGATGTTTGTGATAATGCCACACTGAGAAGTACAAGTTTTGTTGTAAAGTTCAGAACTCCCAACTCCCGCCGTTAGAAGCAGAGAGGGCCACAACACTAAACACCAACAAGGCCATAATCCTCTCTCTCTTCCCATCGCTCTTGGGTTTAGGAATGCTTCCATCCACACCTTTTCTTTTTTTAATCTCCGCTCCATCCCTCCATTCCTTTATATTTATAGTTTTATATGACTCAACTTAGCTTCCTTTTTCTTTTTCTTTTTTTTTTTTGCCCCTTTTCTAAGGAAATAAATATTTTGAATTTTTAACTGTGTAAAATAAAAATATTTTTACCTGTAAGTATTTTTAATAAAAAAAACATATGGGTAATTTAGCTGTGATAATTTTTTTCAAAAGCTTTTATGATGAAGAAAATATGGATCAATCCAAAACTGTTACAAGCTGTAAGCACGCGCCAACATTGGTTGACTGACTTGTTAAAAATAAGGGAGATGCCCCTGGGCCCACATGAAATACATTCTCTTGAATATTATTTTGGAGTCTGCTCATATCCCATTATTCCCAATCCATTTTCTCTCATTTACCAAAAACTACACCGTTTTGGATATTAAATCCTAAAAAGCGAGGTTTTTTTTTTTTTTTTTCCTTCCCAAAAGTAACATTCAGTACTTGATGTAGTTTTTTAATGGCATTTAGTACATAATTTTTGATGTACTAATCATCTTCAAATATTTTTTTGTTGTAACTACTATTTAGCAAGCTGCACTCTAAAATATTTGTTTCGGAAGTTGTGGTAGTTTATTCCCACCACTCTGTATGTACGTTATATATAGGGTGGGTCATGCGTATTGGCGGACCTTGGGATAAATATTTGGAGGGGTCAAATGTATACTTATTAACTGATTAAAAAATTTTATGAACAATTTTGTTTTGGGAGACCATGACTTTGAGATAAATATTTGCCTATGAAAAAATACATTAAATTTTATATTATATTAAATCTATAAAAAAAATCTTAACAATGTTTTTTTGGGGGCCCATTGACATTGAGAAGATCCGCCACTGGCCATACGGTAGTCAGAATGGAAATGAGATGTTTGTGATAATCGTAAGCATATAAGGTGCTTCTCCCTTACACCACGTGACTTTTTTTTATCTTTTTTAGTTAGATTAAATTATATGTTATTTCCTCATTCAAAGCATTCATTTAATTTTGGCAGAAGAGGATGAATCTGCAGGCTGAGGAAAGGACAAACCGCATGTGAGGCTAAGCTTCATAAGGGAGATGCCTCGGGGCCCACACAAGATACATTTTCTTCAATAATATTATTTTGGAGTCCACTCCCTTCCCGTAGTTTTCCATCCATTTTCTTTCATTTACCCAAAACTACACCGCATTGGGTGTTAAAAATCTTTCCTCTACCCAAAACGATATTGTATTGTTGTTAAAAAGGGGAAAAAAAAAAAAACATTCAGAGTCTTAAATCTTAAAGTATTTTTTTTGTGACACCTCATACTCTAAAATTATTTTTGATGCACGGATCGCCTTTAAATATTTTTCAGTAGTAATTATTATCTATCAAGCTACACCTTAAAGTATCTTTTTTTATTAACCTCTAGTGAATTAATTTTTAATTCACTCAACATCCTAAATAATTTTTTCAATAAGAGTCAATATCCTTAAATAATTGTTTTTTGGCATCTAATCCCTTGATGTTTTTTTTTCATAACATTATGAAAAGCTAATTTGAGTTTAATTGGAAAAAAAGAAAGAAAGAAAGGAAACATTGGGGTTGGTAAAGATTTTAATAGGGGGAATTTCAGTAAAGCTCTAAAGAAGATGATTTATCACAATAAAGTCCCTTAAAAAAAACATAAAGGTTGGGACCTTGTTATAATTAAATCTAAAAATACAATTACCAATATGTCCTTCTCTTGCCGAGGCATTTTTTTCCTTCATCCTTCTGTGTGCTCACAAATCCGACGGCGACGGCGGTGGATAGCGATAGCTTGGTGGCGATGTTCTTCTTTGATGGCGAGGGTTTCCCTTATTAATATTATTCTAATCAATCCCAAGATCTCCGATCTCTTTCATATCTGCACTATTTGTTTTGATTCTCTCTGTATTTTACGCTGCACTGAGTACTCTGTTTAGGCTGTCATTTGATCATTGTCTGGGCTCTCCGCCATGTTTGCCGATAGCAAGTCCAAATCGGATATCTCCTTCGCTGGAACTTTTGCCAGCAGTGCTTTCTCTGCATGTTTTGCTGAGGTAATTCAATCCTTGATGGGTTCTCTAGCTTTATTTATTTTTCAAACAGCCACTATCTTTTTCATTTTTATCAGGGCGTTCATTTTTCTGCGTCAAAATTTTTGTATTCTTCAATCATGTGCGCCATCATTCATGTAGAAGACAATTCGTTGCCAATATTGTTATCGGGTAGTAATTTTCCTTCTTGAAAGGATTTGGATCTAATGTGTAGGAGACTCTGGTAGATTTCTTGGTTTATCGTTGCTCCTACTTTTTTTTTTTTTGTCTTGCTTCCCAGTTGTCTGACCATGTTTTTCGCAAAAATTAATTTTGAGGTAGATTAGCTGAATATGCACAGAAAAGCCTTATTTATTGATCGGTAAAATGACAAACAAGAAATTATATCAATTACTCTGATTTGATTGTTAGCGTTTGGTTCTGAATATAGGCGGCTTCTTTACATATTGGAACAAGCTAAGTGGTACAAATTGATTGCTAGTGATTGGAAATCGTATTTGTTAGTGCTGACTATACATATGGCAGACAAAGATCTGGTGGAGTAATCTCTGGCTTCTATGGAGTTACCTGGTTATGTGTTTTGAACTTTAGAAAATTTGAAAATTTACTTCCTAAGAGTTAAATCGTGTGGCTGAAACTTGTATACCAAATGGCTATTGCAGTATGTAGTTTTAGATTACTGATTTTCTTTCATGTATTCAGTTCACATATTATGTTGCTATGATAATTACTCCATTCTGTCTAAATGCACTATGAAAATTACTTGAACTGTGATCTCCACACATTTTCACTTGTCTTTTTGACAGGTGCAGTGGCAATTATGGTAGCGAATCCAACTGACCTTGTAAAAGTTAGACTTCAAGCTGAAGGCAATTACAGTAGGATCGTGGAATGTGATCATGTTTCTCACCTTAGAACAGGTACAACTTGGATTATGTGTTATGCTTTTCAAGTATCTTAGCATACATGTTATTGTAGAGACCAGAAAAACTGTAACTTGCCCAAGAAATTTTCTGAAGAACTAGTCATGAGTGCTGAAATATTGATACTAGAAATGGGCCAGGCTGGGGATCTTTTAGGCCAATTCTTCCTTGCTTCATTTAAGATATATTCCCCATGATCAATGACCTAAAAAAAAAGACCTAACAGCAAGAGTCAAAACTCTTGATCATTTGGTCAGAGAGGGCTCAAATATCATGTTAAGTATTATTTCAACTCAAAAAGCTTTTAATTTTAAGTGAACATCCATAGATAATTTTTATTATGTGCTCAAATAAATAAGCTTGTCAAGTTTATCAAATACTATGTTTGTATATATTATGTGAATCAATTACTATTGTGTTTGCTTGCTAATTCTTATCTTCTGCTAATGCCAGGCTAAGAAGGTCGTCAAAAAAATGGAATAATCTTGAACACAACCATATTTACTTTGGATTATCTGAGAGGGGGACTAACTGCAAATGGATTGATATTGTGGAGAAAATAATAGCCAAATTCTCTCCCTTGGGCCAGGGATAGATCATTTACTCTCTTTTTCTGAGGGGAAATAATGATATAATTAGATGGATGTGTGTTAAGGATTTTATTAATTGCCATCTATTCTGTAAGATTGCATTCTGAATCGCTCATATACGAGTTTTGTTCTTGCTTCAGTCGTGATTAGTGATCACCATGGTAAAATGTATCATTCATTCATTCCATGAGGGGAAATCTAATATTTTATAGTTTCAGAACTCTGGACTAATTGGTGCATTAGAGGAAAGCTACTGTTATTTAACACATTTAATTTTACTTTCCTGCTCGTTCGTTCATCCTTGTCTGGCTAACCGTAACCGCCATGTTACTGCATATATGTAATTTTAGATAGAAGGAAAATTTTCATTGACAAGTAATGTGACCCCCATGACAAGTATTGCAGAGTATAATAAGTTTAGATAAACTTTTGTAATGTGATGAAACTAATCTGCTATGTAGGTGCTGACAAGTGCAAGGACATCCATTTGCATATTTGATTCTTGACTGAAGTCCATGTACAGTTTTTGACAAGTCAATGTTTAGTTTTTGACAAGTCCATCTCTACATTTTAACAACTCCATCTCCATGTTTTGACAACTCGAACTCCACGTTTTAACAACTCCATTCATCTCTACGTTCTGACAACTCCATCTCAAGGAATTGAAGAATGTTTTTGCTGTTGGAAAACAATGAACCCGTAAAATTACAGTTTCCTTACCTCTAACTACTTGTTCTGTTGTTCATACCCCCCTTCATCATGTTTAAGCAACTCTGCCGCATCATGATTTGCAAGACTTTCAAGATTTGGATCAAACAGGAGTCGTGGAACACAGTATTGAAAGATTAATGCAAGATCTGGAAAAAAAAAAAAAAAGTATGGTCATTTATGCATTTTATACACTTGAGCATGAAATCCGTATGTAAAAATCATCAAAGGCATAAATACTTGAAACTTTTGATATAAAGATCCTAAAATTAGCAGTTACCATCTATTGGACTCCAGCCTTTGTCAATATAATCCCAGTAAAGACAATCAAAAATCACATACTAGAATGGTCTTCAAAGTGCAACATTACTTGATGAAAATTAGAAAACATTTAGACAGAGAAACCCAGAAAAATTGAAACTCACGTAGAGAAAATTAATGGCTCGAGGGCATGATTAATAATGTTAAAAAAACGAAGGGAGAAACCTTTGGAAAAGGAAAGGATATGATCATGCTCCAAGCAGAGACAGCCTTGACAGTTCAGAAGTGCTTGCAAACAATGTTGCCGGCGGCGTCCTTGCGCCCCCTCTCTGGATGACGGCCGGGCACAATATCAGCCTTTCCCCAGCAGAGGTTCTTGGCCTTTGAGTCGAAGAACCTGCTACCGCCATCGCCGCGAGAACGATGCTGATGCGACTGGAATCTTTACCAGAGATGATGAAGGTGAGGCGGAGAAGGAAATCGTGGTCGCCAAGAATCGTGGTCGACGGCGGAGGTGGAAGAGAGGGAAGGCTAGAACTTGATTCACCACTAACCCTTTCTTTGTTTCCCTTTCTAACACATGCAACTCCTCATCCAGTTCCTTTCCTTTTTGGGGGGCAACAAGGTAATTTACATTCTGAATTAATTACAATACAGTCCATGGGACTTGTTTTTAGAGGAGAATTTTCTATGAGACTTTTTTATAATTTTTTATGTATCTTGGGACTTACAGATAATTTTCCCATTTTAATAGGGTTTTTTTTTACCTCTCAAGATTTTAATAGGGTATTTGACTAACTTAGTTGACGCCGCCATTAGTTGACTGACTTGTTCAAAATAAGGGAGATGTCCCGGGGCCCACAAGAGATTCATTCTCTTGAATATTACTTCTTCCGATCCTAATTATAAGGTCTAGTTGGCTTTTTTGGAGAGATTAAGGAAGTTAATTAAATTACTTAAGAGTATTTTTTTTCTTCAAACTATTTAGTTTGACTAATAAATAATATATAATTTAAGGATACATAACCTATGAAATGATTAAGTAACTTATTTAGCTTCCTTAATCTCTCAAGAAAAAGTCAACTAGGTCTTATAATTAGGACCGGAAGTAGTATTTTGGAGTCTGGTGCTCTCCCATACTTTCTCTTTCATTTACTAGAAACTACACCGTTTTAGTGGGATCTAAGAACCCAAAAATTATTGAATAGTAGAGGTCTAGATCATTGTTGTCAAACTCGCGAGTTGGCTTTCCGAATTTACCATTTTTACATTTCTAACTTTTAAAAACGAGTCGAGTCACTCGTGAACTGGTGACAATTGTAAACTTGGTTAAACTCAAAAGTTTTAAGTTTATATATCAAGTTTATCATTTTTACGTTTCTAACTTACAAAACATACATTGTTAACTTACTTTTTCTCTTGTATTAAATTTTTTGTTTTGATTATACTTAATGGTTTTATATGTAAATTTTATAGAAATTTCTTTATTAAATATAATAACTGATGAATTTGATGGATTTAATTTCAATTATTTAGATTTAAAATATATCTAAATCAAATTGTTGTTATTTTTTATATTTTAATTATTATTTATACACTAATATTATCTATTTAATAATAAAAGTAAACTCTTATGAGTTTACAATTCGAGTTTACATCACTGTCATAAGTTTTATTAAACTCGCGAGTTTGATAACTTGATCTAGATGGTACTTATATAGCCTTCGATCTGAATCCAAGTTACAGATTTAACTAAAAAAAAAATAACTAATGATTTGGCATCACAGATTCTTGTTGCTGGTGATGAGCCTGGTATGGGTACTGCTTCAGAAACAAGGGAATGGTGAGGACCAGCAGGTTCAGTTGCCGTCTATTCCTGATGCTCTTCAAGGACTCAATCTCTCCGTCAGTAAAATAGACAACAAATTACACTTCATATACGTGTCCTTAACAGATCCAGAAGGTTGTCTTCCCAGACTCTTTCTACAACGCCGTCTCTACAATTCGTCCATTATTTATCCGTTCGAGTATGCATATGAGACTGAAGAAGACATTGTTACTTTCTTCAATTGTTCTTCCATATATGACTCCAGATACTGCCCCATTCTTGCTCTTGGTTCCCAGGATAGTGTCCTGTCAGACTACAATAACCTTACTCTCTGCAACATGATGTCACGATTACGTGTGCCAACATCGGCATACCCATTTCTGAACAAACTTGACCTCAAATGGAAGTTCCAACCAAAAGTTGAAAACCACCACAAAACCAGAATTATTTTATCAAGCACAGGTGAGACATTAATTAGGCTTTGGGATGTTGCTTGGATTGAAATTTAAATTTTCATTTGTTGTGCTCCTATGACTCCAGGTTCCATTGCGCTGCTTTTGCTGTTGGTTGTGTGCTTCTACATATGCCGCTACTTCAAGCACAAAGGCGAAGACCAAGTCAGACTTGAAACGTTTTTGAAGGATTACCAGGCACTTAAGCCTACCAGATTCTCTTATGCTGATATCAAAAGAATCACCCACAAATTCAAGGATAAATTAGGTGAAGGTGCACATGGAACTGTCTTTAAAGGTAAGCTATCTACTGAAATTCAAGTGGCTGTCAAAGTACTCACTAATTCAGATTATGATGGAAAAGACTTCATTAATGAAATGGGGACAATGGGCAAAATTCATCACATCAATATTGTTCGTATGTTGGGCTTTTGTGCTGATGGTTGTCGCCGAGCTCTTGTTTATGACTTCTTTTCTAATGGTTCCCTCGAAAAGTTCATCTCTTCCCCCGACAACAAAGAAATTTTCTTGGGATGGTCAAAGTTGCAACAAATTGCCCTTGACATAGCAAAGGGAATTGAATATCTTCACCAAGGTTGTGACTATAGAATCCTTCATTTTGATATCAATCCTCGTAATGTGTTACTAGATAGCAATTTCACCCCCAAAATTTCTGATTTTGGTCTAGCTAAATTGTGTTCTAAAGATCAAAGTACTATATCAATGACTGCAGCAAAAGGAACATTAGGATATATTGCACCAGAGGTTTTCTCTCGAAACTTTGGAAATGTGTCGTACAAATCAGATATTTATAGTTATGGAATGCTTCTCTTAGAAATGGTTGGTGGAAGGAAAAATGTTGATTCAAATCAAGTTCTATATCCAGAATGGATCCACAATTTGATTGAAGGAGGAGACGTAAGTATCTACATAAAAGATGAAGTTGACATTAGAATTGCTAAGAAATTAGCAATTGTAGGACTTTGGTGCATTCAATGGCATTCAATAAATCGTCCATCCATGAAAACAGTGATACAAATGCTGGAAGGAGAAGTAGATAAATTAAAAGTGCCTCCTACTCCTTTTGATTTCACTACTTCAACCAATATAAACACTGTTATTCCAGTAAGACATTTGAATTTAGAGTTAGACGTGATTCATGAACTAGAATAAATATATATGTTTACTTTAGCTTTTACTTTTATTTAAAACGTTTTGTAAGATTTATGTATCCTTTTATTATCAATGTCTCATTGTATGCTTTCCGTTTAATATAGTAATATTTTACATACTCTATATAACATTGTCAAATTAATGTTGTGGACGAGAGAATTCCATAAACATATTATAAGTTGTACATTTATTAAATAAATTTTTATTTCTAGATGGGTCCATTATTATCTATATATCCAACTTTTTTATTTTTTATTTTTGGAGGTCTATTTTTATCAGGGGCGGGTAATCTTTACCTTTTTTTCTGCTCAGAAGCGGGTAATCTTTACCAAGTTGCAGAAAATTGGAGATATTAGTTTTCATGGTTGCTGTAACGATATGACTCCTTCTTTTCAATTTTCGATATATATTATTGTCCCTCTTTCATTTATTTTCTAAGTCTTTTTTTGTAAAAATATTTTTTATGCCACTCATTTAAAAGTGAATGGGTCTCACTAATATTTTATTTCTCTTCTTTTTATAATGGGACCCACTTAGTTTTATATGAGTGTCACAGAAAACAATTTTCTGTAGCAAAAGCAAAAAAATTAAACTCATCTTCTAATTGGTGGAGCTCTAATTTTCTAGAAAAGTATTCTTATATCAGCATTTGTGTGTTACTCAGTCAATCAATCAACAACTTTACATATAAAACCTTGTAATACTCGTTTAAAACCCCATTTAACTAAAAATGGGTCGGGTAATCACAATATTAAATTAATCTATACATAATTCTATTTACACTCATTCATTTAATACTAGTTAGACAGTGGCGGAGTCCGGGATTTTAGTCACAGAGGCAAAAAAAATATTATATCGTAAATAAAAGTACTTGAAAATTGAAATACAATGCAGACCTAATATATAAAAATTGAAAGAAATCTATTACAAAAATTAAGATTATAATACAATTTCACTTTACTCAAAGTTTGATCTTTTCAATTTATGCATTCCGTTTTCAAATGTACTGGGATATTATTTCATTTAAATTTAATTCATAGTTTTTATTATTGGGGTTTGATGATAAAGGAAATTGAATTTGAAAATAGATATTAAATCATGAATTAAATTTAATTGAATTTGAAAATCGACATGCAATCATAACATAATCCCCTAATCGACATATGGAGGCTGTAAAAACTATGTATATACAGAAATTAATGACAAAAATACTCAAAAACTTTATCTTCCATGATTGTATGGATCTCTAATATTTTAATTTCAGAATATCCATTTATTAAGTTATTAGTGCAATTAACGGTAAATTTCGTATTCGAATAAGAGTTAATTTCAATCCGATCATACTTTTTAGACCGGAGCGTCAATACTTTGGTCTAAACTAGACGGTCTTAAAGCCATTTTTTGTACTAGCGACCATGAAACTTTGTAGCAGTTATATAAGTAATTGCCACAAATGTGCAAAACTATTTGCATTTTGTAGCAGTTTTTAGTACTAATCACTACAAATGTATAAGACTCTTTGCATTCTATAGCAGTTTTCCATTTAAACCGCCACAAATTTTGTAGCGGTTTTTTGGAGCCACATTGACAAATATATATTTGTTTTTTTGTAGTGTCTCTTCTTAGGGGTTTGGTCATTTATATCCTCAAATAACCAGCTAGTTGCTGCCCCTATTTTTTTTCCTTACAAATTTCATGTAGCTTACAACCTTTTTCTCAAGTGCTATTTTATAAAACAATCTGAGCGCAACCTATTTATACTATCCTATGGCCACAATATAAAACCGAAAAGTAACTCTACAATATATACCTAAATATACTGCAGGAACCAAAAAATTAGTTTTACAAGCCCAGTACAATGTTACAAACCCCGCTATTTCTTACACCTACATTTAGCTTTCGGAGGACTAAGAACCAAAGGAGTATATAGTAAATATTAAACATAATTCCCCAGTCCTTTTTGCTAATAATCGCCTAATCCAAAGGGAGCCAGAAATTTGTTTTCAATATAATTGTCACTTTCTAGTGCTATGACACTTTAATAAGTGGCTTTAATTCATGGGGTCGTCTATTATTATAGGAGACTAGTTATCAATCAACTTGGTAAACAAGATACATTTTTATTGGTTTTCATTTAATGTTATGACTTTTCAATGCACTCTTCTTGTCTATTTTTGTAAAAAAGTCTTCTTCCCAAAATACATGCAATTTAAAGGACACGGTATAGAAATGTTCACTTTACTCATTCGTTATTTATTTCCTTTTTCTCTACACTAATTAGTAGTAGTACATACATTTTATAATTGAAATATGTTAAAGTAAAGTTACTCAATATTTCTAGTTATTAATGATTATGGGTTCATTGCTACGCTACTTGGTGATAGAGGGAAAAGAATGATACCAGTTACTTCCCTCTTCACTTAATATCTCGACTAGTTGATCAAGTTTTAATAAGTCTTTTGGTGATATTATATTTCTAAAGCAAATAATTGTTTGGTTAGTAATATGCAAATTGATCCAAAAATCTTTCTTTTCTTTTTTGTTTTCTTTTATTCTCTTCTATCATTTTTTGTTTATGACTTGGTCATCCAACTTGTTTTATAATCTTAAGTCCTAACGTACTTATTAATTTCGGTTGAATTTTCGTTCAAATATCAATATCATGTGAAAAATCATAGACAATTCTCTTCCATGTCGTTGTCTAGTGTATGTGATTGTTTTTTTACTCACTATAATAACTTTTGAAGATACTTCTGATCTCTTTCTAACTTATTCGGAAAAAAAGAACATATTCATAAGTAGGGGCTAAAAATTCATATAAGTTTTCATTTTTCATTCAAAAGAAAATTACAAAAGAAATTGTTGGATTTAAAACATAATTTCATTTCACATTTGAATTGTCATTCACACCAGATTATTCAGTATAGTATTGATTTTGGGCAAGGATAATAGGAAGCAAAAATATTTGACATTACTAACACATCTACATCTATCAATCTTGTCGGGAGCTCCTTTTGAGACTGAGACCATTATAATCTGCATTATTTTCACTATTTTATTACAATAACTTACAAAGTTATTTGAATATAAACTACTCCCTTTGAGCAAAAATAAAAAAAATAAAAATAAACTACTCTCAGATTTGGCTCTCAAAATCTTGTTTTGAACCTAAATTTATTTTCCATTTAATATCAAAATGCTCTCCAGAAATTTTAATTTTCAACCTAAATAAAATATTACAGTATTTTATCGATTGATAATTCAGATTAATTCGTTGATATGATTTGGTTTGTAGACCTGATATCTTGAAATGAGCTGATAAATTAGCCCAATATTTTTGCTTCCCATGTTTCACAGAATCTGCAGAGAAATTCTTTGGCAAAATCAATAAGAGTACCATGCAAGATAATTTGGCGTGAATAACAAGTCAAATGTGAATGAAATGAAATGTTTTCAATTTCAGCAATATGGTTTCTAATTTTTTTTTTTAGAAAAAGAGAAAATTAATTTATGAATTTCCAGCCTCTTCTTTGTGAAGTTGAGTTGTGGAACATGATTTTTTTTTTTTTTAAAAAAAGAAAAATCTCTAGACATACACAATATAAGTTGAATTGTAGAAAGAGATAAAAAAAATCTTGGAAAGTTGGAAAAAACCATCACACTTGACAACGATATGGAAACCAGCTTTCTCTAATTTTCCACGTGATGTTGAAGTTTGATTGAAAACTCAACCAAGTTAAATGAACCCATTAGAATTATAAAACAAGTTGGATAATAAAGCCAAAAAAAAAAAAAAGGAAAGAAAAGAATTCACTGCTTGCATTTGGTCCTAATTATCAGATTTTGCAGAAGTTCTATTAGTTATGATCATACCCCATACTTCTTTATTATGAAGTGATAAAAACATTTTTCGATCAATTTGCATATTATTATTTTTTTGCTAACAAATTTTCATATTAATTACTAATCAATTATTTACTTTAGAAGCAAAATTTGAGCTACAAGGTATTTCAATTATAAATGTATGTACATACACGGTGCAGTCTCATATCCTTATTTACCTCGATCTAGCCACCTCATCAAAATCATGGGGATTTGGTAAGATAATTAAATTTGTCTAAAAGTAAAATAAAATTCCAAATTTAGTCATATTTACTAGTAATCCCTCTGATCCTATTTATAAGAGTCTAATAACTAAATTATGTGGTAAAAAATGGTTAAAATTAATTAAAAGTAATAAATATGTCTAAAATAATTTTTTCCCTCAAGTATCCTCTTATTTATGAGGGATAAGTAAAAGAGAGAAAGATAAGTATCACTGATATTTTAATTAATGCATACATGTAATTAATGAAGGGTAAAAATTAAAAAAATTCTTTAAATGTTCAGACAACTCTTATCAAACTCTTATAAAAAAGATCAAGGCAATATAAATTTTAAGCTTTTATAAAAAGCACCGGACAGAGTACTATAAGTTATATTCAAGAACTAAATTGCAATTAATGATGCACCTCTTTATAATTGCGTGTATATTTGGAAACAAGACTTTTCTACAAGATTGAACCTCCCTCACAGCTTACATAAAAGAGTTAAGAAAAAAATAAATAATAATAACAATATTAGAGGAGTGTAATGAAAAATCACAACATTTGATATGAGTGATTTGGAGTGCAGGGAAGGGAAAACTCTTATGGGTTGAATTTTAAAAAATGGGAGAAGTGGGGTTACAAGAATTTAATAAAGAGAAGATATAAAATTAAAGAGTAAGAAAAATTAATTAAAAACTTTTAACCCCAGTTTTTTTTTTTTTAAATCTAACCCCAAAATTTTTTCCCTCTGCTTACTTTTCATCCCCTCCCCTCATATTTGTAATACCCCGAAATTTGAATTAAGGAATTTAAGGGGGCCAAAGTGCCAAAATGACCAAAATACCCCTAGGAGGAGTAAATAACTTAGGAAAATGGTGAAAAATCCTAAAGGGCAATGAAATAATTATTTAAATTGGGAGAGCGTATATCTCTAATTTTGGTAATTTAATAAATTACAAACTTGGAGAAATTGAAGAAGAATGCTCAAAAAATATGGTAATGACCATAATGCCCTCACAAATTCTAGTATAATGAAAGAGACATGGAAATACAAATGTCAATGCAAGTGTTATGAGGTAATAAGATATTATAATTAAGAAAATTATCAACAAGTGATAATTAAGTAATTAGGTAATTACTGGCTAATTACTTAAGTTTAAGCAAAGGAAATTCAGAGATAATTATGTAAAGCTCCAAAATTAGTGATAAATAGCTAAAAATTAGCATAAATATATTGACTAATTAATTGGAAAATTTGAAGGAAAGAGGATGAGTTTAGGTATTTTTAAGCCTAAATGCAAGAATTGACCAATAGGAAAATGTTGTGAGAAATTATGTAAAAATAATTATTTAATTAATTAAATAATTAATTAAATAATTAATTAATTAAAAAAAAGGCAGAAAATAAAAGAAAAAAACGAAATAAAAAAAAATAGAATAAGAAATAAGAAACTTAGTTGTTAAGTTAAGTTTAATATTTTAATAATATAATTAATTATAGTGAAAAAGGGTGAATAGTAATTTAATAATTAGGAAACGGATCCTATCTAGAGATCTAGGAATGGGATTTCCAAAGTCAGGGAAAAATAATGATCAGTGGAATTTTGTCTTCCGTTATACTCTTAGGGAGAAAATTTGAAGTCGTTTGTGCATTTCCTAATAAAACAAAATAGGGAAAAATGCATATAGGGATATTTTGGATATAAGAAAAATAAATTCTAACTCAACATCTAGGCATGAGTTTGAATTTATTTTGACATATTTGGAATCGGTGAATTTTTCGAAGAAGTTGGTATTTTCGAAATGCGTTACAAACCGGACGCGATCGGACACGTTTTCGAGGAAACTTCAAGCTGGACAGTTGGAGCCCTATATGGAACCAAAATTTAGGTTAACTTGGACATTTCTACTGAGTGAGGAAATGGTTTCAAAGTTGTAAATCCAGAATTTTGAGATTTTTCGAAATCACGCGAATCGGGTGCCGATCGGGAAATCGACCGGAAGCTTCTGGAAGGTGACACGTGGCCACCTCCCATTGGCCAATGGATGCCACCTAAGCATGGGGGCAGGTCGGCCTTGGAAGGTTGGAGAAGGTGGAAAACTTGTTTCAGAAGTTTCCCTGGACGGTTCAGATCGTTTCTCATAAAGTTGATCCGACGGCCGAAATCCTACAGCTTCAACTATAAATACCCCCCCTCCCTTGTGTTTTTCTCACAATTTGAGAAGCAAGAGCTGATTTAGAGAGAGAAAGAAGAGAGAGGAGCTCTGGGGAAATCTGTAGCGAAGCTCTGAGTAAGTTTTCCGGTACCGAGCTTTAAGCTTTCGTAGTTCTTTCAGTAGTTAGTAAAGCTAGAGTAGTCTTTATTTTTATGATTAGATATCATATGATAGGACTATTTTAGTCAATATTTTCGAAAATCATGATGGCGTCGAAGTTACGGCGAAATTTTGGGAAGAAAATAGCCTATGTAGCGGAAGCGCTGGCGAAATTCCGCCAAGTAGGGGTATAGGGGCAAAATGGTAATTTTTACCAAAAATGCCAGTTATTGTGTCAAATCACTAATGGAAGTGATATTACTCTTATAGGACGTCAGAAAACCTAATCTGCTGCCGTTACGCTGCTCGACGAGCCATTTCACGTTTTTCCGTAGAAAAGTACGATTTCCGACGGAAGTGCCGTCTACCGTCAACGAAGGTACGTTCGCGTACTGTAACACTAATCGGATGGATATGGTATGCTGTATATGGTATGTGTGTGATGTGTGTATGATATGTATATATGTGGGGTGTTGTTGGAATGCATATTATGTTAGAAGATAAGCGTATGCATCTTTGGGAGCGATATATCTGTAAGTTTGGGAGCGATACATTTATAATCTTTGGGAGCGATACATCTATAATCTTTGGGAGCGATACATGTGCATTGGTTGGGTGTGGTTTATATGTTGTTTGGTAACCCATATGTGTGTATGTATACATGAGGTTAACCGTTACACGAGATCCGGTGCGGATCTCGGCTCTTAACATAGCGTCGGAGTTCGGGAGGACCGAGGACCGAGGAGCGAGGGAAGCGGCAAGTTCGAGGATCCGTGAAGACTTCCCGACGTTGTTCTTTTCTTTTTGAAAACTCTCGGTTGTTGAACTGTTTATGTAACTAGCCAGTGGGCATTTTATAACAATATATCGATTACACTCTTGTTAGGTGCTCTACTCTGATGAAAAAAATTTTATACTGCTTTTGAAAAGTCGGGATGTTACATTTTGGTATCAGAGCAGTAGTCCTGGCATGAATTTAACTTTGTCATTACGGACAGTTTGGTGCGAAGGCAAGGCTAGTCTACGTGGGTGTGCCATAAGTCGCCGTATAAGTCGGTGAGGCCCCCATGGTAGACACTTACCTGGCCATTCTGTTCGGATGACGGAGTTATGTTCAAAAGCCTTTTAAACTTGGAGCACATTTTGAAAATGAGTGCGATATAGCCACGAGTTAGTGTACCACCCTATTTGGGTATACCGGCTTGGCCGGTGTACCATCACGAATCGGTGTACCACTTGCGTGGGTGCATCACTCTAATCCGAGCTTATATGAGAAGGCGGGTCACGTCGACGAAATTCTTCGAGACCAACAAAGATAAGTACATGCGTATTTGACTCATGTAGAGGAACTCCCGATGCGTATTTTCGTACCCGTTCCTGAGGAGAACGAACCAAAGAGGTTATGAACAAGAGAGATATTGCGGGTGTCTGTTTGTTTTTGATGCATGCGAATGTTTGTTCGTTAGCGGTGTAGATACTCGTGCGATAAAATCCGTGATATACTAATTAAACATTTTCCCTAATAAAGGAAAGAAACAAGACATGGTGAATGTAAGAGGAGCCGGAGCTCCCAGAGGCCGGGGCAGAGGCCGTGGTGGAGGACGAGGTAGACAACCTCGGGTAAATCCGGTACCAAACCAGCCGGAGCAGAATGAGATACAGGAGATGAGGAGAACCTTGCAAGAACAACGGGCTCTCATAGATACGCTGCTGGATAGACAGAATCAACAAGACCTAGAAACCCAGAGACGTATAGACGCACGTCAACACGAAGAAGAACTGCACAATGATGATGATGAGGAAGAAGAAGACGAGCACGATGAGGGATCGATAGGTCCCAGTCACCTCCACGACATAGGAGAGGCATGCGAGACCACACAACATTGGGTCACACAGTTTTGCAAGCTCAAGCCACTGTTTTCCATGGGAAGAACGAATTGGGCGAGGATTGGCTGATGAGCCTAGATAAAATATTTGAAGTGATGGAATGCCCGGAGGATCGAAAAGCTCAACTGGCGATTTACAAACTCGATGGTGACGCGCATAGATGGTGGAAGAGTGTTTCCACAACTCTGCCTAGTCCTGTTACGTGGGGAATGTTCCTAGAACAATACAACGAGCAATATTTCCCTCCCTCAATCCAGGTGATTAAGGAGGAAGAATTTCTGCTTATCCAGCAAGGAAATGAAGAATCCTTCGACGATTACTTCGCCGTTTCACCAACTTTGTCTCGGTATTCGTCCTATTTGAAAAGCCATGTGAATGAAAGCTGGAAGGCAAACCGACTAGTGACTGGACTGAAGTACGACATAAGGGCCAGATTGGTGTCTCAACAGTTTCCTAAAATGGCACAAGCGGTAGAATCTTGCCGGATGACTGAGCGCAACCTGAAGGAGTTACGTAAGTCACGGAATCACAATGGTAGCCGTGCCGATCAAAGCGAGGGTAGCCGTGGAAATTCCTCACGAAAGAGAGCTCTCAAAGAGAAAGCAAGAGGCCATTTCGGTTTGAGCGAACAACTCAAGAATGATGGAGTCCGACCATGTCCCGAATGCGGGAAGTACCATCCCGGTGAGTGTTTTAACAAAAGGGTTTGTTTCGGATGTCGGAGCGGGACACATTATTACAAATTGTCCGAGAAAGGTACGGAGAAACGAGTTTGCTACGGATGTCGAAACCAGGACACATTGCCCCGAACTGCCCTGAGAAAGCTGTGGGATTCAAGCCACAGAACCCGGGCCGAATGTACGCGCTAACCGATACCATGGACAGAGAACTTCCGGAGAGAGTCCAAGGTACTATCTCTCTTAGTAAGGAATTTTTCTCTGTACGTTAACTATGTGTTAGTTATTCAACTAAATCGTATGATACGTGAACCATCTTCGTGACGTATTCCGCGTTTCGTCGTTATTTTCTACCGTGATCATGTCATTGAGTAGGAGGTATCTTATGTTGTCATGGTGTATGGGAACCATGGAGACATTTTGGTAATCTTGTGTTAACATAGTGTATGGGAACCATGGAGACATTTTGGTATTTGTGGTGTTAACCGTGGTGTATGGGAACCACGGGGAAACATCATATATCAAGGTACAATATGACAAGATCGTAGTAGTCAAACCAAAGCGAATTCTCGATCACCAGGAGGAGCAGTGTGAGGACGAGTGAAGATCCGACGCGTATAGCCCCAGTCCGAGTAGGACGGAGTCTAGTTAGTACAAAGTATAGTGGGTTGGGTACAAATTTCGAAGGCGAAATTTTGTTTAACGGGGGGAGAAATGTAATACCCCGAAATTTGAATTAAGGAATTTAAGGGGGCCAAAGTGCCAAAATGACCAAAATACCCACAGGAGGAGTAAATAACTTAGGAAAATGGTGAAAAATCCTAAAGGGCAATGAAATAATTATTTAAATTGGGAGAGCGTATATCTCTAATTTTGGTAATTTAATAAATTACAAACTTGGAGAAATTGAAGAAGAATGCTCAAAAAATATGGTAATGACCATAATGCCCTCACAAATTCTAGTATAATGAAAGAGACATGGAAATACAAATGTCAATGCAAGTGTTATGAGGTAATAAGATATTATAATTAAGAAAATTATCAACAAGTGATAATTAAGTAATTAGGTAATTACTGGCTAATTACTTAAGTTTAAGCAAAGGAAATTCAGAGATAATTATGTAAAGCTCCAAAATTAGTGATAAATAGCTAAAAATTAGCATAAATATATTGACTAATTAATTGGAAAATTTGAAGGAAAGAGGATGAGTTTAGGTATTTTTAAGCCTAAATGCAAGAATTGACCAATAGGAAAATGTTGTGAGAAATTATGTAAAAATAATTATTTAATTAATTAAATAATTAATTAAATAATTAATTAATTAAAAAAAAGGCAGAAAATAAAAGAAAAAAAACGAAATAAAAAAAAATAGAATAAGAAATAAGAAACTTAGTTGTTAAGTTAAGTTTAATATTTTAATAATATAATTAATTATAGTGAAAAAGGGTGAATAGTAATTTAATAATTAGGAAACGGATCCTATCTAGAGATCTAGGAATGGGATTTCCAAAGTCAGGGAAAAATAATGATCAGTGGAATTTTGTCTTCCGTTATACTCTTCCGGAGAAAATTTAAAGTCGTTTGTGCATTTCCTAATAAAACAAAATAGGGAAAAATGCATATAGGGATATTTTTGGATATAAGAAAAATAAATTCTAACTCAACATCTAGGCATGAGTTTGAATTTATTTTGACATATTTGGAATCAGTGAATTTTTCTGAGGAAGTTGGTATTTTCAGAAATGCGTTCGAAACCGGACGCGATCGGACACGTTTTTCGAGGAAACTTCAACTGGACAGTTGGAGCCCTATATGGAACCAAAATTTAGGTTAACTTGGACATTTCTACTGAGTGAGGAAATGGTTTCAAAGTTGTAAATCCAGAATTTTGAGATTTTTCCGAAATCACGCGAATCGGGTACCGATCGGAAATCGGCCGGAAGCTTACGGAAGGTGACACGTGGCCACCTCCCATTGGCCAATGGATGCCACCTAAGCATGGGGGCAGGTCGGCCTTGGAAGGTTGGAGAAGGTGGAAAACTTGTTTGAAGTTTCCCGGACGGTTCGGATCGTTTCTCATAAAGTTGATCCGACGGTAGAAATCCTACAGCTTCAACTATAAATACCCCCCTCCCTTGTGTTTTTCTCACAATTTGAGAAGCAAGAGCTGATTTAGAGAGAGAAAGAAGAGAGAGGAGCTCTGGGGAAATCTGTAGCGAAGCTCTGGGTAAGTTTTCCGGTACCGAGCTTTAAGCTTTCGTAGTTCTTTCAGTAGTTAGTAAAGCTAGAGTAGTCTTTATTTTTATGATTAGATATCATATGATAGGACTATTTTAGTCAATATTTTCGAAAATCATGATGGCGTCGAAGTTCGGCAAAATTTTGGGAAGAAAATAGCCTATGTAGCGGAGCCGCGAAATTCCGCCAAGTAGGGGTATAGGGGCAAAATGGTAATTTTTACCAAAAATGCCGATTATTGTGTCAAATCACTAATGGAAGTGATATTACTCTTATAGGACGTCGAAAACCTAATCTGCTGCAATTCTGCTGCTCGACGAGCCATTTCACGTTTTTCCGTAGAAAAGTACGATTTCCGACGGAAGTGCCGTCTACCGTCAACGAAGGTACGTTCGCGTACTGTAACACAAATCGGATGGATATGGTATGCTGTATATGGTATGTGTGTGATGTGTGTATGATATGTATATATGTGGGGTGTTGTTGGAATGCATATTATGTTAGAAGATAATCGTATGCATCTTTGGGAGCGATATATCTGTAAGGGTGGGAGCGATACATTTATAATCTTGGGAGCGATACATCCGTAATGCCGGGAGCGATACATGTGCATTGGTTGGGTGTGGTTTATATGTTGTTTGGTAACCCATATGTGTGTATGTATACATGAGGTTAACTGATTACCCGAGATCCGGTGCGGATCTCGGCTCTTAACATAGCGTCGAGTTCGGGAGGACCGAGGACCAGGAGCGAGGAAGTAGCAAGTTCGAGGGATCCGGTGAAGACTTCCCGACGTTGTTCTTTTCTTTTGAAAACTCTCGGTTGTTGAACCGTTTATGTAACTAGCCGGTGGGCATTTTATAACAATATATCGATTACACTCTTGTTAGGTGCTCTACTCGATGAAAAATTTTATCTCGCTTTTGAAAAGTCGGGATGTTACAATATTAAACAAGCCCTAAATAATGCCAACAACAGCATTTGTTGATTAGTTTACAATGAATAGTCACGACATTAAATGATTACTAGCATTGAGAATTAGAGACGGTCTTAAAAAGGCTAGCCCTTTTAAACCCGGAGTAAGAAAAATATATGTTTTTCAAGGCCTGGGCCATGAGTGTATGGACCAGGCCGACCCTTCAGGGCCAAAAATCATTTTCTAAATTTTAACTATTTTTCTTACAATTTTTTTCAAAAAAATATAATTAGTAAATTACAACAATTAGAGTTCTAATTTTAAAAATAAATGTTGTTAGCATTAAGGTCTAAACAACACAAATCATGCAACAAACAAACACAATCAATAAATCATAATCAAAGGTAAACTATTGTCAAAATACCACAATTACAAATAATTAATGAGAAGACTTAAGAAAATTAAAAGTACTTCTTATAAATATGTCTTGAAAAGTGTAAGTAGTTAACGAAATAAACAATACAAGATAGGAACAAAACAATCACTAGAAAATAAGTCAAAAAATATAAAATAAATAAGAATACTTATGAAATAAGAAATATCTTTTATAAGTTTTTAATTTTTAGGATTCTTAATACAAAATGTTCTTATGAAACTTATTTTTAAAAAGATAATAACAATTAAATATTTGTAACACCATTAGTAAAGTATAAAAATCAATATTATTATTATATAAATAATTTTTTTGATAAAAAAAACATAGGGCCCCTACATGGTCGGCCCTTGGCCTTACAGGGTTGGCTCTTTTAGGCCTTTGGCCCTACATAGATGGCCCTTTTATGCCCGCTTTCACTTTTGAGGCAAAAATCTTAAGCGCGACCCTTCTAAATTCAAGGTCTAAACGGGCTAACCTAACGGGCTCTGCCAACCTATTTATACTATCCTATGGCCACAGTAAAACCGAAAAATAACTCTACAATATATACCTAAATATAGTGCAGTAACCAAAAAATTAGTTTTACAGGCCCTGTACAACAATGTTACAAAACCCACTATTTATTACACCTACATTTAGCTTCGGAGGAGAAAGAGCCAGAGGATGATATAGTAAATAAACAAAATTTGTTGACCAAAGGGAGCCAGAAATTTGTTTTCAGTTCTCACTTTCTAGTGCTATGGCACTTTAATAAGTGGCTATAATTCATGGGGTCTATTATTATAAGAGACAAGTTATCATTCAACTTGGAAAACAAGATATATTTTTATTGGTCATCATGTCATGTTGTGACTTTTCAATGCACTCTCTTCTTATTTATCTTCATTTATTTCTAACTTGTTTCTGTAACTCATGAGGCCTAATTTCGTAGAAAAGTCTTCTTCCCAAAATACATGTAATTTAAGGCATGTTATAGAAACGTTCATTTTACTCGTTCGTTATATATTTCCCTTTTCTCTACGCTGATTAGTAGTAGTACATACATTTTATAATTAAAATATGTTAAAGTGAAGTTACTCAATATTTCTAGTTATCAATGATTATGGGTTCATTGTACGGTACCTGGTGAGGAGTGGGAAAAGAGTGTTACAACTAACTTCCCACTCCATTAATATCTCAACCAATGGAACAAGTTTTAATAAGTCTTTGGTTGAGATTATGTTTCTAAAGCAAATAACTGATTAGTTATTAATATGCAAATTGATCCAAAAATCTTTCGTTTTTTATCCCTCTTTTATTGTCTTCTATCATTTTTTCTTTTTGACCTGGTCATCCAACTTGTTTTATAATCCTAAGTCCTAATGCGCTCACTTAATTTTGGTTGAATTTTCAATCAAATATCAATATCATGTGAAAAATCAGAGACGATTCTCTTCCATGTCGTTGTCTAGTGTATGTGATGAGTTTTTACACACTATAATAACTTTTGAAGATACTTCTAATCTCTTTCTAACTTATTTTGTAAAAAAAGAAAAAGAACATATTCATAAGTAGAGGCTAAAAATTCATATGAAGTTTTCATTTTTCATTCAAAAGGAAATTACAAACGATATTGTTGGAATTGAAAACACTTCATTTCACATTTGAATTGTCATTCTCGCCAAATTATCTAGCATAGTATTTATTTTGGGAAAGGATAAAAGGAAGAAAAAATAGTGGGTTGATTTATCGACTCATTTCAAAATTAGGCTTCCAAATCAAATCATAAAAGTAATTATCTGAATTATTGGCTCAACACGTGGTTTTTTAAAGATCACATATGTTTTAGAGGATGAATATTCTACAAGCAATGTGGAAATTATTGTTTCAATTATACAGACATCTCATTTATTTTAAAAATATACACTTAAGTTTAAATAGTTAACTCGGTTAAAATAGGTCAAAACGATGCTTTTTTTAATTAAAATATATATTTAAATACATTTTATTTACTAATTTAACCTTTATCATATTAAATCCCAAATTCTGTTTCCAAGAATTTAGGAGTTTTATTTTCCTTAATTTTATTTTTGATATAGTTCTCTAATTATGATTTCCTTCAAGAGTATACCATCTAT